>CM067087.1:8419173-9620602 GCA_034008185.1 Gorsachius magnificus | reverse complement strand
CTAGCTGAATTAAAAAAAAAAAAAAAAATCGCTATGAGCAAAGCAGGCTTTTACTCTGTGATTTTTACTTAGTAAAAAATGCTGTTTGTAATATTCTATTCATTGATCATGGAAACTATTAGCTATTCACTCATGACACAGACAGTGAATGAAGAGTGCTTCTGCTCTCACAATTTCCTTCCCCAGAAGTAAGTATGTGAAAATAAACCTGAATAATTTTTCCAATGAACCATGGAACTGGTTGAAGACCCATTTTTTTTATATTTTCAGTTAGTGCCTTGACAAACAGGTCATAGTCTGGTGTTGGAAGGACCACTCCAGGAAACAGGTCAGATATGATGCCCTGGTCAGGGAAGACAGAACAGAACATTATTTAAACATAGATTACAAAAAGGGAAAATTCCCAAAGCATAAAAATCTACAAGTAAAACAATATTCATACAGGTAACAGGAGCTTAAGAGGAAATGTCCTCAGCTGGACAAAAATAACTTCTAGGCAAACTGCAGCCATGAAGTATTCTGTGTGCATGAGACAGAAACGAGTGCCTGAGCTTTTCATACACACATTGATATTGTAAAAGGAAACTTAACCTGCAAATTTTCCCCAAAAAGTATTACAAAAAAAGATATGAAAGTGGTTGAAAGATTAAATAGAAGGGTATGTATTCTGAAACTTCAGAGGAATGACTATGGGTATGCTTGTACCCTAGCTTTTAGGTCTTTAATATTGATTGCTTTGTAGCTTAACATAGTCTTTATTTTCTATTAAAGCAGCATGCAAACAGAAACTTCATTGTTTTCATTCCAACTTCAAATTTCTAATACCGTAATTTAGTTGTCCACATGTCTCTTGCAGCAGAAAGCCAGAATGCAGACTCCAAAGAATGGTTTCCACCAATGAAACAGCACAGTGACTTTTAGGAAGATATCTTATAAAACATTTTACAGACTAACCTAAAAGGCACCACTGACGGTTTTTCACAACAATACTAACAGAACCAAAGAGTGCATCCAGATCAGTAGACTGAAATAACTCTACACTAATACGACAGCCTCTCGATCAAACCGTTCTAAATTAAGATAATGACCCGTTACTGTAGGTTCTTATAATGGACCTCATCATCACTAAACTTAAATACACCATCCTGATAACTCACCTGAAACAATGGTACATCCTGTGCCAAGAATTTGGCCAAGTTAACATCCAGCAAAGCCCGAAGTAACAATACGCTTTCATTTTCAGTAGGATACTTCAGTTTTAAGTTTCCTGCTGCTGTCAGGACAGATTTAACAGCACGCATTCCGTAATCATAGTGATGCTGAGATGACAGCTGCTCAGAGCACAAACGGTAAGTAGCTACAATTTTCTGGGCAAGACTGTGGATAATAAAATTTCACATGTAGAATGAAAATATTTCACCATGCAAGGAAAATAATTTAAGTCCCTATATACACAAAGTAACTGCAGTGATTATCAGATATATCAGCTGATAAGAAGGTTCAAAACACCTAGGAAGAAAAACTGTAGAGTATGCCATGCCAGAGAATGTGTGCGCCATTCAGGAATTCTGTTTGATATTTTGATACATTTTCCAAATGATCCTGTGTATAAGTGCGTACCCGTCAACATGAGGTGCTAAATGAGAATTGATGATAAAGCAGGAGATTAAAGAGTACTTTCTGGAGAAACAGAATATGGACAGCCTTCCAGAATTATATGCCTCAAACACACATATATGCCTTATAGAGGAATAAAGTATATCAGAGGTGGAAAATTCAGTATGTCTTACCTCCGAGAGTCCAAAAATCCCATTGAATAAAGTGAAATTTCTCCAATCAAAGCATAATCTGGAACCATCATGGCAACTGTTCGAAATAGTGCCTGTAAGAAAAAAGTAAGATACAAGCTTAGGCTATGAACTATGGTAATAACTTGCGCTTGTTTTGTAAGAATAGTATCTCTTCATAAATTCATGAATTTCTATACTCTGTATTTCACTTTCATGACTTTAGGAATTTTTAAAAGATTGCATTAGAATTGTTACTAGAACTGTGATCTTATCAAGAGGTTCAAGAGGTCTGTGCTAAGCACTGTAGGAATAAATGTTTAGAAAGAGTCACAATCCTAAAGAATTATTAAGGGAGGAAAAGGGAGGTGTCGTTCATCTCACTTTCATAATAGACAAACTAGCACATGGTGTGGTTAATGCCTTGTAAAAGGTCATGCAAAAAATTGTAGCATAGCTAGGAAAAGAACTAGGGCCATATCAGCCTCTCTGCAGTGTTGCAGCAACTTGCAAAGTTATAATAAATTTGAACTGGGATTTGGATAGCCAAGCCACTGTAAACTAGGAGAATTTCCACTTACAGAGAGCACAGTTAAAGCTGTGAACTGGTATCAGTATGATTAGACTGAGACCTTTCATCTGTGCATTTTGTATAAACCTAAACACTTATGAAAGCTTAGCAAAAAGCACAGCAGAATACACTTGAATGGGCTAGCGTATTATTTGATTGCTGCCTTCCTTTTCTTATTACAATAGACCAGAAGTTGCAAATTATTCTGTTTAATTTCTAGAAGAAATCAGGATTCCAGATTTACCTTCAGATTATCAGGCAGCTCTGCCCGTCCAGCATACCCAGGATTCATTGTGATAAACACAGCACAAGTAGGATTAAGAGAGATCTCTGTCCCTTCAAAGATGAATGTTTTGAGTTTGCGAATAATAGCTTGCTGTATGCTAAGTATTTGTTGGGCAACTACAGATAATACTTCAACCTAATACAGACAGAACAGATTGGAAAATGTAAGACACTTGGAGATAACATAAAATGTTTTTGTTTATGTATTTTGATGGCTATATTTGCATTCCTCCCAGTGAAAAAAAATCACCCTGTGTCTGACAACTGAGCCTAAATATTAGCTGTCTATTGAAGTGATCCTCTGAAAGTTAGTGCCACCATTCCCTATTCAACCAACGTAGACACATCAACAGAGGCTTCTAAAAGCCTCCAAAGGGAAATATCATCTGCCTGAATGTAGACATCTAAGTTAAGTGGACAGGAACTCCCTCTGGAGGCCTCCAAAAGCACTTCCCTTTCACCTCAGACAAAATAAAGAATTTAGGCTCTTCAGAAAGACTGATTCACTCAATGCCCCAAATTGAGTGTAAATGCAAAGAATGGGTAAGGCAGCCTAGGGCCAGTCTTCAGTGTTTTAAAGTATCAAGGTAATAGAATACTGGAAATTGAGAATGCCAACATATGAATTCATTAAGAAACAAGTTACAGCAGACAAATGGAGAAATTAAGGTGTTAAGGATACTAAAACATATGAAATAGATCTTCATCAAATTTCCACATTTACTAGCATTTACTTAATTCTAACTCCATAAAAATAACAATAAAACTTATCCAAAGTCATTAGTTACCAAATTAAACCAAACAAACAAACAACCCAACCCACAGAGGAAGACCAAGGAGGGTATTAGATGTGTCTGGTTACACAGATAGCTAACGAGGTAACTCGGTTAGTGACACTCAGCTAGTCATCACATTCCTCCACTGGGATTTGTCTGCCTTGTGCTGAAATAGGTAAACGCAGCCCCACAACTGCAGCTTGATTTCTCAAAGAAAAGAGACAGACAGTTCATTGCCAACAAATGAGTGTCACATACAAAAGAAGAGATTGTACAGGAGCATTTTATTCAACTAAAATATCCCAGAAAAACAAGACTTCTGCAATACTCCTACAGCAGGCAGCTGAATATCCATCTCTGTGTCAGTGATTATCAAAACAAAGAGGCTATACCACAAATAAAAGTAGAAAATTGGCAATAATGCTCTCATGTCTAAATCAAAAACTTCTTGTATCTTAAAGCTTTATAATTTTGTCAGAGTTAAAATGTTACCTCAATTCTATTGAACTCATCAAAGCAGGACCATGCACCGGACTGTGCCAGCCCCTTGAAGAATTTGCCCATTGCCTTGTAATCGAGACCATCAGAGCAATTAAAGACCACACACTACAACAAAAACACAGAGAGAACATCTCTCAGTATTAACACAAACTCCACTATAAAATTCTTAGCCTCTAAAATGGGAAGGGATTATTATTGCTAATTTTGGATTACAACTCTAGGATGCCATATAGACACAGTCCTAAATATGTGCTTCTTACCACCTATTACTGTGAATAAAGAATAGGTACAGAACAAGCAGTACTTGCTTAAGAATGGGATTTCAAGAAATATCTACATATCCAAACATGAACAATACAAAGAAAAGCACCTGCTTAGCTAGTGCTTTTGCTAGATCTTTTGTTGTTTCTGTTTTGCCAGTCCCAGCAGGTCCTTCTGGAGCACCACCAAGATTTAATTTCAAGGCACCCATTAATGTCCTACAATAAACAAAAACACAGGCATTAGAAATAGTAGTCTTTAATGGCAGATTGTTTCTGAAGGCATGGGTAAGTATTTTCTTATACAGGTTCCCCTGGAAACAATTTACTTGTTCCCTACTGACTTTGCACCTTGCCCTAAAAAAACCAGTATTGTCTCATAACTGATTCCAAATTGTGGAAGTTCACATTCACCCACTTGGCCTACAAGGAACATCAAGGCTTTTTATTATTTGCATCCACCCTTTATATCCTCAATTACACAAGCAAATGCACAGTGCCATAAGCAAAATTGCAGAGTTTGCAAAACCACACATTTTCATCAAGTGGCACTCATCTTGACAAGAATCTGAAGCTGGCTTTATAAATGAAGTCAATCTTTAGAAATGGCTGAGAAAGCATAAAGGTTGTTTCATAAACCTGGAAATCTAACTGCTGTCCAAATGATTTTCATACTAAAAGTGAGAACCCGAGATGACCTGTGTTTCCAGGGTTCAACAGAAGTGAAATACCAAATGCCCTTGAATACTTCAACCTTGGGGGGTGAGGTATTTCCATTTCATCCTCTTGCAAGCAAGTGGAGGAACAGGAAGCTAACTGCATTCAAACATCTGTGAGACTCTATAATTACTTCATTTATTTTATAGGCAGGCATACCCTACCTGTATGTCTTATTTCAAAGAAATTAATTGACCAGTGCTACTGTAGAGTTCTTTACAGTTCCAGTACCATGTGATGCCTGCTTTATTCAGAAGCACATTCTTGGGTACAGAGACTATTATTCTACTGGTGTAGAAATCCATACATTGTAAATATTTTACCATATTTGGGCAAAGAAGATATCTAAGATTTGTCTCCAAAACCTGCAGGAAAATCTTAGCTGCTAAGGTTCATGCTATTATTAACTATAATAAACGAAAATAAATATAGATCAATCCAAAATATGAAAGCATTATTCATAGACAATATGACTTTACCTATAACATCGGTCTGTCAATGGGGTTATAACCAGCCGTAGAGAATTGCCCAGATACTCATAACCATATTTGGCTTCTGTTGTAATCATTCTCACTATTACATCCTTCTCTTCCCAATAGTATCTCAGCTGAGAAATCCACTGGAAGTCATTCAGATCTGTGATTTTGTCTTCAACCAATTTCGCAACCACATCACGAGCTGCAGAGACAGATTATTTGAAAAATCTAAACACTTCTACTATGTTAATTTACTTAAAATAATATATAAGTAAACTATGAGTAACATTTACTTATAGCTATGTAAATCAACATTTAGATTAGTAGGCTGGAATCTGCATCTGTTTTGCATAGGGAATCAGCTTAATTTGATCTAGATTCCAGTGCCTGTTCGGAGGAGATGGGAGATAGTTGTGCAGGACTGAGCAATCTCCATTTGGCCAAAGACATTGCGCAATAGATCTGTAAAGGTTGTCTGAAGTTAGAGAAAGCATTTTAGCTGCCTCTTTGAAACAGTTCACCCAACTAAAGATAGCAGCACTGCCCCAGATATAACAAGAGTACCAGCAACTGCACATTTACCGTGCACATCAATGACAGTAAGAGCTCCAAGGGTCAGCCGGGCTCCACTGGACAGCTTTCCTCTCACTAACTCAACAATGTCCCCAATTTGTAGATTGCTCTTCTCCAAGAAATCCTGTCACAGAAGCAGAACACAGGCATGAATGCAATGCTGTAGCTAGCAGTTCCTAAGATCCCATAGGTGCAGTCATTGGAGACAGCCCTTTCAACAAAACATAACAATGGAAGTCCTAGCACTACACAAACATTCATATACTGCCATTTTACTATGAACACTTCAAAAAGCTTTATGGCCTGAAAATAGTGTAAGTAGAAGTCTTTATCTTTCTTCTATTAGAAATGACAAAACTACAATATGAGATGAGCAGATTCTCTCTGTTGGGTAAATTTGGATTAGATTTCTTCTGTAAATTAGCACCTCAAAGTAAATGAGAGCAAGCCCCTGCTAAGACACAAGAAAAAAGGAAATAGAAAATAAAGCACACAGCATAAGTAAACTGTAATATGTTGTTGACCGAGGACCTTTTCTAGAAAGAGTTTTGTCTTACTAAGCACTAAACACTGATTAATTAATAGGAAAGTAAAAGAAAATCTTACTAGTAAAGTTCCTTTCCTTATAGCCTCAGACACTTCTTCAGTCCAGTAAATGGATGAAACACAAATAACCACCTGTCCAGGCCACTGAAGTACCCACGTTTTTCGAGGAACCTTAAACAAAAAGACCAATTCCAGACACAGAAAGGCATATAAACGCATTAGCTTATGGCACTTCTAAGAATTATTTTCCCCAAATTTCTTTTGCTTCATGCTGTAAATAAATGAGCATCAGCACAGAAAGCTTTGATACTTTTTCTTCAAGAAATTCAGAGTTAAAACTTCAAACTGGTACTACAGAACAAGAAGAGCTGGATTCCACTAAGCTTCAAATATGTTTCCCTGGTTAAGAATTTTAGCAACCTGTTCATGTACGTTTACTTGTGAAATCTGTTTTATACTATAATTCAAGAACAATTACCTTGATATATCCTCTTATGCCATCTTGCAGAACTTCTCTTACACTGGCCAGCATCATTTCCTCTACTTGCAAAAGCCATTTTTCTACCATGCCCTTTGAAAAAGAAAAACAGTTAAGAGTCAATACACATTTCCTGATTATATTCCTCTTGAAAGGCAAATTCTTTGAAATGTATTAGGCTTAAATATGCTTTCTTCTGATCTAGATGTGGTACACTGGAGAAAAAAAGGTCAATATTTCCCAAATTCAGATAGACACTACTGCAGTTTAACACTGTCTGAGCGCAGGTAAATCAAGCTAACTCTAAAGACAATCCACTTGAAGAAACAGCTGGATATATTTCATATAAGCATAAATCAAAAATGTAGATCACAGCTTGCATGGTCAGGGCATGTTTTGTTCCTGAAGGATTACGGGGGAAAAAAAAGGGTATCTGTAACTCACAACATGCCCCACCTTTCATTTCTTTTTGGTTACCAGACAGCAATTCAGCTCCCAACCTTCACATTCAGAAAAACCTGGAACTGAGATACTTTTCAAAACTTATAAACTTGAAGACTATAACAGTGCAATTGTGCTGACCTCATTTTAATTTAAACAATCTTGTAACTATCTTATATTCACAGGGTACCATTATACCTTAAAGTTCAATTTTTATTGTGAATCACTACTAGCTTTAGCAAACCAGTGTGAGTTACTCCTTGCATATACCAATGGGAGGCATTAGTAGTGTGGGAGTAGAGTAACTGTGGAGAGATCCCATAGTTTAAGAACGATCACTCCTTCCCTTTGTCTTCCTGCCATCCTCTACACTGGCCCTGCTCCTCCCTGGCTTTCTACAGCCACTGAATAACGCAGGTCTAATAAGCCTAATAAAACAGTATTCAAATGGTGCTCTTGCCCTCGTAGGACTTTGTGTGCAAAGAAGGCAGACGGTATCTTTACTTGCCTAGGTGCTACTATTTCTACTCAGCCCCCTTTTGAACTAATGCTCCGACTCTTCACTACCAGTCACTCGTCTTTTCCCTCATTCCTCTCCGTTTCAGCCATGCTGTGCAATGTTACATACATATGTATACAGAGGGCTTGGTTTTTATAAATATATGTGTGCGTGTATATATATCTATATATTATCTATCTGTCTATCTACATCTTAAAAGCAGTAGGTGCATAAAGCTGCACAAAAGTACCTAGAGAAATTGACCCAAAAAGTTATATGCCTTATTCCTTTTTGTAGGAAACCCTTTTTGTTCTAGCGTACCAGTCTGCACTCTCACTTCCTAAACACCTTTCATGATCTGACCCTAAATGTTTTAAACCTCATTCCCCCAAAACCTTACATTTTAGGCAAAGTATTAATTTAATATCATATAGTAAAAAAAAAGAAAAACATTACTTTTGCATTCGCTGGATAGATCTTATCTATAAAAGGAACAATTTCTTTCTCTGAACTGATCATGCCTATGATCTCCAGATCTTCTGTGAACTCCAGTTTAGCGATTCCTTCAAAACACTTCTTTAAATGTGGTTGTACTCGAAGGGGATCCTTTGTTTCGGACAGTATTTCAAGCAGTTCATCATTAGACAGGAAAAAGAATCTGTTAGAAAAATACAATTAATGAACATGTACTTTCCAAACATGAAAACTGTCATTAATAATCTACTGTATGCAAAATAAATGGAATTGGTTTTATTGTTGCTTAGGACACTAGTGTAACAAAGAAGAAATTATTATCTCAAACCCCTTTCTTAAGCAATTTTTAACATTATAAAACCCATCATTCCTTTTCAGAATATTAATATGACCATCATTTTATGCAGAGGAAGAAAGAAGGGTTCTCAAACTCACACTGGAAAGACCAGATATATCTTTGCAGCCAATAAAGACCTTTTAAAAACATATATGATTATGAAGAATGGGATTCTGTAACTCTTATGTATCACACACCTCTGCACAACTAAAGAGGGTACGGCAGAGACATAATTGTAAATCAGCCACGGGGAGGTAGCAAGTTCCTTAAATAATGTGTTTCTAATCATAAGTTTACACTGTGCTAGACGGATTTTGCCTCCCCACCTCTGCCTGTCCCTGAAATTGCAAATTTAACTGGAGCTGAGGAAAATGAATGATGACTGGAAAAAAGAACAAG
The DNA here is from genome assembly GCA_034008185.1 of Gorsachius magnificus. NCBI lineage: Eukaryota > Metazoa > Chordata > Aves > Pelecaniformes > Ardeidae > Gorsachius > Gorsachius magnificus. Next base: position 9,611,482 of record CM067087.1, on the reverse strand, counting down.
TTTTCATTTTTTGTTACATGTGTTCATGAAATAAAGACTTTTCAGCTCAGTAGAAATGGTCTGAAAGAGCTTATGCCTTTTGTCTCTAACTTAGGCCTGTTTAACTTATTTACCTTGGGAAAAATAATCTTTTCTTCTCCAAGTAAGTATTCAACCCTTTTTGAATGTCTTCTAAGAGAGTATTTGCTTCCTGAAGTCTGTCTAACATCATGGGTTGTTCAGTTGCTACAAGTACCTTTGTGTCTTTCACCTTTATAAAAACAAATGCACAGCAAAATGGATAAAAAGTTGCAATATGTTTGTATGTCAAAATTGTTATCAATCACATATGTTGCAGGTGGCTAAAAAGCTAGATATTCTTCTCTGTAGTATGCCTTTATGTATGTATTATTTGATAGTTCTGCTTTTTCAGACTGTCAGTTTTACCAATTTGAACTTTACAGACAATAATGCAACAAGAAAATACCCACAGGAATTAAAATCTTATGCACTTGCTCCTGTGTGTGGGCTTGCTATGTTTTTTCCATTCACAAGTAGGTTCTGTCAAACAGAGCCACAGTCCATGACAATTATTCTCTTGCCATCTAGGCTGCATTTTTTTCTTTCTGATAACATTCCTCTCAACTTGGAAAGATACACCTATTTCAGAACAGGCTTCATCGTTCAGAGTCTGACCTGTTAGACAGGTCTCAACTTCTATTTTGTTACACTGATTATTTCAACATCTTTAGCACACAGTCACACACTCACAAGGTTTTTGACAAACTACTCAGCTCACACTACCACTAAGTATCTGGCTTCTTACCCAATATCTTAGTTATAGGGAACTGAACTGGATACCCAATTGCATTTACTATCCCCATTATCTTACCCTGACACACTACCATCTCAACCAAAGTTTTGAATAACCATGCCACCACATATCAGAGAACAATCATATGCAAAAAAAAAAAGCCATTTAGTTGCTCTAATAATGTGTAAGCCTTAAAAGCCTAATCCAAAAATCTAACTGCATCCAGAGGAGGCTTTCAACAAATTGTCAGCAAACGCTGAAGCAGATCCTGAAAGCACAAATCATTCATCTTTCTCCCTAATTCTAATCATTTAACCATACAACAGCCAGAAAATTTAGAATTAAAATGTTACAATCTCTAATTCTTCCTACAATATCCAGCCTTTACAGAAATCTAAAGCAATAATGACGTAACTTACCACTTTAACTGCAAGACTAGATTTTGCAGGCTTTAGTAAAGGATTTTCCACTTTGTATTTTACCTTCTTGTGACTGAATACAAGTATCTAACTCCAGAAAAGCTAGTTTATCTTCATGATATTAATAATCATGTTACCAGGTGTGCGTAAAAATACACGATTTATTAAATGCAAGTACTTACCACTTGTGCCATAATGTCTTTCCAGTATGTATCCACAACCCCAAACTTTCTGCCCTCTTCAGGCATTTGAGCTATAATGTCTTCTGAACTAAAAATTGGTTCCAAATACAACCATGTTGCCTGACATTTTAACCAGCTATCTAGAATATCTTGCATTAAACACAGCTTATTTTCCCAAGCCTGTAATGAAAACATTTAATATTTAAGCAAAATTGTATCAAGAATTATTCTACACTAAGGAATCAAAGAACATGAGTTGCCTGGCTTAAAAAAAAAAAAAAAAAAAAAAAAAAGAAAGAAAAAGAAAAACCCCCACAATTGAACAATTCTAAAAGAGGGAGAAACTTTATTTTAAAAAACCCCAAACCCTAATAAACATCTGATTATTTCTTATAAACAACAGATGTATTCTTTCACTAGCACTTTTTATAGCAGGTTGTGAGAGAACTACTTAAGTGCAGAGATGACTAGCATGCCAATCCAGAATCTATTATTTTAATTCTACTTGTGTACCCTATCTTATCATCAATGAAAGTATAAAAGCTTAGTAGGGTATTCAGCAGACTGACTGTCAATTCACAGGCCCTATATACAGTGGGTTCAATCTTTGACCCCCCCCCCCCCCCCCAAAAAAAAAAAAGCTATTTCATGCAACTCTAGCAGTACAAGTCAGTATTAAAACCAAGAGAGATTCTTTCTGAATAAAGAATTCCAGATAGCATTGCTTTTGTGACTTTGACAGTCTATAGTGTAAGGGATATGCAAGGGAATGTATTGCACGGAGAAAACACAGCCAGCAGGAGGTACATGGAGATTGTTAAGATAGCTCTGTATTAATTATTCCCTTTCATTTCACCAGCTCTACTGGAAAGCAGAACTCAGCATTACCTATGATTTGGCTGAAGTCCACAGGAAAGGATAGAATTTAGGTCTTAGCAGGGCTTACAAATCATTGCTATTAGGCCAGAAAAAGCAATATTAAATACTGATAGGAAAGAAGTCTCTGCTTTCTGCATAAGCTTCCTATTAGAAATTCATCATCTTTAACAAAGGTCAGATGTTTAAAAACAGTAGGACAGCTAACGAAAAAGACTTTGAAACCCTTATGGATTATGCCGATACCAGAAGATTACAAATAAATTACCTCTCATGACTGACAGAACTATGTCTTTTTACACAATGCAGCAGGATTTGTTTAAATCAACTGACCCATTCCCAAGAAATTAAACTGAAAACCCATGCTTATAGTGACTAGATTAGCAATGCAATTATAATTTCTTTAGCTGTAAAGCAAGCTTTGCATACCTTTGTCTGGAAACCATTAGTTCAAAGCTCTCAAAGAAAAATATGAATGTGTGTTCTTAGAAACAGTTAAAAACTATATAACTTCTTGTCATGCCAAAAATACCTTAAAGCACTTAGGGAAAGCATATTATGAGACAGACAAGCTCAATCAAACCAGCTTTTCCTTACCCGGCATTCAGCTTCTATTGGTTTGATGAAGGGAGAGCCACACATTGTCTGAGTCTTAAGAATGTGATCATCTAGCAAAAGCTGGATATCATCAATTGCTGACAGGATGCTCGTGTTCTGTAAACACATCATATTTTGATAAGGCAAATAGTAGTTGCTTTATTTCACTGCTCTTCAACTTCACCCTCATTCAGCTTCCTGTTTCCCCCTTCTCTGTGACGGCAGAAGCTAAGAAAGAAGCAAGGCATTAAGAAAGCCTGCAACATGTTTGAAGATACAAAATGGTACCTCCACTGTGCATCTGTTTCAAAGGTCAAGGTTTGTGAATAAGTCAGAAGTCACTAGCATCCCTGGCTAGCTTCCCAATCTTTTGAGCTGCATGTGGTTTCTCGTTTCTTCTGGGCAAGTTAAAAATCACACTACTGTCCAGCTTTCCATACAACACTGCAGAAGCTCTTGGGCTTACAGATTTGTTAGGATGAGTATGCTGAGATCACAAGTTATCCAGACACTAAAGTCCAAATATAAGGATATGTAGTAATGGAGACATTTGCCCAGGCTCTGAGGTATGATACCACTTTCCATCATGCCACAATGAATCAGCAGTGACTTCCCTCTAATATTTCTCAACTGGCATTTGGAGTCAAAGTAATTCTTTTCAACAATATATATATTGATTTGGTGTTTACTCACAGTATCCCTGTATTTCACCAGACTGAACTGCACATTGACCCACTCTAATTTCATTTTCTCTATCGATTTCTCTAAGGAATACTCCTTACTTGCAGCTGCTCCAATAGGTTCCAGCCTAAATTGAAATGAAACATATCATTGACATGTGTTTGCAACATAGCTGAAGAGTAAAAAAGAGCAGTTGTAGGTAGAGTTGCATATCAGACTACCTTTCATATGGATTTGTTAATAACAACATAGACTCTTATTCAGGGTATATTTTTGCAATTTCAGGTTTACCAAGTTAGAGACATTAGTATTAATTTGGAGAAAAATTACAGACACAGAATTCTGAATGTGTAATTAAGTGCTTTAGGAATATTACTCTGGTTTTTGGTGCCTTGTGCTACAAGAACAACTGACAGTTCTGTCCATAGCTTGATAAAATACAGCTGACTTTACAGCAGGGTCTAACAGCACGCAAAAAACCCTCAAATATTTCATAGCTGATATATGAAATACAGCGATTGTTTTAGAAAAAGAGATTAGAGTAAGCTTCTTACTGATCAATGTATCTTGAGAGTTCAAGTTCCAATATGTTTTTAAGAGTAGTAGTTTCATCAGGTCTGATCTCACATCCTACAATCTCACTAATCTGAAAATAAAGTATGAAATAAAATCTATTATCAAGATGCATGTTTGTAACAGACTTCTCAAGCAGCAAGAAATAAATGCTAAAGAAGTATTAATGCAACCCCCCAATTTGCTTTTCCAACATAAATTATTATTTCAAAGAAGCTCCTGCCTGTACCATTACAAATTTCAAAACTGGATCTATTATGTGACAGGATAAAGGATCTTCTTATTGTGAAATACAGAACTATTAACTGTATTTCACATTATGGAATATATGGAATAGTATATTGAACTGTCAGTTTCTGTGGTAGAATAATCCCACAGTTAAAGTACCTGCTCCCAATGTCTCTCCTTCATTCCATGATTGCAGGCAATTGCCAGGACAGGAAGATGCTGTTTAAATTTATCAAGCTTATATTTCATAGTTTCTGCTAAGCGTCTAGGCCCAGCCAAATCTGGAAAACTCTTACTGAGCTTGTACATAGTCCTCCACATATTTCCAATTTCTTCAGTAATTTTATCAGCATTCAACTTTTGCAGAGATCCTGAATACAACAGTATAAAAAAACCCACAGCAGGCACATCAGCACAAGGAGATTGCGAGGGTGGTTTATTTACAGGTATTTATAATAATTCTCCTTTAACTGGAAATCAATTGTGTTACAAAAAAAAAAATCTTAATGCAAAATCCAAGTCAACAGCTGTGTATCACATGGCTTAACAGTATTTATTTCTTCAAAATTATTTCCTCACAACTAATAAACCTCTTCAGCTTCTACTTAACTAACTGAAAATGACATGTTTCATCAAATGAACACCAAAGCCTCACCATTCATCCATTCCTCAGATTTGGTATGGAAATTATATGCTGTTATCCAAAGTTGCTCAAAGGGTTGTTTGTTTGCAATTATAGTTTCCAAAAGGGAAGGAGGGGTAAAAAAAAAAAAAAAAAAAAAAAAAAAATCATCATCTTACTTCCATAAAAAATTCCTACTGTTGCTTAAACCTCTAAATAGGTAATTTTTACATCTTAAAGTCAGCCAGATTTGTAGATTGAGGCCTGTGGATTTTAGCTAAATAAGGTAACTGTGTTAACTGTATTCTTGAAAATTCCCCTAGTTATTTGTTGGTATCCTTTACTACTCAAATAACTTTAAAACTCTGGTTCTATTTTAGAAATAGATAATGTACGTTGGCATTCAGTGAAACCAAGGCGTGAGTTACCAACCCACTTTGAAACCTGGATGTAAGCTCCTCAGCCACATAGGCTTATAGGAATTTTTTTACTTGTGATTATTTTTTTCTATTACAGAAACATCTGAGAGCTCCAACCAAAACAGGCATTAACTGCTGGGCTCATTCACGGTAAGGTATTGTCTTTGTGCAAAAGACCTTACAGCATAAATCAGTGTGCAAAGATTTAGATTTTTTAAAAGTATTGCCTTCTTCATTTTACAGGTAGGGAGGTGAAGCACAGAGAAATGCTGTCTGAAACACAGACACTGAAATCAGATTGAGTCCCAAGTCTGTGCTTTTACAATGCCAAGAGACCTTTCATAAAACTTTTAATCATCCAATGTGAGATGCAGGCAGAGACACTTAAAGATGCACATTCCAAGATGATTTTTAATTTCATGTATTTACTAAACCGATTGTCATGTCATTTAAATTGTGAGCATATACTCCTCATTGTGATCATGTATTAAGAAACTTAACTACTTATTCTGATCTACCTATAGCGACATATCAGTGCTGTTAATTCACACTAATTAAATACACTAGACACCTTTAAATCAGATTAAGAGAGTTGATATATAGGACTAGCAATTTATCTAAATCCTAAACTCATTTAATTGGTTCAATTTTCTCGTTTGAGTAGGACTTAATTAAAATCTTGATCTTTAAGGCTCCATATATGCAGAAATCTCACTGTCTCACTGTGATTTAGAAGATTAATTAAGCCTCACAATGTCTGTGAGATCTCTCAAAGGTAACCATTCTCATTTCCCAGCAGAGGCACAGCTAAAATAAACTATTTAGCCTAGAACTATACAGTACACTGGATGGAGAGCCCTGAATAGAATCTAAGAATCTTGGCCTTCAGTTTCCTTCTAGCATCTGAAACTTCCCTTTCTGTGATATAACACATATTTAATGCCTATAGGCAACTTCTGGAAGTGATACAAACAGTTGAAAACATTTGGTTTTAACTAGAGGACAAGCAGAGGGACTGAAAGAGAACATGGCTCCAGCAGCACAAACCACAGTTCAGAGAAAACGCCACCTCCCTAACATTCTTCTCCTCCCAAATCTGCCAGAAGGATTCCATTTTCTGTGGATAGCATCCTGCTACTACTGACTGCTTGGAAACACTGAAATTCAGTATTTCAAATTTAAAAACTCCCTGAACTTCTTTTCCAAAAAAAATATGTTCTTCAGCTCAGCAGTAGGGAAAACAGCATACAGGGACAAGAAGATATTTGCCACATGTTTGTGAATTTGGGAATTTTAAAGCCATCTTGACAACATATGCACAGAAACATGAAAAAAAAAAAACAAAACAGGAACCAAACTTTTGCTCATTTAACACATCGCAACCCACTCCATACTTGACTAATAAATACTAACCTCAAATTCTGTTAGTGCATTATCTAGATTCTTATTTAACTCTTTAAATTTCTCAGCATTGTTCTTCATTTCTTCTACAGTCATGACATCCCGCTTTTTGTAGCTTTCTACTTCTCTATTATAACCTTCAAGAGTTTCCTTAAACTGAGAACACCTGAGGTAAAGATAGCTCAGGTAATATGACATTCTGTTTCATTACTTTCCACATTTCAAGTATTTTATTAATTATAACAGGCACTGTCAAATGAAATCTGATCTCAATACTAGTGTAAAGTAAACACGGATGCCAGTGAAAGCCCATTAGTCAGTTATATCACACACACAGAACCACAGAATGGTTTGGGTTGGAAGGGACCTTTAAAGATCACCTAGTCCAATGCTATGCAGTTCACAGGATTAGAATTCAAGGATCATTTTCAAACCTCTCAATTGATTTAGTTCACTTACATTTGCTACCTTTACTACCAGGAGTAAATAAAGAAGAGTGAAAATAATGTAACAAAATTATGTGTAATGCTGTACTAAGCAATATAACAAGATAAAATTATGAACATTCTAGCAACATCCTTCATTTCTCCTTTTAGACCTAGGAATATTCTAATCCACCCTCATCAACAGAATTTTTCTGAAATCTCCATAATACTGTAAACCAAGTTTCTTCCTTACTTTCTCAGATCCCTTCCAAGTTTTATGTCTTTAACATTATCTCCCTTTTACTGATAATGAGATTTTTCTTTTCTTTAAAGATACCCAGTGAAAGAAAATGTCTTAACACCATACCTTTCAAGCAAAGCCATCTCTGCATGATTCCTCCTGTTAGACAACTGATCTCTACTGTTTTCAAAGATTATCTCAATCTGATCAGGCCAACAGAAAACTGTGCTATTCAGGTTTATGTCATTACCTAAAATAAAACAAAAAAAGACATCTTTAAGAAAATACCTTTTAATCAATGAGCTAATAGAATGGCCGTTGTGAAGGGTAAGCAAAATAGCTAAAACTACATTTAAGAATAAGCTGTCTAAGAAGCCACATATTTCAAGCTGCTGGCTGAATTATCTTCATTGCAAAGAGAAATGTTCCCAAAACAAGTTAGATCAATAGCAAAACTCTAAAATCAAGTTAATAATGTGAAATTCTCTGAGTAAGACCTTAGCTAGGCACAGAAAATTAGTAAGAACAGTGTTCCAGAGTATCAATTCCATCCAACTACACACAGAGACAGACCACTCCTGACTAAATATAAATAATATACCTACATAAGGTGGATAAAAGTTTAAATAATTTTTAATCCACAATGCGTGAATGCTGAATTATTCACAAAACCTAGAGCATAACAACTACAACATGCAGACATCTCCATCTTCATATTTGTTTATTTGTTCAATACCCTTAGCTCATTATAACTAAGTGCAGCACACACGCTTATATAGATACATAGCTACAAAGACTATGTAATTACAAAATACTGCGCATGCAAACACTCCAGTCCAAAATGTAACAGAAAAATGTCCTGGCTTCCACAGGCATCCTAATTTTTATCAGAAATATATTCTAATAAACATTACATATGCTAGTTGTTTCCATCACTGTCTGATCTGTGAGTATATTCTGCTTAAGGAGAAAGCATCATCCTACCATTAAAATGGGTATGGATTCATATTACTGCTCTTTGTTTTTATGGATGGCAAACAACATACAGCATCTGTGAATGGCACATTTTTGCTTTGAATAGAAGTGCAAACTAAAAGCAACTTCTACAGATGCTTCTTCTGTCTTGGAGAACAGTCTTTATATTAACGAATAACAGCAAAACAACAAAAAGCCTCCACTGACCTAATACTCAGCTGCAGAGATGCAAGTTCTTACCCTTTCCAAAAGCTGTCATAGAGCCTTCGAGACATTGCTTTTTAGATAGTTTTTCACTGAAGACTTTTTACCGAATACCATATAGGTGTAACACCATTTGGCGAGATTACATTCCATTAATCTAATAATGCCTAAGACATTCTGTAAAACACAGAAAAAAAGCACTGTCTGTGCTGCATGCCATTTCTCTAACACCTCCTTCCTGTACCAGTATGTTTTGGCCTCTACTAAATTCTTTTTATTTCCTTTCCGTCTCTTTTGGAGCTTTCCATTAGCATTCTAGAAGATGCAATATTTATCCATGCAGAGCCCAATATCTCTACATAAATATTTTCATATGGAGACTTTTATATTCTGTAATTGAGACATACAAGAAAGATCAGCATAGTCCATGAGGAATTCCAGTCTGTGTGCTGCTTCAGCGACCTCCTGTCTCAATTGAAGAACAGTAACTTCACTGGATTTCTTTAAGTATGCATCAAATTCCACTAGCTCTTCAGTGTTTAAAGGCACCACACTTACTCTCTTTGCAATCAAGTTATATTCATCGCAAATTCTACAATGAAAAGGAAACATATTTATCACTGGGATCATAAGCAAAGAGAGATGCAAGATCTTGTTAATGAAGTTTGTCTTTTAAACAAGAATATTAAATTTCTTCATAAATTAAGTATTCAGACTGAATACACACAGCAGATAGGCATTCATTAAGAATGCCATTTACTCCGTACAATCAGTTCTGTTGTCCTACTATGTTTACAAGAATTGATATATAATAGAATGATTGCTAAATTGGTTCCAAACTACAATTAACAGCATATTAACAGTATCCTTCCTATAGGTTTAGAATTTCCTTTTCAAGACCCAATCTGCTGCAGAAAGAAATGCTTGAATGCCTTAACAAGAGCTCACTTAATCACCCACAGAAATAAAATACCAAGTGCATGGTATGAAACAAAGTTATAATGAGAAAAATTATTAAACTGCCAAATTTATTTTATACTGTATGTGGGAACAGAAAATACAGACAGGGGAAAAACTTGTTCTTTTCTGCCTTCCCAGTGGTACATTTCCTTATTGCAGATTCCAGTTCAATACTGCAAATAGCTATACAGACAGCAGGCATGCAAACAGCAACCATACACAAAGGATAGGTTCCTTTAAACCAACTCAAGCCTTCCAAATGTTAGGTGCTCAGCATAAACTCATTGTCTAGATGCCTGCCACAGTAAGCAGAATCACAGAGGCCCCTCTAGACTGTGGTTCACCTCCACCTGGAGATGCTTTTTAGATAAGTGGGTTGAATCATTTCTTTACGGTGATTGTCTCTCTCCATTCACTATGGGACTATTCTTTAATTGCCAGGGTGGTTTGATTTTTTTTGTTGGGGATTTTTGGCGGTTGGGGGGGGAGGAGGGGTTTAATTCACAGAACCAGGATTATCCCATTACATTGGAGTCAAAGGGGGTTTTTTGTTTGGTTGGTTTTTTCTTTAAACTTGCTGAGACATTAAATCAGACCATTACTTCCCGGGGCGGGGGGGGGGGGAAGTAAAAAAGAAGTCAGGGACAAGGAAAATGCAAAGCTGCTTTCAATATTCCTTGTGTTACTTTAGCTGGACACCAGCAGGGGAAGCAAGAACCTCAACCTAAATCCTAGAAGGTCAGTAAAGGAGGAAAGAACAATGCTGTATTTCCAGTCTAATCTCTATGTACACCCTAGACAGACTAAGTTAGATATTCATTTACCAGTATTCCTGTAATTATTTTAAATACACACTTTGGTGTCCTTGCACATGTCTGGTCAGCACTGGAAAACCCAGCATATGAATAAAGTTGTCTCATCCACAGATATACAGCATCAGTCCACGCAGACAGCAAGAACCATGCATACTAACAACAGGTACCTTTTATTTAACTCTCTGTTTTCCATCACTTCAAATTCAACCAATTGGTCTTTAAGATTTTGGGTCCGATTGCAGAGTTCCTCATTCAGTTGTACAGCATCCAGACAGAACATGGCCAGAGGGACAGTGACATGCATAGAAGCAATCTCTCTTTTGAGTTTTGTTAAGCTGTCAATCTTCTACAAATGGAAAATAATACATCTGTTATTTTTCCTTAAAGTCTAGAGATGAAAAATGCTAAACAAGAGCTATTTAGTTCCCATCCAACAAATAGGTAATGTAATCTAAATAGAAGAAGGAACAATTATTTTTTATCTTTCCAGAGCTCAGCTCCTATTCACAGATTCCAGGGCTGAAAGTATTGCACAGTAATATGCCATATTAAGGAACTTCACAAGTTGCCTAAAGAAGTATTTAGACAGAGGCTATCTCAGGAATGCAGAGAGAAAAGTAGACAGGGATGACTGAGGACAAGGCAGTCAAAAGACCAGCAAGATGCAGATTCACCAAATACTCTGGGCAGCCTTCCACTGGACTTCTATTAAGACCCAACAAAACCCATAAAAGAAGGCCATGAAGAAACCTCCTTCTACATTTGCACAGCAGCCCTACAGTAAGGGCCCATGTAAACTGAGATGGCTGTCCCAGTATTCCCAAGGGTAACCCAAGTGATCTGAATGGGAGTTCTTCAGGCAATATGTTAGCAAGACAAGTGTGGTGTGTTAGCTGCTGTATGAACATGTAGCTGCTGTCAGTTACATATTACCTCTGTTAAAGCTTCTAAAGAACGACTGTCTTTCAAGAAATCTGTGACATCTTGCTGTGCATTGTTGTTCAAAAGATTGATGTATTTCCTGTACATGTTTAAATACCTTAAACACAGAAGGTCACAAACACAAACATAAGATGCCAAGGTGAAGATTTTATATAACAAGAAACAAAATCAACTCAAACTGTTTGAGTCAAATGGATAGTGTTATGAATCCAAGGGTTTGGATGGGCAACAGAGTTAAGAGCCAAAACTTACTTCTGTGGACCAAGTATGTTGCTCTCAAAGATCTTTTTGAGTTTGTTCACATACTCTGAAAACAATGATTCATCTGGTTTGACTGTACTGAGACTGAGATCATCTCTTTTTAATTCTGGAAATAGAAATCTTTCTACCTAAAGGGAATCATTGCAAATACTGTAATAAATACAATAGAGGAAATAAGGTATTCTATTACCCATTCACCCACCACTTAAGAAAACCAGTATTATTTGGTAAAAACACTGCAGTGTGAAAAGGCTCTGATTCATAATTAATACTGGGTTACACACATAGTTTGCTTTGAAAATTATATGAAAATCAAACCAAGGCTTTACTATAACTTGAATCTGCCAAAGACCAATTCCTATGCTATCTTCTAAACTCACAAAAATTCGCACAGTTTGTGATACATGACCCTTATCTTTATCTTCTATTTGTCAGTTTTCTGTCTCATTCATAACTTTTAATATCATAAATAGTTTTTACTCATATTGTATTTTGTATGCTGCTATAACTTATCCAGTACCTTTGGAAGCTCCTCAGCACTTTTCAGAATCTCCCTGAAGCAACGACTGATTAAATCCCAACATTGTTTCAAAGGTGGCTCAAAGACAATCTTGGGCTCTTCCACAGTGAGTTTGACTGTTAGTATCTGAGGTACAAAGAACTGCATTTCTTGATATGGTTCAGTAAAATCACTTCCATCCTTAGGAAAAAGAATGAAAATTGTACATGCCAAAGAAATCAGCTATAGCTATAGTAATTTTTAAGAATCAAACTCCCACAAATTTCTTAACTACACAGCACCAATGGGATCTTCATCCCTGATTTTTATTCAAAACACTGATGCCCCGATACATAAGATATTAAGGTGTCAACTCCTAAATAAATCTATAGAAGTTGGAATTAGGAAACTGGATTTAAGCCTAATTGCCTCGATTTTCCCTTAAGTAACAGAAATAAAGCACTAATTACTGTACACAAAAAAAGTTCTAAAAGAGATATCTACAATGCCTATCAAAAATAAAACCTAGAATCAAACACAAGATGCTGGTTTTTTAATTGCCTTGTATGATTAGTAAGAACTGCCCTACCCCTAAATTGCTTTTACAGTAATGGAATCCTAATCCATGACTAGACTCCTAACCTAGCTGCTATAAGGATAAAAAACAAACAAACACACACCGCCACCACGAAAACAAACAAAAAAACCCAACAAGATAAAACAAACCTACAAAAAACCTCAACCATCAGCAACACTACCATCACCCAGGTGCAAGGTTTAGCATATTGTATCAAGTGTGATTCTCTGGCTGCAATGTGGTATTTAATCTGTCACATTTATTCAGTTTAAATATGTTTCATTTTGTCTTATCATGGTAGATCCTGGGTGATCTGATATTTAAAGAACTCATTTCCACTGAGAGGCAACTTTATCATAGCCAGAACAGTGGTAAAAACTTTCATGGTATAATGTTTATTATAATGATGTGCATTATGTGAAATAATACAGGACACTCATTTGGTATAGACAGGGACATCACATACATAAATTACTTCTGCAAACGATTACATGCATGACTATGCATGCTTTTGACTTGAAAATGGATTATTGACATGCTTGCAGAAAACCACATTTAAGTGTTTGCCTGATTAAGGCCAAGAAAAATAAAACTAAAAATTAAAAAAAAAAAGTACACTTACTCAAGACAGAGTTGAAAACTCCTATAACATGCTAGTTGTAACCCTAGGCCTGCAAAATGATTATTCAAGGGAGCAGTTCTTGACCATGCAAAGATAATTCCACTGAGTATGCACAACTGTTTGAATGATCCAGCCATTTTTTATGGAGGCAGGAGCCATCCGGGATATTTTAGCCTTCAAAGAGCATTACATTTTATGGCTATACGAATTATTATCTCAATGTAACACTAAAAACTATAGATATGCTTCACGGCATATACCTTGTGGATCATAAAAAATGCAAGAAGATCTTCTAGGGAGTTGACAACCATCTCACGTAATTGTAATGACATTAGAGTTGCCACCGAATGAAAATAGCTTTCAATTCGCTGAGAGGAATCACAGTCATTTTCAGGAGCAAAATGAAGCCATTTCCTTTTTTGATCAAGGAAAATGGATGCACAAGTTGGGATCCACCTACAACGAAATAATATGGAGACAAAGGTTTTAAAAGCTTATTAGTCTTACTTTGCTCCTTGCAATGAAACCTAAGCTCTGAAGTTACCCAAAGAAGGAGCAAAATTCAAAGGGCTAACAGAGAATTGTTAACTAGATGTCTAACAAAACTGTATCTATCAGAACTTAGAGGAAACATGACTTTTTAAGCCAAGGATTCTTTTTATAATGGGCCCCTACTATTCATTTGAATTAATAGATAAAAAACTAGTGACAATATTAAACCATTAGCATTAAATGGGAAACTTGACTGTGAAAGAGATCTCAGGTGGCAGAAAGCGTTCACCTAATATAAAGGGCTATTACCTCATATAATCTCTTTCTTAAATTGATCCATTTCCATAATTAATAAAGTTAGGTTTTCTGTCATCATTTTTAGATTTAGACTCCACTCCTCTAATGGTTAGAAACCTTCCAATTTCCAGTCTACACTTAGTTTAGTTTATTCCCATTTGCTCTTGTGCAAGCACTCTTGCAGTTACAATGGCTCTTTCAGCATCCAGATGTGTATCCCTCTGCTGTTTTCCCCTTTGTTTTGGCAGCCTTGTGGTTGGGACCAGTGTAATCTCATTCTAAGATCTGTTTTCAAATGGGAGCTTCGTGTGAATCAGACCCAAAGGTATTCTGTTTATCTACTGTTACTACAGTTGGCACTGACTTGTTCTGAAGAATATTGTGAGCTTCCACACAGTGTCTTTGAATGACCTCCTCAAATTCAGTAGGCAGCAGTGGCAGGTCTCTATGAAGCATTTCTTCAGTACGAACAAATCTTAGATGACTATAACTGTGAAGTAAAATAAATAGTAGATATTTTACCAAATTCTGTTAAAAAATCCCCACATTAAATATAGTCAGGAAGGTCTCATATGTATTTATAAACACTAATAATATAATTTAACTGATGCATATCACTTTATTCCTAAGGTGTCCAACAAGTGCACGTCTAATGTTTTGGGGTTTTTTGCTATTGGCAAACATAAAAGGCTTCACAAATTTCATTTTGGACTTGTTACATTTAAAATTGTGTTAATTTTTTGCTAAAATGGTCAGAATAATTTCTTGCCCTTTTCTTAGATTCATTAGTGTATACAGGCATTAAAGAATATACAGAATGACACCTACTGCTTCTATTCCATATTAATAATAATAAGTACCTATCCCTGGCTACCCTGTGGGGAAAAAAATAAAATTTCATGAGCATGGTGTATATCAGAGTCTGTAACATACAGGAGCTTATATTCCTGCCAATGTTACTTAAATGCAAAAACAGTTCTCGGGATTACTACCTACCATATTTAACTTCGTAAGAAACCATATTTCTATTTTCAAAAGTCCCCAGAACAACTTCCAATTACAGACATTCGAAAGATTCAATTTTAAGAGTTAATTTTTTAAATTTCAGGAATCAAGATGAGAATTCCAAATCACTATTTACTTGAACATTGAATCTTAATTTAGGGATAACATCTTTTAACAAAGGGGATGATCTTTTCATAGCACAAAGTTATCCTTTCTTCACTGTGGACATGTAGAACATTTTTATGCTTGTGTTGAGAGTCTGCAGGAAACAAAGATTTTATGTTGCAATTCTTACAGGCTCAAGAAAAAAAAAAAATCTTTAGAAAACTGAACAGATTTTGCCACTTTCTCTCTACTGTCTTCCCCAGGGTCTCCGTAGCATATGTAGAGAAGTCAGCAGATGCACCCTCGAACCAAGCTATAAAATAAAAACATTCTCAATTTAATTAAGATCCTATGAACAAGACATCTTACTGAGAAAGCCAGAGCTGTTGCAAAGTAGGCATCAACGGATTCACTGTGAATAGATTCCTTTCATTCCAGCTTTTCACTTCTTCGTAAGAGCTGTGCCATGGGACTGGTGCACGGACAACTCTCTGAGGAAAAGGGCGTGGGATGCTTCCAATAAACAGTCTCTCTCTCTCAGCTGGATCCATCAAGATGTAATCAACTAACAAAAATGCATGTATGGTCAAAAGCTACATATGAAAACACAGTATCTCCATAGCTCAGGAAGTCATAGACTTCTGCACATTTAAAACTTATACACTGTCATATAGATACTTGCATGTTTTTAGGATGAATTACAGCACAATAATCAAATCACCAATTTGACTATAAAATTAGTTCAGAAGAAGAAAACAAGAATTGGTCCTGGTTCTAAAAATGGGAGGCAGGAGAAATGTTTTTCTGTTCTATCTTTCCAGCACATTTATTCCATGCTTCCAATTCCTCGTCCATAAGCCAGGGGTGGAAATACCTCCCCTTTCAAGGATTTTTAGAAGGCTTCTTAAATGTTTGTGAAACACAGGAATGTTATGAATCATCTGTTGCATCTAGGACAGATATTACATTTAAAGGGCTGATCTATGATCTGCTAAATGCCAAAACTCATGTGCTACCAGTTCCGACCAACGGCCCCTTACATATGAGATTAACAAAAGCTGGGAAGCAGACTCACTACCCCTTGTTGACATTAGCATTACCACAAAAAGGGACTGCAAACACTAAAATTGTGACATCGATAAAAGGCAAATTAAAGGGTACTTAGAAAGATATCAGAGACTACAGAAGGCAGAGTGAAAACTCTTCAGTCTCTCCTTTTTATGCTGTCATGAATGAGAGGCCACGCCTACTTAGTAGTGAACATATTTAAGAACATTGAAAGGTATTATTTCACATGTGGAAAACCCAAGAAAACTCTAAGATTACTGGAAAGCAAATAAAAAAAAATCTCATATTCTACAGAACTGTCTCTTTCACATTCACCTTCAGATGAGCATTACTGAATGTCAAGGTTATTACATTCTTTTGTATTTATTTATATATGATGATCTTTTATTTGTTGAACATGAATAGTGTAATGATGCACATCAATGTATCACCTAATTTTCCTTACTCCTGTAAAGTCTTAAAAAATTTTTTTAACTTGTGACATGACCCCAGTGTAACATCTGGCTTCACTGGAGTTAGGAGACAGATGAATTTGGCTGTTAATGGGTTTAACTGATTTACCACAGAATAACGAAAAAGTTAGTCTGGGAAGTATCTGTTAAAATAGCCTAGTTTACCCTCTCCCCACATCAGGATCAAATATACTAGACTGCTGTTGACAGACACTTGTCTATCATGCATTTCAAAGCATCATTCAGCAATGAATCAAAGCATGTTCATCAATGAATAATCTTATAGTCACAATGCCTTCCTAATTTACCTAATTTCTTGTGCAACAAATTAAGATGATTACTCCCTGTCCACCAGCATTTGATCAACCCCCTCTTTATACATCTGATGAGATGATGCAGAATTATGCATTTTGAATGCAATTTGGATTTGAATTAGAAATGGGAAATTGTATAAGTATGGACAAAATTACTCTATGCACTCAGAGCTACTGAACTTGGAAATTACTATATTTAAGTGATGTCATGTAGGATTCAGTGAATAAAAATTGAAACCGGAATGTTATGTAGCATGATCACAAATTATATTCTCCCAGATATCTATTGCAGCTCTACTGACCCCAAAGGAATTCTCCATGGGTGCTAAGAATAGAATGCAGACTTGCTTTCAAAGTGCAGTAAATGTTTACATACTCTGAATTGCTAAGAGATTTTGAGTCTTACCAATGGCTTTCATGAGGCTGATACGATAGTCTGCCTTAATCTCTTCTTTTAAACTTGTAAGTAAATTCTCCAGGTCTGGGTTAGCAAGAATGCAAGTTGGAATATGCTTTAAAATTGCATTAATCACTTCCTTATCCTCAGGTGCCAGCATGTCTTCCTGCACTCCATTATATATGTAGTAACAGTACCGCTAAAAAATGTTAAAAATATTATGCTTATTGTATGAATTTTCTGACAGATAATGAATTACAACAAAATATTTTTAGCTTTTCTATCACTTGAACCTTTTCCACAATTGAAAGGTGTTTGAATAGAATGGATTTGGCTATCTATCTCTTGGTTCTTTTTAAAGCACTTCCAATGCCTGACATTTTTACAATACTCCCATCTGTTTTGATGTAAGCATATACACCAATAGAACTGCGTGTAGCATATTAAATTACTGATCTCTGAAGTACTAGCCAACGAAGTGAGAGGTTAAGAATTTGGGAAGATACTTCTGCTTGCAAACCCATTAGAACAAAAAATTAGAGTAGCTAGAAAGAGAAACAAATGGGAAAGGAGTTGATAATATTTAACACTAGTTTGCTACATTGAATATTTACATCTTTTAAACCTCATGTACTGCGTTCTTTTCCTCAACTGCTTTTAGGTAAACAGTTTACAGAGACATTGCACATGATTACTGCTGCTACTTTTATCTTTAAAAGAAATTATATAAACACCTCTATATCATTTCTTGAAGGTTGCTTTTCTCGCTTACTTATCTCCTTCTCATGTAAGTGCATGACAACAAATTGTTCTTCTGGGGTCAATGGCTGGTTATCTGTATAATGTATGACACATAATTCTGGCATATGAGCAGGTGCACATGGTGAAATGGGATCCAAACTGTTTGTTGGTGTACTTCTGAAAAAACAGAATATAAGTTTAGTGAATAAAGAAGGAGCAATGGATTCTTAAGTCAATATGGACAAATGACAAGCATTACAAAACCACTTACACTCCACATACTACTTTAACAGAAAGAACACAATCATGTAAACCTTACAACTGCACAGTATCACTCAGACAGGCAGTATCTTATAAGCAATTCTATCAGAGCCAGACCTACTAGCACTATTATTCAAGCTGCCCAAGATCTCCACCTATTTTCAGGTAATTATCTTACCAAAATTTTAACAAGCTCAGCCAAAAGTTCAAATTGGCTCATTTGCATAAATGTTGCACTACAGACTTCATTTTCATGATTATATGCTGTTTTCTACAGAGCGTTTGTCCACACTGCTCTCCACTCAGCCAACAAGCTATCACTCCATTCTTGATTTACTTCACATTAACAAGTCCTTAGTTGAAGAGAATTTAAATATCCTTTTTGTCTTTTTTATGGTACTCATCACCATGTTATCTTAACAAGAAAGTTACTGTCATAGCACTTCCAGAGAGGACTATTTACTTGTTTTACAGATGAAGAACAAAGAAGATAAAAAGAAAGATTCGCTGCAGCACAGCACCCAGTTTGACACAACTCTAGGAGCATTACAGATCATTTAAACACAGCAGAATGGAAAGACTTAATTTCTACCATCTGCATCTCTATTAACTAATCTCTGGGTTCTCATGTCAGTAATCATGAAAGGAAGACCTTTTGTTTAGTATGCCTAAGACTGAAATTGGTCCTGCCACAAAGAAGCAGGAAAAGTGCTCACTTAGCACACCATGGAATTTCAGTCTTCATGCACATACATTTTCTTTGTAGAGACTTAACATTTCATGCCTGGATGCTTAACAGAGCATCCAAGTAAAAAGAAATATTAAACCACAATTCAGATATCTAGACTGATTGTAATAATCTCTATAACATTACAGTACATTACCTATCAGAATTCCATTGACTTCTTTGTGTACGTTTGAGCTTTTTCCTAGAAGGATCACATTCTCTTGACACTTTAAGCACCAGTTAAGAAAATCACATACAGGAATATTTTTCAAAGAAGATATGATTTCAGATTGGTGAAAAAAGAGCTAAGTCAATTAATCGGATAATGAAATAACAGAAAACAATGTTACAAAGAAGCCTTTGGTTTTGACTTAGCATTTATTGAGCCACTAAAATCATGTGTTAAATAAACTTGCTGATTCTGGGACTATGAACTAGCTTCAGGAAAGCATTCAGCTCATGCGTAAGACTTCAGTGCTTACTCACATCCCTGCACAAGCCATATTTTCTGCACTGGGACTTTCTATTTTGAATATCAAAGCACTTCTATAAGATGTATAGTTCTACCAAATATACTGCATGTGAAAAATCTGAGAAGTACAAACTATTACCAGGTGCTTTTCAGGGCAAAAATAAACAGCTCCTTTAACAAAATTAATATGTCATGCCTTTTCACTAAGAAAAGTACCATGGCCTGCTCCCCACATCCCACCCATGTACTGGAGAAGTACAGGGAATACAATTATCGGGTATATGATAAAGATACTGTTAAAGAGACCCAATGAACAAACCCAACCCCTTTTTAAATAGCATACAAGGGGACTAAGCAGATGTTGAAACTATTATGTCTCATCTATCCCAGGAAAAGAAAACAATTTCTAACACTTCAGTGAAGCAAAGCAACAACAAGTATTCGAAGAAAACTATGGTTTATGAACTTCCCTTCAGAGGACATTTAACTAGATAATCAGGAAATAAAGATCATTAATAACTTACTTTGGAATTTTCAGACTAAGAAATGGAGTTAATTTGACACCTGCAAATGGTAAGATACTGAAAGCCAAGACAATTTGGTTTTGTAAAATGTTTGATATATATGCATATTGGTAAACCTAAATAGCAAGAATATTAAAACTCTTAACCTTATGTGCTTTGTATCACAATGTCATGTTGAATCAACAGCATGTACTGTCTCATATTGTAAGATTTACGTATGTATGCACAGTTTACTAAGAAATACATCAATTACATGGTTTACAAATAAACAGTGTATTAAGCAACATTTCTTGGATTTGATCCTCAAGTAAACATTTTAATGCCTGTTCCCCATCTTGTTTTGCTATGCAAGACTCAAGAACATGAGCATAACAAGGGTGCACATTGAATTTGTTTCCGTTTTCCTGCTGGTGCTAACTTTTACTTCTAGCAATAATAAGAGCTAACTTGTCTTTTGTTCATTTTCTGCTTTGCAAACAATTCCCTCCAAATAATTGCATGTGATTGCATGTTCAGTCTGGAGAAGAAGAGGCTGAGGGGAGACCTTATCGCCCTCTACAACTACCTGAAAGGAGGCTGTAGTGAGGTGGGGGTCGGCCTCTTCTCCCTGGTAACAGATGCTAGGATGAGGGGGAATGGTTTGAAGTTGCACCAGGGCAGGTTTAGGCTAGACATCAGGAAAAACTTCTTCACCGAAAGGGTTGTCAGGCTCTGGAATGGGCTGCCCAGGGAGGTGGTCGAGTCCCCATCCCTGGAGGTATTTAAAAGAAGGGTAGATGAGGTGCTTAGGGACATGGTTTAGTGGTGGGATGGCAGGGTTAGGTTAAAGGTTGGATTCAATGATCTTAAAGGTCTTTTCCAACTAAAGTGATTCTATGATTATTTGGAGGGATGAACCCAAGTAGTTAATCAGAAACTGGCCTTACCTTTATTAAAGTTATGCATGCCTTTGGGAAGTTGTCTATGCTGACCCTGAGGTGATAACCTTGTAAGCGTTTATTAGGGATAAGTGATTTTTCCAGGGATGATGCTTTAACAGATAAGCAATTAGAGATAAAAACGTATAGAACAAGCAAGACTAAACTTATAAATGCATTCAAATACGGATACATGGTGAGGCTGTTCTTTGCTCTGCTGAACCCAGTGATGTCCCTGTCATTGAAGAGGACTTTAATTTGTGCACATTTTTCAATTTTAAATCCCGTGCAGTAAGAGTATAGTTATTAGCTATGGAGTCACTTGGGCTTCGGTAGTAACTTTGTTCTTTGAATGGAGCTGCCAAAGTCCATGATGCTTGTTGCATCAAAGGAGGATAACAGCTGCTCTTAAGGACAAGCTGAAATTGGAAAAAAAACAAACAATAGTTTTACACAGCACAGTAATTTAAGGAGTCTTCTTAGAGCTAGGACAGGTTTAAAGATCAATTAATATAAAGAGTAAATACAAAGTCTGACTTAGAGTCATTTGACCACCAATCTGGTTTTAGATCCCAGTGTTCCACACATGTATAAGAATAATTTTACAGTAGGGGTACTTGTGCATTTTTTTGCATAATCAAAGTCTTTCTTATAAATAAGAGAAGGCATTAGTACATTATCTAATACCTGCTACTCCTCATCTCCATCTAGCTTCTTTTCATCTTGTCCTTACATTTGCTTAAATTTAGAAAATTCTTATTCCTCAAACCTTTGTTAATGACCTGTCTACTTTTAACACTCAAACCTTGTAATAGCTGAATAATACAAGTTAACAAATTCAGCTCTCATCTTTCTCTCTCAATACAGGATTTGTAATAGATTTCTTCTGTCTGTTCATTCCATGTTTTCTCAGGTGACTTGGTCTATTGATTGGCTTGTCATTAGTCCTGAAGTCTAAACTTTAATGAGATAGCTCACAGGCATAAGGGACATGGGATCTAGAAGTATGCAAATAATTAACTATTTAACTATATTAACATTTAAAGAACGGATTTAAGCTGCCAAGGTTTAATATCCAAATCATAATAGAAGTTGTAACACTTTTCTAAATAATAGCAGTTCTAATGAAGCACCTGACAATCTGTTTAGTACTTTAACTTAGTAATTTAAATAGTTTTTCCTATCTTTACTTCATCTCCCTAAGGACCTGGTAATATATGATGCCTAAAATCATGCTAGCACATGTAATTTAACATATACCCTGATACAAGGGGAGAGAGCACATACCTGATACAATTCTGAAGGTGCAGCTGAAGCAGAAGCAGGTAGGGGCGGTAACTCTGGTAACCGTTTTGCATGACTCATGTTATACACAGAATCATTTTGTGACTAGACGGAAATGAAAAACAACTTCAAACTTTAAAAAGATTCATTCAGAAAGAACAGAGACTTTCAGTTTTCATTGAAAATGATATATTGCAACTTTTCTAATTTTAAGGAAATTAACATTCTGTGGAGTGGGTTCCTCAGCAAAACAGGTTTTCAGATTGCACTGTTCTTTGTGGTCATTTGATAAAGTTTCTAATCACTAATAAATATCAGATTAAAAAAAAAACAAACAACATTTTTATATCACTGAAAACAACTGAAATAGTCTTAAATATTTTTAATTATACAAAAACTTCACACATTGTGCAGAGTTTATACTGGTATAAACACTGGATATTAAAATATTAAACCCTACCAGACTGCCAAATTGACAGTGAAACAGTCAAAGCTGTGTGAACTGCAGAACAGAAATGCAGGGCATCACTGGGGAGGAAAAAAACCTAGATTTTTTTCATGTCTATAATGACCCAGTTCCAGAAGAAGCTATATTGCCAGGATGCCACTGGAAGAACAGATTGCTCACAAGGACTCTGCAAAGTGTTTTAATACAAATGTCAGAATGCCTAATATGTCTCAGGACTACGTTCCACCTCCTCAAGGTGACAACACTTAGAGGTGGCCTTCCAGGACTCCAGAAGAAGTTTTCTAATGATATTTTCTCAGAATTATTTAGCCTCACAGTGTTTTAAGATGTTTTTGAATGGCAACTTTCCTTAGCATAGGCCAAAACCTCAACCCTAGTCTGCTCTGAGTTTTCTGAATCAAATTTGTTTAGGAGATTCATGAGGAATCAATTCCCAAGCACATAGTGACACTATCAGAAAAAGGAGGTGGAAGTGTGTGGCATCTGAACATCAGTGAATTAAATCACCATGAAAGAGGAAGTTATTACCTAATACAATTATGTTTGAATAATGCATAATCATTTTTCACATAATTTTTAATACATTTTTGGCAAGTGGTTACTGCTTTCTGATATAAAACTGGAAAACTAGGCTGCCTGAACCTAGTTTTCCAGCAGACAAAATCATGCCCTCCTCAATACCAAAGTAGAGCCCATTCAGTAATAATTTGAGAAAGGACTGATCTGATTTACCTCCTTGGTATTCCCTGGCATATCCTCACACAGACATAGAGAAATCAAGACATTATCATTGCCAGGCATATTTTACTAAAGACGGCATGAATTGTTCTTGATTAATGACTAAAGGATTGGGTCTTAGGATACTTTAAAAATTAATAAACCATGCAGTTTAATAGGAGATTTGTTCGTTCTTAAAGGTACAAGAGTTATGAAGAAAGCCATCGTTCATTCTAAAGCAACTCTTGATTTATATGCTACCTAAGCTCTCAAAAAATTAAATACTTGAGCAAAAGAATTCGTAATAAGCAGCATATTATAAAGGCTTAGGTCCAAAGAATATTCAACAAGAATGAGTGTCTTCAAATAAGAGTTCTTTCAATGTCAAACCACTAGCCAACAGTAAAGGCCAATTTCATCTGAAGTTTTGAAAAAGTTATTCATGTTTCACAACCATTGCAGAAAGCACTTACCCTCAGGAGCCTTGGGCTCCCTGTTGGCTTCATTTTGCTTTGCTTTTTGTTTGCTTAGAAGTTTTTGGTCCTCCCCCTCAATATAATCATGCTTGTCATTACATGTACTGGAAAAGAATGAGACTCATTTCAGGTACTACACAAGGTGTCAAAACAATGAGCTTCCTATCACAAATGCCAGGAAGAAGAAAAAACACTAAGCTTTCTTCCCCTCCAAACCACACACTTTCTTTTTCTCCATTCCTCTTCAAGCTCACTTTTCACCTTAATCTTTCTAACTCTTTCCAGATGTCTTTCAAGCAAGATTTTTTCCCACCCTGCTCTTTCCAGTTTCCTTCCCATTGCCTGTTCTCTTCTAATGTGCCAGGGACTCTCGGCCCTTAATTGTAGTTTACGGCAGACAGAGCTGCACATTAATTGCCATGAGAAATGAGCACACATCAAAAGGAATGGGAAAAGAGAAAGAAAGATGCCCTGCACGCCTTACACATCCACGGAGCGCATGAGTGAGCAGGGTAAGAGCAGGTACTACCTGCAGACGCCCTTGTTACCAGTCCCTCTGCCTGTTCCAGCTTGGTGAACTTCTCTGACACTCTGCCTTTCAGTCCTCAGCTTTGTTGCCCCAGTTACAGCATAGCTGGTGCTTGGAAACAGGAATTCCCTCCTCCCTCTCTTCCCCCAGCAGAAAAAACCCAGCCCCTTTCAGCACAGTGTTGCACCAAGCTGTGGTCAGGGAGATTCAGTGCTGGGACCAATGAGCAACCGTACACGTTCATTTTACCTCTTAGAAGCTACTCAAAATGTAGCCCTAAAACATCAGAGATATTCTGATATTTGTATGAAAACACTGCACACAGCAAGGGAGCTTCCCGAACAATAAAGGCTTTATAATCCCAAATTTCTTAGGAAGAATTAGAAAAAAAAAAATATTCAAAATCTTGAACCCAAACTTCTCCACCACTTTTCCACCATTCAGAATCAAACTCCCTGACAATCCAAAGGCAGCAGGTGGGACACTTGTACTCCTAATTCCTCTAAGTCTGCTTGTATGCATTTGCCTTCCACTCACAGTCATCACTATGGCCTGAAAGACTCCCCCATCGAATTTCTTCACAAACAGGAATTATTGCCATCTGACACGCAATCTAGCACACCCCCCTTACACCCACCCTCAAGAGAGGCCTTATACGTATTCTGCCAACACAGCAAGCCTTCCATTTTATCTTTCCCAACATCTTTGGATGCTACTTTTCATGCTGTTTTCTCTAAACTGTGAGAATGGCTGATATCCCTGATTTAACAGCATTGTTTTCCTTATATCTTGACCTAATACTAAATACAAATGGAACATTGTTCCTGCCTGGCCACAAGTGTAAGTTCCTACCATAAACTAAGCTGCTCTTTAAACACAAGCCAAAAGTGTGGGGTACAGAACCAGGGCTGCTAATGCTGGAGCTGGGAATCGCTCAGCTATTGTGTGCGGTAACTCCAAATACTTCAGTGCAGGTTTGCAACACAAGTATTTTCCTGCTAATTCAAGCTGATGCTGGCACCACGATAAGCTCAATTAAGCAACACTTATAGCAACTATTGTTCCTCTGTGCACAACAACTCGTATACATATACATGCATGCCCTTTGAAGTTAAATAAATTACCTGTGCTCCTTGAGAAACATTAAAAACAGTTATTTTACATAGAGAGTATATGTGAACTTTTAGCAGAATAAAGAATTATGCATAGCAGGAGATTAATTTACTAAGATGTACAAGGCTATCTCCAAAACCACAGCTACAGCATATTTTGAATACAGCCAGAAATTTAAAAGCTCCTATATACTTCTAAACTTGGTAGAGGAATTAAATTTTATAGTGCCATTATCACTGGATCATGTCACATTGTAATTCTACCAGTTAGCTTTTTCCTATGCTTACAGTAATATATATATATATATATATATATACAAGCAACAAATTGAAGTTTAATTTTGTATGCACTAGTCTACTAAGAATACCAACACACTATGCACTTGAATAATGTGAGATATAAACACTTTAACAGTTCAAGCAAATAAACTTGCCCTCACCATCCTCTTCTTGCAGGTATCTCGTGTTGGGTTTTTACAGTCCATGGTCTGAATTTGTATTAATATGCAAATCGCTCTTACATCCTCCCTCTGCACAGATCCTTGTATGTGCAGAGCTCATTAAAATCAATACCTCAAAGACTCTTGAAATCAGCACCTCAAAGACATATCAGAGCTCTGACAGTCTGATGTTAAAACCCCCACATTTTATAAAACCACTCTTTGCGTTATAAGAACGGCACACTCCAAATTAAATATGCTATTTATTTTGTTGCCTTTAAAAAATAATCATTAAACCATTGAGGTTAAGTTTTGCGATACTCTCATAGGTGGCACCAATCAAAAAAGTGATTAAAGCAGTCATGAGAAACACTAGTATTTTACTAATTTCTAACTGTAATTTACAGCATGAAAAATTTTATGTAGCAAAACCTGGGAATTCACTGAGGCTTCACGCTTGCATCTAACATCATCATGGCTCTGGAAAGTGGCGAGACCAAACCATTGTACAACACACCTCACCAAGCATCATTTCCGAGAGGAACAGTCCCATCTGCCTGCCACCACACCGCCGCTTGCTCTTGCTCAGCATAGGCCTTCTAATCTCAGCACAAGCACTGGGATGCTGTAGGCTGCACTGATCTTGCTGAAAATCCAGCTGAATTTTTGAAGTAGTTATTCCTCACAAAGAACAGTTCCCCAAACAGGTTTGCCACATGGCCACCCAAACCCCCATGGAGGCAGCAGGACAAGGCGGAAATGTGTGGGAACAAATAACCAGAGATGGGGGGAAGGTGGCTACGCCAGCTGAAGTGTTTCACAGCTGCTGTTTCAGTGCACCACGCAGCACGACTGCCCGAACAGTCGCAATTCACTGGAAGCTGCCTTCGCAGCCTCCCACTCCCATGGCTGCAACCTCTCTCGCTGGGGCTGGTGGGATTACAGACACGCATGTGAGCAATGCCCGGCACAGGGAGTTGTGAGGCGCAGCTCAAAAGCAAAGCGGCAGTGCCCCGGCGCTGTGGTACCAAACACCCCCCCAGCCACTCCTCCCACCCAAACTGCACGGCTACCGAACATACCCTCATTTTCAATCCTTAATTCAAAAAAGGTCAAGCCTGCGTGTCCTAAAGCCACACAAAACCCTGGGACGGTCCCTGAGGGTGCCCAACCCCAGCAGCTGAGGCAGGGCCCGGGGGATGAAGGGCAGGACAGGAGGGAGGACACTGAAGGGCACAAAAGAGAAATAAGTAAGAGCCTCTAAAACCCCGGCGGGCTGTGGAAACCTGCCTAACCCCTTCCCCGCTGAAATCCCCACTGCCGTGCCTGTGCCACGGCACGCGTGGCCCTGCCGCGGCCCTCGCTCCTCTTCGGCCTCCCCAGGCGCCGGGCCCTGCCCGCCGCGCCGCCGGCCCCCGCGGGGAGGAGACAGCGGCGAGAGGGCGGCGGCACCTCCCTCAGCCCCGGCAGGCGCAGCCCGGGCCGCGCCAGGTGTTGCCGCCGGAGGGCGGGAGGGCGAGCCGCCGAGAGGGGCTGCGGCCCGGCGGGCAGCCGCCGCAGGTGAGAGGGACGGGCCCGGTTCGGCGGAGGGCTGGCGGGAAGCCGCCCCGCTCCGCCTGGCCGGGGACTGCGGGGCGGCCTGGCCCCGGCCCCGGCGGCGCGGCGCAGCCCCGCGGGAGCCGTGCCCCCCTCACCTCGGGCAGGCAGCGACCGCTTTCCCGCCGGGACGGGGCCTCCCCGCCGCCAGCGCTGAGCCCCGCGGCCGGGCAGCGCGGCCCCCTCAATCGGCGCCTTCCATCACGGGTTGGGGCCCCGGGGGCGACTCGCGCTATGCCCCACCGGTCGGGGGCGGCCGAGGCGGCGGCCCGGTCGCTGCCTTTGAGCTGGTGCCGCCCGCGGACCCGCTTTAAGGGCAACGGCCCCGGGTAGCGGCAGCGCGGCGAGGCGAGGCGAGGCCGGCGTGCGATTAAGCGGCTCCTGACCTCGATTTTAAGTGTCCAGTGGAGGCGGCGGGTGGCGGTGTGGTGGCAGCGGTAACGCTTTGGGGCTCGGGGCGCTGCCGGGCTCGGAGCGAGCCTCCTCGGCGGGGGCTTCCCCGAGAGGAGCGCCCCTCGGGCAGCCTGCTGGCCAGCGCGGCTCGGGGCGAGAAGTCAAATGCCGCTGGATGAAAACAGCGTGTAAACAAAGGGAGGGACCGTGTATGTGGGCTGAGGATAACCTCATAGTATTGACACCGTGGCTATTTAGATTTGCAAGCAGGAAACTGCGTCTTTTAATCTTTCTCTGGTAAGGGTCTCCCTAGCAACAGCAGACTACATTTTCGTGGGGGGAGGGAGATTTTTGAGTTGATGTTGCCTTTAAACTGTCACGGTTAAATATGTTCAGAGCATTTGAAAGAGTTTTGCCTTTACGTGCAGAGCTTTGAAGCTGTACAGGGTATGCTTTCAATTCTGAATGCAAGGCGACTCACAAAATGAAGTCTCATTAATGCGTTACAAGTTTCCAGCACTAGTAGCGATAAATTGCCCATGTGGGTAGTTAGAATTGGCCTTCTTACTGGTAATTCAGCACCCTCTCAGTTAAATACGGGGTAAAGGCTATAAAGGAAGGAGGTCAGAGTCACCTTGTATCTTGCTGCTTGGCTTTGGGAGTTTCAGAAGAGCTCAGGCACAAGCCCCCTCTCTACATTAGATGTACTTTTGTAAAAGTAATGTTTTAGACTCTGTGGATCACATTAACATCTGAAATCTACATTCTTTGGTTTTGCAAAGAAATACTTAATTTTCACAAAGCATCTACATGAGCTTGTTGCTAATTGTACCTTAATTTTAAGGAAAATTGGATGGCTGAGTGAGAACTGGTTGTTCAGAAGATTCATGATTGTGGCTGAAGATTACAACATGTCTAAAGAAATGCAAGAGCTGCAGAAGCAATGGCACTCCGTGGTGCAGTCCATCCACAGCAACTCAAATGTGGGTCTGGATTACAACTTTATAATATATTTATAAAGATACTGCTTTTGTAACTCTCAGAATATCACACCCCAATTTATTTAAATGCCATTTCAAAAACAACTTTTTTTTTTTTTTAAAAATTGGCACTCCCTTTTTTAAGTGAACACTGAGGAGCCTATGGGAAGGGCTGTCCTCCCACGCCTTTGGCAATCAAGAAAAAGGGAAGCCTGTTCTGCATTTCTGTGTTTTATTGGTATAACCATTTGAGATAGTAGAGTGGCATTTTAGTGAAATGGTTTTGCTGCTATAAAAAGAACTAAAACTACAATACATATTTCCATAAGGGAAGGGAAATGTCTCTACTACAGTAAAATTCCAGTGTATAGGTATGACTGCCTCTGAAAAAAACCCTTTTTTTTCCTACTGGTAACATTGTAATTGAATTCCTTACCACTTTGTGAGACAGGTATGCCTGCACTGTACTTACACTCAATAAATGAGCAGGTTGCAGATTTTACTGAGGCATGGAAAAGATAAAAATAATCATGATTTTAAGATGTTACAGTATTTTTTTTGTTAACAAATACAGTTCTCTAGATCAAAATCATAGCTGTTGAGACCCCACTGAAATCTGGGCAGCTAAATTGTGATTTGGGTTTTTTTTTTACTTGTTTTCAGGGGGGTTTTTTTGTTGTTTTTAATCGGCATAAGAATGGAAGTGGGAAGTCCAAGAGAAACATGTCTGCTATTGGTAGAATTATATTTGCTATATAGTTATCTAAATTTGCAATAAGTCCTCATGCTTTTGAAATGGAGAGGCAACAGCTGCCCTCTGTTCAAGCTGCAAACTTGACCTTTAAAAGTCATCTATGACAAGATAAAAACAAAATCTGAAATGTCTTTCTTTCATCCACAGGTTGTTGCTTTTATGAATTCTCGTCTTGGCCAATATTTAGATGACCATCCTTTTGTTGCCTTATCACTCCTGATGTTTATTGCAGTGTCTGCTATTCCTGTTGCATTTTTCCTCATTTTTGTTGTTACAACAGCCATAATGGCCTGTATCAGTGTGATAGTTATGGAAGGTATTGTATGCATGCACGGGTGTACTCACTTAGTTCCTTTTAACGCATGATGTCTTTTCCTTTTTTTTTTTTTTCTTCTTCCTTCTGGAGTTTCCAGTTCAAGCACTTGAAGATTTCTGTATGTAGTCCTCAGGTCTCAGCAGTAGTAAAACTCTTTAATACAAGAATGGTAATCTGATTAACTGCAGTCTCTACAGGAGAAGTCGTATTTCCCTTTCTAATCTCAGCCACCAGGATATGGCTAAACCAGCTATCTTGACCATGTGTACCTTTTATAGCAGCTAGCTAGTTGATTGCAGACTTTTTTCCCAAATGGGTTGAATTTGGGGTTGTGGTAGAATATCAGCTCTTCTAATTTGCTTGTATATAAACTTGTTTAAATAACAACCTGATTTCCTTTTATTAGGTGTGGTAATAGCCATAGGTGGCATAGCCCTCCTTTGTGTTCTGTGTGGTCTGGGTGCGCTTTCACTGGGAGTTTCTGGAGTACTGAGTATTGGTTATGTCATTCTTTCAAGTCTAGTCAACTACTGGTGTGCTTCAAGGTGAGTACTGATGTCTTGATTCATCAATATATATTTTAATGAGAGTTAATACATGCCCTCTTTCCTATTTAGGAAAGAGGAAATGTAAATAGTCTCTAAATCTGCATGTGCTAACACAACACAACATCAAGCAATAAAATACAACTTTGTCTCACTCAGAATATTTGTGCTTTAAATGTCATTAACACACGCTCCCAACTTGGACTTTGCCTAGAGGATGAACCTTTTGTAGTTCTTTAGGATGACCTAGCTATCTCTGCTTACCTTGCAGTTGTAGAGTAATGGACAAAAATTAGTTGTAGATTTGGGATAGTCAGAGGGGTACTTAAAAGGCACAGTGCAGCCAAGACAGATAGAAATTACTGGTTTTGCTGGATGCTGCACATGCACTGCTTGCCAGTCATGTCTCCTGGTACTTCAGGCTTGGAGGCCTATTTCAGTCAGCATCACCTTAGCCGTGCTTTTACCAAGCATCTGGCTAGGAGCGAGAGGCACCAGCAGGTTGTGCTGGAGTGCCACCTATTGCCCGCTTAAATATATACCAGGGAATGAATAATGGTAATTGCTTCTTAAGCATAGGGAAGAGCAAAAAGAAAAGTTACAGCTGCTCCCTCCTAAACTTTCTCAGTTTGGTCCTTCAGCACAGCTGTGCTTCTTGCACAGCTCTCAAGGCCACACAAACTGTGGCCTGTGAGCCCGTGGTATTGTCAGGATGACAGGACCATGGTGCAAGGCCCAGCATGCTTGCATTTGTTCCAGGGCTCCGTACCGCTCCTCCAGGGCATGCTGCCAGGTCCATAATATTGCCCACCAATTCCAGAATAGACCTATTTTTTTCCGTAGCATATCTGAATACACAACCCAGCCCACAGACCAGTCATATTGACTTACAGCTTTGATGTTAAAATAGATAACATCTGCTCTTTTTATGTTCCTGTGTCTTTTGAGAGCTCTGGTAGACCGGTTGTGGATGTTCCAGGAGTCTCAGACAGGTTTACATCTCTCATTGTTCAGCTTTTTTTGAGTAAAAAGTTAAAAGGCAATGATCTTACGGAAGAACTGACTGTAAAACTATTCTTTCCTCCTGTATACAGGGGTCAGATAAGAAAGCAAGAAGTTAATGGAAGTTTGCCACAGAAGAGTCCTGTCCTGGATCTTTCTGCCAATAATGGAAAGAATGAATAAGTGGGTTTCTCCCCACTGCCTTCATAGGCACTTAACTGTACTGCTCTGACCTTTGCAATGTAATTGTTTACTCGTTGAGCATTCAGTCTTTGTGCATTCCTTATGGAAACTGAAAAAATCAATGCATCTTTTATTGTCACTGTAAAACTAGTTTTAAGAATAAACATTAAGCAGCAATGCATTGCGATACTGAGTCTATGTGCATGATGGAATGTTCCACAGAATTTGGTAAAGGGATGTAATAACAACAACTACTGTTAAGTCAATGACAGTTAGGTGAAAGAAAGGGTAGGTAGCTATTTGACTTCCCATCTGTTACTGGAGTTCTGATGTACTATCTTTTGAAATTTGTATGCAGCAGTTGGTCATTTTGATACATAAGTGTCAAAGTTCAGAACACTAGAAATGTTTTGAATGTTAAAAAATTTGTAAGCCTTAACAGCCTTTGTTAAAATAATATAAGCACACCATGCTAGTGTTTTTTATTTATTATAAGAGGGAAATTGGGTTTTGTCATATGTTATGGTATAAGCTTTTATATACCTTTAGATGTTGCATTATTCTGAAGGGATATTTTCCTTGTTCATGTTGCCTCATCACATCAATAGTATGCAATTAGGTCTTGCATTTTGTCATACTTGTTTAGGTATTTAAATTGCCTGTTTTGCTTCTCAGTTGTGACTTATGTTATTTAAACTTTTTTTCATTTTTGCAAATGCTATATTTCTAAGTATTAAGAAACTATCTAACTACATTAGTTTAATAAAGTGCTGTTTAACCAGGTTGTCTTGTTATTCTGTTTATTCTACAGTAAAAACAAGTTTTCCAGATCTACTTCCATGAAGGCTATATCTGGAGCCGAATTTTTCTCCTCAGTTTAATATTAAAGTATTTTGGCTGGCCAGTATTACTGAGCCACAAACTGCAGACAGCTTGTACTACATGAGATTACTCCCCTTCTCATGCATGTAAAGGACATACAGAATCCTAAGGACTAGATTAGTGTAATAGTCCAGTTTTGTATGAACCAATATGTTGTTTGAATCCACACAGAGTCAGAGTTTATCTGAGCCATAATGTGCACCACACAGTATCAGTGGTAACATTTTCAGCTATAGTGATAAGCTGGCCCCACACTTCAGCAGCAGTGTGAAACCATCCTTAGCCCTACTCTGTGTTACTGTCTGCAGGAGACAGTAGGACCTGATGCCAGTTCATAAAGGCCTTTAGTATTTACTAAATTCCAGTTGAACATGAAGGATTTATAGAATGGACACCATAAAAGATTTATTTCTTAATTTACTAAGTAGATAAAATGGTTTTTTTTCAGGTGCTTCAAGGTTTTAATCCAACCAGAATTTTTAACTTCCAGTTGATGGCAGTATACAAGCAGTACAAGAAAAAAAAAACCACCAGGAAAAGTACTCTTCTCTGCTTTCCTAGTGTAGTGATACTCTTTATGTGACATAGAGCCTGGAGAAATCCATGTAAAAGATGGAACAAAGATTCAACACGAGTATATGTACATGGCTTTTTTACATTGCTGTTATCCCCACTTTAGTATCAAATCTGCAGCTGCTGTCAATTACAGTAGAGCACTGCCAGTTTACAGCAGGTGAGGATCAGTGGCAGAGAAAAAAATAGAATGCAGTCCTTAACAATTGTGTGGTGCTGCCCAGTAGTGCACATCACAGCTGTAGGTAATACAACCTAAAAGCAAATGCCCCAGTGCATTCACTGGACAGCAAAAAACTGGAAGAGATTGGTGTCTGCAAATGAAGAGACTCCAACTAGGTTTATGCTGGCAGCACTAAGATGAATGAGGCAGTTTTTGACAGCTAGTAAATATTACCTCTTGTGCAAATGGACTGGTGCCTGCTTTTAAGAGCTGTGAAGTACTGAAACCAACTGTTTCCAAGTACTAGAAATCCTTATGGCTAGCAAAAAGTAAGCCTTCAAATTGCATTCTAGTCATTACAGAATCTTTCCTGCCTTTCACCAGACTATTTGTCCCTGATCATCAGGATACAGTTTGAGTCTAGCCTTACTTTCTAAGTACTACTTTTCCTAGACAGTAATGCCTTCAATCTAGGAGTTTACTGGCTGTTAAGAGCAGAATAATGGTTATGAGGGAAATAAGGCAGAGATTAGTGTGACTTGATAATAACAGTCACCACCTCATTTATTTAAGGTTTCAAGTGTTTTGCCTGTTTTACATACTGAGCTGCTGTAATTTGAAACACACCTTGAAAATAAATCCCTTGTTTATCTCCTCTTCTATCAGCCTACCTAAAATGAAACCTATATAACTATTACTGTACTTGAGACCTCAAAACAAATTGAAATGGAGAAAGCACTTCACAGGAGGGAAGTAATGATGCTGTTTATCATCTGCACTGCAACTTATCGGGCATAGCTAGAAAATACGAGATTTCCATATTCTTAACACAGTTTGTGCCTTTTGACTTTAGGATGATCTTGCTTCAGAATCTGAAGAGAGTAACCCCAATCTAAGCTTGCAAATCTTGCTGCAAACTTGACTTCAGGTTAAGACGATTCTTTGCAGAATTGTATTGAGATATTTATACTCAGTTAGACCCTAAAAGAAAAATATGCTCTCAGTGCTGGCTACCTGTCATTTTATTCAGGGGATTTTAATTACTTCCAGGCCCCATTTGCCTCTCCAGAGCACAAGTTCATTGCGTAGTCCATCAGTGGATCCTGATGCACTGCCTTCAGCACTAAAATGAAATTCTGCTCTCCCTACAAGCATATTTCTAGCACTCTGCTGCCAGCCTGGTGACAGGCACTGCCTCATTACATCTTGGTGTCACTTTTGCCTGATGGAAGTACAGGGAGCGGAAGAGCTGCTTTTTAACCTGCATTAACAGCCTCTGCTGATGCTTAGAGCAGTGGCTTTCTGAGCAGCCCCACAGATCTCCAAGGAATCAGCAACCTTTATTCTTTCAACATGAAAAACTAACATCTTCAAGCTGCTGATACGGACCAATTCTTCCTGAAGGATGGATTTTAAAACAAATCACACTGAGAGCTTAAACAGCTGCATCCCCAACAGCTCCAAGGCTGTTCAAAACTTTTCTCTACCTGGTAAGTACAATAAACAGGTAAGTGAAAATATACTTTAGTATATAAACTGTAATAGTTATAGGCAGGAAGAAAAAATTCACTTATGTGAGATTGTTTTGAAGAAAACCTGAATATGAGTATTAATATCCATAAAGTTGAGCAACATATATATCAGGTATGAATCTATTGAAGCATATATTCATTATATATGTATGCATTTGCAAGGGTCTCCATGCACCTATATAGAATGATATACACACTGGTACTCTTTCTTTCTATTGTTAATGTGTTTGTGTTCATACACGAAGTAAAGAGTGAGTGTATGCACATTTGATTAGACACAGGTTTTGATGTATACACTTGTGGAAGATGCTGAGAAAGTGCCTGTGTGTGGTTAGACACAGCCACACACAAAAAGCCCTTCCTCATCTTACACATGCCTAAGCAGTCTGCTATTGCTTGTGTTCAGAGTGCTTGTTGTCTGTTAGAAGCCAGAATATCCACAAGGCATGTCCTCACCAGTGGTCCTGGCACAGCTGACTTTTTCCTGCCTACACTTGTCTCTGCAGGTGACCCCAGCAGGATGAGCTATGGCAGCTTCATCATGCCCACCCTGTTTGGCATTATCTGCCTGTTGGGCATTATTGGTAACAGCCTAGTTATCTGCACAGTCATAAAGAAATCTGGCCCTAGCAGTAGTGTTCCAGATATCTTCATCAGCCTCTCCATGGTAGACCTGCTCTTCCTCCTGGGCATGCCCTTCCTTATCCACCAGCTGCTGGGGAATGGAGCCTGGCGCTTTGGGGAGACTATGTGCACAATTATCACTGCCCTGGATGCCAACAGCCAGTTCACCAGCACCTACATCCTCACTGCTATGAGCATCGACCGCTACCTGGCCACCGTCTACCCCTTCACCTCCACTCGCTTCAGGAAGCAACCTGTGGCAATCCTTGTCATCTGCATGCTCTGGGCCCTTTCCTTCCTCAGCATCACACCTGTGTGGATGTACACTCAGCTCATCCCTTTGCCTGGAGGTCTACTAGGCTGTGGGATTTGTCTGCCAGACCCCCAGAGGGACATTTATTGGTACACTCTCTACCAATTCTTCCTGGTCTTTGCCATCCCTTTTGCCCTCATCACAGTGGCCTACAGGAGGATCCTGCTCAAGATGGCCAGGTCATCAGAAGCACTGATGAGCCAAAGATGCACCAGGACACGAACAAAAAAACTGACCCGTACAGCAATTGCTATTTGCATGGCTTTCTTCATTTGCTGGGCACCTTTCCACATCCTGCAACTGGCCCAGCTTGCCATGACTCACCCCACCCTGCCTTTCTACTATGCCTACAACGTGGCTATCAGCCTGGGTTATGCCAACAGTTGTCTGAACCCTTTCATCTATATCTTGCTGGGCCAAAATTTCCGGAGACAGCTTGGGGTCCCTGTAAGGCCAGCAGCTGCAGGGCAGGCTTCCCCACATGGGAGCAAAAGCATTCAGGAGGATGCAACTGAGTCAGGGCAGCCACTGCTGCATTTGGTGTCCATATCTGGCAGGTAGCAAGACCTGCAGCAATTAGGGTATGCCCTGCAAGCCAGCCGCTCTCCTTTCCCACCCAAATGTGCAGGCAGTGGCAGGCAGGTGAGCACCATGCATCGCATCTCCTGCGGGATGGATCTTTACTGTCCTGGAGACAAAGTAGTGGCACAGCATTTGGGCAGAAGCTTTTTTGGCCTTGTGTTCTTATTTACATCTTCCCTGACTGCTATGAATTATATTGTCCCCAGGAAAAGCTTTCAGACATTTTGTTAAATTAATCCACACACTAAAAATATTTTGGTATAAAACCCCAGAGAAGCAGTAGCCCAGGGCCAAGCCACCACCACCATTTGAAACTTGGGGATTTTCAAGTTTACTTCTTGCTTTAGGCTTTAAGGAAGAGAGAAGGAATTTGGACTGTCCTGGATCATTCCCCCAACATGG
Organism: Gorsachius magnificus; assembly: GCA_034008185.1. NCBI lineage: Eukaryota > Metazoa > Chordata > Aves > Pelecaniformes > Ardeidae > Gorsachius > Gorsachius magnificus. The sequence goes on along the minus strand of CM067087.1, from coordinate 9,574,531 downwards.
TTCAAGAGTGTAACACACTTTATGAAGATTTTAAAAAAATAGGACAATCATGTTTTCATCTCTTAACACAACAGCTCCATGACATCTTTAACAGTGGGTGAGACATCAATCATTTTCTGTCACTTTAAAGCCAGCAAAATGACAATTGCTGACCCTGGAAAATGAGTAAAGAAGTCCAATAAATATTCTCAAATATATTTAAAAGCAACCAGATTGATTTATTCACAATCCCTCCAAGAGACAGCTCTGTACCATCTTGGCAGGGGACAACAGCGACTCAAGTTAAACAGTAAGCTGTCGCTAAGTCACCAGGTAACTGCAGTGGAAAGTAACCATTAGATTCTATCTACATTTGAAAAAGAAAACAGAATAGTTTCTTACCATTGGCAGTGTGTGATGTGTGCACACATATCTTTTGGAGTATTTCCTCAGCTGGCAGCAAGCCTTTAGTAAATACACATCTTGAAGCATATTGCTCAGGTTTTCAACATGATTGTAGGTGGCTCAGTTTTCATGTGCCCATTTTGAGCAATATTGAAAAGACTTGACAGTAGAAACCACAGAGCATCCATTCTCTGACAATCAAACCACTTTGCTGCACATGGCAACCAAAAGTCACCAGGCTTTAGTTTTAAAACGCTATTATTCTACTAATAGCAGGCACCTATATCTAGAAAAAATAAGCAAAAGCAAAGGTTCTACCTGCTCCAGTTTTAAAGAAACATTTACCTCTTTTGGTAGATCAGTTAAAGCTGCTTAAAAAGTGCTGTTGTATTTAAAAGGATCATAAAGACGAGATCAAATTCTTTATAATGAATGCTCCATCACTAGAACACTCACCCTACTCCAATTTTAATAAATTAAAAACATAATCACTACCTTGATTTATTCCTGCTCTTATAGAGTAACCAAACATCAACACTACAAATGAAGAAAAGTATCCATGATTATTTGTATGCACTGTGTAACCTGGAGGATCCTTATCTCCAACTCTCAATTTTCAGGAGCTTTTTATTTTAATGGCACATTAATTCAGCAAACAACTATCACAAAACCACATATCCAGCAATCCCTGAGGCAAGGCTGTCTCCACTAGCTTCACCAGGCACTTCCCAAGACAGAGCAATAAAACCCTCATACCTCACTCAAGTGACAACACTCAAAGCTTTAGATCACAGCTCATGCAGATACATGGAGACACATGGCCAAAGGAATCTAATCCTTTCCCCTGGATTTCCTTTATACCCTCATCTTTTGCTGAAGGGTGCAGGCATTACTTAATAAACTCAGCAGACACTGAAGCAAGTGAATTTATTCCACCTCAGAGTCTGGCCTCACATGAACCATTTCCTTCTGCATTTTAAATTGATTTTTCATTATGCAAGTCATACTGTCATCAGCACTTATCAGGAGCTAAAGCTATGAATTCTCAGTTACCAGCAGGTAAACATGGAACAGTTTCACTCCTGCTGCCCTGACCTTTGCATGCTCATCAGTCACTGTCATTTTAAAGCTTCTCACTACATCCTTTATTAATAAAAGCTGCTTTCAGAGCTGTGCCACCACAACACTAGCAAGGTTTGTGATAGGGATATACTGAAGAAATAAAACTAGGTCAGGATAGACCAGGTGTTTTTACTGGAGACAGTAAGGCCATCCCTTCAAGTGAGCATGTAGGTTGTTCAGGGGTTGTTTTTAATCATAAAACACTGCAGTAGGCCTAAGCAAGGGAGGCTGGGGAGACAGTGCCAAGGCCCCACCTCCTCAGCCACCATCTTTGCTTCCTGCAGAATGGCACCAGCCCAGCAGGGAAACAGCAGGATTCTTTCCCACCCCAGTGGCACCATTCCCAGCTGGGTCCTCAGCCTGCCCAAACCCAAGGACCTGGGTCAACAGCCCTTTAGACACAAATGCACCTCAACAGGCAGCCACTCCTGCAGGTCCTAATACCTGCATCCTGGAGGACCCCAAAAGCCCAAGTCTTTCCAAGAAGATTTGGAGCAACCAACTTTGCTATAGTTCCTGAAGCAGCTGCTTAAACTCAAGCTGCAGAGACCCCAGTGCTATCTCCACCTGCAACAGGTTCATTGACATGCTTAGCTTATGCCTCCTCTCACTGCACCATCACTCATGCTTTGCACTCCTGCAGGCATCAGAAGAGCTGGACATCAGGCCTGAATGCAGTAAAGGAATCTTGTATTTGCAAAGCGAGCTTAAAAATTCCACAGTTAACATGCTTCAGCAAGGGACTTAGACACCAGCACTTGTACAGGAAGAGGGAAGGAATGCATACGGCCAGGCTCTAAGGTAAATTATTTACAAAGTGGGGGAAAAAACCAGATCCCTGGTGTCCTTGATTTTAATAAGTTACATGAGTCTTCATTCAAACTTCCCCTGCAATGTCCACAAGTAAGAGCACAGCTGAACAACCCTAGGAGAACTATAGAGTGAGTCCTCCCAGAAGCTAGGAACAGATCTCATGTACCATGCCTGACAGTCTGCCCCTAAGTAGACAGTATTAGCCAGGAACCAGCCAAGAACAACCTTCCCTGTGTCCTGGATGGCTGCCATTGTGTGCTACCTCTTTGTCTCACCTCGCCCACTATTAAGAATAGCACAAAAGGTAGAAGTCAATGAGCAAAAGTAAAGCTCTTACCTACACCCTTACTAAAGATAAAGGTATTTTAAACATCCTCACTAGTGCAAATCTCCAGATTCATATACACAATCTATGTGATAGTTTATAGGGATGTTGGCTAGCATTTACCTTTTCCAGAGCATTCATATGACAGCCAATGTAGTGTTACTCCGTAAACTTCAACCATCCTGGAATAGAGGTTCAAACTCCATCCAGCAATAAGAAACAAATAAGCACTTCTCTGCCTAAACATGCACAAATCTTTTCCCACACTTAGCAATGAGAAGAAAGATGGAGGGGGAATATTAAGAATATCAGCCTTATTTGGCTCAGAACTGCTAAAAGCCCATACAGTTAAACACAACATGCTGTCAAGTACATAAACCCTCTTCAAGTACTTTTCTAGCTTCTACAGAAATACTTCACCTTCCATCCAAGTGCTAAGTCAACAGGACTTAAGTATAGTAGGTGGTTTGCTGGTCAATAGCCCAAGTAACCATTTCAACCCTTACACCATCAGGCTGGCAATAGATAGTAGAAGTGACTTGCAAATAAATGGCTCTAATGTGAAATTCATGGTTTCTTCATACTTCTGTTGACAGTATAACTGATTAACAGCATAAAGCCTTCCTAATGAACATGTTCTTAGTACTCTATAGTCTCCTTGCATAGAATTTACATTCATACTTAGAAAGTGTACCCTAAAATCTATTGTATTAAAAACAGCTCATTAAAAATGCTTATTCAGTGAAGTAGGGGCTGTGGCAGATGAGCCCCCAGCCCTACACTATTTGTATACAGCATGCTGGACAACCAGAAGTAGCAGAAACTGTCCACTGACTTGATCTGAAGCCCTGCACACCCAGAGAACATGGAGCTGGACTTGTGACAATCATTCCCTGGTTACAGAATTTTGCGAGACAATGTTTAACCTAAACCCATTACACTCAGTGCAGAGCACTTCCATCCCTTTTCATTGTCACATGCAATTGTATTTTTATGCCTCATTTCCTTGACTGTGTAAAGCAATGTGTACAGAATGCAAAATAAAAAGCACAGTTGCATGACTGAAACTGCCTCACTTCAAATGGACATCTACATATATCACTGCCCTTATCTGTACCAAAAGCTGCAGTGAAATTTTAAAAACATGTACTGACCTTTTAACAAAACTCATTTACTGTATTTCTTGCCATACTGAAGTTCCAAGCACTACCACCTTTCATGTCAGGTTAAAGAAAAAAATCTTAGGCTTGATTTATGAGATGGTAAAACTGAAAAACCCCAAGATATCTGTGTGCCTCAAACATGCAGCAAATCTTTAGCAACTCAGTGTTTTTGCTGCTACAAGCTCTAGGATGGAGGATTTCCAATGTATTTGCTTTGGATACAATTCCAAACATTTGTGTGTTTAAAAGTGAAGTACACCTAAACCTCCCTAATCCCAGCACCTTAGTACTCTCACTATTTGGTTTAGTGCAGAAGACTGCTAATACAAGTCACATTCTTCACATGTAGCTACAGAAGCAGAGTTTTCCCTGAAAAGTAGTATTTTGGTATGAAGCAAAAGCAAAGGAAAACAATACCATACAAGTGAAAGGCATGAAGGACAGGAACTCTGATCCTGGTGATGACAGCAGGGGTAGGAAATAATGTAGCAAGCTAACATTCAATTGAACAGCACTGTCCCATTATCAAGGCCTAGAGGAGCAGATATCAGTTGCAGTAACCCAGCAGAACATGAGGAACCCACAAGTCAAACTCAGTCTAATGAAGTTAGCCCAGTACAAGTAGTGTTTAGGAGGTGGCAGTAACACAGAGGCAGCATTAACACTGTTCTCTCTGCCTGCAGGCTAAACACTGCATAACTGCCTGCAACCTAATGTTATTTAGTTTATATGGTTACACAATAGTTTCCTTCAAACTTACTTGATTTTGGAAAATGTTCCTTTAGAGAACAGAAGTGCAACACATGAAAATTAGGAATAGTTAGACATAAAGAAAACTTACTAGAAAGCTAGAAAATGATGTATTGCTTCACACTTCTTTAAGCCAAGAGCCTCTTAGGCAGGGGGAGAAAAAGAAATATTTACATGCTGAAGCAAAATAGAGTTGATGTTACAGACAAGACAGCTTTATTACTCACAACCCTTTTTTTCCTTTCAAGAAACACTTTCCTCCCTCAATTTTCAGAGACCCCAAAATTACATATTCCTGCCTGGTACCCCTATTGAACAGCCATGGAACTTCTGGCCACCAGAACATCAGCTCCAGCAGCAGGAAGAGTATGTTCCACTTTGTGGGACTTTTCTTAGTGTCTACTGTGTTCAGAAGAGGCAAGCTCCAGCTTTACTGTAACTATCCCTCCAAGGACCCTGCATAATTATCTGAATCACACAGTAAGGAGGAAAGAGAGCTGGGGGTAGTTTTTTCCTTACAATATGTTTTGAAGCAAGTGCTAGGTGTTACTAAGATTTAACTAAACACAGGTTTTAATCCCCAGCTGCAGCCCAAGCTCATGTACAAGAACAGCTGGAACAGCTGCACATACTACAGATGTTGGCACACCACTTTTTTTAAAAAAGCAGTTGAATGGAATCAGAATTCCCAACAAAAGCATTTAAAAAATTAAGTTGGCTGCAGAGTCCAACAGGAACATAGTACAGCAATGGGAGATTTCAGAATAAGAAGACAGGAAATTCAATATTACAATTATCTGTTGAAAGTTCAGCTTTAATAAGAAAATGTTAAGAGGCCTAGCAGTATTCAGCTTCATAAATTGATGCAGGAGAGAATACACAGTAGCCATGAATAATTGCCAGAGTAGCAGTGCTACACCAAAGACTCTCTACCCTGACAGGTAGCAGAAAGCCACAAGAAAAGTAAAGGCAAACAAACCTGAAACAGATCCAGTAAACAGAAACATTTTTCTGCAGTCCATAATTGGCCTAAAGGATTTATCATGCAAGATAGGGCTAGGAGTAGTAGAACCAGAATAGTTTGCTAGTAATGAGCAAACCTACTCATGATCCTTTTGGGGCTTTTGTTTTAAGCCATTGTTTATCAAAGCACCCCATTACCCCTGGCTGACCACTACTGCAATACAATGTAATCTAGCAGATTAAAAAGCATTAGATAAGGACTCAAGCAGCCAGAATTTTAACCTCCAGAGTCCAAGCATAAAAAAAAAGCATTTGTTTGCTTATCAATAATCATGAACAGGCTCCCTCTGTAACTCCTTTTCCCTAAAAACACTAGTGAGCTTATTGCCTTTCTTTTAAGGAAGCTTTGAGGCTTACAAGTAGAGTGCAGAGCAATACCAGGGATGGTTCTTGCTCCCTTTAACTGGGGCAGTTGGGAAAACTTGTCTGTTACCCAGACAGCTACAACACAGATACCTCATTTAGAAGTTAAGTGACAGCAGAACACAATCTGTTCTGGTAAGGGTGACATTTTTCCTACTTGAGAGAAGTGTTCTTGGCTTTGTTATCAACTGCTGGAATCTCCCAAATAGCAAACTAATTGGTCTGCAGGGAACAGAACAAGCAGACAGGGCATCAAAAAAATCTTTTAACACGCATTACTAACAGCAATATATCTAAAAACAAGGACCAGACCTACAAAGGTAGATATGGGTTAACCACAGAAACTACTGCTAACTGCAACAGAAGAGAAGGTAGCAATCAGCTGGCCCATGTACAGCATGAAATAATTCCTTTAAAGAGTTTAATACCAATTAGAGAGGCAGATGCCAAGCACCTGCTAGTTAGTGAGAAATAAAGCTGACATTCAGTGTGAGAGACCTGGCCCAGGCTATTACTAGCTACAAGGTCCACCTCTCCTTTGGGTGCTCATGCCCCCACACCACAGGCAGGCTGCAGGGTAACTGATGTAGCCACAGCAGTCTAATGGAAGGCAAGCTATTCTTCAGGATTCTGCCAAGTAGGGGTCATGAAATACTGCTTATTTTCATATAGCCCCAGATAAACCAGTGGTGAGTTTATACTATTTGGTTATTGCTGTAAAGGGTCTAGAGGATGCTGGATTACCAACATTAGGCCTAAACACCACAAGTTAACTGCACAGTTGAAGAATACTGCTTTGCCCTAAAATAGTATTTTCTCTTCAGTTAAATCCTTTTCTACAGTCCCAGGAAAAGGCAGGAGCACTCTATGGAATCATAAGACATTCATTCACATTATGGTGTGACTGGCAGGGTACTAAGGGGGCAAGGAAATTATCTAATATAGGGGAAGCTGCTACTGACCCTTGAGTCTTACCCAAAAGCTTAAGCTTTTAAAAGCTTCAGTTCTAGTTTCAGTTAGAGCACTTTGAGAGACAGCGAGAGCTGTGCCACTGCTCAGCAAGACATCCATCTTTGCCCAGTCTAGTACCTTGAATGCCATACAGCAAGAACTCTAGAGCTACACAACTCATCCAGAAGAGTCACAATTCAAGTTTATTTATAAAAAATACACTAATACACCATGTTTACCAGGAATGCTCTTCTCTTTAGGCATTTAAGAAAAGTCAAAGATAGTAGCATTATGGCCACTAGAGAGAGAATGCCAACAGCAGTCATTGTAATGCCAGCCCATATTTCCTTGCTCAAGAGAGCACTCCCTACAAAGCAATCAGAAAAATACAGTTTGTGCACATAGCTCTTCACTAAGCCTAAGAAACATACGTTAACACCAAACTTGCTTTGTACCTTGGGTTGCAGACCATCCTTCTGGCACAAGGAGGACAGGACCCTGCAAGCTCACCACCGCAGAGTTCATACCTGGCATTCCACTCTCTACAACAGTAATGTGGTAGAGGTTAGCTCCTTTGTACAATGAGTCATCTCAGATCTGTACAACCCAACATCTGTTTAGACATTACCTCGTTTGCTTCTAGATGGCCTAGGGCATCTTGTCATACATAGAGGGGAGTCTGGTTGAAAACTGTCACAGATCAGGACACTGCAATGGAAGTATATCTAGGACAAAGAAATCAGTTCATTCATTTGGGGACAATAATTGCTCCTACTTACTCCTCTAAGGCAGCAAATGTCACCTACTAGGCCAGGGAGGGCTTTGTCACCAGAGACAAAGGCAAAAGTCTTCAATTCCAGCCTTTGGCGGTAGTTAGCATAGCTGACACCATGCCCCACAGGATGAAACACAGTCTTGTAGCTGTCCAGGTCATACTCACACCTGCCAACAGGTAAGAAGCAGCAAGTCAGAATAGTGGGGTGGAGATCAGTAGTTCATTTTTATAGAAGAGCAGGAAGAAACAGTTTGAAGTAGGGGGCAGACATCCTCCTACAAGTTCCAGCCATACCAGAGCAGCAACACCAGAGTACCTTGAAGGCCACCTAAAGTGAAGCCCTTGTACTTGGGGCTCTGTTCCTGACCATGAGGCAGGGGAATTAGGGAATCCTCCCATGCACTGCCAGGAGTGCTTTAACTACTCTGGCAGGACACTCACCCATCAACAACAATATTCCACTGGGGAAGTGAGCTTGGATCTTGCGAAGCTGTTGCCCAACAGTCATCCAACACCAAATGGAGGTTGGGATCATTGCGGTTCAGGACCTGGACTTCCAGGAAGATGGGCTGCCGTAGGTACCTTACTATTGGGTACTGATCATCATGGTACGGCTGCCTGTATGAGTTATCTGCAAAAACCAAAGCCCTGTTAGATAAGCCAGCATACACAAAGAAGTCCTGAAAAACCTCTGGTCTAGAGCTCTTCAACAGCAGCCAGTCCATCAGCTGCAGTTCATCCTAGTCTCAGATTTAACGCATCTGCCTTAAGTAACATGGGTGAGAGGGAAGGGAGCACATCAGGTCATTAGAAGCCCATACATCAGAACAGTTCACTCCTACATCCTTCCCCCTCCATGAGTTCAGTTGCTTCCCAGTCACCAGAGCCAAGGGTCAGCTTTACCTGGGTAGCTTAGAAGAACCAAGGAGAGGGGACCTTGATTCACTGAAGAAGCCAGAGCAGGAAGGTTGTCCACCCTTATAGTGAGGGAGGCATCACCATTGCTGAAGGAGCACAAGACTGTTAGCCTGTAACAAGGAAGGAGCAGGTAAACCTTAGGGTTATGTATAGGACATCCAGGACTATGTATTACTCAAGGCTATGTATTACCCAAAGAAGTTTCCAGACACACCTGAATTCACTATCCCTTGAGATCTTGCGCAGTGGAAAGTCTGCCCATAATGCTTTCACCTCATTCTCATAAACAATCTTCTCACCATCAAACTGCAAATAAACAGCATTAGTGAAGGCATTTCCAATGCATGAATCCCTCCTCATCAATCCTGGCTATGCACTTACCCAATACCTGGTCCCACATCTATTCAGTGGGACATGAAACCAAACTCTGTCATTCAAAGATGACTTAAAGGCAGGCCGGCACGCAGGATCTCTGAGCCTAAGGGTATCCAAGTCTAGTGGTGGTGTAGTACTATCAGCAAGGATTTCAAATTCCATGTACCCATCCTGGGTGCATACAGCAGCTGTAAGAGGTTCACATAAATTATCATGGCAGTCATTGACAGCTCAGCCTGCCAAGAGGTGTTGTGTTCTGGCTAGATATACACTTTCCTATGAAGGAGTAGTTCAAGAACATGCCCTGCTGAAGGATTACCATCCAAGCAGCACATGGGCCACGTCTGCTGTAGAAGTCAGTCACATACCTATTGGCACATGCTGGCCACAAGGGCACTCTGGATGCATCACCATTGCCACAGTCTCCCCATGGAAGTGAAAAGCCAGTTTCAATGAGGACATGTAGGACTGAAGTCCTGAGCAGCTCTCCCCATGTAGCTGAAAGACAAGAGTTACTCTCCCAGAGTGCAACTGCAAGAGCTCATTTTAACATATGCACATGTCAGTGTTTCACTTGCCCTGGGACCACAGTGCTCCTCACACTCAACTAGTTTATTAATTTGCATTGCTCCAGGCATGCCAAATACCAACCCACTCCAAGAGGAATATTTTCACCTCCAACTGCTTTTGCCAAGAAACTTCATGAAATCCAAATTAACTGATTCCTACTTATTATAAAGTCAGTTTGCATTCACCTTAACCACAGCTGCCCTCAGCCAGCTGCAGGGCACACAGCTGACTTCACATATGCCAAGTCAAGGCCAAAGCTACTGTGCTCTGGTTCTCAGTAAGCACTATTAAGTTGTGGTCACACCAGCTCCTGTGACCTGAGGACCAGAACTCACCCTGGACTTCAGGACACCCCTGCTAATATGCAGCTTGACCCCTCTTTTTGTGTCCAAAGCAATCCCATTTTCCTGAAGCTGGTCCATGGGGATGGTCTTATCCTCTATATCCACAGACATTAGGGTCCCTGGGAAGGCTGGGATGGCAACAGTCATGTGTGTTGCATTACAGGTTGCTGGACCTGCAACATCATCTTTGTTAAATATAACACCAATTTTATCAGGGCAGAAGGCAACCAGGTTTGGACTTACTCCATGCATTACCTGGCGCACAAATCATTCTTGACTCCACAGTCAGTCTATGTTCAGGAGGGCCATACGCAAGCTTGAATGCCACAGTGTAGAGCACCTTATCATTGTGCTGACAAAGAAGATAAGGTCTATTAGAGAGTACTCAGCTCATGATCCATCATAAGACCAACCCTGCAGGGCTAAATACTGTCTGTTTCAGGACCTGGTGCTGTTCATGTTTGCAATAACATGTTTTCAATTTTTCCTATCTCAACACCTGTTCAAAAAGGATCTGCTCATGGGACTGCCAGTCAGATGTTCACAGGACAGGCTATAGCTAGGATCCCACTTACATAGATGTCCATCAGCTGTGCTTCCCAATTTTATAGGGCTGGGCAGTTCATAGAAGGCAGATACCTAGCCTCTGTTAAAGCAGCACCATCTCCTCAGCACCAATTCTTTGTTCACCTACCTTGTAGGAAACAACTCCAGTGGCAGTAAAGGCCACCTGAAAGACCAGGTTGTGGCCATCAACTAGAAAATTATAGCCTTGCTGCATGGCTTGCCCAAGGCTCAGCTGATGTATTCTGGTTCCATCATCAATTGACAGAGTCCAGGTCATTGGAGTTGGTGGAACCTGCAAAGCAGAAGAACCTTCCTTAGGAAGGTAAGACATAGCCACACAGAATCAGCAAGGCATTACAGTTCTTCACTCTGCAGGGTTGCCACCTTGCAGGTATTGTATTCAAGCTCCCTGTATTGGTAGTATAGAATTAATCTTCCCAAGAAGACACAATTACCCCAGAAGAGGTAACTACTCCAGCTTGGAGACAGACTGTTTAAATCCAAAATCCATGCATTGCCACACCCTCCCTTTGCAAGACAGAAGGCACATACCATATGCTCATCACTGAAGCTTGGAATGAGTCTTGGGAAAGTAATCTGGAACACAGCATAAAGGTTAGACCACAGGAACAGACAGTGGTCACAACCCTACAACTTCCTAAGAAGAATCTCCACTATGGTTTTCCAAAGGAGGCAGCTGCCACCAGCATCTCAGTTTCCCCTGCAGTAGGGCTGGAGCCAGACCATGTGCATCATTAACAGCCATTTGCAAGCTAGCTCTTCAAAGGGCTAGCGGTCATGCCAAGATGGACACACAGCCAGGCCTCCCTGAAGCTTTCCCCATCTTTCTGCAGATCCCAGCCATGCAGTCCCAAGAGATGGCCAGCCCACCTTGCAAGCCTCTAAGCAGGACCTATAGCACTCCCATTCTTCTACTTACCACCATGGAGTCTTTTGTACAGTTCGTTGCACCAGCAAAGAAAGGAGTAGCTATTTCATCTGCATGAACAGCATTGCAGTGAGTGCTGTAGGTTACATTCTTCTCGTCTCCCACTGTGTCATTCACCATCAGCCTCAACCTTAGCTGGTGCTGACCATGCTATAGACAGAGACATTAATTAGAAAGAGGCAGCAGTACTCACTGCAGCATGAGGACAACTAAAAGCCTTTGAGTCTAAACTGTAACTTCAGAGTTGTTTTAGGTGTTTATACCAGTGCAAAGACACAATGAGCTGTCACTTTAGAAGCTTATGGAAAAGTACAGGTTCTCTAGGAAAGCATAGGGTAACAGAGCTAGGTTGAAGAGCAGAGAATACCAGGAAAACTGCAGGAGTCAGGAAGAAAACCTTCAAGGACTGGCAGGCTGTAGTACCAGAGAGTCAGCTGTTCAAGAAACAAGTTAAATACCAAAACTAAGAACCTTGTGGTATTTCAAATGCTTAAAAGCAACCAATACCAGCAAATCCTCCATTTCTGAGGCTAGGTTGGGTTAGTTTCCCACTTACAGTAGTAGGAGTACAGGGAGACTTACTCCACCTCAATAGCTATTAAAAACTACTTCTAGCATGAACAGTTCTTGTAGAGTATTTCAAGCATTTCCATTCTTGAAGAAAGTTAGAGCTAGAAACCCTATAAGCTCAGTCCTGACCAAGAAAAGCCACAAGCCATCGCAGCACTTTCCCAGAATTGAGACCCCTTTACCTCCAGGCTAGTGCAGTTGACAAACAGGACACTGAGCAACAGCCTCTCATAATCCACAGTGTGGTCACAGGACACCATCTCCTCACCACTCACATCTAGGGAGAAGGTAGAAGATTAGCCCTGCAGGCAGGCACCTGCTTTCAAGCTGCAGCAGCAAGGACTGAGACAGGCCAGTAGCAATACCTACCCACAAGCCACACATGCCAGGAGTAGTTACCAAGCTCTCTGGAAAACTCAACTTCCATCCCATCACTGTGACAGGTCACAGTCTCTGCAGAGGGAAGACCACAGTCAGCTCTGCCATCACCCTCCTGGAGCCATGCACCCTGCAAGCCCTCCAGCTAGCCAGCCCTGCATCCACACCATTACCAGCTCAGAGAGGCCTCATTACCCAACAAATCCTGATCCCCCAGGTCATCAGCACAAGGGGCTAAGGGCAGCAAAAAGCCAAACAGGAGCAGCAACCTGCAAGAAAAGTACCAAATGAGAGAGCAGCAAGTAAAGAACCCAGCTCCCTATCCCAAACCCCACTCACCACACCCTTGAGGTGCACAAGCACTGCTGCTCCACAAACAACACCATCTCCACACTGCCACCACAAGCTTGCTCCTTGGCTGCCCAAAGAGGATTATATAGGGGCTGGTGTTGGCTCCACACAGGTGCAGCCTTTCTGCTGCCTGGGGGATGGAGAGCTTGCACCTGCCTCTCGTTGAGATGCGTCTCCTTGCTGTGAAGAGGAAAGTTCGCAGGAGACTTTAAGGTCATATTAAGTCTTTGGCATAGGTGGTTGTTTCCTTCTATTTTTAAGGCATTTTTTCCTTGCTCTGGTAGTTTGCTCCCTTCATTCCCTTGTCAGATGTCACACAGAAAAACGTGCAACTTTGGGCAGTCTTTTTTTTTAAAAGGAGATTTCTGTGCCACTGATTTTCTGATAGTTTAAAAAATTCCACCGGTAGGTTTGTATGTAACTGACGATATTTTGTTCCCCTGTATGGGCAAATCTGCTATGCTGATATAGATCTAATTAGGAGGAAAACATGAGTGGCACGTTAAGAAAGAGAAGTCCTAGATCAGATCTTTAGACTGGAAAATCTCTGGAAGCTTTGCTTGGACTGTTGTTGTTCAAAGCTGTGGGGAAGAGGCCTGGGAAGAAAAAAAAAGCTCATATTTATGTTATCTTTCAGCTTCCCCAATGCTTTTGAATTTACACAGACTTGTAAAAATACCCCAAAGACTCATATTTTTAAAAGTAATTGAATTCTTGAGATGTGAGAAAGCAAAAAGATAGATCATAGGAACAGAGGAAAATTAATATTATGGAAAAGTAATTTAGGAATGGGATGTTAAATTGGTCTTCAGGGAATAATACATTTTGTATTAATGTACCATGTATTGATGTAAAATGTATTCATTTATATTTCTTTTTACAGTTATAGAACTGTGCCTAGAGCAGATTTTAGACTTTCCCAGCCCAGGTGACAGTAGCCTCATTTCTCTAAATCTTTAAGAGCTGTAAGAAAGAGCTTGTCCATCAACTGCTGGCAGGTACCGAAGTGCTGGGAACCTGGCTGGGACAACAGCACGGGTGGGGGGAGGTAGCTGCAGAGCGTGTGATTGCCAGCAGTGCCCTGTGTAGCAAAGCGATGTGATCCATGCAGGCAGAGCAGATGACTGGTGTAAGCTGTTTAGACACATACATTCTTAAAGCATCTCTTTAACTCTCATCCTTGTGAGATCATGGCAAATGTGAGCTAAAGCTATCATGCAAGTGGGGATATCACAGCAATAAGCAGGCGCTAGCTTGGATCCATAACCACGCCAGAGTAAATAGCACCTGATGTTAGCAGCACAAAAAGAAATTGCACTTCTGCTTTTGCCATTAATAGGATTAGCATGCGGATAACCTTTGGCAAGAAATTAACTTCCCAGAAACTCCTGAATTCACAAACATACATCATGTACCTTATTTTCTCTCTCTTTTTTTTAATAATGAGATTCATTTTTCTCAAAAATAATGATTATACAGAAAACTAATGAGAAAAACTCTGGAGCCTTATACAAGTTTATTGCATTATGTATCTATTATTATTTAGCTTGGGTTTAACTAACATAGCAGGGGAAAAAAAGTGTTTCAAGTACACATCCTTTAGAGAATTACCCAGGTGAGGTACTTGCAGGCAGTCAAATCCAATGAGAAATAAACATACTCATAATTTCCCCGCCCCCGATTCCCAGCTTCATTAACTTGGTGGAAAAGCTCTAAGTCCCAGGGAGCTTTGGATCATGTTCCCAGCATTTGGTTGACACTGGGCTGGTAAAAGCTTGATCTTGCATCACGCCAGAGTCATGCCACTGGCCCGGGGGAAACCTGCGGAGGCCCCATTGCCCGTCCTCGCCTGCTGGAGCTAACTCAGGGTTTTGCCAACTCCCAAATGCCTGGTAACAGGTTGTGGCTTGTGTAGCTGAAAGGTAGTGTTGGGCCAGACAACATTTAACACTTAGAGCAACACTACTGGCACAGAGCTGGGTTTGCTATGTGGTGCAAGTTAGCAGCTCCCAGTATCAGTCTTGAAGTATGTAGGTTTGTTGGATGTAATTCATCAGCATGTGCTAAAATAATTAGTTGTTGCTTCACTTATTATGTCTGAGTTTGCAGCTTAAGCCACAGGGGAAGCACGGCCATTCCTCCTTCCAAAAAATTCAGTTCCACCTGTCCGAGTTGTTGAGCCTGTAACAATAACTACGGCCTGAGTTACAGGTAAACAGCTAATTCATGCCCTGAAACACAAAACTAGCTTCACGACTTTCCTTTTTTTTTCTGCTGTAAAACCCTACAAGGTCTCCTCCTTCCATCCTCTGCTTTTCTCTTTCACTTGTTTGATTTCCTAACTTCTGGGGAAAAAAAATTGCCCAAGAGCAGTGCCGAACGCCCCTGAGCATTGGGGCATTGCATGCCGTCTCTGGAGAACACCCATCACCTCAGCATAGATGGGCTTTGGCTGTCCCTGTCCCTCACACACTGGCAGCAGGCCAGCATTTGAGACACCAATGAGCTCAATGTTGGCTTTCCTTGGGACTGTTTGTAACACTGCTGGTGATATCATGGGAAAAAAAACCAAGAAAAAGGCTTTAGCAATTCCAAGAGCCCAAATGCCAGGTCAGGACTCCTGCTTTTCAGCATTCACAGCAAAAACACTGATTCACTGTGATACAACAGATAACACCACTGCTTCCAGCCCTACAAAAGTCCCCCAGTCTGCTTTTATATGCCCAGTATGGCCAGGTATCGAGGAGAGATAGGGCTTTGGTAGACTTGGCTTTATCACCTTTCAATTTTATGTATCTTCCCCTATCAATTAGGGCCTCACTCCTGAAATGACGTGTGCAGGCAGACTGCGAGGGCTGCCCTTGGACCCCTGATTTGAGCACAGTTACACCTGAACAAAGATCATGTCGGGACGGGTCTCAGGCAGCACCAGCATGGGTCACACTCATCCCTGTGGTCGGAATGGGACATCCATCAACAGCGTCCTTGGGCACAGCAGTTTTGCCTCTCTAAGGAGTGAAGAAATAAGCTTTTATTGTTGTTTAAATGTTGTCGTCATTTCTGAATTGTGTAGCCACAATTACCCCATGTGACTAATTTCATTCTTCTCTAAGCCCATTAGTTCCAAGGATCTCATTAGACAAGCAGAGGCTTACTTGCCTCCCCTTGCATAGCTTTTACCATACCATGTTTGGTGCTTATAAAAGTTGCAATGAGAAATTGTGCTGGATAATACCTCATGAGAAACAGATGGCACAACAACATCGCTGTTCAGACCGGACTCTGAGTTATCTGGAACAACGTAACTAATGATGCTATAGTCTTTCAATCTAAATAGTTCATTTAGCTTGTAATGTTTTATTTAAGATAGTTCTTGAAAAAATAAAGTGATAATCAGAGACATAGCAAAATCCAATAGCAAATCAAAACTGCTAGTTAAATAATTCATTAGCTTACACCACCACGTACCATCACAACAGTTTCTCCTGAGCCTGGTAAGACATTTCAATTGGAAGTAGAATGGTTTTGAAGTTCTTTTCAAACCCCAAAAGAAAAGCTTCATTCTAACTACTGAGGGAGTTTAAAAAGTTCACAAATTTGAGCTTTAGTCTCAAAAGAAAAATCTCCATTCAGGCTGAGATATTTAGCTCATTTGATGTTGAATCATTTATCGCATTTTGAGTTGAGGTTTTTGGATGGGACAAAGATGAACAAATACCAGGAGTTTAGAAACAGATTGAGATTTTGTTTGGGCTTTTCTTTTTTCTTTCTCTTTTGTGATGCCCACTTTTGTGACATAAAGAATAATAAAGCTTGTAAAGTCCCAGAGCTTCTCTCCAATTGACAAGGGTTTTGCTTTACCTCTAATTAAAACTTGGATCAATAGTTTCCCACTTAGCATCACAGGGAGTAGCTTTCTTTTAAAATCAATATTTTCGGATATTAGATGATAAAAATCACTCTGAGATCAACACTTTGTGTGCTGAATTAATTAACAGAAAAGCAAATGAACGTACTTTTGCAGTAGAAATCAATAATCTTGAAAAATGAAAAGGTCTTTTATGCCACCAACTCACTTCTCCTGGGTGTAGCTAACATTGCAAAGTGTCAACATACAAGAAAAATGCTGTCCCCTCTCTTCTACCAGGCACCGGTGGTACATGAGTGTGTGCCTCAGTGACCATTTTGCACTCCTGATAGTAAAAAAGTTTACACTGCCCAGTAAAGGAAATAAAATTCAATGGCATCCATAAACAGCTAATCTAATATACACATTAAAAAGTGCATGTATTACCAGCCTTCATTCTGCAACAGCTTGTTTTTTCTGGTAGCTGTAAATTTAACTCAGTGCTGAGCCTGGTTAAAGAGAAAAGGGAATAAATGACTGCATTTTGTGTTAGAAAAATATTGATGGAAATGCAGGGAACTTGAAAAGGGCTGATGGTAACACTGTCCTCTAATGCAGGGATGGAGGTGGCCCAGTGAGCCCTTCCTCACTGCCCGGAGATGGCAGGATAGCACCAGGATGGTGGTGGCTGTGGATGACACGAAGGAAAACCAGGGCTTTAGTTTACTCCTACCTAGACTTGTTTATTCAAAGATTCAGACCTGTCACAGGATCTGACTGACTCTCCTTGTCCTCATGGAGGAAAACATTGGTACAAGTTTGTTCCTGAAGAGCTCTTCAATCCCAGTCTGAGAAAATAATTGAGAGAAAGTGCATTTGGAGAGGTCTCTGGTGTATTACATGGGTGGCATTATGGGAAGTAAATGAGGTGGCACTCCACTTGGTAATTGCACCAACGCTGGACAGCAAGTGGGTTTGCAGTCGCTACTGCTTCTGTAACAGGGGCATAATAAGCAACAAAACCCCACTGCTGATCGCTGAGGGCAGGTTCTCTAAGACACAGGTTAATTCAGTCATAGAAAACAGCTTGGCAAAAAAGTAACATTTTTCTGGCAGCTGTCATGAATGTGACCGGAATAACAGATAGCCGGCAGCATTTTGTTAAGCAGCAGGTACTCTCTTACTGATTTCTTCTCAGCTACTGTTTTAAAACTGACCCTTTTACATGGTTTTCTCTTAGTAATTCTTTTGAACCTAAAAATTAGAATTACAGTCTAATTCTATAAGCTTCTACTCATAGAGGTAGCCCTTAACGTCACTGAATCAGGGGAAATAATTTCTAAAGCAAGAAGCGGTTATGTGAGATGGGGGCTGGACCCATCCGTTCCCAGGCGAGGACCGCAGCATCCAGGGCAGTGGGTTCAGGCCCATCATGTTTCCATTTCTTGAATTCCCGGTGCTATCCTGGGGAAATCCTGCCCATTTGTTGCATCTAAGACAGGGATTACAATACCTGTTAGATGAATTTACATTTGCCAAGTGCCTTAAGATCCTCTGATGAAATGCAATTTGCGGTTAAAAGGATCACACGCTAAGCTGGGTTTTTGCTTGCTGCAACTTGTGGACCTGCTGGCAGTTTTATCCAAACACCACCCTGATCCCAACAGGCCTGTTTCCATCTCCACATCAATCTCTGTACATGAAAAGGCTTCGTGGATGTGCCTGGTTTGGCAGGGGAGAGGCTTGTTTTTAAATGCAGCAACCCAGCAAATGACAGGTTACGAAGGACTTCACCAGTGAAGGTAACTTCTTGTACATTCCACCCTACCAAAACTCAGGGATACTTTACAACATAGGGTGAAATCTGGTCATACTGACATTCATGGCCTTTTGAAGGTTTGTTGAAGGTTTTTAAGGGTTTTTTTGACTTTTTTGAAGTTCAAGGTCCTTTTGAAGTTTTCCCGAAACAGTTAGGCAAAGATACAGAGAAGATGAATTAATTCTCTCTATGTTTAAATAGTCAAATACGCAACGAATGTTAATCAGCAGAGCCACCTTCCAGAAAATGAAAGCATTCCCCATGCCATTGCCTTATTACGTATGCAGAGCTCCGATAAGTTGCCTGCTAGGATGAACTTTGCCTCCTCATTTCCATCCTCACAGGGACGTCTCAACTTGTAATCATTAATGAACTGTCCCTGTAATAGAAGGGTGACTGTACAGTCTGGGTATCATTCAGAGCTGCTTTGGGAAACCAGAAGTTACTGAAAATGTCCAGCAGGTATCACAAAGCAGCAGCCGATGGCAATTTGGGCCTCTTGAAAGAAGCCACTAGGAAAGACCTCAATACTTCAGATGAAGCTGGGATGACACCCACCCTTCTGGCAGCATACCACGGGTATCTAGAAGCTCTGGAAGTCATATGTCGGAGGGGGTAAGTCTCTATTGCTTCAAGCTTGTGGCTTAAAACTATATTTAGCGTGTCATTTTTCTAATGCTCTGATGACCTCAAACCCAAAATGCTTAAAATGACGGTCATTTCTTTTAATGCTTCGCCAAGAATTGTTTCTCTTCATTTGCAACGGCCCAGAACCTGTGAGTGTCTGTACGTGTGGTTGGTGAAGCCACATCGACATCAGCGGCACCGTCTCGTACATGGAGTCTGCAGGGAGTGGTTAGCAGGAACAAGGCCCTGGCACCTCGCTGCACTGTAACGGAGGAGAAGTTGGCCGACAACCTTTGGTGATAATATATTTTTGAAACTGGGTCTAGAGAAATGGATTGTTTGAAACATTTTTAGCAAAAAATCTCTCCCATTTGCTTCCAAAGTACAGTTAGTAGACACCTGTGAAGGTTTAATGCTTTCCAGAGACAAGCCAGAACCAATAGTTTTGAGACAGTAACATCTAAAATTGGTATTTCTCTGCCTTTTATAGTATTAGCAACTACCATCATGATAAAAATGATCATACAGTTTCAGAAGCTGGGGTACAATACTTGCAAACCTGAAAGAAAAAGAAAAAAGTAAATGAATGTTTTCTACAGGTTTATTGTCTAATAGTAATATTTCTGTTTGGTATGATCTAAATGTACGACATGCTTAAAATATATTATTGAAATGGTAATAACCTCCTCACCCTCCATACTCTCTTGCTTGGAGCTTACCTTTTGAGCTGTGATTCTGTGATAAGATCTAATAAAAGAAAATCAGCTCTCATGTAGAGATACAGTTAATAAAATATTCTTTCTGGGCTGAGATGAAAATTAAGTTGACCTGTATTTTCAATAATAATAGTTTAAAGAAGATTGGAGGGAAAAGTAGAATAACTATTTGGATGTATCTGAGTTTTCTTTTATTAAAAATAGAATTGAAAATATGGAACAAAAATATTTTTTTCACAGCTTTGCTTTATAGCTAATTGAGCTCAGGTACGGCTGTAATAACACAATAAAAAAGACCTTTGGACTGCATGGTTATTGCTGTGTCCCCAGGAGAAGCAAAAATAGATTGACAGTTTTTCAACTCATATCATTAAGGCAGCTCCAAGGAAATATCTAGAGTCAATAAAGGTTTGTCCCTGAAGCCTAGAAGACAGAACAACTAGCTAAGGAACAAATAAGAAAATATTTTTTTACAAAATTTGAGTGAAAAATATGTTTTTTACCACATAGGCTGATAGAACTCACAGAGGATGACACAAAGATCAGAATTTCTACGTATTTGTATTTAATTTACTTCTAACTCTTTTTCTTAGTAGAAGACAGCTTTGGGACAATATTGTCCTCAAAATCTTCAAACACATGCATTCACCTCTTGACACAATCTGCAAGCTGGGGCTGTCAGAGATATGGCTGTAGTCTCACTGGTTTTCCTGGGAGAAGCTGAATTTTGGAAGACACTCAATCTGTTTTTCAGTCAGTTAAAAGTTTTCTTGTAAGAAAGTATTTTAATTATTTTTAACAAAGTCATCCTTTCCTTGAAGAGATTTTCTGACAAAGGCACCAAGACACAGGATGGTTTTCTTTAGAGTGGTTGCAGATTTTACGACTCTGAAGCTTGCAACACATTCAGCCCTTGGAAAAATGTAGCAATACTAACAAAAAACCCCTTTCATCTTGAAATAGTTTATCTGCCCAGGCATCAAGAGATGTTTCTCTGCTTGCTTTGCAGACATGTGAATAAAGGCAAGACCAAGTAGCAGATCTGCCCTATTTTGTATGAGCCTTTTTCTTGCAAAAGCAGGGAAAAGAGGAGAATGAGAACCCAAAGGAGATGTAAAACCTTATCCAAAGTCCCACTGAGCTGGGAACAGATGCTCTAGTTTGTCAGTTGTTTGAGGCTCAAAGGCTGGCAGGCTCCACTGGGAAAAGAGACCACAAACAGCTATGAAGGGACCTGGGGGAAGATGGATGACCCAGCGCTCCCAAGGCTCAGGATAATGCAGCCTGTTAGCTAATGTGGGAATTAAGGAATCTGGCATGCTCGGATGCAGTCAGGCAGTTCCCCAGGCCAGAGCCACAAAAGCAGAAATATGTACACATGGTTTCCATATGTCTAAGCAGAAAGACTTTGATCCTCAGCTGCCACCTCTCTGTGGCAGCTCCCAGGCGCTCTCGCGGCCTGGCATGCTCAGGCTTGCCATTGTTTCTCGATGCGAGCAGCTCTGTGTCGCAGCTCTGCAGGGACCCCCGAACTCTCTCTTGCCAGTGGCATTTCAGGCTGAAGGATGTTTTCAGATTTGGCCCTCAACAAATATGTTAGTGCTTTTCTTCAGAGATACTCAAAGCCAGAGATCAATGCCTGAAGGTGATTTTGTGATAGGATGTACCATTTCATTCATTGCCATGGAACAAATCTCCAAGACATTGAAATGTTTAAACATGAACATTTAAAAGTAGAAATTCTCCTTGTAAATTTGGGCCCTGGCTCTGAAGTTATTAAAGGTTTTGGGCTACTGTGGCTGCCTTGGTTATTGATTGCAGATGACTCAAGCTCTGTTCTGAACTATTGCTGATGTTGGTCCTGCCAAATAAGAATTAAAAAATTCAAGCTGATTCTCATCTGCAGGCAGCAGTTCAGTGTTAAGTCAGTGCAAGAGTTAAAAAGAAAGCAATACTTTTCACTGGCTTTAAATTCAGTTGGAAAGATGTGGTATTTTATTTTCAAATGAGCTTCTTTTCAAACCCCATGAGCAAAAGCAGCTTAAGGAGAACAAAAGGGCTGAAGAAAAACAACAGCATCTATCTGAGCTTAATCTAATAGCAATGGAGAGAAATGTGTAATCGGGGCTTTACTCCCAATCATTTACCTATTACCTACCAAAAATGTTACTGTATGGCCTCATTAAATATGTATCACTGTGGCCAGTGAAGAATCCTTCTAAGATTGTCCCTGCATTTGACCTGCAAAAGGGACAAGTCGCCTTTAAAATATTCCAGCCAAAAGCTATTGAAACAATTTTGCCATTAATTCCAGTAATTTGAAGCCTGAGCCTGCAGACAGGCAGGAATTAGAGCTTATGCCACACACGCAGCCAAACTCAGTGCTCGTGTGAGTAGGTGCAACACTAATCTAGAGGATGGAGCTCAACTGACTCATTTTCATTGGGCTGTACTCCTCACAGCAAAGCCAAGCTAAACATTCAGTATCTGTTCAATCCCACTGCGACGCTATGCTTGGGTACATCCAGATCACTGTATGCTATTTTCCTTCTCAGAGGTGATCCAGACAAGTGTGACATCTGGGGGAACACTCCTCTCCACCATGCTGCTTGCAATGGTCACATCCATTGCGTTTCTTTTTTGATCAACTTTGGCGCCAATATATTTGCTCTGGACAATGACCTCCGCACTCCCCTGGAGGTGGCTGCCAGCCGAGACCGCAATGAATGTGTCCGAATCCTGGACAAAGCTGCCACCGAACAGAACATGCTGAACCCAAAGAAGGTCTCCAAACTCAAAGCACAGGCCCAGAGGAATGTGGAGAAACAAATCAAGGAATGCGAAAAGCGCCAGGAGAAACACCAGCATGAAATGAACCGGAATTATATGAAAGAAAAGGTTGGCACAGTAAATTCTTCCAGAGGGACACACTCCAGAGTAAAGTTACCTAGTCTCTTTGCGTCAAATACAACAAGTCCTTTCTCAAAAAATATGAAAGATACCCTCAAACTGAAGGCAAAAAAGACAGCTGACAGCACAAGAAGCCAGGAAACACAAAGCAATGACCAAGAGGACAACACAGGTAGGAGAACTGTGATGCATTTGTTCAACCAGAAAGAGGAGGATGAATTACTGAATGACCTTGGAGAGAAAAACTTCTCTGATAGCGACAGCCAGCTCTCCATTTTTAAGCGGCCAGGTCTCGGCAAGATTGTATTTGGAAGGAATTTGACTGCGGATGTAAATCCTGGAACTGTGTCTTCTGAAAAAGAAGGTATAAGTTTTAAAATGCCCAGTGAGCTCTTTAAGTATGAAAATTCTGAGAACAGCAGGGAAGAGGATGCTGAAGACGGTGCTGATATCCCTTGGCATGAGGAAGAAGTCATTTGGGATGACGATGAAGCAGAGAACACGCCCCTTGAGGTATTTCTAGCATCACAGATGCTGGATGAGTTTCTTCCAGTCTTCATGAGGGAAAAAATTGATTTAGATGCCCTGATGCTATGTTCTGATGAAGATCTACAGAGCATTCAAATGGAGCTTGGGCCAAGAAAGAAAGTCCTGAATGCAGTGAATAAAAGAAAACAAGCACTGAAGGACCCTGGAAAGACTGTAGATACTCGCTTATAAATTATCATACCTGTTGCTGGAGCCTGCACACTGATTCATTCTTTTCCTCTTTTGAAAGAGCATGCAATTCTTTTCAGAAGCTAAAGCAAAAGGCAGAGAGGCTACCATTTGCTAGAGAAAGTACAGTAAGAACAAAGATTTTTCTCTCTGGATAGATGGCTGTGGTGCACAGGATATTAATTCAAGCATATTCTGCCAAAAAGAAAGACTGTGAAGGTAAAAAACCTCAAAGCTACAGATTTAAACCTTTTTCTCCCTGATGTTTATGGGGATTGGATTTCTTCTAATTGGAATAACTTAAAATATTAGTGAAGACCAGCCACGCTACATTCCTTAATAAAGCCCTGCCTTTCTTCTCCAAAACCACAATTTTTTCCATTTGCTTCTGTTAGATTGCTACAAACCACCCTTCCTGGTACTGGTATCTTAGAAAGAGCATCTGAATCTTCATTTCAGCTATGGCTTATTGACTGTAATAACCTCTGAATGAACATAAGTAAAACTAATTTACAGCAAGTTTTGTGTTCTTGTCAGTAAAGTGTTTTGCTACTCTATTGATATTAATTTAAAATATATGAAGTACCTTGCCAAGACATGTTCCATGTGAGTGGTATATTCTTTTCTCTTGCCTCATTAGACCGGACCTAGTTGCCAGCACCCATCCTGTCCCAAGTGGCATCAAGACTGCAATACTTTTAACTACAAGAAGCTGAGGGTTTATTTTCATCATTTTTTATCTGTTTTGGTATATCCTCAGCTTGGTTCCTACAGGGTGCATGTGAAGTCCCAGCAGCATTTTCTGTTGGTTGTTGTCAGCCTCAGCCTGAAAACTGCATGTAACACACACCCCCAGCTCATGAAAAGAAAAAGAAAGTAAGACCATGCTTCTGTGGAAGCTCCTGTGCTTTACAGTCCATCTGGAGGCATTCAAGGCAGGGTTCCCTTCATCTCTCTCAGGCCTGTTCCCTTGGGAAGGCAGCACTATCTGGTATGAATTAATTACTCCTGTTGAGTTTTGTGAATCTGATAAGGTGCTTGTAGCAGTCGTGCTCTGCCTAAGATCTCAGATTTTAGAGGCACAATTATTAGCAGGACTTATCTTTAAATCTCTTTTTATAGCTTTCCATTAGCCAACTATAACTTTTTTTTCCTTAGGGGTATGCTGCATTTGTGGATGCTAATCCAAGTTAATAATCTATTTTGTCACGCTTCCTTCTTTCTGCATCATCTTCTTGTTACTTCAATTTGTCTATTTAAATTCCTTTTCTTGGCTGGACTTTATACTGCATTCTTTCCCCCTTGAATTCCTGTACTTCAGCAGGTTGATGTTTTCTTCTATTAAGCAGTCACATCAGAGTCCTGTTCCGCGCAACCTTAAATGACTGCTGTGCTTTGCACAGTAATTAAATCAGACAGCACCCCTCCAGACTCTGTGTTATTAACCTGCTGGGTTGTTTTCACTTTGGCTAAGAAACTCCCAAATGTTTAACAAGTGAGAAGGAAATGATGAAACTTACATACTTGAAGGCATATGATGAGGGGAGTTTGAAGGGTCAAATCCTATCATTCTCAGTCACATAACTGATCTATTCACTGGTTCTTTACCTGCCAAAATGCTTATGACCTGCTCACAACATACCATCAAAACATCAGCGAGCGGTGTCACTCACGGAGGACCTGTCCACTGACTGCCATTATCAGAACAGCTTCAGCAGCTCTGTGATGCCCTTTTAAAATACATTTTAAAAAAAGAATAATAGTGCAACAGTGCTAGTATTTTTCTTGCATGGAGGTCCTGGAAATTGGCCTCTAGTATAAAGCAGCCACGTGGAAAAACTGGGGGGGAAGGATAAAAAGGAAATATCACATTTCAGTTTTTTCCACTTATGTGCTTTTCTGTTTGCAAATTTTTTTCACCAACTCCTCTGTTTCTTTTATAATTTTAAGTATTTAAATTAGTGAATCCCAGATCTGACTCCTTAATAACATTTGTACAGAGCAGTTCAGTTGGAGACTTTTTATACATCACATGTGCAATCTTAGAGCCCAATCCAAACCCAAATCATACAACCATGGGATCTCACATGATCACAGCCCTGTCAAG
This sequence comes from Gorsachius magnificus, assembly GCA_034008185.1. NCBI lineage: Eukaryota > Metazoa > Chordata > Aves > Pelecaniformes > Ardeidae > Gorsachius > Gorsachius magnificus. Next base: position 9,549,097 of record CM067087.1, on the reverse strand, counting down.
TACAAGGTTCTCCTTCCTTAAGGATTTCATACTCTGCACTGAACAGGCATCAAGAGGAGGGAATGCATAGCATGGGATGATGACTGCAAAACCAAGTATCACAGTGGAGCAGAGCAGTCTCAATTTATTTTTCACTTTACATTCAGCGATTGCATTTACTGAGAGAGTAGTCACTGCAACAACTTAAATACTTTCTCCCTCATCTTCAAAAAGACCCCACCCAAACCAGAAATAATGGACAACAAAATGAAAAGCAAAGGAAAATGGCAGTATCTATTTAATTTTAACATAAATGCAAGTCACACAATTTCTTGAGACTCTTATTTGTAAGAGAAGGAAACATGGAAATTAAGGCTATTACTTCTCCTCAAAAAAAAAAAAAATAAATCTAAAGACAGCATCAAAGCAACTTCCACTGTAACCGAATCGAGTCCTCTCATGAATTCAGAGGTACAATGCCCAAGCCAGGCTCCCAGAACCTCTGCTTGCCAATGAAAGTCAAGAACATGTGGGTTTTCAGAACCAGGTTTTTGGACTAGTTCCATCTACTTTTAAAGTGCATAGTCTGTAGAAGAGTACATGTCAAAATAAACTGTATTTGTCTTCTTCCCAAACACTATGTCTCATTTCAAATTATAAACTTTGTTTTACACAGGCACAGAACTGAGATAATATTGTCACTGTGGACAGTATTGTCACAAATAGTAAGTACAAGTTCCCATACAGTTCTTGAATTATGGAACATCAATGGCTGTCACATTTGCCTCACACTAGTAGAGCTCTCCATTGCTGAAGTAACAAGCTAAGTCAACACTACAGAAATGACACAGAAGAAAAAACACGTGTAAAAATAGAAGGGTAATTTTGCTGCAATTAAAAAATGCAAAAGCTTATAGAGAAATTTCTGTTCTTGTTTCTGCTGATATAACCAAGGTCAATGAGCTAGACTTCTATCCACACAAACACATCCTTTGGCCCTGTTCACTTACTGCTCTGGTACCCTTCCGTGCTAAAATTTTGCAAATGACAAACTCTGCCACTTACTACTTTTTTTCCAACTAGTTTACACCAGGCTTATAACTTGGAGTATTATTTACATCACACATGCACTATACTCATTAACCTCTTCTATACTTACTTATGCACCATCAAGGGCTTTAATGCTAACTGCTTCTGAACCTCCTTCCTGTTGCTCTGCTGTATTCTGTCAATATGGAATGACCATGTTATCTAATCCTTCCACAGAGTGAGAAACACTTAATAGCCTGCATGAAATAATACGTAAGCAGAAATAGAAATAAAATTTCTTAACACACAACTCTAGCCTGAGACAGGAATTTGTTTCCAGCTATTTTTCAGCAGATGCTCAGTCTATTGTAAGGCAGTTGCATAACAGCACAAAACTGGAACTTCTCCTTATGTAGAACATCACTGGGTTCCTCCGCCAAGAAAGGATCATGGAAATTCCTGCCCCAGCAAATACCCACTGGGATAAAAGAATAATTACCAACTGATGAACAGTACAGCCAAGGTGAAAATATTTGCATGTATACTTGAAGTTTATCTGACTCAAATAATTTGCACAGTTCCAATTTTTAAGAAGCTCAGAAAAAGAACTTACAAACACCATAGATTAATAAAAAAACCTCCCCACAGAATATAGATAAAAGTTAAATCAAAACACATTTTTAGTACTCATATTTTGGGTGACTCCTTACAGTATAAAAATGGCAATATCCCAGTCAGGAACATACTAAGGGAGGTATCGAGTATAGTTTCCTCCCAGTTAAAATGTACATAATATTAGTTCTGATTTTTGCACTCTTTAAGCCTTTCTGAGCCACGTCTTTTACAAAACCAGACAGAAATCTAACTGTATGGAGGCATCATTATTTATATAAACTCCCACTCAGGAGTGTGCTTTTAAATGAAAAATCATTGGGTCTGAGGGCAAAGAAGAGGGATTGGGGGGCGTGAAAGTAAGCATGGTGACTTCCAGATGCCAGTCTGAGCTGGAAGGGAAGGCGTGTCCAGGAGTCAGGGCAGGCTCTGTTCCCAGGAGAGACTGAGGCTAGGTTACTGTCAGTGTAGCACTGAAACCCACAGTTGTGTTTAAAGTACCTTCACAGGTAAATATGATGTCAGAGTCCATTCTCCAAACTGACATATTTTACTCCAGTATAAATTACCTCTCTAAAAACATAAAATAGACCCACAGACTTCTGCTACATAAATAATTAGGGAGGAAGGCATTGATTCCAGAATTATACCAAAAAATGTAAAAATACCCTTGTTAGTATCACTGGAAACATCTAATACTTGGCATAGATATGAGATACATTTATTAGTAATACTGCATGTATCTAATACTTGCCATTAGAAACCTGTAGAAACTAGTCTATTGCTGAAATCTTACTTTTCATTTTTGAATGTTCTAGAAGGGCCACATTCAGATAGGATTGCTGCCTGACTTGTTAACAAAAGATCCAAGGAGACTAAGTTCAAATATTTTTCTTGGCATTGTAGACTTCTCTCTTTAGTTACCAGCTGACCATGCGTCATAAACAAATTTTGCTGCTACTGTATCTTCAACCGCCATCCCTGAAAAAGAATTAAAGTCACCTTCAAACAGTTCTTCAGCTGCACAAAATGATTTAGCTTCAGAAGGGAACAGAATAACTCAGGAAATTATCTAACTGGACAGGAACAGAAATCATTCCCCATCCCAAACACCTACAGCATTATATTCAAAGTTTATAGCCATCATGTAACTATTAGGTGTGCTACACGAAGCTAATGTAATACTATGAACCTAATTTTCAGTGTTCGTGTAACAACTTTCAGACCTGTTTCCCCCAAACATCAACTCCAACCCCACAGTACCCTGCCACACTGTCCGTAGGTCAGACAGACTTCAGGGGCGTAACAGCAGGGCATTTGGGTTGGAGCTGTATTAATAAATGCTGCAGTCATATGTTGAACAATTGAGAAATAGAAAATACACTTCTTCCTATTGTCTGTTTGCTTTCCCATCACTTATTACATCAGTCCTGCTAGATAAATAAAAAGGGAAATAAAAAGGTAAAATGCAAATCACATTCTAGTTTCTTCCGGACAGTGCATTGCCACAGCAGTTTTGAAGACGATCGGCAGCTTTCCCACGCATGGGGGACCTAATAAATAACAAGGCATTGTTTTCTGTCAGACTTGTACACAGGAGGGGTTGTTCTTACCCAGTGATTTAAACACTGTTGTTTTCTCAGGCAGGGCTGGTTTCGTACCATTCACTACCTCTCCCAGCTCAGCAAAAATCTCTGCCTGTAAAACAAATACATATTTATACAAAAACCGCAACATTCATACAGACATTTAGAGAAAAACTTTTTTTTCCTGAGTGACTTCAAAAGGAAGAACTCCTCCAGTTCTGTTGTCCCAGAACGATTCCTTTCCATGCTGAAGCAGATCAGTATTCAGACAAGTAATACAGAAACTGGAGAGAAATCAGAAGAGTGGAATGGTTTTCAGAGACAAACAGCTGACAGACTTTCCTCAGTCAGTAAATGACAGTGGATAGCTTGTTACTTATCCAACAGAACACATGGGGTTCCACACACCTTACCGTATCTGGACCTCTTATATTAAACCTCAAAAGTGGAAACCATATTTGTTCTGCAAAAAAATTAAGAGAAAAGAACCCAAACCCTCCATTAAACCTAAGAGTCCCTGACATCAAATTTCTGCAGACTAACTGTCTGTTTGGCTTCTGTTGTCCATTCTGTAGAGGTCTGATGCATGTCAATCACAGCAAAATATTATGGGAAGAAAGTTACAGGCTTTAACAAATAGATTTGAAAAATATTTAACATAACTACCAAACAGTGCAGAAAATGTAGACCTTTCAAAACCCATACTTTGTTATTGTACACAAAAGCCAACACTGAAAACATGGTACTGTAATATGGTGCCATGTAATGGTTGATACGGAGGTTGCATGGTTCTGGCATAGGCATATAGAAGCCTCAGTGTGAAACCAGTTTATCTTTCAGCCTGTGCCTGGAAAGCGTTAACAACTATATTGATGCTCTAAAAAGTTTCAGTGCAGCACAGCACAACTCATTTCAAACACAAGCCAACTGCCATAAAAATAAAGTCTGTAGTTTAAGAAAGTCTTACCCCTGATAATATAACATCTCCCGATTCTGTAAGAGCAGCCTCTCTGGAATCCACAAACAGAACTGAATTCTTCATCAGTTCATCGTCCAGTTCCCTCCAATCTGGTCTGCTTGCTCCAACAGCTAAGACAACAAAACTGATGAACTTGGGAGGAACATTTAAAACAAATTCAAACCACATTTTGTCCAAAAGACATTTGTGACGTAATAACGAACATTACTGTGGAAATGTCCTATACAGACAAACTGATGTTAGCACTGGAGACATGTTGATTAATAAAACAACAAAAAAAAAACCCCAACAGGATGTGCCTAAGCAACCGGGAAAAAGCCTTGATTTGTCTCAACCTGGCCTTGGCTGTAACATTGACATATACGTGGCCTTTTTCTATAAGGTGCTAACCCTCTAGATTTCCAGTGATGTCAATGAAGGATGACATTGGGTCCAACCCTCCCAATTACAGCTCATTAAAATGTACAGAATCCTTGACCTGTAGTCATGCAGATGCTGCTGCCAACAAAAGTCTTACATGGGTACTGTTTCCACCTCTTTGATACACTAGACAAACTGCTCCTTCCAAATAATGCTGACAGAGAAGAGAAGGGGAAGTAGCTCTGCTTAGCCCTTTGTCATCTCACAGGCTTGGCTGCAGTGACCATGAGATGGTGGAGTTCCGGATTCTGAGAAGGGGAAGCAGAACAATAAGTAGGACTGCCACATTGGACTTCAGGAGAGCTAACTTTGGCCTCTTCAGGGACCTACTCGGAAGAATTCCATGGGCTATGGCTCTTGAAGGTAGGGGAGTCCAAGAGAGCTGGCTGCTATTTAAGCAGCTCTTCCTCCGTGCTCAGGATCGGTGCATCCCTGTGAGTAGGAAATCAAGTAAATGGGGCAAGAGCCCTGCATGGATGAACAAGGAGCTTCTAGTGAAACTCAAAGAAAAGAGTAAGCTCCACAGAATGTGGAAAGAGGGTCAGGCCACTTGGGAGGCATACAGGAATGCTGCCAGAGCACGTAGCGAAGCAACTAGAAAGGCCAAGGTTCACCTGGAACTAAGTTTGGCAAAGGACATCAAGGATAACAAGAAGGGCTTCTTCAAGTATGTCAGGAATAAACTAAGACTAGGGGTAATGTGGGACCGCTGCTGAACAAAATGGGTGCCCTGGTGACAGAAGATACAGAGAAGGCGGAGCTACTGAATGCCTTCTTTTCTTCAGTCTTCACTGTCAAGGCTGGCCCTCAGGCTCCCCAGTCCTTGCAGGTAAGCGAGCAAGCTTGGAGAAAGGACAACCTTCCCTCGGTCAATGTGGATCAAGTTAGGGATCTTTTAAGGAAGCTGGACACCCACAAATCCATGGGCCCTGACGGAATGCACCCGCGAGTGCTGAAGGAACTAGCAGACGACATTGCTGAGCCACTTTCCATCATCTATGAAAGATTGTGGAGAACAGGAGAGGTGCCTGAGGACTGGAAGATAGCCAATGTCACTCCAGTCTTCAAAAAGGGCAAGAAGGAGGCCAGTTAGTCTCACCTCCGTCCCCGGAAAGGTGATGGAACAACTCATTCTGGCTGTCCTCTCCAAGCAAGTAGCTGAAAAGAAGATCATCAGGATCATCAGGAGTACCCAGCATGGATTCACCAAGGGGAAATCATGCCTGACCAATCTGATAGCCTTCTATGATGGCATGACTGGCTGGGTAGACGAGGGGAGAGCGGTGGATGTTGTCTACCTTGACTTCAGCAAGCCTTTTGACACTGTCTCCCATAACATCCTCATAGGCAAGCTCAAGAAGTATGGGTTGGATGAGTGGACAGTGAGGTGGATTGGGAACCGCCTGAACAACAGGGCTCAGAGGGTTCTGATCGGCAGGGCAGAGCCCAGTTGGAGGCTGGTAGCAAGTGGAGTTCCCCAGGGCTCAGTACTCGGCCCAGTCCTGTTCAACTTGTTCATCAATGACCTGGACAAGGGGACAGAGTGTACCCTCAGCAAGTTCGCTGATGACACAAAACTGGGAGGAGTGGCTGATATGCTGGAAGGCTGCGCTGCCATTCGGGGGGGGTTGGGCTGATGAAATTCAACAAGGGCAAGTGCCGAGTACTGCACCTGGGGGGAACCCCATGCACCAGTACAGGCTGGGGGCTGACCTGCTGGGAAGCAGCTCTGCCAAGAGGGACCTGGGAGTCCTGGTGGACGACAAGCTGACCATGAGCCAGCAGTGTGCCTTGTGCCAAGAAGGCCAATGGCATCCTGGGGTGCATTAAGAGGAGTGTGACCAGCAGGGTGAGGGAGGTTATCCTCCCCCTCTACTCTGCCCTGGTGAGACCCCACCTGGAGTACTGTGTCCAGTTCTGGGCTCCCCAGTTCAAGAAAGATGAGGAACTCCTAGAAAGAGTCCAGAGGAGAGCAACTAGGATGATTAAGGGACTGGAGCATCTCCCCTACGAGGAAAGGCTGAGGGAGTTGGGCTTGTTCAGCCTGAAGAAGAGATGACTGAGAGGGGACCTCATCAATATATACAAATATCTTAAGGATGGAAGTCAAGAGGACGGAGCCAGACACTTTGCAGTGGTGTCCAGCGACAGGACAAGGGGCAATGGGTACAAACTGAGACATAAGAGGTTTCAGTTGACTATGAGGAAAAACTTCTTTACTCTGAGGGTGACAGAGCACTGGAACAGGCTGCCCAGGGGGGTTGTGGAGTCTCCTTCTCTGGAGATATTCAAAGCCCGCCTGGACAAAGTCCTGTGTAACATGCTCTAGGTGAACCTGCTTTAGCAGGAAGGTTGGACTAGATGATCTCCCGAGGTCCCTTCCAACCCTTGCCATTCTGTGATATCAATACAAGAAATGTAAAGATATGTGTAACTATGTATAGCTACAAAACAAACAAGCCTTTGCTAGGAGCCTTGAAAATAACACCAATAAATATGTGACATAATTGCTCTGTTCTATTTACAGAAGGCACCATTACAATAAATTTTGAGCATTTGGTGACGCAACTCAGGGAAGATAATAAGGTTATACAGACTACAACTCCTCTGCAGACAAACAGTAAACCCTTTCTGTGACTGCCAAATTAACAGGTTTTTGTTTAAAAAATAAAAAACAGCAGAGTTAACTAATGCCTAATACAGCTCCTCTAAAACATTCAATATTTGATTTGTTAGTAGAAGAGCCTCGTCAGCAGACTCTGCGTAGCTGAGGCATAAGACAATCATCTCCCTTTGTTCATTATCTCTTGTAGCCTTGTCTTTCATCAAATCATTACCAAATGCCCTGAATTTTATAGTCCTTTCATTTGTTACAGACTGTGTTTGTTACGTGCCTATAGAGAAAAATAAGATTTAAAGAATCTCAATTATCCTGAGCAGATGAGAACAAAAGTATTGTGCAGCAAAGACTTGCACATGCAGACAGAGGGTTCAGTGTTACTAATTAGGATTTTTAAATGCATAGCCTTCTATTATCTCCTTGAAACTTTATAAGCAGTACAAGTTGAGCAGATTATGGATTTTCATTTATCTGGAGAAACTGAAAACAAATCAAGGAGCTTAACTTTTTAAGTACAGCAAGACCACTTTCAACTTTTTAGGGCTAAAAAGAAAAAAAACCAAAAACACCACAACCACCCCCCCACCCCACCCCCCCGCCACAGTTATACTGTAGTCAAAATGTTTTTAAAAAGTGTCCAACTGTTATGGAACAATAAATTCCACGTTGCCTAAATGCCTCTTCAAACAGCACAAATGCCTCAATGGAGGGGAAAAAAAAAAAGGCAAAGAAAGGAAAGGGGTCTTTGTGTATGTGTCGCCTCAGTGACTGTCGAACTTAATTGATTTTGGTTGTACTTCTAGCTTCCGCTCCATGACATAACACAGACAACAACATTCAATGACAAAGGACTAAATTGAGTTTGAAAAATTGGTAGGATGCTGCTGGAATGTGGGACCTTCCTTTAAATTGTTCCCTTTGACAAGTCGCTTTTGTCTTATTACCATGCCATTTGGAAAGTGCACGAGGTCATCTGAACCAGGCCAAAAATCAATAAAATAAGCAAATGTGGGCATGTCCAGAGACTCCAAACAACAGTGTGGCAACATCATTACAAGACAGGAGGAAAAAAAAAAAAAACACCAAAACAAAAAAAAAGAACAAACCAACAAAAAAAAAAAAAAAAAACAAACAAAAAAAAAAAAAACCCACAAATAAGCCCAAAAAGTAATAAATAGAGGAACTTACAAAATTAGGTGAAGAAAAGATGACAACTACCAGGGAAACAGTAGAATGAGTAGGAATCATTTCGGAAAGAACATGTTTGTATGGCTTATTTAAATGTAGAGCAAGGTGAGCATCAAGTGAAAACATGGTAGCAAAGATGATGCACCACTAGGGAAAAAAACCACATTCCATGCTCCAGCAGACATCCAGTGCTGGAATACGCAGGAGTTCTGGCTCCAGACAACCAGGAAGACAGGGCTAGGAAAAGGGGTCCTCACTAAAGGGGAAAAGTCATTATGGAAGGAACATTCATTCTGAGAAGCACAGAGTATTGCTTTTCAACAGTTTTTGATGCTAAACAATGTGATAATAAATATATCCTTTAAACTATGAGAATGTAGCATACCATTGATATGGGCACCTGGTTTTACCCATTCTCCAAATAAAATAGGTGTTGTTGCCATAGTGACTGTTATAATCACATCAGCCCCAGTAACCGCCTCCTGAGCAGAAGAACAGACCTGCACTGGACCATTAACTGAATTAGCAAACTTCACCGCTCTCTCTTTGGTGCGATTCCATATCCTGACCTTCAAGGAAAAAAACAAACAAACATAAACAGATCAGCTTGGAGAATTTCTCCTTGCTGAAACAGAACACTTTCAGTTTTCAGTAGATAATTACACGTATCCTAAGCATGTGTTTTTTCCCCTTTAACATTCTCATCATACAAGTGACTAAATTTCATGTGTGTGCAGCTACATTTGAACAACTGTTTTGTGATGCCAGAATAATAGCTCCTGTAGAGCTGTATTTATAAAATACAAATATTTCCAATAAATATATTTAAGGGAAAGTCACAGAAAGCTCATCCAAGTATACCTTACACAGTAGGATTTTCTCAGAGAGAAAAAGCCATCTGAAACTTGACTTTGTTTCTAACTTTCCCCCCCCCGCTTTTTTTGTTTAAAGACCAACATTTGAGCAAGAAATTCTACAGCTGTTCAGGGAATTCTTGGGTTCTGTAAAAACAGAATCAAAATATGATCAATCCCTTAACTTCATTGGCTGTAGTATGGTTTATTTATAGTAAGTGCTCCTCAAACATAATAGAGAAAAATAGATGTAGCCTGTTAAGATGTGTCCATTACCTCTTTAAATGTGAACAGCTCCATGAAGATATCATAATGGCTATATGCTTGAACACCAGCTCCCAAAATGCATAGCACTTCTGCAAAAGCTGGCATTAACAACTAAACAGTATCAAATATAAAAAAAAAAAAAAGAATATGTAAGGACAATATATTAACAGATATGAAAAATATCTATCAAAACACTACAAAAGAAAGTAGCATCCTTAGTCCTTTTAAACAAAAACCAGCAGGTTTATGCAAAAGCTAGTATTAATTCATATTAATATAGAACAATATTTAATTACCACTATATATATATATATATATATAAAATTTTTGAAAATGCAAAAGGTAATGTCAATAGCACCAAAGTACCTCTTGGCTGGATTCCAATTTCAAATTGTCCCACTCCTGAAATTCAGACTTAACATGCAGCAGTGTGAGCCAATGCAAATTCTGGGGCCCCAGCACACTCTAATATTAGTATAATGTATGACACCTAAGTGACTAATTAAGTACAAAAACATCGTGTTTATGTTCTGCACTGGCTGAAAACAGGGTTCATAATACCTAAAGCTATCAGTACTGAAAGTGGTAACTGTGTGGGTAAACTGGTCTTGGTAGCCCCAAACTAAACCTTTTTCAATTCACTGAAGCCATAAATCATTCCGCAAGCAGATCTTGGCATTCGAAGAGCCATGATACATATGCATCAGGTATTGTGAAAATAGGGATGGTTCAACAAATAGGGACAAATATTAGAATTCAGTTCTACGATTGTTTTTGGTTTTCTGGTTTAGTTCTTGCCTGTGATTCACCAGTACTTGGCAAAGGTGAAGAGAGGGCTGCTGGAGTGCAGCCCAAAGCTATCCTCATGTCTTGTTTACGCATTTGCTGTGGCCACTCACTTCTGTATAAAAAGCTTTAGAATTGTCTAGGCTCTCAATGCTTATTCTGCTGCAAATAAACTGGAAAAAAAAAAATCTCATTGATCCCATTTTTCAGTAGCAAGAACTCTTGTTAATGTTCCTTTCAAAGACTCTGAAGCACTGATTTCAAAGGTTCCTCGCATAAAAGCATGAGTCTTTGAAAAGCAAATGCCATAAAGAGGACAAGATGACAACTATGAGCTAAACGCAAACACTCCTGAATATTTCCCAAAACAGCAGATGACAATGAAGGATCTGAAGTCCCTTCAGCAGCCAAGTTCCTTTGAGGCCAGCAGAGCCCTGTCTGTGTAAAAACTGTCAGAACTGCCCAAGTATAGAGGGGCTGAGATGAATGAGGTCCTATAACCTCATGTCCAAGGAATCCATTGTAAGTTGTTCTGACCCTTCAACCAGGGGAAGCTCTTGGGGACAGGTTCTTCACTCCAGTTTTATGTCAGTTTAGGTCTATTGCCATGGACAGAGTCACACTGGCATGCAGACTGCCACTAACAAAGTGGTGAGATCAGCCTTCAGCCTGATGCAAAGCTGATGGGTGAAAAACAGAGCTCTGGCCGTCTTTTTATTGCCTCATCCTCTGAGGTGAAGACTAAAACCCTGCTGTGCAAGGATGGTGACTTGCTCTCCTCTCACTATTAGCAGCCCAGACAAACATAGGTTTAAAAAAGAATTCAAAATCAACAATTTCCAACTGAAATTGAAATGATGTAAAGCAACATACACCTCACCTCTCCTGAGACACTGAAGTTTAAGGTTGTAGTCAGGGACAGTCGCCTGGACATCTTCCAGTGACACCAGAGAAACTGACAGCCAGCCAGCCACCTCTGGACAAGTCACCCATCTAGCTTGGGCATCATCTATCTTAAGAGAACCCACATTGCCCCCTGGGAATGTGTCTTTTTCCCATTTCTCCAGGTCCAGTAAAACCCTCTGTCCCAGCCCGACAGCAGAAAACATACATCTAAACAAAACACCACAGCTACATCACCCAAAGCCATAAAGGAACATGTTAAAACAAACACAAAATAAAGAAAATCAGAGTAAGACAGCTCAGTAAATTCCCAGAATAGTGTGCAGAATGAGCCACAAAAACATAGCTCAGATTCCTTCTCCAATCACACATAAAATGTTAAAGCCAGACACGACTCACTCAAACCAGAAAAAACTGCTTTTAAGTTTTCCTTGAAGATACATATGTTATCATACATCTAATTTAAAGCTGTATTTGATGAAAGTAATTTACATCATTCCTTCTAGTTATTTTATATAACACCACTGAATCTGTTCCAATTTAGGAAGCAGAAGACATACCTTGGTAGCAATGGCAGAAACTGCAGCTGTTCGTTTTGCTGTAATCACACTGCCATCTAGGACCTTAAAAAAAAATTCAGACTGAAATGAACACTGAAAATATGAGTAAATATCAAAGATGTTCATCTGATTTGTAAATTATGTAATATTACAGGGCGCAGATAAAAATATAAAAGTTGGTATTTACTATTAGAGCGACCACAAACCACATAAAATCACATTCAAACTGGGCAGATTTACCGTCTATTCCAGTTCTTATATGTCATTCCAACAGCACAAATGGACTGAAAACTGGTCAGAGCTGAGCCATCCCTAACTCAGGCAGCTCTTCAGGCACCGCACTTCCCTGGCTCTCCCACGCAGGGAAGAGATTGATAGAAGTGCAATACTCTGCACTTCGGTAAGACCAGAGGACCGGTACAAACTGGCAGCAGTTCACGAGTCCTGCACTGCCTTGGCCCGTACAAAGAGATGACAGGGAACCCTGCAATTCCTTTAACACTTGCTGTAGACAGCGGGGCACTCCTGCCTCCATGTCCCTTAGCTACTGCGTACAAATTAAGGGGCTTAAACAGCTGACATGCTTTCTGGTACAGGTTAGGAGTAAAAGCCCAATACAGTTTTCTTGACCAGTTTTGGCCCTTTAATAATCATTATTACTAAAGTGTAATGAAAATGGTAAACACTCTTAAAAAAAAAATAATCTTAAATTCTCTAAACAGACAAAAAAAAAAATCAGACTCTGAATACTATTCCCTGTTATACCAATTATAAATCTCTTGAGATTTAACTTAAGATCGTCTAAGATCAATTCTTTATTCAGCAAAGGGTTGGGGTTTTTTTCCCTTTCAAATACAAGGAAAACTTCTCCTGACAATTTCTCTCTTCCAGTCGCTCTGTGAGCCATCATATTCCCTTCAAATCACAAGCAGCAGTAAAGAGCAGATAGAGTCCATGTATGAAAGATGTAAGGCTTTAGGCCAAATCCTCATATGGCACAAACACTTTTTCATTGATGATGTAGGTAAACTCAGGCCAATTTACACCAGTGCCACCTTCTGAGAATCAGAAGGGAGAACTGGTAGAGCATGAACAGAGAAGAAGGCAGAAACACGCATTAAACTCACAGCTTTTAAAGAACCATTTCTGGGGTCAAATAAGAGTACAGTCGCTTGGTGAGAAGGGACGGAGGAATCCTTCTTGTGCTCATAAAAAGTCACCAATTTGGTTGTGAGAGCATCGTCTGCAGCACTGTACGCAGGCATGACTCCTAGGAACCTTGTAAGGGAATTGCTTGCGTTACTTTTGTACCTCTAGTACGGGAGCCTACAGCCACCGGCCTGGTTAACATCACACGGTTACTGGCCGGTTAATCAGTGACTCGGCACCAAGGACCTCTGCTGATGCGCTCACTCCTTCCACCCCCGTCCCCTCCCCGCCGCAGGCTCGACCGCCCGCAGCCACTACCCCCGTTTCTCGCTCCGGAGGGGCCGCGCCCCCCCCACCGGCGGCATTCCCCCCCCGGGGCCCCCCCCGGGGCGCCCGCCCGCCCGCCTCACCCGCCGTGCGGCCGCACCGGCACCACCGTGCGCACGGGCTGCACGACGCCTCCCGCCGGGCCGGCCGAGAAGTTGGCCAGGGCGGCCTCCAGCACCGGCAGCAGGAGGCTGGCGCGGTGCAGGTGCTTCGCCACCTCCTCGGCGCTGATGAAGACGGGCGGAGTCGAGCCCATGGCGAGCGCCGGCCGGACGAGACGGGGCTGCGGTACCGCGCACCGCCGCTAAATACCCGGCGGGGCGGCCGAGCGAGCTCCGACGCCCCGCCGCGCCCGCTCAGGCACCGCCGGGACTCCCGCGCCCCGAGGGGTGGCACAGCCCCCGCCCGGTGACCGCCAGCGGCGGCACTCTGCGCATGCGCGCAGCCGCCCCGAAAGCCCGCCAGGTGTCGCTCTATCCTCAAGGCGTGATTCTAAACAGGAGCAGTAGAGTTTAGGCACTCGCTCGCTAGAAAGTCCAAGCGGCGCAGGGCGTGCCGGGAAGGACGAGTCTTCTTCCGGCTGCCATCTTGTTATCCTCGCCACGGCCGAGCCTAGGGGCGCGGAAGGATGAAGGGATTCTCCGTGGTCGCGCGCTCCCTCTCAGTGAGTGCGACCTGGAGACGTTGTGCGTGGTTGGGCAGAGGCACCGACAGCGGTGACAGCGGTTGTCCGGGCCCCGGCGGCTGTGGGTGGGCCTGACCCCAGCCGGGGGTCAGGGGCGGCGAGCCGGCCTGGCGAGCAGCGGGCGGGCGGGGAGGGGGCCGCGTCGGCCGCGGGACCCCGGGGCGAAGGGGCTTCCCCGGGGACTTCAGCCGGCCCCTCCCGCGAGCGGCTGATGAGGCAGGACCGCCCGTATGGCTGAAGAAGGGAGGACGGTCTCTGAGGGGATCCTTTCTCACTGGGGACCCTTCGGCTGGCTCTGGCAAGGGGTTGCCCTTTGGCTAGGGGGGTTCGACTGGTGCCGGAGGCGTGGAGAGGGCAGAGGGCTTGTTCTGCTGCAGAACATCTTGTTGAGCCGGCGGAGAGCTGAAATATAACTTGTGTTTGGTCTCTGCTGGCAATGCTCTCTTGAGCAGGATGGTGTCTTCTGAGTCGCAGCATGTTTGTAAGTCAATTTTAGACATGGCTAGTAATTCATAAGTAAGAAGGCTTAAAGGTTAAAATGAGGTGTCTTAACAAATTTGCAGTGGGGGATGAAAGGAGTTTTTCTTAGACTCATACACTAAACAGAGTCTGTGGCAAAGCAAGGGGAATTATGTCATTGGTGTCCCTACAACTGAGTGCAGCAGTGTTTCTGTCACTCGGGTTTTTACTTTGAGATGTATGGGAATGAGGTTATTCTTTTAATGTGAAGTTATAAATAAATTTATTTTACAAGTGTAAGAAACTTCCAAAAAGGGTGGCAGGGAATAGCATTTCAGATTCAAAACCAATAGTCCTGTCATTTCTATTGCCAGCTGCTTCGGGGAAGGCTCTTGGCAACATTCACCTCTTCAGTGTGAAGGCCTGCTTCTGGTTACTACTCTGAAGTTTGGGGACTTGCATACATGTCCTCTTTGCAGGCAGCAGTTGGTGTTCTGAGAGGTGACTTTTGAAGAGTTGAACTGCCTATACCTAATAAATTACAAAGTTGTCTTCAAAGTTGTATTCTGCGTATATGGATTGTTGAGCAATTTGTTCAGTTAATTGCTATACATCGGTCCTACAGACTATATAGTATCAGTAGAGATTTCCACTGCACAACAGCAAAGATTAAAAAAAAAAAGCTTTCTTACAGTGCTATTTCTTGAACTTCTAGAGACCTCATGTAAGTCATTGCACAGGTTCTAACAGTGATGTAAAAAACAATGGGAGGAATTCCAAGGGAATCGCTATTTTTAGTCTGGGGCTTGAAGTCATTCGTTGTATTTCTACATATGTAATGGAATATGTGATGAACTAATTCAGGAAATACATTCTCTTATGCTTTCTTTTCTAGAAGAGACTTTACTCGCTTAAGGTAGCTCCTAAAGTTGCAACCTCAGCAACTGCAGAACGAGTGAAATTATCTCCAGAGTCTGAGGATCTTGAGGTCAGTACAAATGCTGGTATTTTTTTCTCTATCCTTTTTATTTATCTTTTAAAATTCAGTCAAAGCAGAACTGTGACAGTACTTCCAGTGGATGTTTAAATGAAATTTTTTTCTTTTCAATGCAGATCACAAAATTACCAAATGGCTTAGTTGTTGCATCTCTGGAAAACTTTTCTCCAGCTTCAAGAATTGGTGTGTTTATTAAAGCAGGCAGCAGATATGAAACCACTAGTAATTTGGGAACTGCTCACATGCTTCGTCTTGCATCTAATTTGGTAGGTGTTTATTCTCGTTGTTATTATCTTGGCAGTAGATGACATGGTGGAAGGTTTGTGATCGCAAAGAGAAGTTATATGGTAAAATTTGAATGTAAGAGGTCTTATAAAGTGGAAAACAATGCACACTGATTCTTGGTTACCTGGTTCAAGTGCAGGAGAAAGGACAGTACTGGAAGACAGGCAGTGATACTTAGAATTATGCTTTCAGGTGGTGTCTTAAACATGTTTATTTCAAGCTATGCACATAACTCATTTTGTTTAAGCTGCAGTAAAAGTTAATTTGGATGGCTGATACAACTGCGCTTTTGTGTGTGTGTGTACAATATTTCTGAATAGTTTTTCTTACTACTGCCATCAGGATATTTTAAGTTCCTTCTTCTCCCTTCCTGTTTTAAGTCTAGTTTCAGTTATACAAGTTGCTGTGGAGGCAGATACATATTGCTAGGTTCAAAAAAGAATCAGGCAAATTCACTGATAGCAGGTCCTTAAACTGTTGCTGATAGGAGTAACTCCTGTAGGTACTGCAGGAATACCACTGAATGGGTTGTGGGATGTTAATTTAAACAGCTTTGTCTGTTGCTGCTGTCAGGTACAGAACGTTGGGCAAGATGTCTCCTGGGCTTGGCCTACTGCAGCCGTTCCCCTTGTTGCTGTCTGGTATAGCTGCAGATGTAAATACGCCCTCTCTCGCACACCAGCCAGGCTGTGACCATTAGAGCTACACAGCACCACTGAGGTGTCTTTGACTGCTGTTGTCTGGGCTCAATCCACATCAGTTTCAGGCACAAAAAAAAAAAAAATAACATCCCAGCTGCTTATTACCTCCTTTCCAACTGCTGCCTGAAGTTACTTTCCCCAGATGGCTGTCGGTGTAATAGTATATATCGGCCTTCCTTGCCCTGTTTTTCTCAAGCTTATCTAATTCGAAGAATCCTATTAAATGTTCAAGCAAGCCTGGATCATTCTAGAATGGGGCTCGGGAACAAATATATGAGCAGTTATGGTGGAAAATCAGAGAGGATGGTAGAAATGATTTGGAGTAGGAGTGCAGTAAGGTGGCTCAGCTTTTCAAAATAGCTTCTGCATAAATTAATTAACTGACACTGTTTCAACTTTGCTTGAGCACTGAACAACCTCAGGCAAATCTGTTCTTAAAACAGCTAGAATTCTAAGTTGCTCTTTTTAATCTTTTCTTTCTTTGTTTTAAATAGACTACTAAAGGAGCATCTTCTTTCCGGATCACTCGTGGCATTGAAGCTGTTGGGGGTAGCCTAAGGTTTGTAACCACATACAAAGATAATCTGTCTGGGTAAAATGCTAACAAGCTTTGTGACTGAAGGAAATGTAAAACAATGAGCACAATATGTAGGCAGATAAGCTCAGTGTGGTAATGGTGCTTCAACGGTGAACAGTTACAAGGAACATCTTTTGTGCTTCTCATTCTATTAAGATTCAAGAGTGCACCCATGATTGGTATTTTAAAAACACCTTTCAGTTAACAAAATATAAACGTTGTGTAGCTGGAAGAAATGTGATTTGTCCAGAAAGCTTAATGTTCTTTCTGCCTTTTCAGGCTTTGAGATTAAACTTCCTGAAGTCAGTAGTTTGTTTGGTTTTTTCTCCATCTTCTGTGAATAATACCGCTGATCGCACTGCAATTTTGGGAACAATTTAGCCAGTAGTTGGCTTTCGTGATTTGAGAGTTTAAAACCTAGAAAACAAGCCTAGGAGAAATAAAAGAGGGATCTCACTGTGCCTGCTTTCTTGCAATATATCTTGAAATCATCCAGTAAGATTGTTTTATATAGAATTTGGTTAAAAGCAGTGTTTTAGATAACTTGAGCCTGTACCCTTTTTTGTTCCTGTTAATCAAAAATGTGTTGAAGCAAGTATAAAAGGCCAACTGTGTTTTCTGCCCAAAGAGAATAATTTCTAAATTGCCTTGTTTAATACGAATGCACATTTTTCTTCAAGTTTTGCTATGCAGCCTTTTTTGTTGTTTTACCTTGAATTACCATGGTATCTTAAATTCTCATGGTCACAAGGCACTTGTTATTACTTGAATACTTAAGATAAGAGGTTTAGTTATGTCTTTCTGCTGTGTGTGTTTTATCACTCCTTCAAACAGTCATCTCAAGCAGATTTAAGGTTAAATAGATATCTTGCTGACGAATTCAGTCAATGGGCAATCTGTGTGAAAATCCAATTCTATGTTCTCTGCTGAAATGGATTTTGTATTTTTTCTCATTTAGTGTATACTCAACAAGAGAGAAAATGACTTACTCTGTCGAATGCCTGCGTGACTATGTGTAGGTATCTAGATATGCTGTAAACTGAATTACTGCATTCTTTACAAACTGCTCTGCAGTAGAGACCTATCATTTTACAGGGTAGGAGTAACACCCATTTTCATGTCTTTGAAATAAATCAATAAATTACTGCATTAATAGTCAGCTTCTGTATCATGTTACTGATCATACAAATACTGCAGAACCAAAGTTGAATTCTCATACCTTGTACGGCCGTGCTCATAACTACTCTGTCTCAAGTGATACATTGTTAATGCGTTACTTACAGATTAGCTTGAATTGCTTTCAATTTCAAAAGAAATACATGCTACTTCTATTGTGTTTAATGCTTTTGTAACTTTCTTAATCTAGTGATACAGTAATGGAGTACCTTCTTAATGTCACCACAGCACCAGAGTTCAGACCATGGGAAGTGTCAGATCTTCAGCCACAATTAAAAATTGACAAAGCAGTCGCATTTCAGAATCCTCAAGTTGGTAAGTGTATTTTCTGATTCACTGCATTGGCTTCATGGGAGTTTCTTCCAAATGAAAAACTAGAAAAAATAGTTTCTCTTTTGCTCTGTCACACAACCATTTCATTTTTCAGCTTTTCCCCATCGATATGTATGGTCTTTCTGTTGTTACAGAACTTTTTTTTTTTTTTACAAATCCACAAGTTTTCCAACCTGTGCATAACACATTTATCAAGTAACATTCTGAAGACAGCTTCCGTTTTACCTTTTTAATTTTTTTTGAAGTACAGCCAAAGAATGTGCAAGTCATGAGTGTTGTTGACAATATATTTCCAGCAGCTTGTGTTTGGAAAACAATATTTAGGTATTACTCATCAATGTGGAAACAGTATTCTACAAAAGACAGAAGAATTTGTATGGTTATTTTGGTATAAAAACAGTATGTATTTTCATTACAGTGAAAATCTATTCCAGATTTAGGTTTATAAATTTAGGTTTGTGGGGTTTTTTTTTTAAAAAAAAAAAAAAAGGCAAACACAAAACCTCAGCCAAACCAAGCCTATTCCAATATATCTTGTGTTACTTAACTCTAGTCATCCAAGTTCATCCACATAGGTCTGCACCATAAACATGGTTTGTACTACTCTATGAAGCGTGCTCGCTTTCATAACCCGTAAAAGTTGACAACATAATGTTGGGCTTCAGAAAATCTCTGGCTTATATTGAAGTGCTCCTATTTTTAAAAATCTGAATCAAGAACAATCTTTGTTTTTAAACTTGTATCAACCACAGGTTGGTTTCACAGTAATTTAATATTTTCAGTTACAGTTATGTTCAGAACTATAAAGAAAGGAGTGTCTTCTTTCTCTTGAGAATGTTTTGAGAATATCAAACAGGAATGAGTAGAATACTATTGGAAGGAAGAAGAAACTAACAAGAAGGGAACTGAAGACACTAGCATCCTTCATCTGAATAGAGAGAGAGAGATGAGACATCACACAAAGTATTATAAACAGCCTGTTCATCCTCAAGCTCAAGAACAAGGGATGCTTACAGTGAAGATGAAGATGATTCTGAAACAAATTAAAAGGATGTTGGGGTTTGGTGTTGTTTTTCTACTGCTCCCCTTCCCTCAAACACTGATTGCATTTATAGCTTGCTGTTGAGGCCAAAAAGTGTGAGCATATTCAAGTTACTAGATTTTTCGGTTTTTAATAAGTTATAAAAGAATAGAAGCCCTAAGACCAGATTCTGTTGCTCGAGGATTTGGATGAAACTTCAATGTGTATTGGATTATTCCAGGCCTGCTTTTGCAGATCTTGTGGTCCTTAGAGTGGACTGCAGCTCTATTTCACTGGGGTAACATTTAGTTTAATTCATAATCTTCATTAAAAGAGGCTCTTACGTTAATCATCATCACTGAAACTTTGTTCCTTGTAGGAGTGCTGGAAAACTTGCATGCTGCAGCTTATAAGAATGCTCTGGCAAACCCCTTATATTGTCCAGATTACATGATTGGAAAAGTTACTTCTGAGCAGGTAGGATTATCTGTGTTGTGTTATAAATCTGTTTCGGTTTCTTCATTAAGGATAGATGAGAGAGACAATTAATTGAGTAAATATACAGTCAGTATTTACTATCATGTTAGTCTGGTGTTAAAATAATTTATTTCCATGCAGCTTTTAGTATTGGGTACAGAACGTTCACATTTAGAGAGGTGGTTAATGTCAGTGGCTTTTTGATAGGAAGGCTGTCAATGAAATGCAGGTGTTCTTGTGTAAAGGTGTTTTGTAATTATCACTGGAGAATGTGTAAAATGCTGTTCTATGGACACTTCCTTTTGGAAGCATTGGAGTTTGCTGTATTAAGAAGTATAAGGCTGAACAGTGGATGTTAGAAACACACTTGCCATTTTTGTTCTTTATACAAAATACCCTAAAATGTGAATTTACTTTGCAGCTTCACCATTTTGTACAGAACAATTTCACAAGTGCGAGAATGGCTCTTGTAGGAATAGGTATGTATGTTCTTTAATGGACACTGCAATTCATAGGGGAAAACTACTGTAAACATTTGAGTCCTCTGTAGAAGCAAAATGTTATGGTACACTTAAAACACATTTATGTAACTGCTGTAGCTTCTCAATGTTATTACATTACTTGGAATGAACTGTTGTATTGCAGGTGTGAAGCACTCTGACTTAAAGCAAGTTGCAGAGCACTTTCTCAATATCCGAAGCGGAGCTGGTATTTCTAGCGCAAAGGCTGTCTATCGAGGGGGTAAGTAGGTTTCTTGTACCTATTGTGAATGACTGATTTTCTGTTTAATATGAATGTGGTATTACTCAAAGTTGCAACTGAAAACTGTGTAGTTGTACTAAATGCTGCACATGGGAAGTGACAGTTCAGAGGCATCTCCCATCTATGTAAGCAGAGGATTATTCCCCACCATCGAAAGTTCTGGGATAAAACTGAACCCATATCTCCATCAAAGCTTTACCCGCAAGATCATTTATTCCATAAAGTGAAAAACAAGCTGGCATATGGTTTCTCTTCGCATTTTTTAGAAGATTCCCTGAAGGGGAATTAAGGACTGTCTAAAAGAGGCGGTAGGCTTTCTTTTTAGGAAAGATCTGTTAGAATGTCATGAAGTCTTTCATAAAAGACAAAGCAATGCTTAGCTCTTTCAGAGCAGTATCTCATACTAATACCAATAGCTATTCTTTAGTTGGGGTATTGGATAACTCTGTAAACAGATGGGGGAAAAAATTAAATTCCCAACATTTAATATTTGACTGGAATAACTTCACTTTCTATAAAACAGTATAAATATTACTATGAACAGAAGGTATGCTACTTTTCTGGTTGTTTTCTGAAGACTCACTTGAGTTTTGTTGTCTCATGCTATGTATGGTTTAGGGTCAGGTTCGAATAAGGCATAGTAACATACTTGGGTTTGTCCTTGCAAGAAAATTTTTGAATGTAAAAGACTTTAAAATGACCTACAGCCTGCTAACAGCTTCTTGCTGTCTGAGTGGACATGCAATAACTTCACACCCTGGCTTCTCTCTCATGAAACTAACTCCTGGCTAGAAATGTTTCTTTTCTATACCTCTAACTGTATGGTAGTTTCTAACTGAACACTGCATTGCCTTTTATTCTGTTGTTGCATTTTTAGGAGAAATCAGAGAACAGAATGGTGATAGCCTTGTCCATGCTGCTATTGTAACAGAAGGAGCCGCTGTTGGAAGCGCAGACGCAAACGCGTTCAGTGTTCTTCAGCATGTTTTAGGAGCTGGACCCCTTATAAAGAGGGGAAGCAATGTTACCAGCAAATTGTCCCAGGGTATTGCTAAAGCAACTACCCAGCCATTTGATGTAAGTTGAAAGGATTACTACTGTACTCTAATACTTTAAGTAAAATGCATACCATCCTTTGAGAGGTTACTACCTCCAGCTAGAATCTTAATTAGTTCATTCTTGCACAAGTTACAATATTTCAGAGAAGGCCTTCCAATCTGATCTTTACTCTGCACAGAATTTCACTTCCTGAATTACAGTATTTTAGATCCTAATAGTATTAATTTTCCTATGCTTGAAGCTGAATTGTTCTGATACTTGAAAAAATTGATGCTAATGTTTGTTTTGCAGGCTTCTGCATTTAATGTTAACTACTCTGATTCTGGGCTCTTTGGGATTTATACCATATCCCAGGCTCCAAATGCTGGGGAGGTGAGTTGCTGATTACAATTTACTTATTAACAACATAACTCAAACTAGTGTTTTGATTTGAGATGGTGACCAATTCATCTAAAAAAAAAAGTCAGTCCATCTCGTTTCTTGTATAAGAATGCTGCATGTTCAGTTATGACTGAACTCTGTGAGCTGGGAATGAGACTTGCTTTCTGGGAGGTACAAATACCTAATACGAACCACAGCTAGTAAAATACCTTGAATTGGTGACTGTAATTGCTGATTTACATGTGTAAGCCTAAGCATATCACAAGGAACATGTTGGCTCTCAAAGCTGGCAGAACTGAATACTCTCATGAAAAATGGTGAGACCGTACAAATAATTGTGGTTTTGTGTCTCACTTGAGCATTTATTACAGTGGCTTTAGCTTTGTTGTAAAGCTCTTAGAATTGGGTTTGGGCAGACAATCCTAACACTACCAGCTGCTCTCCCCTGAAGTTTCTAAGATGTCAGGTGATAGAAATAACATACTGAAATTTAATGCAGGAAGAAGTCTTAAATGATTTAATTGTCCTCAGGTCATTAAAGCTGCTTTGAACCAGATAAAGGCAGTTGCTCAGGGCAGTGTCACCAATGACGATGTCACAAAGGCAAAGTACGTGAGTAAAGAACTGTCTTCTGTGTTGTAGAGAGAAGTTTCTAACATGTAGCTACTTGTCAAAACACTTACACTATTCTGCACAGCAAAGCTTGTCATTGTCCTATAATTATTTCCATGGGGAACTGCTCACTTGTGTTTAAAATTGAAGCATTGTCAATACTCCTTTTTTCAAAGATACACTGATTCTCTGCTAGTGGTATTTCCTAATAAAAACTTGTTAGATAAGTGTTAATGTTTTCTGAAAACTGTTTCAATATAAGAAATTAGCAAGTATCAGCAGATGCTGTTTTATATTTAAGTACATAAAAATTATATATCTGAATCATCTTGTAGTATTAAGATGTATTTAAATTAGAATCCTAAGTTGCATTATTTAGGTAGTTCCCTTTACAGTTGCACTGTAGCAATTCCCAAAACAATTATATTAAGCAATCTTGTGCATCTTCCAAGGGTAGTAGTAATGAGGGTCTGCAAGTGTAAAGCAGTGAATTAATGATGTTACATCCAAATGCTCGAAATACGTGCCCCTAGGAATATTTGAGATGGGGAAAAATTACTATTAGAGATGCAGTAACACCAATAAAGTTTTAGAATTTCTAATTTATAGAGGGTTGTGCACATTAGCTGGTGCTTGATCTCCAAGTAGTGTTAAACTGCACTGAGCCTCTAAAACTGTAGTTGTGCAGTACAACAATATAGTACAGATTCACTCAAGTAGAAAAATTGAAATACTGTCTGTTGCATGTATAAAATGCTTAGAAGACTCCACGTAAAGCTTGATTACACAAAACATGGTAAACTAGATGTGATTGGTTGTGCCTTAGCCACTAGTAGCTAAATGGCAAATTCTGGACCTTCATATTTGTCATTGTTAGTTTGGGGGGGGTTCTTGGTCTTTGGGTTTTTTGGTGGGTTCTGGTTTGGCTGGTGTTTTTTGGGGGTTGGGTTTTGTTTGTTTGTTTTTTAAAGAAGTTGCCTAGTATTAGGGAGTGCAGTGCTGTGGCTTTTTTTTTCTTTTTTTTTTTTTTTTTCTCCCCTGGAATTTGCCTTCTGGAATGGCTTCACTCACTTTCTATATTGCTCTCTTTCCTTTAGTGACCAAAAAAACACCCCCAAAAACAAATTAAAGGTCAGTGATACTTGTACAGTCTTGCAATTCAGTCAAAAATACCAAGCTACTTAAATCATATTCTACTGGAATAAATAATTTTTTGCCATTTTGGCTTCTAAGAAAGAATAGAAGGACTAGCTTATAAAAGTAAGATTTTCATACATAGCAGAGAGACTGAATGAAATGGAAAAAACAGTATAAACTTGCACTCTTTTAACAGAACATGGAACTGTTGCATGAGGAACCTGACCATTTGTATTTGTTGCTTCTTTGTCGCTTACAACAAAATAGCTCTGCGTACATCTGTTCTTGATGAGAAACTCGGATAAATTTTAAACCTGATTTTTAAACTTGATAGATTAGTTTGTCTAATCCCTGGAGCGCCTGCTTTAGTTACTTCAAACAGAAGCAAATTCTGAGCCCAGACATCTTCTGATTTTGTGGGGTGGCTGATCATTCCAAGGCTGTAGGTGTTCAAGTACCCTGTCCTTTTCACGCTCGGACTATTTGTGGTGCCGCTTCCCTAACTACAGAAGCCTTCTGTACTTGAAAAGGGAAACATTTAAAAACAGAGAGGAATCTTGAAAACTTAAAGCATCAAAAACTCATTACACTTAACAGGGGTGGTGGGGAACATAGTAACAGGACCGATACACTCACTCATCCTTAATGCTTTGTCTGATCGCAGAAACCAGCTGAAAGCCACCTATTTGATGTCCGTGGAGACTGCCGAAGGGTTACTGAATGAAATTGGCTCAGAGTCATTGGTTTCTGGCACACACACATCACCATCTGTTGTTGCTCAAAAAATCGACTCTGTAACCACTGCTGATGTTGTGAATGTAAGTATGTGTTGGCATCTACAGGTGTTCCTTAGTCACTGTGTAACTTTTTTTTAATACAAAACGGGTGCTCGTTTGTGTGTTTGTAAACAGACATATATACTGTCTTTAAAAAAAAGCAACTCATTTACAAATCCCAGCTGGCTATCTTTATTAACAGAAGACCCTTTAATCCAAGACACTGTAAAACTAGCGTAGCTGGGAGCATGCAAAATTCTTATCTACTTCACTTAAATTTACCAAAACTGCCAACTAGTATTCATGGAAAACTTGATACTAGTTTCGGTGCAGGCACTTCTGTGTCAAGTCTTCTAGGATTCCTGAGTCTAGAATATTTGGTGTGCTTAATAAAACAGTTAGGCTTTCAGTGATGAATTGACTGCATTTCTATTCCAGATTATTTTGTTGCTTATAGTTGAAGCAAGCTTTATACAGAAACCCACCAGAAAGAGAAATTCCAAGAAAAAAAACTTGGTTTTTTTAATAGCCAACTGTCATCCTGCCATCACTGTTTAGATTTTAAAGTAAGCTGGATTAGAAGCAAGTAAGTTTAGACAGCAAAAGGGAAACCGTTTACTTGATGATGTACTATGGCAGTATTGGGATTTGTTGTTTAATAACTTGAAGCTGAGGCTGTGAGCAGCAAGATAAATTCTGTTGTAGTGAATATTTCCTTATATCCATCTCTCTGATTTATTTTCAGGCTGCAAAGAAGTTTGTCAGTGGGAAGAAATCAATGGCATCTAGTGGGGATTTGGGAAATACTCCTTTTCTTGACGAGTTGTAAAAAGAAAAAAAAAAAAGGAAAAAAAACAAACCCTGGGGTGTGGATTCAAGATGGACCTGAGCTCTAAGTCACCTATGTTCTAAATAAATTACTACTAATGTGTTATTTATGAATTCAGTTCTTTCAGAAAATTAATCTGGAGTAATTGTGAGCTTGCACTCATCAAATAAAGTGCTGAGTTCTTACATTTTGTGCTGAGTTTTTTTTTTTCCACTGAAAAGGGTATCTAAAATGCTGATAAGTCTGGCTCTGAACACTGAGTTTAAAACTATGGTGAGAAAATAAGGTGAATTTTAGTGGATGTAAAAAATAGATATATCAGAAATTATCATTGTGATGCAGACAAATACTGTAATTGCCACCAGTTGTCCATGTATTCAGGAAAAGTTCTTGATAAACTGTACCATCCTTGTATCAAGTAAATGAAGAAACTGAAACTTACCTTCAAACAAAGATATTAGACCTTAGACCTTGCAACTGCTATTTGTCTGGGACTAGCAGAGGTAGTGTTTCTGCATGTCTTCTCCATGAGTAGCATTGATAGACATCATAGAGGGGAGGGAGGGCATTGCTAAAAAAGCCTTATATAGCTAATAAATAATTTCAAATATCTTAGGACATTTAGATTTTTTTGGAACTCTAGGCATGTATTAGAACAGGTAAGATACAACTTCAGAAAATGAGGTTTTGAAGAAGTCAAGTTTTGAGCTATTCTGAAATAAAGGCAAGTTCTTCCAGTATGGATGCATCTGATGTAGAAGGCGGGGAGGAAGAGGAACTGGTCTCGCTGTTGGATGTAGGCTGGTCTGAAGGAGGGTTAACACCACTAGCATCAAATTTAGGATAGCACAATATATCAACATCATTATGAAGTACAGCATCACAACCACTGTCTGTGCCTACTCTAAGTGTCTGGCCTGTATCAGAAATTTGCCAAATGTTGGATATTGCTGGTAACTTATGAGTGAACTCACAACAGTATGACTGGGAAGATTTATACTGAAAAGCTCCCAAGTTTACATCATCATCGCTACTCGATCCGGTGTCATCTTCATCTTCAGTTGTGCTGAAAATACACAGCATGATATTATTTAACATGCAATAATTCCTATAGCCATTTAGTAACTAATCATGGAGTCTTAAGTATTTTTGTGAATACTAGTTCTAAAGACAAGTTCATTAATTCTGAAGCTCCTCTAATATCAAACTAATACTGTTGTCCATAGTCCTTTATGCAGTTTCCTTTGGCCTTTAAGCTAATAGCCAAGTTGTAATTTGGTCAACAGAAAAGCAAGCTATCCTTTTTCTGCTCCTTCAGAATAGCAAATAATTTGATTTATTTAAACGTAAGCTTAGAGGTTTAATCTCTCTGAAAGCCCCTTGCCACATAGCTTCCTTTCTGCTGTTCTAGCCTAATTATCTCCTTCCAATACTACTGTTCCTTCCCCTGCCTCTGAGGTTTCTTTTCTATTAAGCTTTGTGCCTCCGGAAAACTTGTAACTGCATTGTATCCCATCTAGATTAATTATATTTGCTATACGAGCTACCTTCAGGATTGAGAGCAATGTATTTTTTAAAAGCTTCTGTATGCAGTGGCTCTCGCAAGAAGAGTTTATTTTTCCTGAAGTTTAGTTTTAAAAGTCATGAACATGAACCACTGTCAGTAGTTAGACTGATTAAGAAATGGATAAGCTTTTTACATGGCTATAGCAAGACCTCCATCTTGGTATCATCAGCTACTTGGAATTGTCTAGATCCTTGGCTATTAGAATCGACATGGCCTCTTTGACTTCAGTGACATTGTTGCCAGCCAGACTCTGTGGAGGCGGGAAGGGGCACGTCTAAAATTGTTTGTCCTGACCATCTTCACTGTAACTAGAAAATTGAACTTTTATTTTGGTATTTGTTCATTTGAAATCACAGTTTTCTATTTCAGAAAAATAAATGGAAGTAAATCCTTACATGAATGTTTTATCCTAAAATGAAAAAGCTATTACACTATTTCTTGTTTCCTGCTAGAATAATAAGCAAGGTGTGAAATTCTAGTTATGTACAATACTTATTTCTTACTCTGTTGTCATCACAGGAAGCTTTGTTTCAGGAATTAATTCAACTGCACTTTGCCAGCATTGAGGTACTTCAATAAAATCTCTGTAAACTCTGATTTGTAGGGTAGTTCCCACAAGAATATTCTGCAGGAGTTCCTGAAGTTCTTGCAGAGACCATCCTAGAACATTAGCATGTCCAATTTTTATTAGGACATCACCTGCCAAGGAAGAAAATTGACAGAAGTTTAAGAGACTTTTTCAATTTTTTTAATGTTCATATTACAAAATACGTAGTCTTAACCACTTCCCAGTGTTATGTAAAAGCATGTGTTCAGCAGCTTTTCAACTGGATGCATTTTTTTTTTTTCTTTCTTTTTAATGAAAGGAGGGTTTATCTCTGTTAAGAACTAACCTTTCCGCAGCACTAAGGAAAGCTGCAATTCACTTATTTTCTTTGGGTATTTTTCTGAGCAAACGTGCTAACCTTTAGATTGCCTATTCAGTGCTACCTTCCACTTCTGTGGGATTTTTTAGGCATGATAAAGGTACAATGGTGCATGCTCTAATCGGGACTGCTACTTGAGACCAGACAGACTCCAGCAAGGTTGAGCTGAGGTTACGCAGCTGCACTCTGAACAGTTCTGCTGGCATCTTTCCACTGCTTTACTGTACCTCTTCACAGCTGGAGTACCCTGTCTATACGTATCTGCTGCCTACCCTCGTATGTCACCTTGCTATTTATCTGTTGGCATGGAGCCGTGCATACCCCTTCCTCCACAGTGGCTAAGTTTGCCTAGGTGGATGCTGGAGAATCTGTGTAATGGCCATGTCACCTTAGGTTTTTCTGGGCCCCTGGAGGTTTCCAGGGTTTGACCCTCCTCGGTGGCTGGTGCCTGCTCTGAGGACAACCAACATGTGGGCACATGGCAAGGGAGGCTGGGGGAGAATTAGGAGGTGCCTACAAGAGCTGGTGCAGAATCTAACTGAGAAGTTCCAGAAGTAAGCAGTGGTGGGTTTTGTGTTTGTTTGAAGGAATAAGGCTACAATGTTCTTATTACCTGCTACCAGTGAGAAGCACTGAGCTGCAGTCTGCAAAAAGCAGTACTACATCCAAGAACAACAAAGTACAGAAGCCCCAGCTCCTATATATACCACGGGGTATAACAAGATGGGCTTTGAGAAGGTGGGGGAGTTGTAGTTATTGTATAAACCTGTAATTTCAGACACTGCAAAAGGCAAGCAGAATCAACCTGCAGCAGACTACAGCTCTGTCAGCAGCCTGGCAGAAACAGTTGCACAGAGGAGCAGTACCAGTAAACATTATGTACTGAACTGCAACAGAACAGCATAGGGGATTTGAACAAGGAGTACAGCTGCCTGCTGCCACATTAGGGAGAGCAAGGAGCCTCTCTCCATCTGCTCTAGTTTCTTCTTAACCCTTTGGGTTAATCATGCCTGTAGCAAAAAATTTGCAGGCTTTAAAAATGTTCACCTGAACTACTGACTACCATTTTTTCATTCACTTTTTTCCACTAACTACTCCTTCTACTCCATCCTCATCACACCCTCTCTCCACTCCAGCTTGTCACAAGATACTGGTTCTACTGGGGTACAAAAAAGAAGTTCTAGAACAAGTATCAGGATAGTAGACACCAAAAAAGCAACAGGAAACATTTTACCAACAGTTTTATGTAAGTTACCAGCCTCAAACAGAAAGGTAAATCACCCAGATTATGTGTTTCAAAACGTATAGACATAAATGTACTGATGCTTTAAAATATCTGCAAGACACTCTTGGCTTTTAATAGATTCTTTCAGAATCTTGTTTTTTCTGCCCATACTGTGCTGATAACACTGCTGTGGCAAGTCAAAGCCTTCTCTGAACAGCAGACATAGAAAATTTTGCTCCTCTACTCCAGCATCCAGAGTCTGAACCACCCAGCTTTCCCATTCACCTATCAGTCACTCAGTGCCCACCAACGACTTACGTGGAGATAACCTCTTGCCTTATGAAGGTATTTTGAGGAAACACATGTACTAAGTGGCCCTATTTCTTCTTGCTGGCATGGAGAATAGGGCATGCATATGTACATATGAGTTTGGTGAGTCTAACTGTAGGATTTTAAGACATTAGTGCCTCTCACTACCTCTGTTAACTTCTACTTCCTCCCTGTTAAGGTCAGCAGAATGGTACCAGCTCTTTCAAGCTATAAGTAGTAATAAAATTGTTCTTCTAGGTTCCAGTTTGAAATTGTACAGATAATACTCAGCTTACTCAACTGAAAAAATAAGTCCATAAAGACAAAACCTAATTCACTGCAAGAAAAACTCCTAAGCAGTGCATCATATTTTTCTCAAGCCCCATGTTCTGTACATTGGTATTAGTGCCAAAATGAGCATGCTGCCTCCAGTATTATTAAGAGATGGGGCTTCTACAAAATGCTATCTTCTCTGGAAAATTTTACAGCTTTGGTCTTAAATCCAAAGTTTTTGTAAGCTCACTCTAAACATGAATTGAACAAAATCAGCTGTTTGCTCTTTTTTTGTGTGTGTAATGTGCTGAGTTAGATCCAGGTGCTCCATGAAGCATGCTCAAATTGTTTCTTTTGTCTCCAAAAATGAAGATCAGCTACAAAGGAACAATGTTTGTTACCAGTCCTCAACCCTTTTTAAACGGTTGAATACTTGCTGCAGTAAATCACACACATTACATGCCACAAATAATTGGACTCCTTGTTCTTATAGCCTTTATTGAACATGCTTTGGGAGCTTGCCTTTTTCAAACTGTTGCAAATAGAACTACTTAGTTTCAGTAATTAATATTCTGTATTTTTTATCTTATGAATGTAAAAAACCCCAAACAAAATAATAAAAACAGTATCATATGTATGCTTTTGTATACCATAGGAGTTTTTTTAGGGAATAGATTAAAGCTATCAGCTCCTAAGATAATTATAATTTTTAAAAAAGTACTTGTTCAAATCCAAATCCATTTCTATTTTATGCTCAGGATTTTTCCACTGATTTTTATACTTGGATCAAAAGTGCAAAGCCTTGTCTAAAAAGAGGCAAAGAACTCCACTTGATGGCTTTTATTGCATCAAACAAGTAGACCTTTCTTCCTAGTGCTTGGAATTCTAATTCTCTCTGAAAGGTGCAAGAAGAAAGGACTGCCCAAACTATAAAGGCAATGCTGGGAAAATAGTTCTAATTTAAAGATATGAATTTTCACTATACAGCCAGTAAATTTCTAAATGACTTCATTACACTCAAGTCTTAGCTTCATAGATTTATAAGTTAGAAACAATTTAATAAACGGTAATAACATAGTACACTCTTGTCCCCAAACTGTAGTTCAGGAGTCTAATGTAATCAGTCCAGGGACCCATATGAAGCAGGCAAATTTACAGAGCTTTCAATTACAAGCTTAATATAGGAGTCTGATGTTCCACAAGAAACCTTAATAACTAGTAATAGTTTGTTAGTACTGATATGGCACATTTCAGGTTTAAAGCATTTGGCAAATGAATACCCACGTGCATTGTTAGAGCACAGAGATTAGTTCATTGCCACTTTGTAACTATTCCATATAATAAAGAGAAATAAAAAGCAAACAATAAGGCAAATAATTTCAAGTCTTCAGGAAGTTTTTGTGTTACTTGCAGAGTGAAATTACTTGAACAATAATGCACCAAACAAAGAATGATATTATTCAAGTTCCGTTGCTATATAAAGGTAACAGTCAAACTATTTTTGGACAAACCTGCTGATGAATAGGAAATCTGTTTTTACTGGGGAACAATATATAGACTTAAATCTTGATCTGATTATGAAACAGTCACCCATATCAGCTATTTCAAGATCCCAGGTATTTCATTACAATGGAATGCTGGCACAGAGCTTTATACAGTTTGTGCTAGTTTCTTTTCTCTGTAATTTTAAATTGAGTTTCTTTTGATCTGTGTAAGTGTAAATAAATCAGAGACGGGCTCAAAGCATAAATGCCAAACAAGAATATTTTCAATGCTATTAAATTTGAATACTGCTGTTGGTTCTTTTTACCTGGTTTTAGCTTTCCATTGTTAGCTGCAGAGCTTTTCTCAACAAGGCTTGTTATCTGGAGATATGGTCCATTCTGTATGATTATGAGACCTAATCCTTGTTCACCCATCCTAATATTTGCCTTCAACACTACAATCAGTGTGTGCCGAGAGATGTTTTCCAGTGCTGGCAACCTCCCTTTGAAAAGTGAAAGGAAAATTTCACTAGTTGAAAGTGTGATACCATATCATAAAATATTTAAGGAGACATTCGAGCAGGTCCTTTACCCATTCTTCATTGTCCAAACAGTTAAGCCCCTCATCCTTAACTGCTTCTCTAGATAGGCATTGTCTGCTGAGTTGCTGTCAAAAAGCCATAATAGCAATACTTACAAAAAGTTAGTATACTCCATAAACTAGCTTTCTGCAAATAAATATACTGAAAGTAGCTTTTACTGAGAAACTTATTTCTTAAAAAGTCACATTTTACCAAGAGAAAAAGCAATGTTGCTGTTAAGTATTAATTACAACTGGTGATATATTCAGGGAAGATAGAGAACAAGGTACAGAATAACAGAACAGAGGACTTGTCAGCTGTTAAGAACTTCAAGAAAAGATTGAATTCCTACAAAAAATGGATTTTCAAATCAATATTTATAGAGGAGATTAATTTCTAAATTCCCAGCACATTGTTTTCCCACCTACTGCTGACATGAGGGGAGGGACTGTGCTTGCCACATTTAGCACCTACAGAAATAAAATAATCTTTGAGCATCCACTATCCATTCAAATGCATAATATGAGTAATACTATGAAGATGACATTATCCCAGTGTCTCCACCAAGAAATATAATAGTGTAATAAACTAAATCCTTCATCTCTAAAGCCCGTTCTCCTCATCAAGATCTAGGAAAAGTTAAGAACGTCACACGAGTGCTTGAGACTCCTAAACCAAACTGTATTCTGTTAAAAATTACTTTTTTGTCTCTGTTTTAAAACGTAATCACTAAATGTAACTTCTGACAGTGGGGTAGCAATAACTTAACTGCTTGAGACCATCTCCAGCAGTCTGGAATCACTTAATGAAAACTCCCACCACTTTACCCCTCTTCTTTAAAATACAGAAACTTGGTCACCTTTCCAATGGCTTCAGTAAAGCTCTGGATCAGGCTCTACATGACAGCACAGAATGTCTGTAAAAGAATTAGGATTGAAAGTGTAGCAATGTGCACATTTGATTTGGCTGGTAAACTGAAAAACGGAGAAGGAAGCAGGAATGGTTTGAATTTTTTTTTTCCTTCCCAATGAAGAGTGCAGGATTTTTTTGTTGTTGAGTAGAATACTACGTTTCACTTGAATGAAATACTTAATATTTTCATGGTTATGCAGGAAAACCAAAGGAAGACCCACTCTGGAAAACACTTCCATCTGTTGATAATTCTGAGAGGTTGGATGTCTGACCTGCTACTGGTTTTCCATCTCAGGAATTTATGCAAAGTGGAACAGGATCAGTTGAAGGGATTGAAACCTTTCCTATGGTGTTCTTGATCACTTTTCAAGAAACGTGTGTTTCAATCCTTTTCAGCCAGAAGAAGGAACCGAATCCTAGTTTCCTACTTCTAGAATGAGTACTTAAGTCCCAGACAAATAAGTGTAAACAGATTATATGAAGTAAGGCTAATTTATATTATTTTCTAGCCAAAATTATTCAGCAAATCCAATAAAATTAATGAGCAGTAGTAGGTCAGCAAATTATCAGCAGTGAAAAAATAAACAAAAAATGCTAATAACAAAACTAGCTAACTTTAATTAGAAGCCAGAATCTTGACTTTAAGCTGCTTCTTACTGCATGAAGTTATCTTGCTGGACATGAGATATTTAAAATTATGAAAGCTGGGATTAATGCAAAGCCTACAAAGCATTTGGGAGGAATGCTAAGATTCACACTTTTAGATGAGAGTCTTTTCTTTTTAGTATACCTGGTATCAGTCTATATAGTCTTCAAGGAAGGTGGATTTTTTCTTTGTTCTGTGCTACAGAAAGTTTAGACACTTGCCAGAAGTTATATTACAGTTCCCCTAACACTGTCCTGATTTTCTCCAAGGTCACCCTTAAATTCTGCAGTTTCTGCATAGGATCTCATCCAAACCTCTTCTGCTGAAGAAACATCCCTTTCCTCTTGTGTTCTGCCTATGATTCCATTTCAAATACTCAAAATGCCTCTTGGTACAAAAAAAATTTGGGGTACTGGGAGCTCTGTAAAGATAAACTGTCTGGTAGCACAAAGACTTAAAAAGTTTCAGGTACTGAAATACAGGACTGGAAGAGTAGTGCTGGGGCAGCAATGAGGAGAGGGAAATGAAGAGAGGAAGAAATGACCAAGAGAGATGGAAACTCACTCTTAGTTTCATCCCCAATTGCTGGCAAAGACTGTGTACGTTCCATTGAGTCCAGATGAACAGCTTTCTCTATGGAGCCAAAATCCCTGGGCAGGCAGTCCTAGCTGAGCCTCTTGGAAACGTGCTACTGCTCCATAATAGCCTGTGGAGGAAGAGTCTGCCAGCAGGTGAGTAGGCAAAAACCCCCAGCAGCTGCTCAGAATGCCAGGGCAGGTGGGTTCCGAGCCCCACGCCAGCACCACACCAGTAACACAGGCATAGGGAAGTCTGGCGTTGGGCTAGAGGATGTGTCTGTATCTACTGCATTGTCTCAGTCCAGAGGAGTAATTTGATTTAGGCTGCCCATCTGTCAATACTGCAGCTCTATCTAAGGCCCCAAAGCTTCCTGGAGAACCTATAGCCAACAGTGTCCCTCCCATATGGCATCCTTAGGCATGTATTCATCTCCTAATAAACCTGAGAAAAATTAAATAACTGACCACACAGCCTGTGGGTATGAAGACTGGATTCTGTCACTATTTCTGGCTTCATATTTGCCTGCATATCAAAAGCCAATTAAAACCATATCTTCCCTTTAGTGTACCCTCTCCACCCCTCCTTTCTTTATTCCTTTTGCCATGAAGCTGTTATTTGGAGACAAACTCATTTTTGAGGCAGACTTTTACATAACGCTTGTATTAAAAGCTATTGAAATAGCTCTTAAAGACAGTTTACAGGCTAGTTGCAGATGATTCTTGAAAATAACTTCTTTTCAAGGCTGCTGCATTCCCATTGTTAGAGCAATACAATTTTTAAATCTTTTAAATTAAAAAATCAATTGTCCCACTTCTTCCACGCACCGATTGTTTGCTGTTTAAAAGGGAATAATTTCAGCTGTTTTTCATCAAAAGTCTTACTACTTCCTCCACCCTTAAGAAAATCTGTCAAGCATAGGCGATTTCAATAGAACCTAAGTACAGCTTTTGTCCTTCAAGTAATAAGTCCTACTGAATGCTGTTGAACACTTGAAGATTACTTTACTAGTACATCCATTTTGTTTGTGTAGTCTCCCATCTACATAAAAGACTTACATAAAAATAAACAGCAGAGGCAATCGCCTGCTTGGCTTCCTGATATCTTCTGTATAGACCGGGTAACTGCTCTGGAAAAAACAGGTGTGTGTTCACCATTAGAAGAAAAAAAAGTATGTAAGCAGGTAGATATTTTTCAAGTACCTGTAGATGTGGGGGCTGCTAGACTAATTAGTTCAGCATTCCCATGGCAGAGTGACGATATCGAAGGCACAGAGTCATTGTGGCCAAAACCGGGCTGGTTTCCCACATTTGGCGCATTGTTCATTTACTGGCTACAGATTCCCCCATGCTTCAATATAGCTGAATCCATAGAAAAGCATGCCATCAAAAATCACTGTATTTGGGTAAGTTTTCTAGTTAAGATTAATTAGGTTTTCTTCCAAACACCAGTACAGGCAGCAGCACAAGGCAGGGCTTCCGTGGTGCTCCACAGCCATGAAACATCTGGAGGGACCTCCATGAATCAGTCCTTCCACCTCCCCTACTTTTACCATCGCTACAGAAGCAACTCTGAAATTTAAGCTAATGCCCAATATTTCAAAGGGATAAAGAGTGACAGAGACTAGTAAAACACGAGATTTTTTTTTTTTTTTTTTTTTGGTGCAGTGAAGACAGATGTGTGATCGTTCCTCAGCCCTGTTGTCACAGTGCTGACCAAGCTGCTCGTTCTCGTCTCCCTGTGCGCGTTCCCCTCGGGGGATGGCAGGCCCCGCCAGCGGGCCGTGAGGAGCCTGAGGGCTCCGGGCCGGGGGCGCAGGGAGGAGAGAGGGATTCCCGTGTGCCTCGCCTGAGACCCACCTTTGGGGACACGGCTGCGCGAGGGCAGCGAAGGACCAGGCCGCGGGGCAGGTGCTGCAGCCCCTCCAAGGCGAAGCTGAGCGGGGAGGAGGAGCACCCGCCGTACCGGCCGCCCCTCGCAGCGGGCCCACCCTCACACGACAACCTCCCACCGCCGCGCGCACCGGCCGGCGGCAGCGCCCCCTACAGGCCCCGCGGCAGCGGCAAGCCCCGCCCCCTCCCCAGGCCCCGCCCACCGGCGGCGCGCACACACACCCACCCACCCCACCCCACCCCACCCCACCCCACCCCCGCCCCTCGCCCCCCTCACGCTTGGCGCAGACGGCTCACCCCGCGCCGGGCCGCCCGCCAGCCCCGCCTCTCGCCCCGCCCACCAGCGGCAAGCCCCGCCCCGCCGCGCGCCGCTCCCGCGGGAGAACGCCGGGGGGGGGGTTTCCCTTCCGGAACCGCCGCCCCCCCGCCCGCCGGGTTCGCTTCCGGCTCCGTCCGGGGGGGCCCGTTCCTGGCGCCGCTGCTGAGGGCAGCGCGGGGCCCATGGAGCCGCGGCTGTGAGGCGCCCCCGGCCCGGGCCCGCTGCGGGAGCCGGGCGGAGGCCGGAGCCGGGAGCCGCCGGAGCCGGAGGAGATGGACAAACTGACCATCATCTCAGGATGCCTCTTCCTGGCCGCCGACATCTTCGCTATCGCCAGCCTGGCGAACCCGGACTGGATCAACACCGGCGAGTCCGCGGGTGAGGGGGGCCGGCGGCGGGGGGGGCGGCGGGCCTCCGGGGGGGGGGGGGGGGAGGCGGGGCGCCGGTCGGAGCTGTCGGGACCCTCCTCCACGGGCAGCCGCGGGTGCCCGCGGTGCGTCCCGGCTGCTGTCCCCGGGCGCTCTGCGGAGCCCGGTCTCCCAAAGGGTCCTGCAGAAGCCCTTGAACCCTCTTTGCGCCCTGCGAAGCCAGAGGGCCGGGGCGGCATCCCCCTCTGTGTCTCCGAGGTTCAGTCACCTTGGACAGGGAATTTAGATCAGCCTCTGTGTATAGTTTGTGGCAGGTTTTGAATCTTCTGTACCGCACTGACGTTTCTTTGTTGCATGGAAGATCTTACTTTCCTTCGGCTTTCACACACCCCACCCCCCCACCCCCCCAAATATTTCCTGCATGCTGATTTTTATCAGCTTTTAAGCCTAGATCCCATGTGGTTTTTATTTTAGACTCTGACATTGTTTTCTTTAAAAGAACAAGGATTTGTGCATCTGTCTTTTTACTAATGATGTAATTGTATGAACAATTTATTTCAGCCTGTTGATAAGGACCCACATGTTCTGATTGAGTGGAGCAGGGAAAGAACAGGAGGAGGGCTGCTCTTTGATCTCATGTCCCAGAGAAACCCAAATCTCCTTGTCAGGAAAGGAAGCCATCCTTACTATAAACAGATGACACTAACTTAACCACCTTTTCCTAAACTTACAGTTTCCAAGCAAACCACAGGTTTGAGTATAGAGTATAGAAAAGGTATAGAGTAGAGAAAAGGGGTCCTGGGGTAAAGGCTTCTGTCACAAATCCTTGCAGAGGATTTAAAAAATTTTCATTGTCTGTCTTGCATCTTCTATACCTAATACTTGGTGCATGTAAGAGCACCAATGCATGTAACGAACTGGTTCAAATGGATTCATATTTCCTTTATTTTGATGAAGTAGAATATTAAAAATATTGGCTATTAGGGATTGATGACTGGCCATTCCCTCTGACCAGACTATCCTTATGGTTTGTTTGAATTGCTTCTAGTTACCTAATCTAGAACCTGGCCTTTTCTATATGGTCTAGAGGAGAGGAACAAGTTGCTTCCCAAAGTGCAGCATTCAGGAACTCCCTAGATGACTTCACCGTTCCTCCTGTAGCTAATTGTGATGATCTTCCTGCCTATGGCTACATAAAAGAATTGGTTCTTTCCTCTTACAATTCCACCTAGCAGCAGCGCTGCAGTAATGAGCCCTTAATGTCAAATAAAATAATCTTCTTTTTAAATATTTATGTATGTCTGTCTTAAGTCCTGCCTCATGTTAACAGATCCTGTGTAATGTGTAAGATGTTGGATTCTCTCTGCCTGTATAGAAATGAGGTAACAAAAACTATTCTGAAGAAATTGGTGATGGGAACTAACCAGAGTCCATTACATTCTTTGTTAAAGAACAATGTTTAATATCTCTTTATAATACAAAAATTGTTTCCTGAAATATTACACCTAGAAATCATTAGTTATTAGTTCCTTGATGGATCATTACTTAAGAATCATCTGCCATTTCTGTCCTGTACTTTTAGAATTGCAGATAACAGTTTTACTTTTAATTAAGCTGGCAAACATGAAATCTGTATGGATTTTTCTGAAGGACTTCACTAGTCAAATATTGTTTTGACAGACCTAAGCCTTTTTTTTTCTTTTCTTTTTGCTATATTTTGAAGCCAAACAGATTGTTGACTTGATAAAATCGTAAAGGAGAGCTAGCTGTCATCCTTCCTTAATGATTCTTTTGTAGATTTTTATTGATATGGAATTCAATGCACTCTATTATAAGGTTTCTGGTTAAAAGCATATAAATGTATATTTCTAGTACTTAGACCTTCTAAAATGAGCCTTTTGCCCAAACTGTAAAGAAAGGAAGTGTGAGGATGCCCATTGAATCAAGGACTTCCTGTAGCAAACAGTGTAGTATTGAATGATGAGATAAATGCTTTTATGAGTGCCATTCATTACCCAGAGACTGCTGTGGAGAAGTATGGCATAGGAGGACACAGCCCTGATGGTAAACCCTGTCCCAGCTGCTAGCGAGATTCAGGCACTCTCAGCAGACTACCGTACTTGGACCACGTTCAAGCCATCCAACTTCCATATGTGCCACTAAGAAGTAGGGTTTTTGAAGCATCCTGCTCTCAGCTGGTGAAATAAACTATTCAGTGAGAGAAAATATTTCTTTGCTTTACCTGTGTTCTTAGGTTAATCTCCTGTGGGAATTATTCTAGATTCTGCTTCTACAAGTCAGCCTAGTACCAAGGAGAAAGGGGAGCAATACTGTTTCGCTGGTTGGCTGCTGTCCTCGGGGTTCTGAAAGGCAGCGTGGAACAGCCTGGTCTTCTCAATACTGCAGCTGTTTGAGAATTGCATAGAGCAGAGGTCTTGGCAAACCTGGGAAGGCTGCACTGCATTGGCTCATTCAGAGCTGTTTACAGCCATTAAGGTTGGGAACCTGGGCCTACATTTCAGGGAAAAAAAAAAAATCTGTTCTGATTTGAATGCTAAACAATATGTACATCTTACTCTAGAGATAATGATGATTTTTCTGCTAAATTGCGTAGCAAAATAAATCAATGGCTTTGATGCTTTTCTGAAAAATCTACATTGTTTTCAATGGTTTTTTTAAAGGCGCTTATGTTCTGGGGAAACTGATATAGGCAAAGGACTGATTAGTCTCCTAAATCTTAGTCTTAAAGATAAGTTTTACAGTCATTTGAAAAACGTTGGCTATAAAAATTCCTCTCCAGCATTGTAATTATGAGCAAAGGGTTGCAACTGAGATCGTTGAAGATTTGAGATACTTATCTGTCTTTAGGCCAGAGGAACTACACCTTTGTGGACGTGGGTCCAAGTCTCCATGGGGTGCTTTTTCTTTATGTAGTTTTGTAAGAATTGTTCATTAACTTCGTTTCAGATATTTCATACATCTTTAAGATTAGAAAGGAAAGATGAAAATTAAATGGATTTTTCTTTCAGAAAGTTCTCAGTGGGGTTTAGTTATTTGTGGTGTGCAAGTACAGAACACTGATAACTCCAATCTGGAAACCAGTGGCTTCTCGTTATTCTTGCACCGACAGCCTTTTCTTATCAAACCGATATTCTATGTGAGAAATAAGGACAGGGTAGGCTTTAATTTAAGCCAATGCCTAAGCTCCCACTGATTTCAGTAGTAATGAATTTTGCTCCTGTATCTCTACACTACTTTGGTGATGAACTTTAAAAGCTGCTAGTTTTGTCTCCATATGTTCCTTTTTTGTGTGGGAGGGTCTTCAATGGTTTTGATATTTTGTCTTTAGTAGGGGAGGAGGGGGGATAGAAGTTGCTCTTGCTTTTGTAGGGAAAAGGGTATGAATAGTATGCACGGTTGAAATTAGACATGTTAAAAGCTGTACGTGTTTGTGGGGGGGTTGACAGTTTGAAGTACTTTTAGGATAGGTCAGATAATTCACGAGGAGAACTTAAATGAAATCCCCTTTCAGAAAGCTAAGCTATCAGTTTGTTTATGTGACTTAGTCATCCCTTCCTATGTAGCATGATTGTTCATTTGATTCCAATTTACAGAACAACCTCTACCTTTTTTATAGCAGTCATTAAGTTAATATGGATGTCAGAATTTAAGGCTGCTAAACTCTGATGGGTAACCTCTAAAGCAAGTATTTATCACATCCTCTTGTGTTGATACATATATCACAGTGGGACACACAGTATAATGTTATGGCCAGGTCACTCAACATATGCACAACAGTGCTGACTCGGATGATACTAGCATTCAGCAGAGCTTCCAATTTCATCTTGTGTCTGTGACATAAGTGTCAAGGTCACTTATGTTAGGAATTATACTTTTCATTTAAACTGCCTTCTGTACCATGCTGTGCAGTAACACAGTAAATTGTGAATTTACAACATGCCACTTAATTTAAAATTGTCTGTTTTGTTTACAAATGCTGCCTTTCCATGTATCTTCCACACTATTATGTGTAGTTCTTGGGTTTGCATACTCCGTTGCTTTTTTTATTTGAGAAGTATGATTGCAGATTCAGTGGTATCTATGGTCTTATAGAAGAGCAAGCAATACCCAGCAGGCTGTTATAACTCCCTGCTCCTGTGAAATAAGTTGTCTAGTACTAAGTGGGAAATTACTGCTCTTCAGTGTTATTCCTCTGCCTGCGATAGCTCTTCCTGAGGAATTTTAATTAAAAGTTCCAAAAGGAAAAGGTTTGGGTTTTGTCACAAGACCAAGCAGCGATTCCCCCAAATATTTTCCTACTTGGAGCACTGATAGTACATCGAATAAACTCAAGACTACATGCAGGTGCTCAAATGAACCAGTATTTCTAAACAGAATAGAATAGGTAAAATAGAATAAATAAAGCATCAGCAACTTAAAAGAGGGTGTAAACTTGAGTTCCAGCTCACACTGTTCTAAATGCAGTTGTCTGCTCAAAAAATGGTGATATGTAAAAATCAGTATGGCATATTACCACTTACTTCTGCCCTTTAGGGCTTGTGCTGAGAAACTGTTAAGGTACAGTGCTCATCTGTGGAGGAATCATGGTATAGAGCAATCACTGTGCTGTCCACTGAAGTAGATAATGTTTTGGTTTGTTTCTTTGATGTATGGATAGTTGGCTTTTCAAAAACTGTCTGTAAAAGGGTTCCGGTCATCCTTTGTTAAGCACTTTGCAATATACTCAATACACACCATGCTTCTCCCAGTTCTTCTCAGAGAATGATAGGACATGATAGGAAGCAATTCTACAAAATTACTTTTTCCTAATGTTTTTTGTACTGTATCATGTAGTGACTGTGACAGGAGGAGTTATTTGCCATTTCATGAACCTGTTCAGATTGCATGCTGAGAATACAAAAAAAAAAAAAGGGAGTGATGATGATACAGAGAATGAAGAACTGTACCATCATGCCCTAGAGAGAAGTGACTGCTGAATAGCAGTCTCCAAAGCCATCTGAACATTAGAGTGTTAACACTAGGTTCTGGAACATAATTCCTGGGAAAACACTTTCCTTTTGGTAGCTGCCCCCATGTGCGTGAGCAAGGAGGGAAAGGTGGTGCTCTGTGATACATAGCTGATCTGGACAATGAAGGGATTAGGGTGTAAGATGCAGGCACTGCTAACAGTACGTGTAAGATGCAGGCACTGCTAACAGTACTTGCATTTTAGAGATGTTGCCAGTGCCTTAAAAACAATACAATAAAACCCTAAACAGACCCCCCAAAAAAAAAACCCAAATAAGAACTAGTAAGGACTGGCAAAGAAGCTAAACCCCAAATAATCTGAATATGTTAACAAGAGCAGTCTGTTAATAGCTGTGCCTGGACTGGGAGTGCCAGTGCCATCTTTAAAATTAACATTTCCATTCCAGTTTGTGACTGTAGATGTCTCTCACGTGGATGTAAAAATCTGAGAAAGCAGAGCAATTGAATTTTGCTTGGGTTCTGTGATTGACCAGGCCTTAAGGCGCAGGAAAAATTAATAGTAGCGCATTGTTGTAATGAA
The DNA here is from genome assembly GCA_034008185.1 of Gorsachius magnificus. NCBI lineage: Eukaryota > Metazoa > Chordata > Aves > Pelecaniformes > Ardeidae > Gorsachius > Gorsachius magnificus. The sequence continues at coordinate 9,506,924 of CM067087.1, read as the reverse complement.
TTAATCGAGTGGTTGAGCAAGCACAAAACATTTAAACATATGGAACTATTTTATGTGTAGGAAGAATCTCATGAAAGAGAGCTATGTCAGCCTGGTTATTTGAGCCTGCCAGAGCAGAGATGGGAGAGCTGATTGTTTTTGTCTATAGAGGAACTGATGTTTTACATCTGCTTTTTAACAAATAAAAAGTAATACTGCTTCTGTTAGGTGAACATTTTGTTTTCTCTTTAGTGCGTGAAGGTACAAAACTATTAGTCTTCCTTTGACCAAATCCTGTTGAATTCCTCATTCTCTAATAGGTATTAAAGAGTTAGCTAAGAAATACCTGATTTATAGAGTACAGATCTAGGAGCTAGCAACTTATATTCTCTTTTCAAAGCTAGCATCTGGCACAACTAACTTTGGATGTTGGAAAGTTATTGTGGTAATAGCTCTGCTGCTGCTTCTGTAAAATAGACATGGTATCATTACCACAGAAACCCCTTTGAGCATTAGCAGCAAAGCTTAATTTGAGGTTTTTTTAAAGCCTTTGTTTCCTATCACAGTTTTACTTCATTAAACAGAGGAAAAAGTCTAAGAATAACAGTTATTTCATTTTTTTTTTTTCTGATAGAGGTGTTTCTCCCAAGGTACTTAAGTTTCAGGTATTTGGAGTAACTTTTTGTTTAAAGTATTTACTTCACAGCAGTGTGTACAGTTACTATAGAACTAAATTATATTCTGTATGTGCAGATACAGATCTTGTGTTCTGTCTATCCTGTGCTTTACTCAAGAAGTACGTAGCTGTAAATCTGCTTTATAGACATTACAAATTGTGGGAAGGGTGCCTTGTTGAGACTTCAGCTTTGTAGCTTCAGGAACTATCTGCATTTCAGTGATGATTTTTAAAGATCAACTTAGAGCTGATTTTAGGCATGTGCATTACAGTTGTTAACACAATATGACACTGAGATTAACACAAAAGTGACTTAAATATGTGAATCTTAAAAGTGAGGATTCAATAGTATGTAACGCAAAACAAGGATTAAAAACTAACTGAAATCCAAAAAATGGGATTCTGTTAATGGCTGAGGCTTATTAAAAACATTTGTATCATTTAGTTTCGAGCCAGCGCTTACATGTGAGCAGCATTATGTAAACTCCATTTGTACTTTTGCCAAAGCAAAGAAGATCAGTAGGTCAAACTTTTAAGCTTGACCTACTTTTTTTATAGGTGCCTCACAACAGCTCAACTTTTCCCCACTTATTTTCTTTCTAGTCTTGAAAGAAAGTAGAGAGAAGTAACTTTTCTTGCCTGTTGCCGTACAGTGTGTAGGATTTGCAGCTTATGCAGGAGTTCTGCACCTAGCTCAGGTATCTTCTTCCAGCAGGGGTTGGTACCTGTATGTTTCAGAAGAGGGTAACTAGAGTGACTTGTGGATGAGGAGGAATACTGACCTCTGAAGATGTTAGATGCTGCTCTCTATTTTAAAATCAAATACAAATTTATTTTTATAGTATAGTGGAACAAATATAACATGGAGGCAGGGTTTTTTCTGGTACAAATTAATTTGGGAAAATTATAAAATATTATAAATTTATAGTCTATTAAATTTAAAATTTTTAAATCTATTTATTATTATGTAATTGTAAGGTTTTATTGTAATTCACAGTGCCTACAAATTTAATTATGGACAGAGTCTTTTTTTGAGGGCTATATGCAGGAAAAAAAGTTCTGTGATAATATTGCAGCAATCCCCTTATGTGTGCTCCAGCTGCTCTTCTCAATCTCACTTTTCTTCCCCAAGCCTCTGACTGATGGAGATATACACAGATCTGAAAAACTGGAGATATGGCCAAGAAGAGGATCTGTGCAGGGTAGGTGCCTATTTTAAGGAGAGGGGAAACAAGCTAGAGCATTTGACTGGCATAGCACTTATATTGGCCTAATTCCATAGGAATCTCTATGGAATTAATGGTCGTAGGTTACATCCTTTCTCAGGGTGAAGCTCTTGGTATCTTCCTATTATATCATATTTGATTTCCCCTTTGATGTATTATCTTGTATATGTTTTTTAAATTTTGTAAATTGCGTTGCTTACAAGAGTTCGGTCTCTCTTGGGTAGCTTAGGAAATGTAGTCTGATTGGGATGGTTTGTCTGCGGGATGAGCTAGTCAAGGATGAAACACTAGTTGCTAAGAGTTCAAGGTTCAAAATTCCACCTTGTAGAGTCTAGTTCCTCTCTTTAAGCAAAAGATACTCAGTCTATTATGTGTGGGTCCTTGGGATGAACTAAAATGCTCCGTTGTGAAGGCATCAAAAGCCTCCCAGGGATTTACTGCAGTATCAGAAGCCAGCATTTCCTACCCACGCAATGTAGTGCGATAAGCAACAGTTGGCTGCTACCCAGGAGCCTCCTGGTAGCTGCAGTTCTGTGCCATAAATTACAAAGCACTTTGGGATTATTAAGGATGACAGTCTCTCAAGGTGTAATGATTAATAACCCACTTAGATGTTTAAATATTTGTCCAGTTGAAGACAGTTCACATTAGGCCTGGAACTTGACCATGAACAATTCTTCGTGCAGTTGTTTGGACACTGCATTAGTAGGGCTGAGCTGCCGCTGAGCTTGGTCCAAGAATTTAATAATCAAATGACAGTGTTCATGGTCAGTAAAGTCAAGTAGTTTACTTTTGCAGTGCTCATCATTGAGGCAACTTCCCAGTTAGTGTTGCTGTTCTTACTGCTGGGTTTACTGTTCTCTTGCTCTGCAATCGTTGCCCAGGTTCTTCTTGCCTTGTTTCCGCTTCTCTTGCTGTGACTGCTGCCAGCTATTTGCACCGATGGAATTTAGTTATATTTTAAGGAATAGGTATGGGATCAGAATAAGAGAGAATGGGACAAACTGATTGTTCAGTGTGCCTCAGAACTGCTTTGCTGTGAATACTTCAGAAGAACTGCTTTGAATCTAGATTCTTTCTACACTTCTCAAATTGATGGCATATATACTAATGTTATTAGGATGTCTCAGTGAAGCTGCTTACTTTCTGCAATAAAATCTGTATACATCTGAAATGAGATGGATCTTGACTTCCATGATAGGCGGGGCAAATGTACAAGTAAGGATTTTATCTGTAACTTCATCAGTATGAGCTTAATGCATCAAACATACACAGCCTTTAATTGTAATGTCTTTATACCAAAACAAAGTGAAGAAAACTGCTAAGAAGTTGTCATGGACCTCAAGTTGACTTTTTGTATAGAAAGTGACTTGTTTGACTTGAAAATTCGCTTTAATGTACAAAATGGAGATATTACAAATTGCAGTATTAATTAAGCATAGACAGCAACCAACAGTATTCCCACAGTCAGTGGAAGTGTCAGATCCAGAACGACCACAGTGGAAGATTCTGATCTCCTTTCTTGTAGAGGAGAAAATGCACTGCAGCTTCTGTGCCTGTTGAGCATTGTAGGCGTTGCATGCTGTGGGGGAAGAGAAGTCACAAGGGTGAAGAAAGAACTTTTTTTTTCCTTAGGTTGAATTCCATTCTGAAACTAATCATGCACCTAAATTCATGTGTTAATGATGTTGTTCTCCATTGTAGAAATTTGTGTGGGAAGAAGCATGTTTCACTTTGTTTTTTTAAACCCACACTTAATTCAATTTAAAAACTATGCAACAAGATTGTACAGGAAACCTGAAAAGATTGAATGGCCAAGAATTTCTAATGTGGTCTCATAAATTCTTCCAGTGGAATATTATTGGGTCACTCTGCAATTACAAGAAGCACCCTGAAGCTTAATACATGAAAAATGATGAAATAAAGAGAGTAAAGGCTAGAAGTAGTAGTTGCTGGTTTACAGACAGAAGTCTGACTTAGGCCCAGTGTAATCTGAAGTAAATGCTCTCTGTAAGTATATGTTCAGTAAGATGAAGTTGGCAATAAAGACAGAGCACTTCTTGCCTGTTTATATTGAATCTAAAATTAGAGAGAATTCTGCTTCAGAATGTCAGTATAACAACTGTATAAACATATGTTAACAGATACGCTCTTTGGAGCACTATATAACATCTGATTGCTTTTTAAGAATAGTCTCACTTGTTCAGAAAGGACTGAGCCCTGCTGTTAAGATAAAATTGTATTTTATTTCAGTAAAGTGCAAATTTTACTGTTCAGGAGTGGTCTGTCTTCTCTTATTCTAGCAAAAAAAGTCTCCAGACTCTTACAGTCTATTTTTGTAGATGCTGATTTGTGATAAGGAAGAAAGTGTTATCACCACACAGACAGCACCTGTTAATTGCCTAAATAATTCAGGCTTAAATTATGCAGGCTTCTAAAACAGGGGCTTGCCCTAGCAAAAGGGATAAGAAAATAAACCTTCAGGATAAATCCTGAATATGCTCCCTGACTTCCTATTCTTGTTTGTTTTTTATGTTGTGATGGGAACAAGTAAATGCCTAAATTTGAGAATTATTACTGCAGAAGAAGGTTGGGGTTTTTTTCCACTTTGCCTGAAAAGTTAAAGCTACCTTTTATATTGGGGGACTTAAAATGTTAATCAGCCAGGAAACTAAGTGCTGGCTGTCCTTGAGGACAGATTGTATGTAGTTAAGCTGTATGTCGGTCTGTCTTTCAGCACATGAAGCATTACTTGTAGAGAATATATTCCTTGTTGGCCCTGTACCTAATCCCTATTTAAAGTGCAGTTTAACCTGTATTGCCAGTTTTTACAAGCATGTCATACACAGATTTGGCAACAGTTACAAAGTTCCTTTAGGAATAAAAACTAAGGGTAGGTTTTATTCTACTTGAAATATTACTCCAGTTGCAATGAAATACGTCTTGGGACATTTAGGCGCCATTCTTCAATTGACAAAGGTGCCTTACGGAATAAAGCAAGTTTAGTAGACAGAGATAGTGTCTTTTATATCCCCAGTCAGTAGAGAGGGAGAAACTTGTGTGTCCAAGGAAGGCCTTGCAAGACAAAATATGTTTTAATCTATCAAATTATCCCAGTTGTTCTAATAAAAGGTATTACTTCTGCCTGCAAACTTCCCTTCTCATGTCCTCATTGCTGTAAATACAATCTTGCCATCAGTTATGTGATGTAAAGACATTCTCACCAAATTGTTAGTACATTTTATCTGCTTTTTGAGTATTTTGTTCTTTATTTAGCAAGGTCTGTTGTACTTTCTGGCAACCTGGGCCTAAAATTTGCTCTTAGCAGTGGACCGGGAGAAAGTCGGGCTCAGCTATAAGAAAGTGTTCAAGCACATAAGGTTTATCTAGGCTGTGTGTTTGCAGAGCAGACACCTAAAATTTGCAAATATGGTTAGAAACATCTAAATGCCAAAAGGCATTTCAGCACTTCTCTTTTCACCTTACACCACTGGGTGACTCATAAGGCCATGGAAGAGCCAGATCAGTGGATGTCCTTGGAGCATGTCTGACGCAAGCTGAGGTCAGCACAAAGCACAACAGTTACAGCTGACAGAGGAGGGTCTTCTGTGTTGCTCCTGAATTTCATTTGATAAAATGCACAAGCGATCTTGAGGGCAGGGCCAGAACCTGAATTTTCTCCCTGCCATTGAATGCCCTTGTCACCAGGCCAGAGAAATCGCTTTAGATTGTAAGCAGGAAGGTTGACAGATGTTTCATCTTTATGAATAAAGTGAGAGAGAACAATAGGCTACTTTACTTGGTGTGAATTGAGGGTTTCAGTATGTCTGTCCTGATCTGCTTGAACATCTATTAAATTTGAAACTCAGCTGACTTGGAGAAATGGTGCTTTTAGATATGCAAGAGTTAAAAATTGAGAGTTCTGAAGTCCAGATGTTGCCAGCCCATGAACAAACAACCTTATAAGACACCTGTGTGGAAGGTGATCCACTAAACTGTGAAGATCCAGAGTTCCTGTGTTCTTGCTGGTTGTGTTGTGTTCATACCACATGGCAAACACTGGTGCTGCCATTACTGACCCAGCCTGGCCACCTCATGTCATTGGCTCCTGTAGACCATGGCCAGCCTCAAAGAGCCTGCACATCAACCATACGATTGTAAAGCGATTAGCAGACCATTTCTGAGAAGGTTGGGGTAGGGTTGCGTGGTGTATTGGATGGAGAGGTATCATTTTACAGCTCTGTCTGAAGCCAAATATAACTCTTAAAAAGAACACAAGCTCATCAGTTGTTAAATGGCAGAACAGCTGCAGGTGTCATAGCTTCTGGCTTTCAGCTGAACATATGGCATAAAACTGGTGTAGCTGACTAGAAAAATCACTTTTAAATATTGACATTGTCTTTGATCTTTCTTTTTTTAGGCAGTGGATTTTGTCAACTTTGAGTAGCTCTATTTTAGTTGGGGGAAAAGTGGAAATAACTATGGGGGTTTTGTTTGTTTTTTAAGCTAAATAAAACATTAAGTTTTCTCTTTTTTTTCCAGGCCCTTGCCACGTCAGAAACTGTAAAGATTCTAGTCACTGACAGCACTATCCTATTGTGAAAATGCTTATAGTGTCAGAAAATAAACAACCAGAAGGATGCAACTTATTAGAGAACCTGTTTACCAACATTTAATTAGTGCTGTCTTCTGAAGTAGGAAAGAATACCTTCAGTGTGGGTAGATTTCTTGGCTCTGGTACGTGAGAACACACAGAGCCTTTGTTATGTCCTCAGGAGATTTGTTCCTGCATTGTTGCCTGAGGATAGCTCTTCCAGTGTGTGGTGGTCCATCTCTTTAAAAAAAAAAAAAGGGGGGGGGGGGACAGGGCAAAACAAAACCCAAACATTAAAAAACCCCACCCCAATACACAAGCAGTGTGGCATTGAAACTTGTATGTTGGAATTCAGAAATAAACTTGCTTTTAACTGGTTGAAATGTCAGCAATTTAAACATGACTTACAACTTGTATAGCATAATGATTCTCATCTGTAGTAATAAACTTTTCTAATACATGTAAGTCATAAGGATCTTTCCCAATAGATGGCCCCTGTTTGTTTTTTGGGTTTGGTTTTTTTTTTTCCTCTTGGGGGTAGGAGGAGGGAGGGAGAAGACTGTGGTTTCTGTGGAGGGGGGATTTGGTTTGAATTAGGCCTGATGCAAACACTGAATTAAAAACTTTTGAGACAAGTTAGGCACCAGATGGTCTTCAGCAGCAAGGCAGGCTTTTCTGCTAATATAGTACAACTCTTTTAACATTGAGTTTAGACTTTAAAAATGAGATTTCATCTGTTTAAAAGACAGTTAGCTTTGGAGTTCTAAAGAGTGTCAAATGTGGTACCTAATAAATTAAATTCTCTGGATGTTAGATTGTTAAACAGAACTCAATTGATATGTCCCTCATAGCTAGCATAAGCTGGGTTTGAAGCTAAGGATGTTACCTCACCTATTGTTGCCAATATGAGTATTTTTAAGAAAGTCACTTAGTTCCTGAAACAAGGAGACACCCTTTACATCTCTAGAGCAAGAAGGATGGTGCATTTCAAAGTTGGTTGGAAAGGGAGAGAACATTTTGATGTCAGAGAAGGGTTTAAATGGAGTAGAAGAGAAAGAGCAGCTTATAACATGCTTTATCTTGCAATATTGATTTGAATTGCTCTTAAAAGATGTACTCTAGATATAGCAAGGACTTTGCAAGTATATCTAGGTCTTTATTAAAACCAATCGTTTAACGTTGTATAAATACTTCTTAGGTGTTTATTTTGTACCAATAAATATCTGTCGGGAATATGAATTGATCTTGCATCTGGTCTGCTTCAAAGTGAGAAACTCCAAAGCTTTTCTTCCAGGGTTACAATACCTATTAGATGATTTGAGAAACAAATCAGAGTGAATGCCAAAAGCATAAGATCTAGCATATAAAGGTCAGGAAAGATAATTCATAATCCTTTATGTTTTGGGCTCCTCTGTGTTCTGTGTGTTTGCAGTTAATCCTCTGTTACACTTTTAAGCCTTTCTCTAGATCATCCTTTAACATTCATAAATCTTACTTCAGTAAGTCTGAGCTTGGTTGCCTCTTAATCTGCTAACTGAACAACATACTGGAACATCCTAAAATTAACCATCCTGAATGCTGTACTTGCATAGTAACCTCACAGTTATTTTAGCAGCATAAGTGCTAAAGAGCATCTATTCAAACTGCCCCCCATTCCTCACAAAAGAAGTAATTATTTATGTAAAAACGGTAACAGGTATTCTCATATTTGATTGGAAACTGACGTTCATCCTATCTTATCTTTTGATCCTTTTATATACCCTTTATATTTATTTAGGTATAATCCAGTTATTGTATTGTCCTACAATGGCCTAAGCAAAAAAAGGGGCAACTTGCTTATAGTTATTTAGCTGCAGTTAATTATGTGTATGTGCTATTTTACAAAATGCTCTGATATGACATTATTTAAGGCTGTAAACATTTTTAAATTGCTTTAATGGGTTGATGGCTGAAAATTTAGATGAGGACTAACTGAGTTTCCTTTTACAAGTCTGTAATTCTGAGCAGTTGTAGATACAAAAAAAATTCTATCAGTTCTGCCTGTAGGCATCATTCAGTGGGACCTTACACACAGAAGACCCTGCACTTCTGTTTAACTATTACAACATGGACCATGAATTTTAGAATCAAGAGATCTTCCCCAGCGTTGTTAATCCTTTTTTCTTCCCCAGTTAAGTGATTTGCAAACCAGCAGGGTACTGTATCTTTTTCCTCTTCACACTAGAGGTGGTGTGTATCCTGTAAAAGCACAGCATTTTCCCTAACCTTCTGCATTGCTTACTCTAAGCACGACTAATCTCCTCATAAGAGAGGGTACAGGGCCTGATTTCTGTTGGGGTATTACACTGAAATAAATAGAACTAACTATATGCACCATGGAGTGTCCTCCCAGGCTATGGTAGGGAAGGATCAGCCATGTCAGTTCCCTGGATTTTGGGAAAAGCAGAAGGGAGAGTGGTCTGTTTGCAAGGAACTAATACCTGGAAAATAGAATTAGTAGAAATTTTCCCCAAAACAAAATACATATAAGTAAACCTAAATAAGTCATTCTTTCTTCCCCCTCTGTATAGTAACATAGCTTAAACTGTCCATTGCAGCAAAATAAATTCCGTATGTAAAACTGGGAAACATCCTACTTAAACTGCCAAATTCCTTGGATGACTTTGAAAAATTTTCTTCTTGGAAATACCTCCTCTTTGTTTGCTGTTACGGGCAGTTGCATTGGAACTATTCTTACCGTGCTCTGTTGTTTGTTCCTCTCAGGAATTCCTCGGCTATGCTTCGCTCACTTTGAAAGCGGTCTTCTGTCAGAGAGGCTTGGTTGCAGGCAAGGAGCAGCAGACATGTTAAAGGCAAGGTGGCCGAAGTCAACTTGATGGTTATCCTTAACATTGGTACAGGGAGTTAGTCTGCCATGACTAAATCACTGCATTCTCTTTAAACCTTTAAAGCTTCCACTTGGATTGGGTAGCAAGCTACAGCTGTGCACTAGATGGCTGCAGCCTGTTCCTCCTCTTAGATGGACCCAGACCTTTTAACATTCAAGTTTATTTATTGATTGGATAGAACTTAGAAACCTTCCAAGAAAAACTTCATTTCCTCCTGTCCTTGTCTGTGGCCCAGTAAGAGTTACAGGGAATGGCTTAACTGAGTTGCCCGTATTTTACATGTGTCTTTCTCTGGCATGTGACTGTTACCTAACCAGCAGCAATGAATGTTTTAGCGTGCCCGGATAACATAGCTCCATGTACTGTGCTCATTATTAAAACATAAAACTTATCAGTGTCCTTGCCACGCTGGCGGTGCTCTAGGATTTACATCACCAAGACCTCATTAGGACCCCTGTAAACTGTGTTCTTTGCTTAGCAAAGATGGTTTAACAAGACCCCAGCACACTAAAGAAAAGTATCTTGTTTGAGCAGAAATTGTCTGGCAGTCACAACCACGCCACCTCATCGGGACGGCAAGGGAGGGAGGGCTGTCTGGGAGCAGTTGGATGTTTTAACCTCCTCACTAGGCATATTGGCCCGTAATGTTTATTTGATGTTAGTAATAACCATTTTGCTAAGGATGTGGTTAGTGTATGGAAGGTAAAAGTGAGGAAGCTGTTGTCAAGGAATATAAAGGGTTGCAGATGCATTTAAACCCAAGGAGTAGCATTTTCTCTAAAATGATGGGGAAGAGTAAGGACATTTTCAAGTGGGGACGGTAGGGAAGAACAGAGGAGGAGCAGGTACCCCAAGCTGTATGAGCAAGAGCAGTTCTGAGGATTTGTGCTTTGTATGTTCATGCGACAGCGTGGCTGCTGAGCTCTGTGACCTTCTAATGTCTGAGCCCCACCTCGTTCACTTCATCGTGCTTTTACCATGTGAGTTACTTCTTACACTGTGGTAAGCCCTTCCCAGCAGTGGTGCCACTCCTGTGTCCATCTGGCACGCTTGATCCCGTGTGTTCTGGCAGTCAAATAACAGATGAACAGCAAACATCTGAATAGCCATTATTATGCTACTGCTTTCCAGCCGTGGTATCGCTGTGCCACTTTTAATAATTCAGAAGTGATGGAGAGGTGGGGGAGTGAAAGGACTGCAGCAATCTTTGTTTCTCTCTGTAGCTGTGATTCCTCCTTGGTGGCTTTGTAGTTACCACGGAAACGAAAGAGGGATGGCACAGCATCAAGGGGCTGGAGTGGGACTTGTGGGTCGGCTCCGTGGCAGCCGCACATCTGCACAAAGGGGAAGAACTAGGGCTTGCCTTTCTTTGGTTTGGTGCCTTTTCCCCACTTGCCCTCAATGGTTTTGCGAAACTTCATTGTTAAACAGGTGATGTTCCCAAATTTTGGTGTATTTGTTAAAGCGTCTTTTTATTAGTGATTCTAGTAAAAATATGCAGTGTCAGAAAATGAGCATTACTGGTGGTCTGGAGGAGTTGGGTGGGGTAGTGTAGGAATATGATTGTGAAATCTTTCACTGGTATAAACTGGAGTCCTGGTTATAGCCAGACTGTCAGTACTGGAAGGTTGTTTAAAATGTTTGAAATGCACTGGTACTTTAGGGAATAGATTCACTGGAAAAGACTAAGGACCACTTCACTGACATCTGCTCTGTGCAGCATTCTCTGGTTTGATGATGGCTGAATCTCATTTTGAGTAATTATAGAATCACCTCATCACCTCTCGCCCTAGCAGTACTGACCTGCTTAATGCCAATCTGGGAAGCTACGGAGGGAGAGGCATACAAGAGAAAGGGAGCAGCCCCCTGCATCTCCAGGTTGTCATGATAGCTCCCAATGGCTGTGTAGTGTGGGCACTGGGGGATGGAGGATGGGCAGGCACGGTCACTCCGCTGCACATGTTTTAAGGCTGTATCCATCTTTAAGCTGCCTAAGCTGCTAGCATTAGCTGTGCTGTTTGTATTATACCTGTGTCAGGTGCTTAGATTTTCAGCAATTATGCTGGAATTCTGAAGGGATGACTAGAAACCTCTTTTACCTAGGGATCAGAGTGGAGCTTGGTGACTGGCTTAAGATGGGCTGTTGGGCTATTTTTTAACTACAGGCAGAAGGAGACTGTGCAATTTAGTATCTCTGTCCCTCCTTTCAATGATAGACTAGATAAGGTTAAACAAGATTTTCTGTAACAAGTTAGTTTGTTGGCAGCTGCCTGGCAACTGTTGCTTGATTGCTTTAGAATGGGATCAAGACAATAAAATACCACGTAAACCCACTCTTCTTTTGAATTTCGTGGCAAATAAATACTCTTTCCACACCAGAGACTTCTTTAGGAGTCAGCATTCAACAGGAGATTTTTCACTATGGGAGCAAGCAATGAGATTTAATTTCCTTCTGCCCAGTTTATGTACACAAGTGAGGTATCCCTGTATGGTGAAATTAAATTTGAACTTTAACTAAATTTATGAGCACATAATGAGGTTGTTTCTCCCAGTTACCTTTGTGAAACTTATAGAAATAGTTCGCAGACCTTCTCTTGCCCTCCATTTGCCTCCCTAGAGTCTGCAGACTCAAGGTTCGAAACCTTGAATGTGGTTCAAATTTGTAATCCATGAAGCAGGGTTAAGAGAAAATACTAACTATGTGCTAGCAAAAGCTTAACTATAAAGTAAAGTTCAGTGGTTTTCCTCCAAAGTGGCAGATCCTGAGATTTAATTGCTGACACTTTAAAACTGATTAAAAAAACCCAACACGCTTGGGCACCAGAAGTGATGTTTAGGAAGCCCAGCTCTGGTGGTTTCTTGCAACTATATTTGTATCTTCAAAAGGGATGCTACCCTGGTACTCACAATTCAAAGATTTTTGTTCTCTTTGTTTTCATTTTCAGTTGTGGGTTTGTTGGTTTTTTGTGTTTTTTTGAGAAAATCAGCCTTTGGAGAAGTAGGTGTTCGCAGCAAAAAAATTGCACTGAAAAACAGTAGTTCAAGATCGAGTTCTCTTCTGTTTCTTCTAGATACGGCACTACTGGGCTTAGCTTTGGTTCTCTCTGAATCTGACATGTTAAATATGCTCTTGTTAATTGAAAAAGGTCTTCAATATAAACTGCAAATTGCATCTGAAAGATGAGTTAGTTGTCTTTTTCTAACACATGCTTATCTACAACTGTTCTTCAGTTTCAGTTAACACACAAAATGGAACAGAGTCTAGCACAGTGGTTCTTATCACTGTTGCTTTTGCCAAAGTTAAAAATGCACTAAATTATTGCCACTGAATTCAGAAAACATCTATTGAGTGTGTGATGTCATTTTTAGGAAGTCATTCTTTAGATGAGAATTGCAGTTTAGAAAAAAAATTACTTTTACTGTAAGTATAGTAAAATTGTTGTTAAATCCTAGTCTTGCGGAGTGATTGGGATTAATTTCCTGTTCTATGATACTGCAGTGAATAGCCTCTTTATCCTGAACTACAGGAAACTACTTAGTGTTTTGTATGAGTTTCTGCAACGTGTGTGTGTTCCAGGGAGCTTGACTTCTAAGGACACATGCACATCTCCCCTCTGCCCCAGCAGCTGATATACGACGAAAACATTGCAGGCTATGAAAAAGCAACTGAGAAGCAGTTAATGTAAAACTGTGCAGGTATCTGAGCTGTGCAGGATTGCTTGTGTAAGCCTGGCTCGGTTTCGTGTAACCATGGTGCACAGCAATGGCGTGATTGCTGTATATCTGGAGTAGGAAATGCCAAATTTTTGTTGGCTTTGTAACTGACACTTTTTTAAAGGATTTTACTTCAACTTTTAGCTGAAAATTCACCTCTGATTCTTTTAGTTGTGAATATGTAATAAAAAAGGATGTATTTGAGTAGGGCTAAAAATTCATAGTCAAACAAAGGTTACAGGAATGCTTCAACAGAACTGATTCAGTTCTTGTTTCTTCTCATCCTCTAGTAGTGTGTCAGAAGCGCTACAAGTAATAAAACGTGATATTCTGCCCAGTGATTTTAAGCTCAGAAGCTGATTCTGCTGGTTCTCATTGCTGAGGTGTAAGCAGACAGGATCTGAACACTTGTAGAAATTGGCTCCAGGGTGCTAGGAAGTGCATGCTAGGCTTGGTTACCTTTTTGACTGTTGGCTTACTTTGTTTCATGCTTTTTTTTGTTTTAAAAGACGCTAAAAAGTTTGACAGTTGTTTCTCCCTCCAAAAGACATGCTAAACCTAAGCTTCCAAGTCTTACTGTAATTGTTTCTAAGGTGCCCTCTTTTTATTTTAAACAGGCAAACTATAACAATATTTACTTACAATAGTTTGTGGAGGAAGATGTTGACTCTAATATTATCCACTGTTGGGTTTTGCTCCTAATTTAGGTAAAGGACAATTGTGATTATTTAGGAAAACTGTTCAGAAGAAGGGACAAAACTGAGAAATACAGGATTTACTGTTTAAGAGACAGTGAAAGAAATGGATTTTAATCTTGCATGTTAATTTTGGGCTAAAATTTTCTAAATAAAGAGAACTTCACTATTAAAGCTCACTAAAAGCTTCTTTATGAGTCTCAAAAGCATGGAATTGGATTTTAAATCAGATTTTTTTTTTTTATTTAACAGAAAATACCTCATTTTGTGTAAAACTTTATGGTTCCTGCACCACTCTTGTCCATTTTCTAGGATCTTTTTGATAGATCTTTGGTGTAGATATCCCAGTTTGTGTGTGTAGTAACTCTTGTTAGCTGTCAAAAGGGTTGACCAGTCCCTTGAATAGAGGGACTCTTAAAAGAGTTATTGTCAAGAAGTGGGGTTTTTTTTTAAACATTCTTAAAATCTTGGTGTGAATGAAATGCAGTTTCTGCTGCAAGACTTTGAGGATTAAAGCTGTATTTACAGATGAGGGATAAAGGCATTGGGCAATTAAAGGCATTTTAGGGAGCTGCAGCTCTTTTGTTAGATTATAAAAGTATTTCATCTTGCACAGATGAGGGAGTGATCCTCTATACAACTCAGCTACCACTTTAGCTGATATTGGCAGGCTTTATAGGAGTGCTTTAGCCCTTTGATTAGACCTTGATTGCCGCTCAAGAAGCAGATAAAGCTTGCAGCCATCTCACTTCAACTTGTGCAAGTGTATGATGAAAGAACATGAAGATAGATGTTTAAAGCATGCCCCCCCCCCCATCCTCTGTGTTTGAAAGGCTCTAACCTTTGGCTTGACTTGAGCGTCAAACCCCAGGAAGGCCTTCCCCCCCCCCTTTAAAAAAAAAAAAACCCTTTACCGAGCTTTGGTTTGCAATTGGCGCCCCTCAGAGAGGATTTTGAAAGTTTACTTGCCTCTCTGCTATGTATTTTCAGGTGCTCTCACAGTTGGCCTTGTGCGACAGTGTCAAACCATCCATGGACGTGACAGGACCTGTATTCCTCCACGGCTGCCTCCCGAGTGGGTCACTACGTTATTTTTCATCATTATGGGAATCATTTCACTAACTGTCACATGTGGTTTGCTGGTGGCTTCCCACTGGCGAAGAGAAGCTACTAAATATGCCCGCTGGATAGCTTTCACTGGAAGTAAGTGACCTCAACTACACAGTTGACCTGTATGCAGGATAAACTGGTGGAGTCTAAAATACACTATAATAACACTATAGTGTTTTCAAGGAGCAGTGCTTAGGGCTCTTACTATACAAAACATTCCTTCTCTTTAAATACCACATCTGAGGGGAAAAGTAAAATTCTTCAAAAATCGAGGGTTTGGTATCTTAAGTGACTATAATTGAGAGGGAATAATAGTCTGTGGGCCCAAGGTGAGAGAAAGGAAGGTTTGACCCCTTTACCTTCCTTGGGCAGTGCCATTAATTGACCTAAGAAAACGAGCAGGGATAGAAGAGGTCAGTCCTGAATTGTGTGTCTGATAGTCTTTCATATTTCCCCACTCCCATATGACCAGGAGTTATTCCTAACAGAATGGAATGACTGAAGATTCCCTCCCTGAGGAAGCTGATACATCTGAGACTTACTACAGTCTGAAATCCATCCCTACTTCAGGTGTCATGAATACCTCCTTCAGGGTTGATGCTGGTTGAGTGCTGCTTCATGCTCACAGCGGGTGTTTTATTCAGAATATCTGCATCCTAATTGGCTATGCAGGAGGATTGCCCACTGCAGAACATCTGCTGTGCTTCACAGCACTGAGACTTTTGCTTCCATAAGTGACCCGCAGCAGTGCTTTAGCTGGAGGGAGGAGTACCAGTGTTTTTCTGCTTCCCTTGATTCTGTTAAATTGATTGAGCACAAGCATAACTCCTCACAGCTGAGCCTTCTCTAGCAGCCCTGTGTTTCCGCACAGGGAAACAAATCCTATGGCTACTTCAGTGCAATAGAAGAACAGTTATAATGAGTAAGGGGAATAACTTTCAAACTTCCTTTTCTTGGTGTGTGTTACAGGCTTAGCGCAACTGTGAAATGGTGCCTTAATGGTGGGGATGACAGCATGAAAAAACTCAAAACCTGAGGGCTTTTAAATTGACTTGAATTATGACATACCACTAAAGGTAGTGTGAACACTAACTAGAAAATGCAAGTTTGTGGTTTACACAGGCATAAATAAGGTTTAATGGAACTCCGTGACATCTAATGATATCTAATGTGAATGAGATGTAACCTTGTTTTGAGGAAGGGAATAATATAAAAAAGCATTCAGCTTCAACAAAAGTACTTCACTGAGGCACTTGTACAGTCAAAGCCATCCTTCTGACAACTTTGCTACACAGCATATTAAATTAACAGTGCAGGTCTTGCAGGCAGTGGAGCTATTGAAATGCTGTATCCGTTGTGATTGACTTTTATTTATTTTCCAGCAAATGATTAAAATAGCAGACATGAGTATTACTGAATATTCCATCCCAACTTTTCCAGTGCCCTTGTTTATCTGTACATATTTCATGTATATCTAATGTATGCAGGGAGGGTTTAAACTCAAAATGCCATGTAAAATTCAGATGCTTACAGTAAGCTGAAGGCAAAGCTCTAGGGTAAAGAGGGTGTTTGGAGTACTATATATTAATAGTTGATACCACAATTTATTTCTTGAGGGTTTTTTTCTTAATTCAGAGCTTGTGTTTTGGGCTTTACATATTTTAATGTTTTTTTTAAATATCTCCAGTCATCACATCCCTGCAACTTTAGTTTTCTACAACTGTGATTAGTTCATCCAAAAAAAACCTGGTATCCTAAAGCTGGTTATTTTTTTCTGTAGATTTCTTTAGGCTTGCAACAGGTCCGTTATTAGAAGTCTAAATATAGGAGGACATTCTTTTATTTCAGCACTTGCCTTTTTGTTATGAGATGTTTAATAATGAAACATACTAATTTGTTCTTTTGCAAGTCAGAATTATTCATAATTCTATTAAAATATAATCGCTGCGTTGCCAAAATTCTAAAATTCAGTGTCTTTGGTATTCATCTCCAATTAATATGACTCTGTGACTTTTGCATTCCTGTTAACAAGTATGATGGGAAATTTTATTGCGTAACTCACTTGTAAGAAAAATCACTTTTGAAAAAAAGAAGTGAATGGGAGGAAGAGTTCGGTATTTTTCAGAAAGGTGATGCGAGTGACTTCTGTGGTTCATTGGATGGCAACTCAAATTAGTAACCTATTTGTAGATTAGTATTAGAAACATGTAGCCTTGTGGATTCAGCTTGGAATACCATGAACAGGTCCTTCCTGTGAAGTGCCGGTGCTGTAAGATGAAAACATGTGTAACTCATTGGAAAGGCGTAGGGAAAACTTCATAGTTGTACCACATCTCTTCTGCAAGCCTAGTACAGATACTCTTCTTAAGAACTTTCTGAACACAACATAGGACGTGCTATCCTAGGCAGGCAGGGAAGTCTGCTGGGACTGCCAAGGGCACCTCTGGGAGTGGCAGCTCCATTCTCTTCAGATGCAAGGGGGTCTAGAGTAAATCATCTAAGGGCAAAGGGATCTTCTTGCTTAGCCCATTCCTTGCAACTCTGGCAGCAGCAAGGAGAACCTGGTAAGAGGTCACTCTTGCCCAGTTTATGCTGGAATTTATATAGAAATATATAGCTTTTATTTTTTGTGGAATTTTTGCTTGTAATCTTGTCATCTTGGATGACTCTAGATTTTTTCAACCATGTACCTATAAATACAAATTACTGCTAAGAGTGGTCTTGTCTATCTTATTTAGCTAAGGGACACAGGAAGGACAAAAGTTTGATCTGTTGGTTCTTTTTCCCATATACACTTCTAAAGGGATACACCCAAGACAGTATTTACTAGCACAGCGTTTGCATCCTTCCCCAGCCATTGGTGGTTTTACTGCACAGAAACTTGTCTTTCCAGCTTCTTTGCAAAACAGCTTTGTGGAGAGGAGAGGTATTTCCCTCCTCCAGGTCATACTGCATGAGTGACAAAAGTCTTCTAAAGGCAAATGTGAAAGTTTTCCTTTGCTTTCTGTGGAGAAGAGTCTTTCAAGAATCACACTGTTCCTACTGATGTGATAGAATTCTTACTTTGGGCACAGATACTACCAAAACCTGTCCTGTTAAGTGTGGTACCAAATTCATACAATGTAAAGGAGAGTGGATTCCTTCTTGGTGTTCATTTGTGCACTGCCCAGGTCTTTGCGTGCTTCTTCAATAAATGAGGTATTGTGAACTCATAGCTCTGCCTTCTGTGTTGATAGCAACCAAAGATCTGATCGGCTATTCCTTTGCATGGTATTATTTACTAGTTGCTCAAGTGTGAGCTAACTGCCTATTACCATCCCAGCTTCTATACCACTTCATCACTAACTGTGGCTTGTGACATAGTGGGATAAGTTAGCAAAAAAGTAACCTGGCTTTGGTATTGTGCCATGTATCTCTGAAACTGCTCCTTTTTTGCTAGCCCTACTTCAAATTTATGTAAACCCCGTGCCTTTTCAGGGTGCTTGTTATGCCATCTTCTGGTTTAGAAAATAGGATGTGGTGAATCTATGGTAAATCTCAAATAGGCTCCATAATTAGAAACAAGGTCCAGAGCTTATTCTCTGTGGAGGCCACCTAGGTGGTCTTATGTATGTTATAACAATCGTGGCTATTGCAGGAATTCACCGAGCTCCCACAAGATCTGTTTACATCTTACACAGATTGAGGTCTCTTACCATCTGCTACAACTAGAAAGGGAATTAATTCTGTGTCTGCTACCACCGAATTGGATGCTTTTCTGAGGTGTATAAAGGGAGGAGATGCTGGACAGAAAAATGATTTTTTTCTACCTTTTTTCCAGCAGTTACCAGACTCTGCTATTCTTTTTGCCTGAGGATTTAAATGTTCATAAGTATAATGGACTTGCTTTTTGGAATGCAAGTAAAAATGGGGGAGGATAATCACATTCTTAACTAACAGTAGCTATCCTGCAAACGTCTGTTCCTGGTGTTCCCTGGTGCTCCTTGAATTATTAAAGATTTGTACCAGGTGCTGCTTTCTATGTTACGCATCTCTAAAGAGGCAAGCAGGTACTGCGGTGATCCCTCTAAAGACTAGACCATAACTTTTTCCTTGTTTTAATACGCTGTATCCTGGATTTTTGAAGTTGTCGTTGGCTGCTCAAAACAATTTCTAGGTAAAGAATTCTAGGAACTAGATCTTTTTTTGACAGCCACCATTCAGAAGCAGACTAGAAATGATTGTGTTTTGTTACCTACATATTTTTGTTAATAGAAATTGTAGTCATTAAGTGTGAACTGATGGAGGGTTGAGGAATCTGCACCCTTCTGTCCTCGGGCAGGAACACAAGGAGACACTGGGCACGTGCTCTGCTGGTTTCAGACCTAGGAGCACTGGTGCACATGTGTACAACGCACCTCAAAGAACAGTGGTTTAGTAGAGTGGGATAAAGACCCATGAGGCCATCAGAACTTTTCCAGCTGTGTAGTTCTTGAATGTAATACGGAAGATTTAATCTTAAAAGTGCAGGTTGTTTTCAGAATCCTAAAGGTATTTCCTATAAGTGTGTTATATTTAAAATGTAAAAAGTTTGCTAAATAACTGGAGTGCTCATCAGGGACAAACCGGATGTAATAGGAAGCATGCTGAGTTACGATAATGTGACTCATCCTCAGAATATTGTTCAAACTGTTACTAATTGTATGTTGTGTTACTAATCACACATCAACCACTGTTTTCTGGACCACTCAAGTAGAGAGCTCTTCTGTGCTTACACAGATCTGCTCAAGAAACACATGCCAAGCTTTCTCTCCTCAGATGGACCAGCTGTTGGTTCAGCTACAAAAGAAAAAAGGGAAACATTCTTTAAGAATTAGATTTTGTAGTGTGGAATTACACAGACCAATAGTCGTGTACATTAAAACCTTCTAGATTATTTAATGTCTGATGTCTGGTTGCTGGTTCTTTGGTTTTGTTTTAATAGATGGCCAAACGAGGTAGCACTGAGCAAGAATGTAACTGTGCAGTTGCCAGATGTTTTTTGTTTGTGCTTTTTTCCCTCCTTAAAAAAGTCTGCTGATGCTGTTACATTAAAGGCGAGACACGAGCTCCTTCTAGTGGAACATATGATTTCTTTCTGCTCAGTATTGTCAGCTGAAAGAAAGGCTGATCCTGGTGGTAGCTGCTCTTGACTCAAGGTGTTGTGAAAGCTGCTTCATGTGTTTCAGAAAGCGAGATGCAGCTGATGTTCTGATGTGGATCATGGTTTATGAGACTGTCCTTTTTTGTTTATGCCCAAATTCTACTTGGACACTTTTTGAATTCAGATTTATCATGCCCATAACTAGTCTCTTCTATAGAACATGACTGGTTTTTCCTCAAAGCTGTGACCTGTGCTATGTAAATCATAAGCTTTGAGCATTAAGATATAAAATACGTGATAAACTATTCGTCTTGGATAAATACGGAGTTTGTTAAAAAAAGGTTTTAGTATGGGCGTGTAGCACTGTAGCTGGATAAACCAGAGCATGTGTGTGTATTCAGGAAGAGCAGTAGTGAAGTTAAATTAAAAAATACTGAGGCTGCTCCAGCCCATGATTTTCTCATTTGGAAAGACTAGAGACTTTGTCCTGGTAAGGCCAAAGGGGACAGGCGAGCTCCTGAATTTGTTCTACGTAGCTTCGGAAACAAAAGCAGCTCCAGCACGGCTGGCTTGCACAGGAACCAGCGGTTAAGGTGATGGCTGTTACTGTTGCCAGTGGATTTTACTGTTGCTTGTTTGACTTGTGGGGAAGCTCAAGTAGGGAGCAGCATCCCCAGAGTTTGTTCTGTCTCTTAGTGCTGAAGAAGAGAAAAGGGAGACGAGGACAGCCCTGTGTCCCTTACTAACAAACAAAAAGCAGCAGTCTCTGTTAACTGAGAGAACACTGGAAAAAATAGCATGTAGTGCACTTTATTCACGTCAGAGCATTGTAACTTGGCTTGAATTTTCCTTTTTCATGTGGCTAGGTTTATAGGTAGACTTTGAGGCCCTGGGGAGGCTTCAGTGTTTGCTGTGCATCATGTTAGGAGATGCTGATGTGGGGGTTTTTAGGGGTGGTGGGAGAATACAGCTGGGTCAGCCCCTTTTTCCCCCCAGATATTATTTAGATTTGGTTGAATAATGGGTATAGGGATGCCATGTTCCACTCACAGCAAATAACGTTTGAAACAAAGTTGAAATACATAGAAGTGAAATAAGAGTAAAGCACTAATAGTTGACCAAACTGGTAGAATCAGATAAAATTCTGTGTTACTCTAATACTGATAAAACCCCTGATGTAGTGTCTTGCATATGCAATCAAACCAATTCAAAAGCTAATCCTTTTTATTGTGAAGACTGTCTTGCCTCTCAGAGGAGCCATATTTAGAAGTGATTCCCTTGGTTGAGACAGCAGAGCCTTGCGTATCACTACGTTCAAACTAAAGAGGGCTACTTATCCTGTGGTATGTTACAGGAACTCTGAAGTTGTCCCTTGGGAAAGATTACAACACTGGCTGTTCTCTCCTGGATTTGATCAGAGTACTGAGATGTGCTGTGAGGAATGCTGGCCACCTTCAATACCTGAAGGCCTGTGAAATCCACAGTGTAATTCTAATGAATGGCTTTAACAAGAGTTCTGGTTTCTTTTTTGTACATCCACACAGAATCAGTTGTAAGCACGAACCATGTACATAAGTCTAACTGTTCAGGTGAAATAAAAAGCCTCATTGCTTGGTTCTCTTGGTTCATGGAGTCCGAATGTGAAGTTTTTCACTAAGAAGCTTAGATTAAACTGAATCAAAAAAACTTTCTTTGTATTCCAGTGGGAAATCTTAAGGATATTTCATTACCTAAGGAAACATTCATATAACTTTAGGAAACTGGTATCTTTTAATCTAGAAGAAACTGTAATGACAATATGTGTGCTTAGTATTTTTAGCAAAACTTTTACAGGAAAGGAATTTGTGTGGAAGAATGGGAGAGGGAAACTACAGTTTGAAAAAGACAACTGATAATAGGAGTTTCTTCAATGCTGAATGTTAGTTTGTCTTAACTTTGGGGGAAAATTACTTTAAAATAACTGGAGAAGTAATGAACTCTGTGACTAAACTTATGGATGGTAGTGTTAGCACATCCACCAGACTTTTATTCTATAAAGACAGTGCATGATCTAGTGAGCAGGACTGAAATTACAGTCAAAACTGGAGCCTTTTAGTCTTTCTTGGGAGTAGATGAGGGATGTTTTAAAAGCAAGATAAAACCTACTCAGTCATTTCAAGCAAGTTAGGCATTGGAATATCTCAGCTCTTCAGTTTGGTCAGAATACTTTGCTTGCTTTTCTGGACTGCTCTGTGAACAAGTAAATATTTTGAATTTAACACAGCAGTGACCATTTTTTTTTCTTTTCTCTTTTCTTTGCAGTGATTCTGTTCTGTATGGCAGCCCTAATTTTTCCAATAGGATTTTACATCAATGAAGTTGGAGGTCAACCATATAAATTACCCAATAACACAGTGGTTGGGTCTTCGTATGTACTGTTTGTCTTATCCATTTTCTTTACAATAGTGGGACTTCTATTTGCTGGCAAAGTTTGTTTACCTGGCTGATGAATGTCTGAACTGCAGGACTTTATTTTGGAAAAGAGCAAGACGTCAGAATTGCATTCTCAGGAGGATGCCTAGATCAGACTATCAAACACTTACTGAAAAGAGGAATGCTTTGACTTGTTCTCACTATGCACTTTGGATGAAAAAAAGGAGAGCCTTTCCCATAACCAAATACAGACAACGTTGACTGATCTCCTGAGCATATTTTAATGCAGTCAGGTCTGCACTGTGATAGGAACTAGTGAAGAATGCTTTACACTGAGAAGCATAATGCCCCATGTTACTGTACTGTTCCTGTTTTTAACGTCTAACGATTTGGAAGTCAAAGTATTTATGAACTTTGTGGTAGACCAGAAGGTTGCAAAGGAATTCAAGTGAGGCTGGCCTCGCTGTTTAGGAGATTAGTGTTTTACATCTTCCTTCTGATGAGCAAAGCCTTTGGCACCAATGTGGATCAATCTTGCATTACTGCACCAAGAAGCCAATAGATCAAAACACGTTCTCTAAATGTATGTAACAGCAAGAAGACATACATCCCCTCCTCCCCCATAAGCTCTAGAAAAACACTAAGGAACATTTTAGAGGGGGATTTCTTCCTTATATTTATATAAATATATATATAAATATATATATATTTTGCTGATGCAGTATACAGTGTGTGTGTATGTGTGTGTGTGTGTGTGTATATACACATATGTATATATATGTATATACACACAAATGGTTCCTGGAAAAGAACTCAGAACGCTTTGCTAGCAAAACACTGTGGTGTGCAAAACTAGAACTCAATAGAAAAAAAGCCATTTCTCTGAAGGCCACATAGCTGAGAGTCTTCAGTTTACCTCATTCTTTGTAGCAGCCCTTGATTTTAACAGTTTTTGTAATAGGTACAAACGATCCCATGCCTTTCTAGGTGCAATTTTAAGTTAAGCTAAAATTCTTTTTATGGTAATTTATTTGTATATGAGGGTAGAAGGTGAGATCATGTCATACCTTAAAGTTAAAATCCTAATTTTGGGAACTGACACTATTTAAATTATTAGCAACTCTTGTACAGAAAGTCTCTTTTTCTACTGCATTGTTACGTTACTGTTCATACATGTTCAAGCACAGCATTTTACCATAAATACTTCACTAGCACATGTAAAATACAGTGTTTAAAGTAATGCAAACACTATTCCACTGCAAGGATGGTTGAACTTATTTTCATTTGAGTATTAATTCCTCTGTACAAAAAAACCTGAGCAATATAATTGTTGAAATAATATATGCCTTGGTTACTAAAGTTGTTACTTTAAATGTGGATTTAAGGGCCACCCAAATTTGGAGTAAATATTCCTCACTAAAGGTAGTTTTATTTTTCAACACAAGGATGAACCTTTGAATCCACAGATGTCATAATTCATTACTCAACCTAACCTTGCAGAAAGTACAGTTTCGTGTCCCAGGAAGGCTGCCTGCACTATCAGTATTTATTTCCCCATTAATACGTGGTTTACCTGAGGTTCATTATGAAAACAAAAAAACTGTATGTTTCCAAGCACTGTTTCATTGAGCTTATTAGAAGAACTGCATTGCTAAATAGACGTTTTCCTAAAATGTTAGTGGAAGTGTATTTTAGAATGAGGTTGTTGCTAAAATATAATCAGCAGTTTCCAAAAGAATCACTTATCAGGTAAGCTTAAGTGTTTGAAAATAAGACAGTTTGCACAATTCTTTTAAACTGTGTGCCATTCAGACCCTAGTGGATCCCCATCCTTCTCCACCTCTTCTCTCTCCCCCTCCCAAGGTATTTTAATAATAAAAGGTTATTTGCTGAATTAAGTATTTTTTCTTTTGACATTTTTGAACAAACCTGTCACTGGAATAGTCTATAAGTGACTTTTTTTTCAGTCAGCTCACTCACAGGTAGAGGGGAGTGTTTATAGAACACTACATTTTTCTAAAGTGTTCTAATCTGTAAGTACAGCCAGATACCTACTTGGAAGTAATTGTTTAAGTATGATTTGTTTCCTAATTTAAGCCTTCATCTGCATGGGTAGTCTGAGGTCCCTAGTGATGGTGGTGGAGATAAAATGCAGCGTTCAGCTGCTGGATGTGTATACTGCTGTATCCTAAGCTGAAGTATTCACTAAAACCTAGATCATAAATTATGTTGGGAAAAAAAAAGCTTTTTTTCAGAAATGTCACTCTTGTAAATAGTTCTAGGAGATTTTTGCAACTGGAACACAGGTGGGGGGGGAAGTTTCTCAGCTGCTAAGATTTCTCTCCCCCTAGCTTACTTCTTACTTATTTCAGTTATAGTAACATCATGTATACAGTGGATTTAGGCTTAGATTAAATGGATCATCATTTAATAAAAAAAATATAAACGCTATACCCAGATTGTGGCTGGCTGGCTGGAAATTCTCTGATCTGCCAATGCTATTGCTATGAATTATTAAATGACAGCAGAGATTTAACTAGCAGATTGTTTGATTAAATATTTGAGCATTTGAAGTCCAGGAATAGATGCAGCCATCTGTATTAAAAAAAAAAAAAAAAAAAAAAAAAAAAAACAACCAAAAAAAACAAAAAACACAACCAACCAAAACAACAAACCACCCAGTAATTGAAGAGACAGCTGTCAACAGTTGCTTTTAATAAGGTCACTAAGTACTATAGAGTACAGTATTAATTTATAGCAGAAAATCATATCTTGTAAACTGTATATAAAACACTGTTTTATGGTGCAATCATTTGTCAAACTTTTGTCTGTTACTTTTGTTTTTAAAGTTGTGTGCATTCTTTTCATACCTAAGAGCATCACTGTAAAATCTGCTGAAGACTATTTATAGGTTTTATTTGCACAAGGTTTTATTTTAAACTACAGGAAGTTGTTATTGAACATGCCTAAACATCTGTAGACTCTTTCAGTTCATGAAAAGCAAATGTTTCCCTATGAATCTTCTCCAAAGGTAATCCCATATTTGTGTTGAGTGTTTACATAAACCTTTCTGATTCTGCCAGCCATTATTTTTAACTTTTTGAAGGACAGCTCATTTCATGTGTCACTAGAGGCTCTTATTTCATTTTTGCTTCAAAATTCCCCAGAAGTTTTGATGTCCCATCATAATGTAATTTGTGGACACTTTGTCATTTATTTGGCTAACAACATATGACATTGGAAACTTAAAACACCTTCAGAAGGAAAACCAGTTAACATGTCCGCATAAATGTTATCATTGAGCTCAGCTGAAATAATTGCCCGGAAAACATTTGTCTCGGACCTGGGGAGGATGTGCTTCCCTGAATGCACCAGTTTAACCATTTGACGTCGTTTTCCATTGTTAATCTTGCTGGCAAGTGATACCAGTTTCCTGAAGATGCTGGTAGTGTGCATCACCACCTGAGCCCCATCCTGCTGAAGTAAAGCCGCCAGATTAGGGCCCTCCTGATGTACCTGTGTTTCAGAGCCGTTGTTTAACCACTTCAGAACACAACTGTAGATTACTGTTTGCCCCAACACACATACACACACAAAAAAAGAAAGCTGTCCTTTAAAACCTTTGTGAAGGATGAAAATAATGAAGGAAATGTCTGCAAGCGGGTTGTCCTGCCTGGGTGTTGTGTCGCTCCCTGCTTGAGGCCTGATCGTCTGCATCCCCCGGCCTTTACTGAGGATTGTTTTCTAATTGGTTAGAACATTTTTCAATTAATGATTTCTGAACAAATGTTAATACAAACTGTATAAAATGAACATAATTTTCTTCACTTGTATTTTTGTTATTGAGCAAGTTTATCAAAATAAATTGTCTACTAAAGCGACTGGCCTCGGCTGCGCTGACTGGAACCGGCCCCTCCCCTCGCCCGCAGGTACCTCCTCAGCCTCCCGCCCGGCACCGCCCGCGGGCGGCGGGCCGGCGCGCCCCCCCGCGCGCGGGCCGGGGGCCGGCCCGGGGAGGTGCCTTGGCCTGAGGATGCTGAGGGAGCTTGGGGGATCCTTGTCACCGGCGCGGGGCAGCCGGGGGAGGGCGGGGGACGGGGAAGGGGGGAGCCTTTCCCCCGGTGAGGTGAATCTCTGGGGACGGGACGGCGCGGGGTCGGGGGAGCTGAGGGGCCTTTCCCCCGTGAGGTGAGGAGAGTCGACGGGACGGGCGGCGGGGCGAGCTGACACCCGCCGGTGAGTAGAAGGGCACGGGTGACGGGACGGAGTGAGGCGGAGGAGCCTAGCGAAGTGAAAAGCAGGATTTTATGATCGGTTTTGTTCTGGTTTAATTGCCTAAACCGAGGGGTCGCTCACCTACCCACCTGCACCCCCGCGTCTCACAGCCTGGCTGTCTCCAGCTGCCTGCCCCCTTGCTCCCGCCGCGGCTCCCGCTCGCCTGTGGAGCTCTGGGGCTTGCTTTGGTTAATCTCTTTTTCTGGTTGAGCTGTGTAGGTAGCCTCCTAGCAGCTGTGCATGCATATAATTAACTGCACAAAATCCCTTAACAAATAGCTCTTGCAGAGTAGTTCCTAGATGTGTTTTCTATAGATGGATAATTGTAACCTCTCTTTGCAGCTGTTTTTTAATTTGCTGTTGTCCCACATGCAATATAAATCATATAAATTGCTGACGATGTTAATACCTGGTTTAACAGTGTATATTCCTGAGGATTTAAGCTTTTTACTCTAATACTGTGTCTTTTTTGTTCTTTTTAACAAGGCTAGGTCTGTTCGTGTAATGGATACACACATCAGGAAAATGGGACAGTTGTTGGACAATGATAAGTTTTTGGAAAAAGTTGGGTAAGGATACTGTTACAAAATCGTGTTGAGATTTCAAAGTAGATAGAGAGTAAGTAACTGTAGCTTGTATAAACTATGTACTATGTCCCTTCAAAACATTTATCATATATCAAATGGAGTGTGTAAATAAATGCCAAAATATAAACCAGTTCCTACAGAAACAACTTGTAAAGACTTTATGACGATACAGGAATATTATGGGTAATGAAATCATCCTGTAAAATTCATTGTCTTGTAGGGTGACCACAAAATCCAGTCTACAGCGTGATCATCTACCATGTCAAGATTTTACTATGTCTCATCCAGGACCAGATAATGAGTTGCTGGTAATGCATATCAACAAGACACAAGATCTGTTGGTAGGCGAGTTTTCCTGCTAAGTGGAGCATGTAGAAAAATAACACAAAACCCACAATAAATTGAAGGTGGGGAATAGGTTTCCTTACATATTTTGCAATATCACAGACAATTTGATAGATACAATCACTAAAGTCATGAAACTACATATAGTTTCTCTGCAGAGATGAATCTGTGAACAAATCATACAAAACAATAAAGGGCGATTGACTATTTATATTGCATGTTTCTTTAGAAAATCAGAAGACAGTATATACCCCTTCAAACTCTGTGAGGCGGGTTTTGGAGATGCTTAATATTTCTTGCCTTCTGGTAAATCACTGGGGTATTTCTTTTACTAAACTCTCTTATTTCCTGTCTTCCTGTCTCCTCCAAACTAAGATCTCCTTCCCCTTCATTTAGCTCACAATCTGAGGATATTCTGAAACCTTCTTTTCCTTTGCATCCCACATCCAAAAGAGTATGCCAGTACCTAAAACTGTGATGTTCTTGGATATGCACTGCCTACCAGCTGCCATCCTTGGGGCTTACACTTTTGTCACATTTGAACAGCACATTTCATTTCTCATAGTGCATTTAGTGTTTTCTTGTTTGATTTATAGGGAGTACAAATGAAGAAAATACAGTCTAAGAAGGTGCAAACCACAGAAGAATGGCTAAGAAACTACAGTTTAGAATCATTGCAACTAACATTAGAGCATCTGATAAATGAAGGCAATATTATTTTGTAAGTGCCACACTGCCCTTTCTTTAGTCAGTCCTAATTTGTGTGCATTTCTGATGCTAATTATGCATAGTGTTCCAGGAATTCAAGAAACGGTGTTGAAGAGGTAGAGTTTACTGAAGAGACTGTTACTGATTTTGAGTCCAGACTTTCTGAGTAAGTATCCATCTTGTTTAACTGATTCTGATCCCCATTCCCCACGATTACAGGTACTGTCTTAATTTGTTACCTCTGGGAGCTTCAGAGTATCTCAGCATTAAATCCTTCCTGCTGAGATTTACGGTAGGTGATAATTGTATGTCACTACAGCTGAGGGTTTTTTATTTTTTTTAATGAAGATGCTTATCAACCAGGTTTTGAACTGAAGCAGATAGTTCATTTTAGAAAGGCAGCTAGTGAATAGTTGGATTTTCGCAGGTAATACTGTGTATTTGTGGGTTATGTTTGCTGTAACTTGGATGGGTTTCAAGTAATGGATATAGTCATGATATGTGGAAGTTAAAAGTTTTCTAAGTGAATTTTAAATGTATAAAATCAAGGAAACTGAAATTGAGGAAAGCATTTAATGAATAGGTTCAATAAGCTGTAGAGTAATCATAATGGTTTTGCTGGTCTTCACAATACTCATTAGACTGTTCCTGGAAGTGCCACTACTTCAGCATACTTCACTCTGTCAGTCATGAAGACTCAGAATCCTCAGAAGGTCCACCTTCAGTACGTGATACCTGCACCATCTAAGCAAACTGTCTGCAAATCTGGTTTAAAAAAGAAGTAGCTTTTGTGTGTTGAAAAAGCAAAAAGTTTTCCCCCCCTTCGAAATGTTGATTTAAGCTTTCTGCTCACCAAATTGTAAAAACTATGCATATGGTATTAAAAATAAGTTGGTTGAAGTAAAACAATTTTAGAGGACAGCAAGCACTTTGTTTTACCTCAGGTTATACCTATTTTGAAATGAAAGTGTTAGAAGCTGTGTTGCAGTTAGTCTGGCAGTTCAGCCTTGTGACTGAAAGACAGCACTCTCACTGTATTTCATGAATGTCTTAATTAAGTTTGTATTAAATACATCTCCTGAAAATAACCTATGTGCAATGAACTAAACTCAGTTTTGGCTGAGCTTCTGTTGTTCACACATACACATGGTGAATACCCCTTCCCCTACCTCTGACCAGAATAAGCCAGGAGCTGATCAAAAAACATTTCAGTGATCCAGTTTTTCAGACAGCTACATATCTAATTGGTCAATCAGCTTTAGGGGAAGAAGTACTTAAATGGTTTGCCCTGCAACCACCAGTTGTATGAGAACACAGAAAGCAGTATTTTTTAAAAGTGTTTTTGTTATGTGTTAGAAAAAGGATGTGATGAAGAGAAATGGTTGAATGTTACATTGATACAATGCAAGAGTGCCTTAGCTAAATGTGTGCTATGCCTTTTGTCAGAGTGATTGAACTTTATGAGCACCGAGTTCAGTGGCTGTTGCAGGACAGTAGAAAGGTAACTTTAACTTTGCAGTATATTTTTAGAATGGAATTACATACACCATTGAAGAATAAGTTAACTTGAATGCTAGTGAGAAGTGGCTTCCAGAAAGCTTATGTATTTTCATTATTTAGTGTGAGTTACATATCATGTGCAGTGATACTTATCTTGACAATTGATTCTTTTTCTTGATCTCTCTTTGGTGTGCAGTTTTCTGCTTTCTAGATCTAGTCTTTTTCTTTCTCTTGGCAATCTTAATTGTCAGCACCTCTCAGCGCAATGTAAACAGGAGCTAACAGTGCTGAGCTTAGTAGTCCATCATGCTCTCTCTTGCGCATCTGGTTAATCACTCACTGTGCCTAGCAGTGCTAATGCTCAGGAATAGGAAGGGGACATAACTCCCTCTCAAAGGGAACAGAGAAAGAAGCAGCACTGCAAAATCTACCTTCCACAAAGTTGCTTGATTGAACCTGAAGGAGGTGCTCTAGACAAAGTTAGTTTTTATCCTCTCAAGTAATGAATAGGTTGTCTTGGGAAGGAGGGAATATGCTTCACTGGTAAGGATAAACTGGGAACCATCAGTCCTCTCTTTTTTTTTTTTTTTTTTCTTGGTTTTGTCACTGTGTCATCTTTATGCTAAAATGCTTAAAGTGAAAATAAGTATCTAATACTTGATTTTAAAAATGGTGTTGTACAGAATAAGCTAACATTTGTAAACTTTAGATAAGCTTAGTATTTACAATGACTATTCTCTTTTAAGATATTTGGCCTTATAAAAGGAACCAAAGTTGGACTTGTGGTTGATGTGTCTCATATGAGTTACAGACCTAGACTACTGGATTTTCAGAAGGACCTTTTGGTAAGTAATGATAAAGCAGACTTCGGCAATTGTAACATACTAATCAAGCTTTTGTATAACTACAAGCCAGGAACTAAGTAGAAAAAAATCTGCTTAAATGCATAATATACCTCACAATAGAAGTTTTCTGTTGTAGAAAAGTATATTTTAAATGTCTTTGAAAGTTTAGTCTAGATCCAAACAAATTCCAGTATGTACTATAATAATAATACTTTCCTTATTAATATTTGGAAGTCTCTCAATTCTTGTACCAGCATTCTCCATGGAATAAACTTGCCTGACAGAAACAGCTTAAGAGCTAGAACCAAGTTATACATAGAGCTGTGTATAAGAAATAGAGCTTCCTTATGCCTTTATGTTTTGTCACAAGGCACGCTTCATAATTTTGGTCAAAACCTTGGTGAGTTAATCACTTCCTGAAGTCCCAAAAGAAACTTGTCCTTTATTGTGCTCTTTAATTTTATAAAACTTTTTTAGTAAGGAAGGAAGGTATAATGTAGCTGGTTTACTATCTAACTTTGAAACTTTATTTGAAATTTTATTTCCTGCATTCAGAAATTATTTAATATCAATTTATATTGTCTACAGTTTTCATTTGTGTGTTTTAAATAAAACTCTTCCAAGAAAACTCGATTTCCACATAGTCTGGTTTGCTTAGCGTAAATACCTGAACTACTGTTTAGCCCTATCCATGCATATGTATTAAACATTTTTTAGTAATTGCTTGGTGGGTGAATACGCCCATTCTAGATCAGTATGTTGTTTAATGTGCTTGTCAACCAAAGAGAAAAACTGATACCAGTATAACAAATACTCCCTCCCTCCTGCCCAATTAATAAATAGGCTGGATTACCATAGGTTTGCACGTTTTGTTTCTGTACTCCTTACCAAATACTTGAATCTGTATGACTTTATCTGGAAGCTTTTTTCTGTGATACCTGAAAATACTGCTGTCAACTATTTTTAGGAAATTACTGTTTTTATTCTTTTACATACTAACCCTACTAGAATCAGCATGGATAGTAATGCATTAATAATTTTTTATTTATTAGTGCTTAATAGATGAACAGCTATGTTATAAGAAGCAATTGTACTGCCTCTCATTCAATACAGAAATTTCACCTCTGTGGGAGAGTCCAAAAACCATCAATGTTCATGTGTAAGTAAGTTTGCTTCTCTGAAAAATAAAGGTGTTTCAAAGAAGGTCTCCATTTAATTAGAGCAATCTCTTGGAGATAATAAATAGTGCTTTTTGTCTCGTGCCTGCAGTGATCTGTAAAAGGGGAAAAAACCTAATGAATTTTAAGCACAGTCAGTGATTTCAAGCTGGTTGTTCATGCATTAAATATCTTACCAGCTCCTGTGATTTGTAGTAATATTCATGACCTACATTATTTAGCACCTGCACATTAAGTGTACTTATTTCCTTTTTTCTTTCCCCACTAGGCTACATGAAGCAAGACAGTGGATACAACAGCTGGAGCCTGGTCAAGGCTGCAATTTGCTGAAAGCCTTAAAACATGTCTTTATGATGAAAGAACTGAATTCTCTCGTTCTTATTGTAGGAAGCTGGTAAATTAATTATCCGTCCTAACAACCAGTTCTAACTTTGATACAGAATTGGTACAAGAATCTGAACGTGATACAAAAATAAATGGAAAAAATAAGATCCAGGTTTTATGTGGTTTTACTTCATGCCACTAAATAAGTTTATTTCTTCCCTTTTTTACTATTTATAAATATTCTCTTTTCTGATACGAAGTTATGTTTTTCCTTTTAGTAATCTATAGAGAGTCTGCTAGCTCTAATGTTACATCAATAAAAATCCTTCAGCATCGTTAAGGATGTCACTGAAAGGGTCCACACTTCTGGGAAGATTAGATGATGAGCTAGACTTTACTGTAAAATAGCATTAAGCATTCAAAGATAGTCTTCTTGCTGTCATCTTGGTGCTGATGGAAAACTTAAAATGTCTGATTAAATAAATGAAACCAGGCTGAGATTAGATAAATTAAGCACTTAAATTCTGCAGTTCTACTGTCATCATTTGAAAATGTGCAGTACTGGAGTCAGGATTACAAGAAAAAGACTAGAATAAGGATTCTGGGAGTGTTATGATATTCCTAATTTATTCATTGTATTTATTTTAAGTGTGCAAAAAAGGGATGGTGTAAGCTTGGCAAGCTTGATGTTTAGGGTGACTGAGATTTCATTTCAGCTAACTTACTGAACACACAGTGTTCAGCTAAAAGGTTCCAAGTTTTGCTTAGGTCTGCTTTGAATAGAAAGCAAAAGTTTTTAATATGTGCAAGTGAAAACTTCCTTAATTTCTGTCCCTGGCAGAAGTGTGGCTGGAAGGAAAGGTTTTTACTAGCCATGAAGAACCATCAAAACTCAGGGAATGAAAGATGGGTGGGTCTCTAAGTTCTAAATACAATGCGAAGTTTTACTTTCTTTGGAGCCTTTGGAAGACAATAGGCATCCTTACATACAGTTGAAGATCCAAGTTGAAAACTTCTGTGTCGCAGTTTGTCACAGGGGACAAAACCACAGTTCCTGATTTTTAGCTTCCAGGGCTAGCAAGGAATAATTTAGAACATTTCATCCACAAGCTGTTATGAACTGGAATAGCACCTTAGTGCTTTTATTATCATTCAGGTTTTCAGGACAGAACCAAACCCCAGCAGTGGTACCTCAGTAATTGTTGAAAGAGGGAGAGGAGGTCAAGTTATGCTAAATCACTGGATTACATTCCCATGATTTGTTGTATCTCTCCCTCTTTTTCTTCCCTGTCTTCTTCAGTATGGCTTTTTTTCCCCCCATTTGATTACTGCCACTGTTAATACCTGGTTTTCCTTATTTAATTATTTATATCAGCCCTGATCAGTCTTTGGAAATACTGTCTGACTATGCGCAGCAGTGTATGCTGGGGAGGAAACTGCAGACTCATGCTGTTACGTATGATTGCAGCAATGTTGCTTCTCTTGTAAGTAATTGTGTTAATAATTAAGTGTCCTGATATTTGTTTCCTATTCAGCTGCAATGTCTTCTCTCAGACTTGTGGGGAAGCTAACCTACTCAGTAAAGAGGTTTTGATCTAGAGTTGTATTTTCTTTAGAGGAGATTTGTACACATAAAAAAAAAATTGTTTGGAGCATTCATCTTGATTGATACCAAAGCCAGAAGTGGCAACCAAGTGGTGCTGACAGGCTTGGCAGCTGAAGGGAAGCAGTTATTTCCATATAATCGTCCTATGTGTTTACAGATTGGGACTAAGAGTTCTTTTGCAGGTGAAAACAGAAAAATAGGGGACTTCAGGTAGGCGATGCAGTAAAGACAAGTGGGTAGGGAGAGGGATCATAGGGGAAAGGCAAGGACTTGGGGGTGATATCATACAAATATGGCAGTCTCTGGGATAGGAATATTTTTGTGTGGAATAGCATCAGTGCAAGACCCAGCAGCCCTGCTCAAATTAGTGTTGATCATGAGCAATGGTTTGCATGCTAACAGTGATTGCCTGAAGGAAGAGGAGAACAGAAGGATAAGCAGTTACTTTTGATTAGCTTCTGCATAGAAGCTTGTTTTTAGGTGTTTGTTGCTTATTTAAGCTTTTCCTTAAGGCATGTAGTGACTTAAGTGGCAAGGAGGACTCAGTTGAAATCCTGGTTTGAAGAGAAGATTGGATGCAGTAAGGGTATTGCAGTCATGAGGAAAAGGGTTGCAGTGGTAGATGGTAGGAGAGAAGGAGGTGGGAGAGGTGAAAAAAGTAGCAAAGGATTTAAGAGGTAATTGTGGGCAGGGGAAGGATAGCCTAATACTTGTAGACTTCAGCCTTTGATGTGACTAGCACAAGCCTGCCTTCAAAGGAAGAGAAAGTGGCTGGCATTTTAACACAAGGTGAATTAACTTGACCCTTATTGCCTCTTTTGTAAATTTCTTTGCTGAGGGAGTTTTTCAGCCATATTAAAATAAGACTGGTAAAAAAATTACTTTGGCTTTCTCACTACGTGTACCTCAAAGATTCTTTCTCTATTTCTAATTGAGAATTGAAAGCCAACAACCCATGCTATCAAATGCTACCAAATCAAAGTAACTATTTTTCTTCCTATTTATATCTGTAGACAGTTCTAAAGAACCTTGCAGAAGTTGTAAGAGGCCGTTATCATTGCTACTCTTCAAAGGGAGAGGTAGGTGACAGCTAGAGAGGTAAAGCATTTTTCTCTCTTTTTGATGATTCTGCACTTTGAGAAGGTAAACTAATTATCATCTGAGTAGAAGTTTATAGCAAGACCTGGTGCTGAAAGTCACTGTCATAGAAGTGCAGAGGATGTGGTCAATAAACCTGTGGTTAATTCTTTCTGCAACTGAAAATGCATTCCTAAAAGCACAATAAATTTTGCAGATATTGTTCACTGACTTAAAGCTGATGAATTGGATGAAAGCAGTGGCTTATTGTAGACTGATTCAAAAATATAGTATCTTGTTTATAAAATGATTAATAACTTATATGCAGTGCATTAGATACACTTACACTCAATTCTGCTGTGGCAGGCAGTCTTGTATAGATGTATGCACATCAAAGTAAGAAAACTGTGTTTGTTTAGTATATGAATAGTAGTTAACTTTTTTTCCCCCCCTTTCTTTTTATATGTACAGAATTTTGATAGCAGTGATGTTCATCTGCTACTTCAGGAATCCCAGAAGGCTAAGGACCTGCTCAAGAACATCAAACAAACTTTTCAAAGAAGAATTGGTGGATCACTTATTAGTAGAATAGCAGATGTATGTATTTTTTTATTTTCGTATGTACTTTGAAGTATCAGGGGTAGAAATTTTTAGTGTTCACAACATGAAGAAAAAATATATTATTAATCTGGTATTTTGATAAGTGAACTCTGAATATTATGTATTGGCCATCCATGGTAAGAGCAAATTAAGGCCAAAACCAGTAAAGGAGACATTTTGCTAGACATTCTCCAAAATGCAGCAAGTTTTATAAACCAACCAAAGTGTGATGAAAAGAAGATTGTACCATGATCATAATGGAAATTGAAGAGAATCGCTAGCCTAGCTGTATGCATGATCATTTAAATGAAGTTCCAACAGTTCTTTAAATTGGTAAAAAGTTAGTTACTCCTGCCTGATTAGGGTGGGCACTTAAATCAGTTGCAAAATCGTAAGGGCTTGTCTAGATACACTAGAATCATAGAATGTTTTGGGTTAGAAGGGACCCCTAGAGGTCATCTAGTCCAACCCCCCTGCAGGAAGCAGGGACACTGCTAACTAGATCAGGCTGCTCAGAGCCCCGTCCCACCTGGCCTTGAATGTTTCCAGGGATGGGGCCTCCACTACCTCTCTGGGCAACCTGTTCCAGTATTTTACCACCCTCATTGTAAAGAATTTCTTCCTTATATCTAGTCTAAACCTACCCTGGTTTAGTTTAAAACCATTACCCCTTGTCCTGTCACAGCTGGCCCTACTAAAAAGATTTTCCCCATCTTTCCTATAGGCCCCCTTTAGATACTGAAAGGCCGTAATCAGGTCTCCCCGCAGCCTTCTCTTCTCCAGGCTGAACAAGCCCAACTCTCTCAGCCTGTCCTCATAAGAGAGGTGCTCCAGCCCTTGGATCATTTTTGTGGCCCTCCTCTGGACCTGCTCCAACAGTTCCATGTCCTTCTTGTGCTGAGGGCTCCAGAGCTGGATGCAGTACTCTAGGTGAGGTCTCACCAGAGCAGAGTAGAGGGGCAGAATCACCTCCCTCGACCTGCTGGCCACGCTTCTCCTGATGCAGCCCAGAGTACGGTTGGCCTTCTGGGCTGCCAGCGCACATTGCCGGCTCATGTCCAGCTTTTCATCCACCAGCACCCCCAAGTCCCTCTTGGCAGGGCTGCTCTCAATCCTTTCTTCCCCCAGCCTGTACTGATACTGAGGGTTACCCCGACCCAGGTGCATGACCTTGCACTTGGCCTTGTTGAACCTCATGAGGTTCACACAGGCCCACCTCTCCAGCCTGTCCAGGTCTCTCTGGATGACATCCCATCCTTCTGGTGTGTTAACTGCACCACTCAGCTTGGTGTCATCCACAAACTTGCTGAGGGTGCACTCGATCTTGCTGCCTAAGTCATTGATGAAAACATTAAACAGCACCGGTCACAGTATGGACCCCTGAGGGACACTTCTTGTCACCGGTCTCCATCCGGACATCGAGCCATTGACCACTACCCTCTGGATGTGACCATCCAGCCAGTTCCTTATCCACCAAACAGTCCACCCATCAAATCCATAGCTCTCCAATTTAAAGAGAAGGATGTTGTGGGGGACCGGGTCAAAGGCTTTGCAGAAGTCCGGATAGATGGTGTCCATTGGTTTTCCTTTGTCCACTGATGCTGTCACAGCATCATAGAAAGTCACTAGGTTCGTCAGGCAGGACTTGCCCTTGGTGAAGCCATGCTGGCTATCTCGAATTATCTCCCTGGCCTCCATGTGCCTTAGCATAGCTTCTAGGAGGATCTGTTCCATGATCTTCCCAGGCACAGAGGTGAGGCTGACAGGTCGGTAGTTTCCAGGGTCTTCCTTTCTACGCTTTTTGAAAATGGGCACAATGTTTCCCTTTTTCCAATCACCAGGGACTTCACCTGACTGCCATGACTTTTCAAATATCATGGAGAGTGGCTTGGTGACTACATCGGCCAACTCCCTCAGGACTCTGGGATGCATCTCATCAGGTCCCATGGACTTATGTGCGTTCAGGTTCCTCAGGTAGTCACGAGCCTGATCTTCTCTTACAGCAGGAGGGGTTTTGCCCTCCCGGTCCCCCTCATGCCATCCATCAACTCGGGAGGGGTGAGGAGAGAGGCTGCCAGTGAAGACTGAGGCAAAAAAGGTGTTGAGTACCTCAGCCTTCTCTTCATCTGCTGTTACCAGCTTGCCGGTCTCGCTCATCAGTGGGGGTACGCTTTCTTTAACCATCCTTTTCCAGCTGATATACCTGTAGAAACCCTTATTCTTTGCATGCCTAGCCAAGTTTAGCTCCAGCCGCGCCTTGGCCTTCCTGACCCCATTCCTACGCAACCAGACCACGTCCCTGTACTCTTCCCAGGATGCCTGTCCCTGCTTCCACTGCCTGTGCAGTTCCCTCTTCCTCCTTAGTTTGACCAGCATCTCTCATCTCAGCCATGTCGGCCTCTTCCCTTCTTTGCCCAATTTCTTACACCTGGGGATCGAGAGCTCTTGCGCTCTGTGGATCACATCCTTAAAGATTTGCCAGCTCTGTTCTGTTCCCCTGTCCCTGAGGACCGTTTCCCAGGGAGTCCTTCTGACTATCTCCTTGAGAAGCTGGAAGTTTGCTTTTCTAAAATTCAGGGTCCTGACTATACTCTTTGTCATTCCCGTTTCCCTCAGGAGCATGAGCTCTACCAGCACATGATCACTGCAGCCCAGGCTGCCTCCGATCTTGACGTCCCCAACGAGCTCGCTTGCATTGGTGACCACCAGGTGCAGTATCGCATCCCCTCGGGTAGGGGTATCTATTACCTGGCATAAGAAGTTGTCCTCAATGCATTTGAGGAACCCGCTGGATTGCCTACAGCTTGCTGTGTTGGTTTTCCGGCAGATGTCGGGGTGGTTGAAGTCCCCCAGTAGGACAAGAGCCTGCGAGTGCGAAGCCTCCCGGAGTTGGAGGAAGAACGCTTTGTCAGTCGGCTCCTCTTGATCTGGCGGCCTGTAGTAGACACCAACCACCAGGTTCCCTTTGTTGCCTCTCTCTCTGATTCTTACCCATAAGGGCACGCAGGCAAGGCGAGTGTTGAATTACTAGTGTTGAAGTTAGGAAGCTGCAGTCTGTCTGTTACACATCTGTCTCTGTGTTGGTCCTATTTTACTGTGAGGATTTGGCACCATTTGTTCTGTAACAGTTGTCTTGGTCATGTTTCTATTTTTATCCCTTATTTGACTAACATACCAGAGGTTCTTACCTTGTTTGTCTTCTCCAATAAAGTAACTTCTAAGTGCTCTTGGTGAAATATTGATGAAGAAGAAAAAGAATCTCCTGTGATTTTCTTTTTGCTATGGAGTGTTCAGATAATTTCTAATTCTGCTTTGATCTGGTAGAGAGATTATTTACTCATGTCTGTCTTTCACCCTCTGCAGATAGCCTTAAATGGGAGTACGCATCTGTTTTGCCTTATTCTCATCTCTGTACTTTCTAGGGGCCTGGAAGTTTAGAAAGTGGCTGAATTCACCTATGGCTGCTAAACTTTAATGCTAAAAGTTTGGCAGCACTGTTATACAAACCCGTGAGGATTTTTTTTCTTAACAAAATAGTCTGTTCTCTGTCACAAGTACTGTGGGCAGTTGTGTGAGGTGGACAAGTCTGACCTGAAAGAGGGCCTGAAAGCTTCCATTGGGTATCCTTGCATATCTGGTCATCTGACCTGAGACATGCTAGACAGGAGGCAAACTGGTAATTAGTGAATAATATTTCTAATTCTGTTTCCCTCATCCTCCCTATTCCATATATATATATATATATATATATAAAATTCTTTCATCGCTCTTCCATTTTAGGTTTCCACAGAATTCGCAAATACAGCACCTTCCAACTTCTTACCAAAGCCTCCAAAGCATGAAGAACCATTAGTTATTCAAACACCAAGCGTCCTGGCCAGAACCTCAACAGACTGGTTAAAGACAAATGGATTGAAAGGTAGCACAGAAAGAAAAGCTTAACAGATATTAAATGGGAATTAAAGACAGAACATGTGTTTTATTTAATTTCTTTGTTCCTTGCTATAGCTAAAAAGTTAAACCTTTATCAAGTTTTGGCTCCTAATGCTTTCTCTCCTGTGGAAGAATTTGTACCTATTCTTAAAAAAACAGTATCATCAACTCTACATGAGGTAAGTGATGGAGACCCTTTCTTTTTCTTTTTTTTTTTTCTATTGCTACATTTTTCTAATTAAAACCAGTACTTTATAAGTTAGTGAAATCCTACAGGCTTTAACTGAAATTTGAGTTGTAGATGCAAATCAGATACTTATGCCATTCTTAAGAAATTTTCAGGAAGGAATTCCATGTTACTGTAGCTTGTATAGGCTTCTGAAAACACAACTATTATTTATCCTTCTAGAAAGCGATGATGCAGTTTGAATGGTATGATGGAACTGTGAAAAATATTCATGTTGATCTGCCAGTATTATACAACTATCAGGTGAGTTGTCTATAGTGATGTGGCCTTGTCAGGGCTAGATTACCATCTTAATTATTCCACATTAATTGTCTTGTTACATAAGTACTGCAGGGATTCATGTGCAGACAGCTGCCCATGTAAGTCTGCAGTGATCTGGTCAGACCTGGGACCCAGGTTCTTGTGGTAGTGAGGAAGGAAGTTAAGTAGGAGAAAGAGTCCATCAGTGCTGCTCATAAATACAGCAGTGTGCATTTTGCTGTCTATGTGTAAGAATGTATTTACATTATTTTACCCACATATGTATGAAACCTTTAGCCTGTACACTGAAAGGATACAATTCAATAGAGTACTCCTGCTTGCTTTCACAGAACTGTCTCATTTCTTCTTGGTTTAACCATTAAAAAAAAAAAAGTTTTGTATTTTCTTTTATCTCTTTGAAAGTCAAACAAGTTTTATGAAGAAGAATGTCTAATTGTTACTGGCTAGACCAAGAAAGACTCAAGGCATAGCAGGAACACTCTAGGAAGTAGTGTAGGAGCAAGCTTGGATGATTGTTGTGTGACTCAAAAGATGTTGTGTGATATGAAAGTATGTGCAAAAGCACATAACATAGCAGCAAACCAGACGCTCTTCCTGTTGTAGCAACCTAGTCCCTCAGATGTGTAGGAAACAGAGTCAAGGCAAGGGATTATTCTGAAATAAAAGTTTGATTTTAAACTATCAAATAATCCAGAAGACTGGTTGAATAAGGGATTATAGAATATACTGTGACACGAGTTTCTTTGGTAGCTGAGTTTCGCTCAACTCCATGCATGGATGGATGGAGATGGGGAGAATGGTGAATTAAGGGGAATGATGAAAAAACCCACAGTATTCCAGATCGGTGATGTTGATTTCTGCATGCAGGGAAGATGGCAGAAGCATGAAGAAAGCCACAGGAACAAAATTAGGTTGCCTTGATCAGGGTCTTGCATTCGTCTGTATTCTGTTTGGATAATGTGTACATACACATGAGTTTCTTTTTCCTATGTAGTTTGGGGTGGATCCTACAGCATCCAGCACCTGCTCTCCTTCTGTTAGAAATCCTGCTGTAATACCTTAAGACCAGTAGTGTAGTACAGTCCATATGGAGAGTCCAGTAGGATTTGGAGATCTAGTTTATATTCTGAATTCAGTAACTGAATTGTACTTTCAGAGACATCATGTTAGCCTTTTCATTGTGAATCCTTCACCCTTTCCACATCAGAAGTAGCTAGTAGTCTCCACTGTAAAATTATGAGATCCAAATCTAGTAAGTTCTTCTTGATTGCCAAATAGTAATCTGGAGATGGTCACATCAGAAGTAACTCACTCTGAAGTTACTCTTTTACCCAGAGTAGCATTTTAGCCTTGACAGTGTTCCTACAACACTCTTGCCATGCATTTAGACAGAATATATTTTTGCTAATGTGAATGTCAAGGACAAATTATTTTGATGTGTTTTCAGCATAACCGACCTTTTTTTAAGAATCAGAAAGCAGAAATAATTTCTGCTTTATAGAAGGTTGTCATACTTCTGCTTTACTCTAAAGTGTCAGTAGAAGCTGGGTATTTGTATTTCATTATTTTAGGATATGCTCAACTGTTCTTTATACTTAATGTGAATTCTAAAAATTGTGTCAGCATAGTGCTGCAAACTACATCCTCCTAAATTGTTCTGTTTATCCCCTTCATCTACAGCTTGTGTGCAGGTTTGGGTTGGTTTTTTTTTTCCTCTCTTCTTCCAAAGTGAGTGTGGTATGAGGAAACTACACTCTTCAGGCTTAGCTGGGTATGTGTAGACAGTGAATGTAGCTTTATGTGCAAGGTGTAATACTGTGGAAGGATTTGAGTCCTGGGAAAAACAAGAGGATTGTGTCATTGTGCAACATGGAATGATGAGCAGAGGCACCCAGTGCTTTCAGATCTAGAGCTCCACATTCTACACTAGAGACAAGACAAGAACTGTTCTCATCCTGGGGCAAAAAGTAGCAATTACAAAATGGAAGCTTTTAAGCCTTGTTTGCTATTAGTTAGCAGGAAATTAGTGGGAAACTACTTTAATGAAAGGGGTTCAAGAAGGTTGAACCCTGTTGTGTAGGCTCAGAAAGCTGGCTAGAATTCAGGAAAAAAAGTAGGTTTGTCCAGCGATACTGACTGCCCCATTTAGTTGAAGAAATCTGTGTAATGCTTATAAAATGCCTGCTCCATGCCTTCCAG
Source organism: Gorsachius magnificus (assembly GCA_034008185.1). NCBI lineage: Eukaryota > Metazoa > Chordata > Aves > Pelecaniformes > Ardeidae > Gorsachius > Gorsachius magnificus. Next base: position 9,464,823 of record CM067087.1, on the reverse strand, counting down.
TCTGTAACAGTGTGTATGAAAGCTGTTTCTCAGTCTTTCAGGCCTGTAGGAATCCCAGTCTTTTCTATAGCAAGCAAAGTGGAGTTTGCCTTGGAAGATTGAAAGGATCAGTGAAAATGGTTTAATAAGACTGAAAGTAGAAAAAACATCCAGCTACGTACTCTGGCCCACCCTTGAGAAAGAGAGGGAGAAGTTGGTGATAAATATGGCAGACAGAAAGTAGGCCAGCTAACTGTTTCTTTTGTGTAGCATGTGTGGTGGTCGAGTGTCACCTGTGTCACAGTGTAAACTGTGATCGAGTGGCAGGACAAAGTAATAGCTGAGTGTCTCATAACATAAGTGAATTTTTCACTGGGTAACTTTTTACCAAGTAAATGATTTTTAAACTTTGCAGGTGGCATTGACTTTGGTGTCTGTCTAAAGGGAATCTTTAAAAGAGAGCTCACAAATAGTGTTGTAGGAGGTGTCGTTCAATAAGAACAGTAAAATCCCTTATAGATAATAGATTTATGTTAAGTATTGATTTCATCATCTCAAGTAAGAGCAGCTTTTTATTCTAAGATGTGTTCATTTGTGTTAAGCACAACTGGAATTGTGTCAAGCACAACAGGGTGTCCATTCACTTCTGAAAAAAAGAGTGGTGTCTAAGACAACGCTCTCTGTCTTCTTACCTTTCCTTCTATCTCCCTCGAGCTACATCGCACACTGCTCTCTGCCTCCTTTACATTCAACCTTAAGTTTTTGAACTGGCTGCACAAACTTATTATCCTGCTTTGCATTTGCCTTCCAGGCTTTCTTCAAGAGGATAGCAAGGCTGCTACTAGAATTAGCTCTTTTAAGTGTGGAAAAGTGGAGATACATACATATAGAAGTAATGATAATGACATACACAAGTAATGATAATGAAGGCCACTGGAATTCTTACAGGCAGTAGTGATTCTTGAGGATTTCCTCCCTGGTCAGAATGCAGATGATCAGAGAGTGGGACAAGTTTAATGAAATAGAAGCTGCTTGGGGATATTTGCAGCCAGGGTGTGTAATATAGTAGTGTATTCTGTTCTTTATCTTTTCTCTCTTCTGTACCACTCCACTAGCAGTCCTGACAAAGGGCTATGGGAGTGTTTCCAGGCAGGGCAAATATTTCTTTAAATTGGAGAAGGGATGAAAAATCTGTAGGATTCTATAGTCAGACCACAAAGGAGAGTGTAAAATTTAACTGGCTGATGTGAAAGCAGCTTCTGGCTACTTGATCACCAGTAGATGCCTGTGCTTGTGCTCCAAAAGCATGCTACCGTATAGCTTTTTTTCTGAGTCCAGTGTCCTTCTCTCGCTCTCATACATTTAATGCATACATATGCTTGCAAAGGTCATATTCTGTAGTTTGTACAAATTGCCTTAATGTATTCAAATCGGTACTGTGTTAATGAATAGTACATGTTTGAAAGTATTGTGTTTATTTTAAATTATGTGTTTTAGAAATTTAAATTTTCTGTATTTTATCCACAGAGACTGCTTGCTAAAATGGTAAGAACCTATGAGAAACGAATTGACTGGCTATCTGTTGCTAGCAGAAGAATATGGGGAAGTGTTTGTGAAAGGAGGTATTGTACTCTGATAGTCCTTTTTTTGTGTATCGGTAATGGTTCTTATTTACCAGCCTTTGCTTTGTGTGTAAGTCAGCACCAAATAATACAGGGCAGAATATAGTCAGATGTAGAGACAACAGTTGCAGATATGACCAGTGTAAGCAATTAACTTTTGAAAACGGATGCTGATTTCAGCTTTTTAATGCAGTGAATTTACTGAATTCAGGGATCATCAGTCAACACAACTGCAATTTCCATGAGACAGGATGAGACTCTTAAATTTGAGTTATCTAACAAGCCACATGTTTCAGACATGTTTTGGATATTCAAGTACAGAGAAGGAAAAGGACCTGGATAGGGTTAAACAGCCCTTATGGCACTACATGTGCCAGTGCCCTGATCATTGCATAGCTTAAGAAAGATAGACTTTTCCATTATTGTTACTATATTTTTAAAATCTCACCTTATTTTTGCAGATTTTTTAAATATAGATTCAGTGGTTATCTATTTTGATACATATCTAGAAGATACTTTCCCTGGGGGGTTAGAGTGCAGTGAAGATATGTAATTAAATAAGATTTTTTTTTTTTTTTAATAACATGTTTCTTTTATAGGGTGGTTATACTTGTTGATATATCGGTGACAAACTCCACGTATATCATCCATATCCAACATTCTTTGCGGCTTTTACTTGAGGAACAAATGTCAAATAAGGATTACTTCAATATTATAGCGTAAGCAACTATTTAAGACTCTTTAAAAATAATTGTAACACATTGCAATGAAAGAAGTATGCTGAGAGATTGTAGTTACTAATGGGCATATGTTAGATTTTTTTACTTGTATTTAAAATTTTATGATGAAGGAATAGCACTGAGTTATCATTTTTGGATAGGTGTATGGATCAGATGTAGAGTGGCCAGATTAGTAATTAAAAATCAGTGTTTTGGGTGAGGCTCACTGAAACTGATTTCATCATACCTGCAACAAATTCTCTTCCCACTATATTGTTCATAACAGTGTCAGTTCACATGTCAGAAACTTTCAGTGGAAGAGGATTCTGGAGGTGTCTCAGGTACCAAAACTGAGAACACCCTTTAAATTTTATAGTAACTCCAATACTTTTTTTAACACATAATAGTACTAAAATTTTGTACTCGACACTTGTAGTCAGAAATGTATGGCATGTCTGCTAAACAGCAGCTGGATGAGTTTCTGAATGGGAGGTAAAAGCAAGAGACAGCAGCTCATGGAGTTCCAAACCTGGTGGGAAAGCAGATCTGTTACCTCGTAAGAGAGATACAGGCAGCATCTGAGGGTTTGAGGTGGTTTTGTCACAATCCTTCTGCTGAGTTTTACCAGCTCACTTAGTATGCTGTTCAGGAAAGAAAAATGTAGTCTGACCCACTGCCTTCAAAACCTGAAAACCCTCAAGTGGTGGATAAATGTGAATAATTAAATTGTTTGAAGTAGAAAATAGCAAATCGGGCAATTTTACATCTGTAATACCCCAAAACAGATTTTTATTTTTCAGTGAGTTTGCTCTATATTTTTTTTTTTTTTTCTAAAGCATAGTCTGAAAATTAATTGCTGTTATCTTTCTGTGCAAGCTTTGGGAGTGATGTTGTGGCTTGGCAGCTGGAACTGGTTCCTTCCCAACCAGAAAACTTACAGAATGCTTGGAGGTAGGATCAAATAACTTTCCCATATATCTGAATTCATAGAATCATAGAATGTTTTGGGTTGGAAGGGACCCCTAGAGGTCATCTAGTCCAACCCCCCAGCAGTGAGCAGGGACACTGCTAACTAGATCAGGTTGCTCACAGCCCCGTCCAACATGGCCTTGAATGTTGCCAGGGATGGGGCCTCCACCACCTCTCTGGGCAACCCGTTCCAGTGTTTCACCACCCTCATTGTAAAGAATTTCTTCCTTACATCTAGTCTAAACCTACCCTGCTTCAGTTTAAAACCATTACCCCTTGTCCTGTCACAGCTGGCCCTACTAAAAAGATTTTCCCCATCTTTCCTATAGGCCCCCTTTAGGTACTGAAAGTCCTGTAAGTTCTACTGTATTACAATTTTTCTATATGAAATGAAGGGGGAATTCTTTCATGTCTATGCTCTGAATCTTATCTTAAAACTAGTTTGCCATGGTGGCAGTACAGAAACTAGAACAAATAATTTGGGTCATTATATAATCTGGTTTGCTGTCTGTCATTGTCAAAAATTTTAGACTCCAATGCAGTGTTCTTTAAGATTCTTAGTTCTCTTTATTGCTGTAAGCAAAAGCTTTTGTTGCTCCATTCTTTGAACTGTAAACAGCATCTTTTAGGTGGGTGTTGAGCTTGCAGTGCAAAGGGAGTAGGAACTTCATGAGTGCTCTCAGGAGGGCTGTGGAAATAGACTTCAAAGACAAAGATAAACACAAATCACAAGGGCTTTACCTGCTGACTACTGGAATACCTGATCAGGAAACCGTAAGTATCACAGGTTTTGCAACTCTTCTCTAAGTTCCTATCAGAATTAATCTCAACTCTTTTTTTTTTTTTTTTTTTTTTTTGGTAGTACCAAGCTTTTGCAGAATGCTTCTCCTTTACATATCTAAGACAGCACAGCTATCAGGATCTCAAACTTCCATTTCTGCAACTGCTATTCGTGTGTTGGAGGTAGCAATTAATAATGTGTGAACCATAGAAAATTCAAGGGGTGTTTTTAGGATTCCTTTCCCACTCCTGCTCTGGCCATCATTTCACCTCAAATTTCTGAGTTTGAACAAACCAGCTCCAGTTTTTCATATGATCTCATTTCCTTATAACTCATGGAAACAAAGCCACAAATAATTTTATGGTGGAACTCAGTAGTATAGTACTGATGATCTTGGAGGTCTTTTCCAACCTCAGTGATTCCATGACTATGTAGAGACAGCTCCTATTTTTAGTAACAGTAATCCATTGCTTGGGTATATGTTCGTAGCGCATGTGCTCTGTGACTGTTAAGCCATGGGCACAGCCTAGAGTTTCCAAACATACCATAATCCAACTGGAATAACTATGTGTGCATAGTAGGGTGTCTCTTTGTTACTAAACTTCTGGGAATTCTAAAAAGTCATTAAAAGCCCATGTGGATAACAAGAAAACAAAGGATACGTACAAAAAGGCAAATGAATAGTTCCATCCCTACTTCTTTGCTTCAGTGCATGGCTACCCTTGAAGTCCATGACCTTGTGTCTTTGATTCCCGTAGCTAACCCATCTCACTTCATGGCTGCAGCAATGCCCTTGCCGTTGTCACTAGTAATAGTGACAGTTTTTGTGTATATGCGTGATTTGAGGAGGCATTCAGCTACTCAGGGTATGTTTCTGTAGTGAATTGCTCAGGTTGGGCATGTTTGTACATCAGTTTAGGAACCAGTGGAGCAGATGGAAGTTCGTCTGAGGTAGAGACACGACTGACTTTTATCTTTTTTTTTCCCTTGCTTTTTTTCTTCTCTGTCTTGCAGCACACAATCAGTGCTTACATGGCTGAGGTTTGCAAAGGTTTTGATTTGCAGCTTCATGTCTGTCTGTTTAGCGTAATGGAGGACGTTGACTCCAATGGGATTATTCCAGCTCGCTATGCTAACCCAACTGAAACTGCCATTGCTTTTAAAGAAATAGTACAGGCAGCCAATGGGAGATTTCATTGGTTTGGAGAAGCAGGTATGTGAAAAGGAAAGTCATCACACACTTCTTTTTCGTTAATTAAAAAATACTTATTAATGTGTTTCTCCCCCAAATCAAGTAGTTTACTTTTTAGGACGTGATAATGCTATACTAACACTGAGATAGAAACAGAGGTCCTAGTTTGATTAAGGCTTTCAGTTGTATTGCAGAAAATTATAATGCAGCCTTAATGCAGGAATTTGATTTTTTTTTCCTTATTTGAATTCACTGTTTTCTGCTAGATATTTTAAAGATGAACATTTAAAATATAGTTCCTAATGTGGTATGTCCAGACTGCCTGGCATACTGGAACCAAAGGCTTTTTGATTCTTTTAATTGAAATTTGGCATGCTCTACAATTTGTACACTTTAAAAAAAGATGTATTTTGTACACTTAAAGTGTAAATTTTTTGTTCACTTTAAAAAAAAAAAAACAGCCTGTGCTGATTAGCATATATTTGATTATCAGGTATTTTTGAAAGTGATGATATCACTGTTATTGTGTCTGAAATGGAAAAAGCAAACAACTACTCCCAAAAGGTATGAATTACATGTATCTTTTTAAGTCATGTTTTTCTTTAGAGAAACGTTCAATGGTGTTTGTTTAGCTGACAATGCAGAAGATTAGATAAAATTAAAATCCTTGTTAGGTGGGCAGGAATGCTCTAGAGTGTGAGAATAGTCACTGTTCAGTAAATACAGACTAGAAAGCAGTTGTACAGTAGCACTGCAGTGATTGGTGTTGGAGCAGCCATGATTCCTTACGAAATACTAGGACTTTACAGTCGAAAGGATTCTTCTTTTTGTTGCCAATCCCATGATGAATTCTTCTCAAGTAGAATTAATTGTTCATTATAATTTTATATATAAAAATGAATGTATTTAAAAGGTATATATATTATATAACAAATATATATGATGTTCCTATAAGTGACAATGGAGGAAGGAGTTGTCATTGGCACAATACATTTGTTCAATTCTAAAACAGCTGGGTTTTGAAGTGTACTAAGGATGCAGAACAAGACCATACCTCTCCATATTACATGCACATGACTTTTTCCAAAGGTATCTAACAAAGTGACAGGGGCAATATAGCCAGCCTGGCAGTACAGTTGTTGCTTCTTAAAAAAGTGTGATTAGGAAGATACATGCTGTAAGGCGTACGTCCAGAAGTCTCAGCGCCTTGTTGCATGCAAATCCAAGTCACAAAAGTATTTTTAAAAAGAAGAGTTGGTGGATATTCAATGGAATTTTAAAATATTTTGTTATCATTTAGTAGTTGCATATACTTGGTTCATCATCTTCCAATTTGTCTTGGTATGCATACTATTGCCTTTTTTTTTTTTTGTTTGCTCAGAGCAAGGAGGATTTCCCTCCTATGTGTTTGAGCAAGTACAGCACAAAGGAGTTTCTATTCAGTTAGAGGTGTTAAGCATTGCCAGACTAATATATCTGGTATGAATTTTATTTATTATTGAAGTAATAAATACAGAATGCCTGTCTTTGAAATGTCTTTTACTTAAATTTCACGTATATGAATTACTAAACAACGTGAACTTCCATTTCAGTGTGCGTTCCTAGTGGAATCCTTGAAGCAACGTTCAGTAAATAAGTCTGTTAATCCATTTATACCAGAAGGAGTCTCAAATGTCCTTACGAAGAAGGAGAAAAGACCACAGAAGTTGCCATCTCCTAAACCCACAGCTCTGAGTCTGGCTAGAATGGTTTGAAATGGTCCCATTTTCATGATGCTTTGTGTTTTAATTGGAAGTCCTACCCAACTATGGGATGCTGCTCTTTGTGAGAGAAGTGCTCAGGCTGAAAATTTGAAGGAAGTGAAAAAGCACACTCATAGTACTCTGAATTTACATTTTAACTTGCTTTCAAAATGCTACATAAACAAAAAAGTACATCTTACTAACTCCTGTTAAGTAGTTAGAACCACTAGTTAGTAGTGTCTAAAATTGTCTAAAAATCCCTCCTCTGACCTTAAAAAATTTAGTGTTTAATGAAAGCAAAGGCAAAGCAGAAATGTGCTTTACCAAGTTATGTCTATTTTACAAGTCCTCCTAGCAAGTGCTGAATTTTATGGTATTCTGCTCATTTACAGATGAGACAGCTGCAGCTGAGTAGCATGTCTTTGGCCACACAGAGAGCCAGCATAAAACAAGAAATAGGATTCAGGATTTGTTTCCTGCCTGCTGTGCTTATTTCCATGGAGTTAACACTACTGAGTTCTTTGGCATTTTGTTAATGTTTTACTTGATAATTTTGACTGTGTATGCATCTGTTTTGAGTGGGTGTGCAAATCTGTAATATACGTAAATGGCCAGCACCAGTGCTTACCACTTTGTTGTATAAATGGCTAGATACAGAACTGCCTATTGCAAAAGATGTAGTAAACTTTTGACCTGGAATTTTCAGGTCTCATCTTTGAAATGGGAATGGCACTCTTAAGTGTAGGTGTGTTCATGTTGCAAAGACCTTTGTAGGCAAGCCCAAACAGGTTTTCTATGCTGTTTTATCAAAACCAATATATTCTCAACGCCTCTTCACAAATGCAGGAGGAAAGTAATCACTCAGAGATCTGATTACATAGCATAGTTTTATAGGGTTTAAACGTGTAGAAACTGATACAGGTTTGTCTGTAGGTGTTTGGTGATATTTATAGTAGAGCTCTATGTTAAATTAGATGTCAGTTACTTGAAGGCTCTGTGTCACAGCAAAAGTCTGATCCTACTGGATGAAACAAGTGGTTGTGATGTTTCGCAGACTGCTCAGCCCCTAGAGGCTTGAGCCATACGTAAAGGAAAAATTACTGTTCAGCAGTAGGTTTCCAGTATTCAATAAAACTCTGAGGAAAATACTATATACTATATTCTGTAAAACAGTGTCATTGCCATACTAGATTGCTCCTTCAAGTGACAAAAATGGTCCAAACTTGTCTGCCTGTACATGTTAGTTTTTAGTTTTATGGCAGCAGATGAAATTGGCAAAATAATTAAAACAGAGCAATTAGAGTTACTTAACCTAGCAAGAAATCAAAAATTAACTAGTCATCATGGCAATCTGCTGACTTGTTAGAAGAGCCAGCCTAAAACAGGAATTAGAGAATAATGAAGAATAGTTCCAATTTTGAATAACGCAGTTATGATCGAACTGAAATACTTTACATTTTTTTCATTATTATATGTGCTTGTAGTATATTAAAGACAACCATGGTGCAGAGAGAAATGCTTCCATAAGAGTACTGGCATGGCGTCCTACTAGTGCCAAAGCAGAAATTCCACCAGGTCTGTATGGATTAGGGGCTTTGTCTTCAATTTCTTTGGGTTAAAAGAAAATATTTAATTAGAGCTTTAATTTAAGTTTTAGAAACACTTGCAATTTTAAGCTTTAACCAGATTGATAGGAAACATTGTGATTGTTTTGAAGTTACTATAGTATGAGTTTTAGCTGTAATGTATCTAGTTTTCTTTTAGGTTGTGAGCAGAAGGAACACTGCACAGCTGTATAACTACCCAGGGTCCAGAGGAGGGCTACAAAAATGATCCAAGGGCTGGAGCACCTCTCCTATGAGGACAGGCTGAGAGAGTTGGGCTTGTTCAGCCTGGAGAAGAGAAGGCTGCGGGGAGACCTGATTACAGCCTTTCAGTATCTAAAGGGGGCCTGTAGGAAAGATGGGGAAAATCTTTTTAGTAGGGCCAGCTGTGACAAGACAAGGGGTAATGGTTTTAAACTGAAGCAGGGTAGGTTTAGACTGGATATAAGGAAGAAATTCTTTACAATGAGGGTGGTAAAAGACTGGAATGAGTTGCCCAAAGAGGTAGTGGAGGCCCCATCCCTGGAAGCATTCAAGGCCAGGTTGGACGGGGCTCTGAGCAGCCTGATCTAGTTAGCAGTGTCCCTGCTTCCTGCAGGGGGGTTGGACTAGATGACCTCTAGGGGTCCCTTCCAACCCAAAACATTCTATGATTCTATTTCCAGGTCATATGATTGAATATCCATCCTATATCAGGAAATGTCAAATGTCTGTGGTGGAAAATAGAGCCCTGTTTTGCCCCAAGCCATAATTAGAACTTCACTTCTCTTGGTTTTCAATTCATATTCCATTTTTTTCAAAGGCTCAACAATTCAGAGATTTATTATGATATTAGTTCAATATATATATTTCTGCTAATACTGTTAGTTCCCACTGTAATTAATATGTTGTTCCACTTGATTTATTTGTGATCTAGTAATGACGGGAAAAAACCCACAAATGTCAGGTTATCTGAAATGCTGCCTCTTGCAACTGCTCCGGGTATACGAAACAGCTCTTAACAACAACCAGTCATTGTTGGTCCCTTAAAGTTCAATTCCTTTCTCCTCCATTTTTGTAATTTTCCTGTGTTTTTTCTTTGCATCTTTGCTAACATCTGCAAATATTTTTTTTTTGCATTAAATTTAAGTCTTGAAATCTACTGATTTATTGAAATGAGATTGTTGATATGTAGTGGTGTTTACGAATCTGGATTCACATTTGCATATGAGGTGCTTTGGACAACGTTAATTGGCTTTTCCAACAAATACTACGCTTATTGTAAACCTGTAATCTATTCAAATTATGCCATGTGACATTCTTCCTGATGGTAATTTATAAATCTATAAAGGTTTTGGTTCCATTTCTATGAAAGTAGCATAAGTAGTTCTATAATATGGATTTTTCTTAACCAATGTCTAAGAAAAATAAGTATTTATGGTTGTGGTAATAGGAAATTAGGAACTGAAGAACCAGGTTGCATATAAGAGTTTTATCTAGCTGAAGTAACTCAACATTTTTTATTTTCTTTCATTTGTAGCACAAACAATAAAAGAATGGCCTCAGACTGAGGAAAAAAAAAAGCATAAACCAAGGAAGCAGCCAGAGTTTTCTGTGTCAGTATTTTATACTGATAAAGGAAGAAATGTGGGTACGTGTTGTCAGGATATGATGGGCGAAGCCTTTTTATTATCAGCAGTTTTGTTATAAAACTGTTAGGATGTTAAGTCACTCATGCTCAGTGTGCTTTAAATAGTGAGTGGAGGTGAATTTCACTTATCAAATAGTGCTGGGGTTTTTTTGGTTAGGTTTGGCTTTTTTGGCTCTGTTTTATTTTTGGGGGGTGTTTTGGTTTCTTTCTGTAAAGAATTTATAAATTCCTTTGGGATCTTTTGATCAAAGATGCTCTAAGGAAAAATGCTGTCATCGTGGTTTAGATGATTAAAGATGATTTGATTTGGAATTTTTTTAAGGTGACAATTTTTAAAAATAAGTGATTTTTAAAGTATTTTGGGGTTTTTTTTCAAATGTGGAATTGTGTATGAAATGCTAGTCTGTGGGTTTTGGGGGGGTTCTTTGTTTTCTTTTGTTGTTTGGTTTTTTTATTTTTTTAGTCAACAGTCATATGTAATTCAAAAGAGCAATAATTTAAACCTAGGGCTCCCAATATTTAATTTTGTTAACAGGTGTGGTATACCGAAAGTATCCAAAGATAATGTGCATAAGAAAGTCTGTTCCCTCTGTTACATTGCCAAAAAAAGAAGAAATCTGTTCAAGCAAAGAGGTATTTCGCTCTTTACAATAAACTGCCATTTTAAATTAATTGTGATTCTGTATAGTGTATTATTACTTAAACTATTCTAATATTTACTAATAACCAATTGCTCCATTTTTTTGTCTTACAAGTGGCTGACAAAATACAGTATTAAAAAGCTTAAACTGGAATTGCCCAGACTGATGTTTGGTCCAGGCTGTACTCACCAGAAGAAAACTGTGGAGTCTCTGCACAAGAAAGTATCGGCAAAATACTGTACTATCTTCCCTAGTGTAGAAATCAATGTAAGCTTTTGCAGCTGTCATATGCCTGCATCACGGAAAGGCTTTGTATTTGTTTAAGATAATGCACATTGATCAATGTTTGTGGCTCGGTAGTGTGATGTCCTCTCCACTATTCCCTGTTCTTCCTAAATCACCCTTCTATCAGAAAGCTAGAGAAGGTCGTTTATTCACCACAAGAAATATTTTGTATGTTTGAAGTGCAGACTGCACGGGATCTTTAGAACATTTGGCATCTCCTCTGCTTATACAGCGTGAAAAATAATTTTAAAATTTTAAATAAAGTTTTTAAAAATCACATGTGAGTCAAAACTGGGAAAATTTTGGATTTTGATTGTTTCAGTTTGTGTAATGACTGGAGAGAAGCATGGAAAGTTAAGTCCAGGATATTATTGCTCTATTGTATCTATAAAACTGTCAGAAATAATGCAACAGTTGCACCTGTCCAGCCAAATTGTATAATTTTGTTGCCCAGCACAAATGACTGAGATGAGAGCTAGACTTTCCTAATTTGGGTACACCAGTTATTTAGTGGCAACAGAGTTGCAAAACTTTTTCCAACACTATTTCATAGAGGTAAAGACAAAAAACTTAGACAAAAGATTTCTAATGCAGACATTGCATATATAGCAGCTGAGCTCAAATCTCCTGAAGTAAGATGCTCTTGTACAAACTGATTTTTTCCAGGGGGTTGTGAAACATCTGCAGTTTCAATCTAAGGAACTGGAACTCTACACTGAACAACTGGAGAAAGTGCTGCAGCGCTATGTACAAAGAATACAGTGGCTTCTGTCAGGTATTGGTGTGCATCTGTTTTTCTATAAAGCACAACTTATACATACATAAAATCTTCTTGTCTACTATTTCTAATAGAATAAATCTGAACATAAATCTGGACCTCAAATATGAATAAAGGTAATCCAGAAGTATTTTTATGACAATAAAATAGAATGCAAGAGAATTCAGCATCTGTGTAGCTGATAAACATCTAGCTTGCTGTGAAATAATTCAGGCTGTGATGCAAATTATTCCTTTTTGTATGTTGTGTTCATGAATACAAGGTTCCTGGTGTCAGAAGCTTTCTATCAACAGAATATATACAACAATATATGCAAGCAAAACTAGCTTTTCTGTTTCTTTTGCTAAGAACGTGCCCTGTTTAGAAGTTCAGCATTACTGCTGATGAAAAGTATTTTGATCCCTTTGTTGCTCATAAAGATCTTTGTTGGGAAACAGTTTAATTTTTTGTTGGATTGTGAAGTAGGAGCTACAGATCTTTTAATGCAAGTTGCTACAATTGGCTAGTAACTAATGCTTGACAGTGCTAGACTTGAAATGGCAGAAGACTTTTCTATTATTAACCTTTGAACTACCTTGTTTCTACACAAATTAGAATTTATTATGTAGAAATGTGCTCAGAATAACCTGTAAAGACTGAAAAATTTACAGTATGCTCAATAAAATAATATGTTCAATAAAATAAGCCTACATAATGACACTTAATTAATTTTAATGTTCTGGCCCAGGAAGCCGAAGATTGTTTGGTACCATTTTAGAAGCAAATGTCTGTGTTTTGATTGATACATCTGGTTCTATGGACCCATATTTGCCACATATCACAAAAGAACTTACCTCTCTTATCTGGGAACAGCTGAGAAAAAATGAAGTCAGGTATGATGAACTACTGATAAAGACTGAAATCTGCATACTACATAATAAGATTACTTAATAATTGCAAATAATACAGTACTGAAACACAATACAAGAAATTATTATATGTTAGTGCATAATATGCATGTGATATGAACTGCTTTTTCTGTTCTTTTTAAACAACTTTTAATTATGATCTCTCTAAGATTTGAGCCTCATTTGCCATAGGCTGATGCCATTTATCCTTTTGGGCTCAGCATCGCCATAGATTTTCTGTTCATGCAGAGTGAGATATGCTTTCGGACTCTTCCAAAGCCGAAGACCTTAATCCAATACTAGGCTCCTGGGTTTGGTTTTTTGCTCTTTTTTTTTTTTTTTTAATTGGGTTTGGGTTTGGTTTTTTGATTCCTCTTTTTGTATTTATTTCAAAACTGGCTTATCTGAAGTGACTGATAGAATTGGTTAGGGTTAAATGTTGTGGGCCATCTTTCTCCTCAGATTTAACCTGCTGAGATTTGCAGAAAATACGGAGAGCTGGAAGGAGTGTCTTGTAGAGGCAACTGATGAAACATGTCATGATGCTGTGCAGTGGGTGTCCAAATTCCATGCTTATGGAAATACATGCATCCTTATGGCTTTACAGGTTAGTAAATTGTGTACCACATTTTGGAGAAGACATTGTGTCTTGTGGTGATAAAACACTCCCAGCTGACTGATAATATTTTAGGAAAATTATTTGGTCAAAGCATGCAACATTTTTATATGCAAAACACTGAACGGATCTGGAATCGAGCCACTGTTCCTGTCCCCAGGATCCCCTCATAGATACTAGAATTCATTGCTCATACTGAGTTTAACAAAAATGTGAAACATCAATAGTTGTATTAATACTTGTGTTCAAAAAATACCGGAGAGAAAAAATAGCCTGTTGCTCAAAATGATGCTTACGTACAACTGTGGCTGTGATATATTTGCTCTGAGCCAAACAGGGATTTTAAATAAGCAGTGTTTGTTGGAATCACATTGGCATTGAGTACAACTCTTGACCTTTAGTAACAGGTGCAGAAACTTTCCTCCAATAAAAATTCTCAGTGTAGAAATTGACTGGTAATAAGAATTTAAAACAGAGACTGAAAGACTTAAAATTTGAATCAAAGAGAAATGTTGCCTTAAGTGAATGATTCTTGTTCTAGACAACCTTGCAGAATCTCCTTATAGATTTTGTGGAATTCATGGTGAATCTAGTCCAGTAGATCTATAAGGCATGTCTGTATTACTAAAATGTCCACTGAGTAAATTACCATAGGAATTTTTCCTAATACAAAAAGGCCAAGTCCTAGTGAGCCTGATTTTCAGACATTAAGCATCACAAGTCCCACAAAATGTGATGTAAAAATCTTCTGTGAGCAGTTCTACAAAACCATCCAATTTGCTTATTTCAATGAGTCAGTTTTTGGTGATGCCCTGCTTATGAATATATTGCCTTATGCTAACAAATTATCTACTTGTTTATTTCTCAAATTTATACCCTTGATCTCTTACATACTTAGTGAAAAGGTAAAGACAATACTAACTTGGTTAAAGATGTGGTAAATATAAAGCTATCTTAAATCACTGGAATAGCGTTTTCATTCTTAAGTATAACTTTTCATATAAATGTACCAATTATTTAAGCTTATTTTCTGCTTTTCAGAAGGCTCTCAGTTTCCAAGATATAGAGGCACTGTATGTATTGACTGATGGCAAACCAGACACCAGTTGCAGTCTGATTTTGAAAGAAATTGAAAGATTGAGAAAGAAACAAGATATTAAAATCCACACCATTTCTTTCAGCTGTACAAACAGGTACATGACATTTTGCAAGAACAAAAAAAAAATCTTTAAAATTGCTAGCTTATTTATTGTCAAAAGACTGTGTTAACAAAATGTGCAGTGTGCTTGGTTCACTGAACACCAGGATTGAGCTAAACATTCGTGCATGCGGGAACTGGGAAGGCTGTTCTGACACAGGTAATTGCCCCACGGCCTTGTCACACTACTTATGTCTGTGAGGGAGTTGCCTTCTTGCACACAGAGAAGTCATATGCATCACTAGTCTGCAGCACTGAGGCCATTCCTGTAGGTCTATCATATACACCTCCCTATAGAGGCATAAAAAGTCAATACACTGACCTAGACTGGAATCAGGAGTGCTAGTAGAGTGCTAATGCCAGCCCTGGTGGGGTGTGGGTTAAATACATATCTCTGGGTGTTCCTTTTCAGGGGTCTGAACCACAGTAATACCTGATAAAATGTTGAGAGCGTATGTCGACTGGAG
This sequence comes from Gorsachius magnificus, assembly GCA_034008185.1. Taxonomy (NCBI): domain Eukaryota; kingdom Metazoa; phylum Chordata; class Aves; order Pelecaniformes; family Ardeidae; genus Gorsachius; species Gorsachius magnificus. The sequence goes on along the minus strand of CM067087.1, from coordinate 9,449,713 downwards.
TTTCTAGATTATTCTCCTACTGAAGGAGTATAGTTTGCATACAACAGAGCTACTGTGAGAGCCAAACCAACACGTGGCCCACAAAAATAATTGGGGGATTTGCTTCAAAACTCCATTACTGCTCCAGATAAAATTGGCCAGATCCTACGCTGCTGTGGTAGCTAACAGACCTTAAAGCTAAATCCCTCAAAAGACAACAGTTAGTTTGGATGTCATTTTTCAAGCCATTAAGGGGAGAAGCAGTAGACATCTTGATACGTAGTTTGTGGTCTGTGATTTTAGAAGTGAGGTTTGACAGGAAGAGAGTTTTATTTTGTGAGCATTTATATATCTCCCTTTCTGGTAAAAACTTTGAATTTTTAGTCCTAAGTTGAAAAAGCCAACTTTAAGTGTTTATGAAAAGTCTTTTAATTATTAATATTTTGAGTTATTTTATTTGCCTATCATTCAGTTAAATGGTCAGTAGCCAATAACAGTCCATTAGGGAAAACTGCTAATAAGGGGGAAAGATGTCATTTCTGACTATGAGTTACTCTGAAACAAAAATCTGCTGCTTCCTTTCAAAGAAATCTCCTAGTTAGTTGCGGAGATTTTTAGTGTCCAGTTCTAGAATGGAATCAATCCTTGCAGCTTACTTGAAATTAAAGGATGCATGACTGGTTTTGACTTTGCAATGTTAGTGCTTGGGAGACAGGACTCTGAAACAGTTTATAAATGGCAGTAAAAGCGTGTGGTTTAGCATACTTGCAATAAGAATATAGTAGCAACTGTACCAGTTACCACAATGGTTGGATAACAGCAGAGGCTTAGGCAAAAGAACAAAATATGGAGCATGCACAAAATGTTCTTTCCCTTCATGGAGTTTCCCAGCTTTTGGGTTTCTTCCCCTGTGTAAAATATTACTGCCTGGCTTCTGGATTTCTTGGTTTGTTTCTTTTTTTTGGTTCTATCACTATACTGAACCTCTTGTCCAAAACCAGCCTGGTTTTGGAGGTTATGATAGCTAAGCACTGCATATTCTTCATTAGCAATTGACTATTAGAAATGATACAGAAGTTTATAATCATGTCCTCCAAACTATTTGTTTTGATACAATATTTTGTGAGGAATTCTTAGAAATTCTTTTTCTATTGTTCTTGCTTTCAGAGAAATAATTTTCTTAAGTAACTTACTACTTTATTGTTAACAGAGGAGCTAATGAATTTCTGAAGAAGCTTGCTTCCCAAACAGGAGGACGCTACCATTGCAGTTTTGGAGATATGGATGGACAATTAGCAGCACACAGAATGATGACTGAGGGGTTTGATGACAGTGATGTATGTTAAATACATTGGTTTTGTTGGGTTTGGTTTTGTTGCATTTCAACTTAGTTCTTCATCAGTAGTCAAACTACATTTAAAACAAAAACCATGAGATAAACTAATATAAGACTGCTGAGATACTTCACACTGAAACTGAAAGGAGAAATCTTAATATGTGGCTTTGCCTCTCTGCTAGCTGCCTTGGTCAGGTGACCAAACCCATGAAAGAAGTATACAATGCAATATAGTTTTTGAAAGAGAAGCAAAAGAAATCTTGTATCTGGACACTGTGGTTTTTAAGCTAAGTTTAGCTTTTACTGTGCCTTCTTATCCCTACCATCTTGTATTTCATTTATGTAATTGTGAAATCCATATACAGTGTTTAGCACATTAATGCTCCAGCAAGAGACCTCAGGGATTGCCACAGCAGAAAAATATGTTAGCGAACAGAACCCTATTCAATCCAAAGTTGTTCTGCTCTCCCTTTGAAAGACCAAGACCTTCTCTGCAAGTAGATAGGAGTAGGGAGATTTAGAGCTTAGGCTCAGTTAATTGAATTGGTAGAAACTGAAAATAATAAATAGGTGCAAGTTAAAGTAGAGTATTTTCATTCTGCTTTCAGGATCCGGTTTTCCCTTACTTTGAAGGAGATGATTTAAAGAAACTTACTCAAGAAGTAGCAAAAGCTAGAAGCTTCTTAAAGCAGGCAAAATCTTTGAGGTGAGTATTTATCAAGAATCTTTAAATAATTGCTTTTTTATTTCAAGAAAAGAAGACAAGAATATCTGACTTCTGGTGTCTGCTATTTAAAAAAGAATTGCTGTTTCTTTCCTTGTACTGTCAATTTTAGTGGGTTTTTTGAGGCTTGGAAAATGACATGCAAGCAAGCTGTCTGCTTCAGAGGGATTTAGTTTTAAGGTCTTACACAATTACCTACCATCATAGTAAAGGATCTGAGCAGATTCTAACAATGTGTTAAACTTCAGAGCTGTTCTTTTCTCTCAGTTGTTGTTCCTCCATTTCTTACATCACAGAGAAATTAGTTAAGTTGTTCTTCTCCTTGCTGAGTTCTGTCATCTGCCAAATCAATGTATTTTTCTTCATGTATATTATTAAAAGAGAATATTGACTCTTGTTAATGTGATGCAATGTTCTTTTTAGTACCTTTTCCTTTAGTATGACTTCTTACTCAGAAATGCAAATTACTTTCCCAAATTTGTATGGACACCTATCCTACCTTATTGGGACTGCTCTAACTGCATCATCATAGATTCTCTGCTAGAATTATGTTCTCTGCACAGAATAATGTGAGGTCTTCCTTCTGTTTTCAAAAAATCCCATCTCCACCCATTTACTTTTCAAGTTACCACCAATCTCCCTTTCTTTTTGCTTCTAAAGACTTGTAAAGTTTCTACTAACCTTTTTCTGGGAAGATTCCCTAAGCCTTTCTCTTCACTCTTCTTACATTTCCTGATTTACTGATGGATATGACAAAATCCTCTGAAAGATCTCAAAATCATTCTCTTCTCAAGCTCAGTCTTTTTCTGCTTTCCTAAATAATTTGACTCGTAATCTTTTTCCTTTCCCTATTAAGTCTTGGGCCCACCAGAATTTGTCCGGTGTCTTCCCCTCTTTCTTTACTGTAATTTTCAGCTTCCTTTTCTCTACATAGAGTAAGAATGTTCTGCTAACACTCTTCAGGTTTGTCTCCCCTTTCTTTTGCTCATACTGTCTTCAGCATCCTCCCTCAACATGAAGTTTCTTTTTCCCTTTTCTGTTAACAGTTATATAGCAGATAACAGTACAATGTGATGTCAGGCCAGAGGTATCCCAGTGACTCCAAATGAGCTCAGTCAGTTCCTGGAAGCAGTACATGCTGTGGCATCACATGCCATCTGTATCTCAGGAAACTGAATTGGCTACAGTGGCACACCATTCCCTGCTGCTTCTGGTGTCATTCAGAGCTGGCTCTGATACCTGCCTAGAACTGGAATTAAGGGCAGTTAAATGATAATGATCCTTATGTTTCTTCATCCTTACACTTCCTAACTGCCAATCCAGAACCAGAAAGTGCCATTTCAATAGTAATAGTAGGCAAAAGTACTTGTAGAGAGCTTTAAAATGCATTATACCTTCTCAATGAAAAGATTTTCTGTCACACAAGGACATGGCTAAACAGAGATACAAAGCTACTGTATGTCTCTGTGAAAAGCTGCTGTAATGCTTTGGGGTTTATTTTTATTTCAAACAGGTTACTACTACAAAAATGGAATATAAACCAGAAGGACAATTCAGGCTTTAAAAAAAGTGCCCAGGTAAATAGTCAACAGAAATAGATCGTAGTTTATGTATAGTTCATATATTTCAGTAGAAGGATAATGTTTCATAAGCCTAATGTAAAATGTATTCATTTCCAGCAGTGACTTTTTCCAACGTTGAAAACATTTGTAATGACTTTAGTTCTTAGCTGACCTAGTCCACAGTATAACCTAATGTACACAAACAACAGTTCAAAGAGAACTGTATTTGGGGTGAAAGGAGCGAGACAGATGTGTATTTGTAGTTATTGATGGTTTAGCTCTTTCTGAGAGCAAACAGCTAAGCACATTAGAGGGTTAGGACCAGATGTAATGGCTGTAATAACAATTGCTACGTGGGCTGCATGATTTATCAGTTAAATTAACAAGGCCGACTGGAAAAAGACCCCACCAATACTGAAGACAGCCTCAGCAAACAATGGACTGTTGTTACAAAGTTGTGGGAGAGGCAGCTGGACAAACTAAACAGAGCCAACATGCTGCTTTTAAATTGGCAAAGTAAAAATTACAGGAAAAGGGAAAATGCTTTCTCAGGGTTAAACAAGACAGAAGCATTTGTCACAGAGCTGTCTGAGGGGAAAAAGTGGACATGCAGACAACTACAGAGTTGCACTAGAGAACTTAGGCCTGCCAAGTTATTCATCAAGGGATTGGGTAAGGCAGATAGATAGTGAGACTGGTTTTTAAATCCTGTTTCTATAGCTGTAGTTTGTATTTTGGTTTACGAACGTTGCCCAGTCAAAGAGAAGGAAAAAAAAAAAGAATCCAGTCTGACCTGCTGGCTAAGAATGCTTGCTTCCTGGAGAATGGAATCTGGAGCCTGGTAAAGTATGTGCAGAATTCAGCATATAAGGGCTAATCACTAGAGAGAGATGCTTGCAGAGGAAATGGATACATAACCATCCTGTAGTAGCAAGGAAGTTGTTACAGGCACGTACAGGCAGAGGCTAGTGTTCTACAACCATCTCTGTCTTTCAGCCTTCCAGTGTAAACTGTATTTCTTGCAAAGTGTGTAGGAAGACATTCCTGTTACTGTACTTCAGAAAGGACACAGCATTGTAGCACAATTAAACATGTAAGGCAAATCGAAAGTTAATTAAGTTAATTTTTATTGGTTTTCCATTACCATTTTGTCAAGGGTGATGGTGAGTCTATGCAGTTTGTATTTTGAATTGTATTTAAAAAACTATTCATGTGTTTGTCTTGTAGGATTAAATTTTAGATGAAGAAAGATGCTGAAGAGGTTTGGAGTGGTACCCCTAGCCTGCCTCTTTTCAGAGTGTGGTTAAAGCTTCCAGCAGAAAGAGGGAGGGTGTATTCTTTGTTGTCTCTAAACTTCTGGCAAGACAAGACATTACAGATGATAAGTGCTGTGGACTTACTCCACTTGCAGACTTTGCAGGACTGAAAGTAAATCAAGCCCTGAACTCACCAAAGTTTAAACATAAGTAGAGGAAATTTTCCAATTTACCTAATTTTTTAATATAGCTAATACAAGTTTTAAAAGTGTATTTCTAATATAATTAGTAGGAATACAGGATCACAACGTTTGTTTCTCTTCTATTCTACTGCATCATATTAATAATTGCTTCAATCAGTTCATCATATGTCCAAGACATCTTTTTTGGCAGTGGTTTGAGACTTCTTTGCTGGTGCTCATTATCCCTAACAGATGGGACAGATGGCTGTGATACTAGAAAGAGAATTCTTTATGCCAGTTTTGCATAGGAAGTCCAAGAAATAACCTTAGTACAAAAAAGAAAGCTTGGAATGAATGTTTTTGCCAAAACAAATTTGCTAATAATTATTTTGACTCTTTGTTTTTTATGTCAACAGTAGAGATAGATTTAGAGTTGATGACTCAGAAATCACTGGACACGCAAACAAGTGTTATCTTGTTGCTGACAAAGCCTGGTTATTTCTGTATAACCAGACACTGCCAGTCTTCTAAGCAATTCTGTTAAGTTCTTATGTTTCCTGTCCTAGAAAGGTTAAAAACATTCCCAGTACCATATAAGAAAATCCATTTTAAGCTAACTGCAGTAATGAGGCATACATTTTCCCAGTTGACTTATGAAATACGCATTTTTTTAATGAGGGATTCTGCAATGACAGCTGCATCTCCTGAGTGCCAGCTGATGGGCATGATTGGATGTACTTTGGTATGGGAGATATTATCTTTTCTGTCCCTCCATCTGTTTTGTCTCCATAAAGAATTAAAAATAATTTCTATCGTAAAAGTATCTTTTAATGTTGTATGCTCTGTACCAGCTGACTCCCACATTCCAAGTTAGTACCAGCCTACTGTGGAATACCACAGTTATAAATGGTGCTTTGTCCTATGCATCACTTTCTGTGATTTTATTAGTATATGTGTTGGTATGTGTGTAACTGCTGAGATGCTTTGATATGAAAATGTTAATTTTGGGTTAATTCATTTTTTATTTGGGGTATATAAGTAGTAGGTTATGGTCACTGATAAAATGAGTGGATTTGTACTAATGGAAATGTTAAAACAGTAAATTGGGTAGAAAGGATGAGGTTTCTGTATTGCCAAAAAGAGATTCTTATTTATTCCTCAGAGGATGTAAGAAATGTCACAATACTGTAGCATATATTCTGATATTTTTATAAAGGTCATTTAAAAGAACCTTAAAAGGAAATGCACTTGTGCAGGTATGTTAAATGATACCAGAGACTTTTTGTGAAATAAGATAATAACACACGTCAGATTTTTGCAAGTGTGGGTAAGCATCAGAATATTTCAGTGTGTTGTGTTAGATTGCAATGTCACACCTCTCATTTACAGCCTTTTTTTTTTCGTATAGTATTTGGTGTTCAGAGATTTTACTCTTCAAAACAATTCCGATTACACATTGTCTCTATAGACTGTCAATGGATCTGTGTAATCCTAAATTCACGGCAACCCACACTAACACTCATCTCATCACTCAGCTGTTTGTTTCGGTTTAGACTGGTCATTTGTTTCTGTGGGCAGAGCTAGCGAGTTTCTCTGGTTCTCTAGAGCAAGCTCCCAGACTTAAAGTAGGTGTTAGGAATTCAGGAGTCTTCTCTTTGCTGGTGGTGTGAGCTGAGGGTTTCTTAGTCTCCTGTTCATTCCATCAAACTCCAGTCCTATGTGAAACCATCTCAAATGGATGCTTATTAGATGTTTGCTTTCTGAATAGTTTAAAAAAAAGGAGAGAGGAAGAAAGGAAAATCCAATTCCAAAAACCTGTCAGCATCAGAAAATACCCTATTCGTTCCCTGTCTCTGTTACAATAAAGAGAATCTAGGTTTTAGGTAACTATGTTGAATGCACTGGTGGAACTACAGTATGAGGAGATTGATAATCCCTGACTCACATAGTGTGAGACTTCATCATTTAGAATCTTAAACTCTCCACAGAGTTTGGTAGGTAGATTAGGCCGACTTTGTCAGCTGCAAGTTTACATGCTTTCAGGCCTCTGTCATCGTGGCCACATTTAATGTGGTACCAAGGCTCACTCTTAACAGAGAAATAACTTTCAAATAACAAACTTAATCTCTTTTAGAGGGTTTTTCCTTTCCTACTTGGAAAGTTCTGCAGCTTATGTTACTATTTCTGGGTTAGTAACAACAGTAGAGGTGAATGGAACTTGGTAAATGAAACTTGGTAGAAGTTATGAAAAGGTGATAAATTGTATCTGACTGGCATAGTGCAAAACAGATCCTCCTCACACATCCATCCTAAGCTACCTCCCATGTCCTCATAACTACTCCAATGTTTTTTGGGTATGAAAACAAACCATGTAGTAGTAATGACGATCTGTACTTCTGTCTGCCAGTGCAATGACTGTTAGAAAACCTTTCAATTAAAAGCAAATCTATTAGGATTGGTCTTCAATAAACTTTTAAAAACCTGCATATAAATAGCTCCTTTTTTTGTTTTCTCTGGGATTCCTATATATAAGAAGCCAAGCTGTCATCCCTGCTCATTATATAGAAACGTGCTTTTATTCAGTACAAGTGAATGTGGTATTTTTATTTATGATGCATTTGTATTCCTTCCCTTCAAACGCTGCATAAACTGTCTCCTTTTCTAACAAGACCTAAGTGCTGAGAGAGGGCATGTTCATTGCCGCTGTGTTAGAAGTTGTGTTGTTTCTTCCTGTAATTCCACCCTGACTTGGCAATGCAGTCTCACAGTTATAATTTCATTTGACCTGTCTGTCTCGCATGCAAAGCAACCACAAATGCAAAGTAAATGAGAACACTGTAACAATGACAGTTGCAGGTACTGGAATCATAAAATGTTTGGTGACCACAGTGTGTAGCATGCACATAGCAGATACTTGGGATGAAAAATTCCAGCTGAACAAAAGATAATATTACGTTAAACGATAAGTTAATATTAAAATTAGAAGATTACTTTTCCTATAAAGGTAATGTTCTCTTTAAAAAAGAGAAGCTGCCGGTTCATATGTTGTTTCTCACTCTTTGTTTCTGAGTATTAATGATCTGGTCATAGTACATTCCTCAGTCACTATGGAGTTTATTATGATGATGATGACCTCAAGGATGGTAGAGGGGAAACAACAGTATTTCCGAGGGGTAAGTGACCGCGACTGGAATACTGAATTACATTTAGATACAGGCCCGTCGTTCTACTGCAGTCATTTTCCTGGAAGTCTTTTCTGTGTTGGCATTGCAGGTTCAAACCTTTAGCATGTTCCCAAGATCCCAGCCTGGTATTTATGAAAATAGAATGTTGTCTCTTTAGCTTTTAAGATGACATCTCTCTGATTTTATGTAAAACAAAAGATACAATTCTAAATGGCCTTGCCTTTTATGCTGCAGCTGATGGCAGAACAAAACAAAAAAAGAAAAAAAAAACCACAAAAGTGAAAACACAGGACACATCAGGAAATGTTCCCAAAGGCCAATGCAATGTCACAAAATCAAAGGAGTTCACCACTAACGTTTGCAGGAATAATTTTAATGGATCTTCATTAACGGATCGCTTCATGCTGAGAATGATTTTCTAAAAATGGTATTTTGGGAGGGTAAGAAAATGGAAGAAGAGGAACTATCATAGGACTGCAGTACTGTAACAAGTCCAGCAGTTCCAATGAAGAAAGCGTTGACTGAACAATTCCTCTGATGAAGCTGTTGCTACAGCTACTGTGTGTTAACATGAGGAACTATGAAGACCTGGGAAATATTACAAAAAATATTAAAAGTAAATATTTGTAAATAACACGTGGTGAGAGGACTGAGCCGGATTTATATAACATAGTTTTATTGTTCAAAAGCTTTTTAAAAAATGTAGTAAATAACATTATGTGTATTTGTAAATCAAGTAATACCCTTTCAATGCAATACTAAATAATAGCTGAACCAAATACTGCTTTTAAGGAGTCTGTGGGGAGAGGGAGGGAGGGCAGGGAAGACCTTGGAGCTCAGCAAGCTGTTACTGCTGCCTTCCCTTGTAAAGGAAGCCAAGCCATGCTATCTGTAATCCTGCACCAGTCCTGGCACGCTGTTCCTTCAGTGAATTGCTGTTTCAGGGTGAGCAGACAAGCCAAGCACTCGGGCCCGAGTGAGGATCCAGCCTCTCTCTTTTCCTCCTCCTTAAGACTTACCTTAGTCGCTTCTTGGGCGGATTGTAACTACATAAGCTACACGTGCTACCTGTGTACTACATGTACACATACCACGTGTAGCCTAGACATGTTTTCATAAGGTTACCTGTCACGAGGATTTTCTCAGGGACCAGCTTTGCGTTCACCAGGGAGCACCTGCTCCCTCTCTTGCACCCCTCGTGGATCAGGAGAGCTGGACTGGCCAGGGTGGGTCACAGAAGAGAGCGACGGAAAAGCTCTGCCATCTGATTGTCTCCACTCTGTATTTATCTTGCCTTTGTGTTAGCATTTTACAGGATTCTTAAGACCAGCAAGTTTATGGAGACTCTCTCATTGTATCTTTAAATATACAGGGTACACAGGAGCTAACAGCAAACCTACAAGCATAAAACATTATAGGTAAAAGACAATACACAGCAACCACAATTACTACTGCAGCTTAGGTGAGCAAAGATTTGTTTCGCTCTATTTTTTTTTTTTCTTCTTTTTTTTCTCTTTAAACAAATAGTTGTGTGTGGAGCAAAAGCAGCAAAGCCTGGTCTCTTACAGATTTGCATTTGGAGATTGTCCTTGTCCATACAGACTGAGCTCACTGTACATCTTCCCATAGCAGGGGCACTGCTCAGCCCTCTCTCCTATTCCTGACTACCTTTTTGCAGGCAACTTGAAGAAACTCAGTGTATATGAGACCTTTTTCAACTTAGTCAAGTTCGATTAAAACTGATAAGCCCATAATTTATCGATACAGAGGTGCAGCTGCCTGACAGACAAGCAAGCACTGTGGGAGGTGCTGCATACTGCATAAGACTTGTTTCCCTAGAAATTAAGAATAGAAAACCACAAGTATGAAGTTACTTCCCAGCATTTTAACGATGCAAATGTTTAATTTGCTTTAAATCAGTTATTTATTAATCTTCTGTATGTTGCTTTTATTAGACTAACAGAACTGTATCCTGGATTGCACCAACACTTTTCAGAGAAGAAGTCGGGCAGTTGACTGCAGCCCAGTGGGAAGTGCAGGCCGTGGCCTTTTTTTGGGTACTCCTCAGTCAGGACTAACGGAGGAATTCACCGGCTTTGCAGTTGCAAGTCCCCATGAAGTTGCATCATTCTGGTCCTGTAATGCCAAACTTTTGGTTTGTTATCTCAGGTAAGATGCTTTTTTTATCACTGTTATAACAGCACTGATTAATACTAACTGGCTTAATTAAATTGATTTCTCATTATTACCAATCCAGTATTTGAATTTTTAAGATAACTTTTAGTATCAGCTTGGAATAGTCAGCTGTCTGATTTCTGTCAGTAGTTTAAGCTGGTTATTGTTCAAGTTTCTTATGCTCTAACATAATTGCAAATGTGTCTTTAAATGATTAAAATTTAATATGGACATTCAGACACAGCACAGCTATAATGGAAGAGGTAAATGTGTTCAAAGTTTAGTTTTTGCCTGGGATGGGTAACTCTGAAGTTACCCAACCCTTTTCACATCCTCCCAGGTGCGAGCAACCCCAGAGCCAAACAGGGACCCGCTGCCAGCTCATGAGGGCAGGGACCCGAGTGCCTGTTTTTTCATTATCATGTTTCCCCTTTGCAGATTCCAGCTATTTTGCAGGGGTTTCTGGTGCTCTGCATCTCTCTGAGCCATGTCCCGCCACCGACTATCCAACCAGTAATCGAGAGATGGTGTGTTTTTCCTGAACAACCTGTTCAACGGGTATCTCAGTGTGGACGGAGCCCTAGCCACCACAGGATGCTTTCCTGCAGTGGTCGTGGCCGTATGAAGACACATGGAGGTAAGGGCCACCATAGGATGCTGTGGGATCCCAGGGATGCTCTGGAAACCCGGGAATGCTGTGGGATGCTATGGGCTCCCAGGGAGCAATATCCCAGGAAGGTTGTGGGATTCCAAAGTTGCTGCAAAATGAGCAGGACCCCGGGGGACGCTGTGGGACTCCGGGAGGGGCTGTGGAAGGGGCAGGACCCCGGAGGGGGCTGTGGGACCCAGGGGGGGCTGTGGAAGCAGCGGGACCCCCGGGGCCGGCGGAGGCGAGAGCCCGGCCAGGCCGCGCCTCCCGCGGTGCGGCAGGAGCTGCCGGTGCCGGCCCGGCCCCTCGGCCCGGCCGTGCCGCCGCCGCGCAGCTCCCCCCGATCGGCGCCCAACGGCCCGGGGGGGCGGGGGCGGGGGGCACCCGCCCCAACGGCCGGTCCCCGCTGGCGGACGCGGGCCCGGGAGCGGCGAGGGGCGCGGAGGCCGCCCCGGCAGCCGGGCTTCCCCGCAAGGCTGAAGCGAGATGCAGACCTGCGGGAGCGCCGGGGACCTTCGGTCTTTCACTGCGGCACAGCGAAGGGATGCGGGTAACTGGGGCAATCGGTAGCTACAGCCCCTAAAAGGCCGTGTCTGTCAGCGGTGAACCCTTGGCCGTTGTTGTATGCATGGGAAGGAACTGCCCGTTTAAGAAATAAATGCTTCGCTATTACTTTTTTCTTAAGATAGTCATTGACCCTTTCTGTCACATCGCAATTCCTTTGTTCTGCTTCCCCTGGAGAGCGAGGGTTTGATAGCCCTGGTCTCTGACACCTTCTAAAGACGTAAAGTGTCAGGCTTTCCCTTGTGAAATCCTCACATATCAACTCTGTCACTGCCCATGATAAAAACACAGTGTATTCTTAATTTATGTTCAGCTGCTGCTACTTAGGAAGGAGTTGAAAACATCACTTTCCTCAGATATCCCTGCGATAGACATGGGGCAAGCAGAAGAGGCACTGAAGATTTCTTTTGCTCTAGGGGACGTTTTGTTCTGCTGCTGTTCAGCTTGGCCCTGCTTGCTTGGTTTTTTAAGCACAGAAACTTAAATGTGATTTGTAGTGTTTTCCTGAGGGTTCAAGGTTTCAAACGCAGGTACGGCCCTATATCCCATCTGACCCCTGAAGGCCAGCTTTGGCTTGTGACGCAGACCAAAGCAAACCAAGCTAAGACGAGGAGATGCGTTTCACGTAGGCAGCGATTTCTCTTCTGCTAATAAAAAATTTCAGTCTGTACCATTATTCTAATTCCAACCCACTTGTGGAAAGCATCTGAATTCATGCTCTCTGCATTAGGGAAATTTTTTTGTAATTTTTCTTTTATTATTCTGGATACCATTTACAAATAAATATTTAATCCAAAACATGCAACCTTTGTTACCTGTTTTCAGGATGCTGTCTTTAACATAGTATACAGACATCTTAAATGTTTGTAAAATGTGACAATTATGATTAAACAAACTCTTAAACAATCTAAGCAGAAAATTTAGATGGGTCTTCTTTTAAAAGAAATCTTTGAAATCTGGAAATTTTGTAGCTAGTCTTTTGCTTTTGTCTGCATGTGTCTTAAACAGGTTGCATTAAAGTAAAACTTTGCTGCTGTGACTAGAGCTTGTCAACATGAGACTCCCTGGAATCGTCTGCATCCGGGAGCGCTATGGAGCGATTTTCAACATGGAGGAGAAATTGGTACATGTGTCTGGGAACAGAAGACAGTATTTCACTGACAGAAAACTTACACTGAGTGGGGCAGCAACACCCTGGCACCAAACCCCTAACTCCAAAGTGAACAGGAATGATGGAGCACGGAATAAAAAAAATATGAGAGCAGTGGTGACAGGAGGCGGAGGCTATTTTGGATACAAGCTGGGATGTGCTCTTGCCAGTGCAGGAGCTTCTGTTGTTCTCTATGACATACACAAGCCTATCTGGGAAATTCCCAACGGAGTGGTGTGTATCCAGGTATGATAAATTATATTTTCACAACTGTCAAAGTTAGTTCATTTAGCCTTTCTATAATGTCGTACTAGTTTTCACAGCATTCAAATACCTAATTGTAAATTACTGCAAAATTCAGTAACCATTTCAGCTGTGTGAATATTCCACGACTTTTTGTCAACTGATTTTAGCCTGTCTGAAATAAGGAAAACAATGAAACCTGTAATGCATAGCAGAGAGTACCTGCTTTACCTCCTGACTCTGAAGTGCTCCTCCTGCCCTCATCTGTGCCTTAGTGTAATCACCTGTACAGTGAACAGAAGGGATATTATGAGGCTTAACTAATGCTTTTAAAGTCCTTTGAGTTCTATGGAAGAAAGTACGATTATCAGCAAGTACTGAGATGGGCCTGGTTTTCAGTCCCAGGACGTACAGCAAGTACAATTACATACACGCATTCCCTCTGCGCTAACTCACTGTATGACAAATGCTAACCTGCAGCTTTGATCTCAAGTCCAAATCTCTTTTCTTATGTATTGCAGGCAGATGTCAGGGATTATGATGCCATATTTGCAGCCTGTGAAGGGGCTGACTGTGTGTTTCACGTAGCTTCGTACGGAATGTCAGGAAGAGAGCAAGTGAGTCCACAGTGTTGTCTTTTTCTGTGTGACTGCCCACACTGAGGGTAAGACACTTGATGCTGTAACATTGCATGTTAGATTTTATCTCTTCAAAAGGTCCTGAGAGCCTGGATCCACGCCCATGCTGTTTTGGTAAATTGCTGTGTGCAAACTGGTGTGCTAGCTGCACGCAGTCTGCTTACGGTACTGTTTTCCTAGCTGTGAAATTATTAGGGTTAGAGTTACAAACACACATACACACACACCCCTTTTCTTACCTTATTTAATAAAAGGAACATCAGTAATTATCTTAGCTGAATAGCTCATTCAAAGCTGTTTGCAATTGAGCAATGCATACCTGGAATTGATCTGGGTAGAGGCCACTGGCCACTGAGTGCTACTGAAACATGGATATTTAATGTATTGCTGCAAGATGTGTAACAACTGGAAATGTGTGTTCAGAAGCACCGTGATTCTCTTTGCTTCAAGCAGGCTAGCCTGTAAAAATACAAGAAAAATACAGGCGGTTTAAAAATAATGATTTGACTTCTTGAAGGCTGAAACAGCAGTCTAAATAATGTTTTTTATAACCAAAGCATTAAACTCATTACCCTTGTTTGGGGACATTTATAACATCCCTCTAATAATATGTATTACTATTCAAAATGCACAATTTCTTTGTTTTCCTAGTTGCACAGAGAAGAGATTGAAACTATAAACATTCTTGGAACAAGATTCATCATTGATGGTATGTATCTAACCTTGCCATTGGGTGTTGGTAGAGCGTATCTAAATATTATACCACTTAGCAAAAGCCAGTTGGCTTTTTTGGCACGCACAGTTTTTTACCAAATAAGTTATATTTTTGGCAGATGAAGAAACAGGTCATTGGGGATTTTTATGCTTGATTCTGCAATGGGGTGTGACATGAGAGCCAGCACTGTAGTTCAGCTACTTCAGCTTCTCGTAGCCACGTTTGACCTGATGTCAGAACCCGTATCCATGCAAGCAGTCAACTATTCCCATGTGTATTTTGTAGCAGTAAACCTGGTTGCTATCCAATAGCTGGTGCACAGGCAGTGGGCAGCCCTCCCCGCAGCTGGGCTGCTAGCCACCCGCCCAGCTGGGAGCAGCATCCGAATTAGGAGGTGCCAGGTGATAAAGCCCTTGGCGCCACACTGATGCCTTCCCTTTAAATATGCTTTGCATTTTAAATCACCCAATCATAAAATGGAAGGATTTGCTCCTTTAAGGTTTGACAGTTTCTCAGAAAAACCTTTCTTCCATACTGCTTCAGTTGCCACTAAAGTGATTTACCTTATCCATTGCCGCAGCCTGCAAACAAAGGAACATCGCTAGATTGATATACACCAGTACAGTAAATGTGGTGTTTGGAGGGCTTCCTATAGAAGATGGTGATGAGGAAACTGTGCCATATTTTCCAATTGAAAAGGTATTTTGGTTGTATTACATCTTCAAGTTTCCTCTTTGTTTACTTTCTTGTTTCTGAAAAAGCCTGGAGTTTTCATGACCGCGTTTTGCCTGATGCCAGAATCAAGGTACAAGAAGAAAAAAAACTCTTTACACTCTTTGTAGATGCTGTTCACAACCCTGACACATCACTTTTATGTAGATTGCAGCACGTATTTGTTTCCAATCAAGGCCTTGATTTTGGAAAATAACTCATAGTGTCCTGTTAACATTAATGAAATTCCACCTGGACATAGGGATTGTGTTATATGGCCTGGTGCCTCTTCAGCCATTTATTATTTATATCATTTTTCTGTTTCTCCCGTATTGAAGATGATGTATATTCAATGTAGAGCTGATATGGAAAAGCAGCCTATCTTAATATGGTTTTATTGCATTTCATTAAAAAGGAGAAAGTACTTCTGGGTGCTTTGCTTACACGGTTGTTTTTTGTGTCCCTCCTCTCTCCATCTTTCACAGTCTTTCAGAAAGTGGAGATGGATAGAGAAAATATTGAGTAATATTTTGAATAATATTTCAAATCCTATTTTCTCTGGGACAATGCCACAAGAAAGTGAACAGGGTAATTCAGACCAGTCACAATGTCTTCAAAACTTGGCTTTTGACTTTTCCATTGCCTGAAAACGAAATTCAGATTACAAAGTAGTGATCGATTACATTCTTGGCAGCATTCAAAGCATACATACATTTATTGCTTCTCAGATGTGCTGAAATTAACTAACTGGATTTGCATAAACAAAAATGCTTGCTTAACATTACCAATATGCATGTGTTACTAATACCCCACAGCTTCTGTATTTTGAGGTATTTGTTGCCATCTGCTAAGTAAAAACTAGTGGAGAAGAGATGCCCCTCTGCTCTGTCATTTCAAGAATAGATAAAAAATATTTGCTTTTTCTCTGTAGCATGTTGATCATTATTCCAGAACCAAATCAATTGCAGAACAAATGGTACTAGCAGCTAATGGAACTCCACTAGCAGGTACTTTTGTCTTAGCATGAATTCAGAGTAGAATTTACTCCTCCTCTTCTTGTTCCTCACTAACATCCTGTATCCTGCATCAATCCTTAATGGACAAGATTGTCCAGCAATTAGAAATCAAGTTATCTACCCCCTCTCACAAACTAAAATATTTTCATGTAAAAATCACTTTAAATTGTTGTTAAGTTCCCACAGTGTTCGTAAAAGGTTTTAGCATGGTAGCAGTGAGTTCAGTATGTTAATTGAAAAGATGAGGACAGCTATAAATTAAACAAAAACAAGTGTTTAATGTCACTGTATTATGCAACATAAGTAAAACACAAATGCTGATTAAATTGTTACTCACTCACTCCCTCCCCGAGTTATATATTAAAATCTGAAGAAGCCACCTGATACTACAGCCTGGAATTATTTATTAATGCTTCCCAAAGTTTTCCACATTGAGGAAGCCAGTTCTACACTTGAATACTTAAGCTCACCTGTGAGATACTATAACTGCCAGTGTAAAACAAATTAATGTAAAGTGCAACATGATTCTATGGGACCAAGTGATACTGAGCTAAATTTAGCATAGACGACTTACAGAAAAGAATCTCTTCACTTGATACTCGCAGAGGGCTATAAAGAGATATGAAGTCATTGATGGGCATTCCATTCCAGTGGAATTAGTTTCAAAAATAAAGGGTTTTTTTTCCTTATTTCCTCTTTCCTCAGCAGGTCTTCACATCAAAGATCCTCTTCCTTTTAGGAGCAATACACTAGAAGTCATTGTTCCAAACATACCATTTTGATTCTGAGCCATAGCAAGATTGAGTATTTTGCAAGTTTTCAAGTCCTGTTAAGAACAGTTACTCGCAGATGATGAACCAGCGAACTGATACACTTAGGAAGTGGCTGGATTTTTATGATGGTCCTTTCTCCCAATTAAGTTAAGAGCTTCTACAGCAGTTCTAGTGGGAGCTGGCTGTGCCTGCTGTTGAGAACCTTTCAGCTCTATCTTGTGCTGCTAGTGAGTCGCTGGTTCCCATCAGTAATTTTGTATGAAATCAGCTGGTTTCATTCCGCTTTCTTACCAATAACTTGCTCACTTCAGCAAACTCATCACTGCAGTTGGCACGTTCATTCACTGCTTTGGCACAGAGACGGGTTAGAAAGAGGCTTTGAAATAGCTGGTAATTTCTAGGAATCCGACTATGCTGGCAGGACTTCCCTGAATCTTCGCTTGCTATTTTGCATGTTCTGATTCTGCCAACTTAGTATCCAGCTACTAATTCAACACCTTTTGCTGTGTATTTTCTTTTAAGATGGTGCAGTTAATTTATTTCAGAGTAAGTTCTGCTACCACAGTCTTTGGTTCATACAAACAATATAAAGTAGTCATGTGACAGTCACTTAAGAATGGTCTTGTCAATTCTTCTAGGAGGTGGAATACTCTATACGTGTGTTCTTCGCCCACCAGGAATCTATGGACCAGAAGAGCAAAGACACTTGCCAAGGCTAGCAGTATGTGTTTCATTTTTTTAATCTGCAGAATTTTCTACAATATATAACAGCATCACTTATTTGTGTTAGAAATTGACCGACCATCTTCTTGGGCAGCAATTCAATTGTCTGTTGAGGATATTGTAACTTTTGTTAACAGGCACTATAGTCTATCTGTAAAGAATGTGCAGTACGTTAAAAAAGCCTTTTTTGAAATACAAACACATGTAAGTCCAGCTTTCTAATTTAATGCTTACTGCAAGATTCAGGCCAATCTATGATATTTCAATTGTCTGTTTGCATGCAACTCACACCAAATGGTTTAAAATATTAATGAAAAGAGATACGGCAAAATATCTTATTTCCAGTCTCAACAGCTTTCACTGTCCAATAAAACAAGTTAAGGATTCGGAAGCACCTTCTGGTACAACAGGTTACTAAAGGGCAAACAGCTGAGGTGCTTATGTTTTACTCTTTTTCACTTGCTGTCTTTTAAACTGCAGGGCTAGTAGAGTGTTTAAAATAGGATCCCTGTAGAATTATGAGAGTCAGTTATTTTAAAAGCATCAGTACAATATAATGTCATGCACAGCTTTGAGGAAAGAATAGATTCAAGCTTACCACAGAATAAATATTTTTGGTTTGTGGCTGAGGTAGGGAATTATATTGAAGTCAGACAAAACATACTTTATCATCTTCTAAATAAAGTAAGTTTTAGGAGTGGCAAATGTCATTTTAGTTAAACCTTTTTTTTTTTAAAATTTTTTTAAGCTTATTTATTATAAGCCCATTTTCATTATGCAACTGTCACATTTTCCAGTTTCTAAAATGCACCTGTTAAATGAAAAATGTGACACCTAGCATTACTTTCCATTTTTTCCCAGCCAAAGCTATTTGCTAAATTTGATCCAATTTTGTGAATACTTTTTGATCCATTCAGAACTGTATCTTCCTTCCCACTTGAGTTTTTTGTAAATCCAGGACGTCTTGTGTTCAATAAGCAATACTTTTAGAGCTCTCTACACTTCTCTTGATTCTTTTTAATTGATGCATGTTTTTAAGTAGAGATAAACTCACATTTAACTGGACAAGAAAGCACACTTTACCTCATTTTAAAACCCATTTTGCTTTGGTTTCATGTTTGTTTATGTCTACAGAAGAATATTGAGAGAGGGCTACTTAGCTTCAAGTTTGGGGATCCTTCTGCTAAAATGAACTGGGTGCACGCAGAGAATCTTGTACAAGCTCAAATTCTAGCTGCTGAAGCTCTCACCCCTGAAAAGAACTACATAGCTGTAAGTAAACAATAAAAGCACCACAGTTTTGATGGTGGATCCTGCCACTGTACCCTGTACAATAGTAACTACTGTAGTAGCAGTAATTAATGTATGTGTTACGGTCCTTCAGCTTATGTTGTTGTCTCTGGTTTTAGTTGACAAATGTGCTATGAACAGTGTGGGACCTGGCAGCATTGGCTGTGCAGTGTGTTAAGAATTGGAATATTCAGTTCTGTAAGAGTATCTCCATCTCTGCATTTTTGTAATATAGTATTTGCCATTTCTGGAAGATGAACAAAGAATGTTTGCTGTGCTGGAAATTAAACTAGAAGTTCAGGCAGATTGATCCCCTGTGTATAGATCCAGACTTAATGTTCTGAACTGTGATAATCAGTTCTTCCCATACTGTCTGCAAATAAAAGCACATTTTATTTGTGTTCATTGATTTCAAAAATAGTTGCAACTGTTTTCCTCCTTGTAAACACAGTTTTTTATTTTACCTAGAAGCACTATCCTTGAAGTATATTAGAAAGACTTTCAAAGTAGATTAAAGTACATTTTCTAAAACCCTAAAAGCAAAAGGGAAAGAGGTAACTTCCGCCCTTGGTTGCACAGAAAGAGTCTTACGGATTCCAATGAGTCTTAACTAGACTGAGAGCAGAACACATCCCACCATTCGGTAAGCATGTGTTAACAGCGCAAGTCAGATACGGCACCACTTCCAGTGCATTTGGTAACCTCTGTATAATCAGCATAGCCATTCTGCATAGGCACATCTGTAATAAACAAATTATACCAAGGCATGTTAATCACATAAACCACTTGTCCACCAATGTCATTGCCCACATTAGTGCAACTGATTGAAACACATGTAGATAGTTTGTTGGCTTGTATGCACATCCATACATATTTTATATTGCTACATTATTTTTAAGCTATTCATTAGGAGTGAGATAAAGAAGTCAATATATATGCAGTATTATTTTTACTAACTTATCTCTACCTCTTTAACAGAGTGGTCAGGTGTATTTCATTAACGATGGTGAAAAATTCAACCTTTTTGAATGGTTAACTCCACTTGTACGTACAGTATATACTTTACCTCCTAATACATTCATTTCTTTGACTGCATACAGCTCCAGCTTTTGCGTGCATGTGACATTTGGTATGTTCGCTCTGGGTGTAAGGAAGAGTTCCATTCTGAATGTGGGTTTAATTCCTGCTTGGAGTTCAGTGTGGTTAGCGCTGTAACAAAGCCTAACTAAAATATTACATTAGAGCAACTGTCTTCACTGACATCAAAGGGCCATCTAAACCAGTATCCTCTTTTGAGTTGCCATTATCTTCATTTCTTGGGCATGCATCTGTTAACGGTGGCTGTTTTGGGTGGACAAAAAAATATAAATCCTAATTATTAATCTGTAGTATGCATTCTTTTGAAAAGATAATTTTATTGTTAACGATGGGCTCAAAACCATAAATATGTCACAATATTAAATTAGGAATCAGGACACCATGACATTTCAATCGATTATTATAAACTTTTTTTTTTCCTTTTTTTAAGACTACCACTTGAAAATTACATAGTGTCTGCATGTAACATTAAACTGATATCCCCTGAAAAATGAAAACTCAAAATAGTAACAGTGATGATGAATTTTTCTGTTTATCAGTAAATATTTCCACAAATATCTTCTCTATTGAAATTTTTAAAATTGTTTGAGGTTTCTGTTTTTTTCACTGTTTTTTAAATTTCTTTCAGTTTGAAAGATTAGGTTGCAGTAAACCACGGATACGTATTCCTACTTCCTTAGTTTATGCATCAGGTAAAAATATTTTATCAACACTACCCTCATTCCTAATTGTAATATGTTTAATCTGCCCACAATTTTCAGTTTCATGTATAAAAATAATATGCTGTGGGCTCACCTAGTGTGCAGCAGGTAGGGGTGAAGTCCAGCTCTATGCAGTGTGTTGAAACCAGAAATAAAACACGTTTTATGTAGGACTTAACAGATGTATAACTTTGTGGAGTTAATGGTATAAACATAAAAAGTTAAATGTAAAAATCCATGACTTCACAAGATACGCTGAAGACTATCACTTTACTGCACAGGTGAATTTCTTGTTCTCCTGTATCCCAAGCTCTCTCCAGAATCAACCCCCTTGTGCAGCTTAGACAGAATCCCGCTCTGAGTATTTTGTTGTTACCACATTTTTTATGAAGTCTCATGATCTTTTCATTAGACTTGTCACCAACCCTCCAAACCCAGACAAGTGCCCTAATTCAGGCTGACTGAAGTATTAAGGTTAAATACAACCCCTTGTGAGCAAGTAGTCTGGTTGATGTTAGTAATGGTGCCCTGAGCTCTTAGGCATGTGATTATCCTTCATTATCATACACAGTGTAAGATATGCCAAAATCATAATGGCATAGGAATTTACTATTCTCACCTCAAGTAGAAACCTTTTGTTCTGCAGCCACAATAATGGAATACCTTCACCTGATGTTGAAGCCATTCGTTGAACTCTCCCCACTGCTGACCAGAAATGAGGTAAAGTCTTTGTAAACTCCCCTTAATCCTCAGAGGATGCTTACATACACATTAATACTGAGGTACAATTTCAGATTAAGTCAGTAGAAAGTAAAATCTACCCAATACTACTTCAGCCTCCAGTTCCCAGGGCAAATGTACGTATTGTACATTTTAGGTAACATATTATGCTCATTACCATAATCTTTGAAAAGGTAAGAGCTTATGCTTGCAGTCTGGGAGAGGCCGCTTCAGCTCCTCCCTTCCAAGGCCCAGTACCCTGTATGGCTTTGGCTGGTCAGTTGGGCCCTAATTTCTGAAGATATTTAGGCACCTAAGAGATGGCTTTTATCTGCCTCCTTAGGTACATAAACAAGGGTGCAGAACATTTTTTATAGATGTTTTCAAGACTAGAAGATTCTGTTTTGTAGCTTTTACTGCCTCTTTGGGCTTTCAAGATTTTCCTTTTGAGTGAACAATTTTAAAAATAATGTGACGTGTCAATAGGACATTGATATAATGTTGTGGGGGGTTTTTTATTTATTTTACGTTTCCTTTAACTGTGTCTGCTACCATTTACAGACTTTGTTCCAGTTCCCTATGTATTCATATCTTTGTATGTTGACTCTTGCCCTATAGGTACAGAACATTTCTATAACTCATACATTTCGAATAGACAAGGCACGGAGTCAGCTGGGGTACAGCCCAGAGAAGTTTGCATTTGCTGATTCCGTGGACCATTACATTAAAACCAGACCAGGAGCCCAGAATCATCACATCTTCCTCAAAGTTCTTCTTTCTTTAGTTGTTAGTTTAAGTTTGATCTTTCTTTGTTTAAGATTTGATGGCCTTTCAGTTTTGCGGTTTTTTAAAGAAACACAATACTGACTTGCACGAACTGCATGCACTCAGGCACGGTACTGCTACCTGAATCATTCTAATCTCCAGAATAGTTACTGCCCCCAAAGCAATAAACAGGCAGTTATTTTTAGATTTAAAAACAAATATGTAACATATCAGAAATTAAAATACAGTAAACAATTATGGCCAAATCACTGGAACACACTGGAGTCAGGATTGTTGCCTCTGTTTATTTTACACCAAAAAAACAACCTTCCAAGTTGATTGCTGAGGTAAATCAGAACCTGCAGAAAGAAGAGCTACAGCCAGCCTGCAGTGCTTCACCAGTGAAGAAAAATGGCTGAAATAAGAAGACTGACCACAGCTGCTGCAATGGCTCACTACCTGGGGGAACTGAGGACAGCAAATGGACAGACAGAACAGATTACTGTAAATAACACATGCCAGCTGTACAGAGAGGGTTCACACTGTGTGAATTTATTTTGTGAATTAGCTGTATCACTCCATAAAATAAAAGTGTACTAGAAACTTTGCTGACGTCAGTCCCATGCCTCTGTGCACACTGTTCCAAAACCGCGCCCTGCCCTATCCCTGGGGTGCAGAGCCGTCTGCACCTCACAGCAGTTTGGAGGCCTAGGGGATCCATGCAGGTATGGCTTTTCACGAGTCAAAACTGTGTATTTTAGTTAAACTGGAAGTTACTGTGTTTGTGTTACATTAGTTAATGTCGCATTTATGTCACAGTAGAGGAATCTGCCACTATGGGTTGCCCTAAAGTTTGCACTGCTTGCTTTGCCTCCTGTAGTTATTGAGGACAAAAACTAACAATAAAGTTTAGTTGCTTATCAGCTGAACTTTAGGTACAACTATGCTTCTGCATCTAATTTCTGAAATACAGCAGTTGTACTGAGTAAATACCTGCAGTAGCTAAAGCAAACTATGTGCTTTTTCATAGAATCATTTAGGTAGGAAAAGACCCTAAGATCACTGAGTCCAACCATTAACCTAACACTGCCAAGTCCACCACTAAACCACACACCTAAGCACTACAGTCTTCCCGTCTTCTCAATACCTCCAAGGGTGGGGACTCAACCACTTCCCTGGGCATGCTGTTCCAGTGCTTGACAATCCTTTCCGCTAGGAGTTTTTTTCCTAATATCCAATCTAAACCTCCCCTGGCACAACTTCAGGACGTTTCTTGTCCTATCACTTATTACTTGGGAGAAGAGACTGACACCCACCTCGCTACACCCTCCTTTCAGGTAGTTGTAGAGTTTTGAATTATTGTTCAGCTAAAATGGGCCTAAACGACAGAGGGTCTGGAAGGCCCCGCTCCCTCCCATCTGCCGCTCATGCTGGCAATTTATCACAGAAATCTCCCTCCGACCTGCACCTTTTCCAGCCTGTAACATGGGGAGGGAACAACTGGGAGCACGATGCGAGCAGAAAGAGCGAGCTTGGGAAACAGTACCGGGGATGAGACAGGAGACCTAGAGGAATCAAGGTCGGGGGGAGGAATCAAAGATGGATTTGAGAATTCTGGAGAAGGTGAGACCTTAGCCAGAGCTGCTGGCTCAAACCCAGCACAGGAAGGCACAATTGCCGAAATTAGTATTTCTGATTTTATTTTTAAGCCAAAAGACACGCAAAGAGAAGTGACTTTCCCCACTTCATTCCACAACTTTCTATAGTTCCATATTAACGAGCATAACCGGCAACCCTCAACACTCACCCAGCCACCCCGCGCGGCCGCGGGCGCCGTGCCCGGCCCAGCCCGCTCCGTGCAGGCCGTACCGCCTCCGGGCCGCCCCCGCTCGCCGCCAACGCGGCCTCGCCAGTCGGTTGGCGAAAAGGAGCTGCTGCCACGGCGACAAAACAGCTTGGCAGCGGTGGGATTCGAACCCACGCCATCGAAATGACTGGAGCCTAAATCCAGCGCCTTAGACCACTCGGCCACGCTACCGCCTGCGTGCTCAGCCGCCCGCCAGGCCTCTTTCAGGGGGGCGGCGCCGCCGCGCTCCCCCCCCCCCCGGCCGGCCGGCGCCCCCCCCCGGGAAACGCAACCGTGGGGGGCCTCCTCGCCCGGGGGGGCGGCCCGTCCCCCGCCCCAGGCTCCGCGCGCCCCGAGCCGCCGGCGCGCGCCCGGCCCCGCGGCGGCCCGGCTGTCGGGCTTCGCCTCGGGGCACTTTGCCCGCGGCAGGCCCAGGCCGGCACCTCGGCAGGGCGCTGCCCGGGGCCTGCTCCACACAGCAGCAGCGGTGGAGCGGCAGCTTGTCCTCGGGAGGGCTTTGTCCAGGGATGCCCTTGCCGTGGCCACGCAGGGACGAGGGCAGCCCTCTGTGATAGATAGTAAACTGTTTGTTCATCAAATTCAATTAAAGACAATGGAGAAAGCAAGAAGTATGAGTGTAATAAATAAATATATAATGAATTTGTTCTCAAACTGGCAGATGAGGGAAGAAGGCCCCCCTTATTACTTGTGTCTGTTACATCCTCTGTTTAAAGTCACTGTTGTGTGAAAACCTGATACGTAATCAATTACCAAATTCCTGAGTGACATATCCTGATAAGTAAACAAGCACTAGCCCTCCCTGCTTCATGCTGTCAGGATGACCCTAACAATAGTACGTGCAGCTGCAGAGATACCAGGATGCCATAAAAAGGGACTCTGGTGGGAGGTGAGGTGTATAACAGAAAGATTTGTGGCTCCTTACCAAGGACAGTTTTTGATAAGAACCAGGAGCTTCCCTTAAGAACTAATTTGCACCAACTCTGCAGTTTAGGCAAGAGCCAAAGAGCAACAGAGTCTGCGCAAGAACAAGGGGTTACTGGCGGTGATGAAGAGGAGCCAGCAGCCTTCATCCCCACGACCCCCGACGACCACCACAAGGAGGCACTGAGCAAGCGCAGCGGGGAGGAGTTCATGGAAATGACTTCTTGGGGCTAATTTTAATACGAAGCAGGGACAAGTCATGCATATGTATAGGCATATTTGGGAATCTTATGTATATGTAACACCTTGTAGTATAACTTCGAGGAAAATCAACACACAGTGCGTGGCTTTGGAGGGAGCAAGGGTCTCCCGGGCCACCCAGCGCTGTTTTGCTTGCTGACTGCTTACTCAATAAACTTGATACTAAATTTCATAACGACTCCTATAAATTATTTAAGGGAGTAACATATAACACCCTCCACTGGTGCTTTTGCAGCTGCAAGAGCAGGTCCACACACCTCCCCCCAGGACGAGGGTCCGGTCTGTCCCCTGCCCCACAAGCTGGACCCCATGCCTTCTCTACGTGCTTCCCTTGGGGAGACCGGCACCTTCCAGCCCACCACTGCGCAAATGCTACCAGCACGCTGCAGGGGCTAGTGACCTTCCCGGCCAGCTGCTGACTTGCCATGGCAGTGTGTCTTCAGCTGAACCATTCCCACCCAAAATAGGAGGCCCCCAGCTGCCTTTATCTTTGTGCTGCTCAACCCGGAGCTGCGCAGGCTGGTACAAAGTGCAGCGGGCAGCCAGGGGTGTCCATACACAGCTCGGTGTCCTGCCGCGTCAGTGCCTCGCTTACCTGCTGCTGCTGAGCTTGGGCACGGTGTAAGCAGGTGCTTTTCCTGCCCACCTTGATGAGGGAGCTGGGTTTGGCAACTGGAGCCAGATTCAATCTGTCACTTGTGAGTAGAAAGATAAATTCTCTTATTCTGGGATGCCTGCAGGAGGAATTTGTATAATTACTTTGTGGACAGAGCTAAAAACATAAGGACTAAATGCTGTGCAATTAAAACAATACAGAGAAATTATGTCTACCCTTGCTCCTCTTCCCATAGGAAGTCATGCGCTAATGCTCCAGGAAGTTTTATGCACATATATTACATGCACCTGCCATATGGCTGAAGTGAGGCTATGACCAACTGGATTTAAGTTATAAAAAGGGACCGTCATAGTGTGGAGGCACAAATTGTTGAGAGAATTAATTTATTTACAGGCAATTTTTCATCTGGATTTTCAAACTAATGCAGAGCAAAATTGCTCTGAAAGTTAGCGTTATCTGGGGTGTGCTTTCCTTTTTCTTTTCAAAAACCAAAGTTCCCTAGAACAGCAATTTCTAAACAGGACCTCATTTAACAGGAGCATACTAGAACTTTACAAGCTTTGGTGCTCTTGGAAAAAAATATATATACATTGCTGAGCATACTAAATTAAAGAGCAACATACTAGCTTTGTAGATCAATAATTTTCTAGGCTGCCATTTTAAATGTAATTTTTAATGTTTTCAAACAAAAAAAAAAACGTGAATCAAACTCCTGAAGTGTTAAAGATCTAATAGGTAGCATCTAAATAGAAAACCAAAACTAGAAGATGCAGCATGTCTGGGCTAATATCTAATTCCAATACACATCTTTAACATTTCATCAAACACTTCTTCATCATCACTGGTTATTCTTCTAAGAAAATGCTATAGAGAAGCCCCAGGCTTAAACCTGAAAATGAGTATATCCTTGCATCAGGGTACCAGAGCTGGCTTATTTAAAAGCATGAGAAATGCGTAGCTTGAGATGGAATAACCTAATGACAGCAGAACACTCTCCATGAGGATATATAGCATAATGCAGCTGTATGCCACTGGGTCCCTTTTAGTCCAAAACAATGTGTATTTACATGAGTTTAAAGCCAGTTACTCTTTGGGACTTGTTCAGTTTGTGCTCATATATCACACCGGTAACAATATTCCACCGTTATCAGTACCCTACAATTGCAGATGGTTATTTTTTTTTGTAACCATTATCAACACATATTCATGCAGTGGGAACCAAGCATCTGGCTTTCACCAGGCCTTCAGAATTAACTTGACGAGTCTGCCCTCTTCCCAGGCCCTGCTGTGAGGCATCGCGACAGCAGCCCTGCCGGGTGCTGCTCTCCCCAGGGTGCTCAGCTGGGCTGCCCGCAGAATGAGGAATGGGGAGATGCACGTTCTGGTGCCAATGGGGCAAAAGCACTCAGTTGTCGATAGCTGTTAATATTTACAATAGTAATTTGCTGCTGGGAGATGAATAGGATCTCAGAGGTTTTCTGCACAATCCACAAATATTGGAAATGTGTTTAATTTGAGCTTACTCTGCAGGAATAGGAGGCTACCCAGAAACGTGCCTGTAGGAAGCAGCATTAAAGAGGGGATCAGTCAAGTCTCCACTTTACACTCTCAGATGAGCACTGCACCCTCAGCATAGCGCTGGAAATGGCTGCCAAAATTCCAGGTACCTTCAAATCGCAGGCGGCGTTCCTGCACGTGCGTGCTGCTTCCTCCAGTCCCCAAACTAAGATAGGGTTTAATTTATGTAAGTAATGGTGGTGGCTGGCAGAGAGTCAGAGCATCTGCTCTGTGTGCTTATAATTAAATATTAGTAATCTTCCTCCTGAAGATTCTCAGCACTAGTGTTGCAGCAGCATTTCTGTGTTGCCCCCCTCTTTGGAGAGCACAGAGATTGTGCACTTTTCTGTCTTCAACACCGCAAGAAACTGTCTGCCTGTCATGAAGGACATACATCTTCCAGTCTATTCACGGTAAAAAGCACTAATGAGGATTATTTACATGAATAAGAGATTAAACACAGTAAAAGTGGTAATCTCTTTGCAGGCTGCCAAGTAACACAGTTAAGCCAGAGCCTATTTACATTAATTTCTGTGTAACCCATGAAAAGGTAAGGAGTTTTGTTTCAATGTTCCACAAATTTTAGCTTGAGGAAAATCTTGGAACATGGGCATTTTCAATCCAGAAAGCCCATGTTTTAAGAAGAAAGCAAATGTGGGTGATCTGAGGAAAACCGAAGCCTTTGGAACTTTGAAATCTGGTGCATATTTCCGCCATTTCTCATGGGGAAATGGAGCGCCGTGCAATTTAATTTTGCTGAAAAGGCCAATCTGAAGTGCACAGAGCCCCCCCAGTCACTGCCGAGGTCTGCTGCCTGCCTTCCCCCAGGGCTGGCGTCCTCGGGGGGCTGCCAGGCCGTGGGCCCTTCCCGTGTGAGCGCCTGCCCTGGGAAACCCACCTTTCGCCTCCAGACCCAAAGGAAGCAGAAATGAAAGGGAACTCGGACCCCGTTCCTGTGAGCAGCGCTCAGGAGACCTGGCTTCGCGCGGGTTTCCAGCACAGCCGCTTTCCCTGCTCCCTCTCGCCCAGGATTCCCCCGTCTCTAACACCTCACGGTGCTAATCGGGGCTTTTCTCCTCGCATTTTCAACGTTTTTCTCACAGGAATCATGTCTCTGGGAGGCTTCCCGCCACAGCTGCCTGGGAGGTCAGGAGCGGGCGGCGGAGCAGCCGCTGAGGCGAGCGTGAGGCGTCGCCCGCCCGCCCGTTGGGCGGGAAGGCGGCGCGCGGCGGCAGCGCGGGCGGTGAGGGGCGGCCCCGCTGCCCGCCTCCCCGCAGCAAGGGCGGCTGCGCGCCCGCGGGCGGCGACGGCGGCCGGGGGGCTGCTCTGCACCGGACGGGGCGGCGGGGCTGGGCTGCGCTAACCCGGTAGGAGCCTTCGCGGTGCGGGGGGCCGACACCGGCGGGGTGTCGGGGCCGGGAAAGCTGTCGCCAGGCTGCTCGCGGGGTGAAGCGCGGAGGGCGGAACGGGCGTTTTTAATTACGGAAAATGGTGAACAACTCGGCCGTCACAGCCCTGTAAAAGGCCGGCGGCCAAGCCGTGAGCTTCTGCGGTGACCTAAAAATAACCTGATATTTTTGTATTGGGCAACACTTGGGCCTGGAGATAAGAGTTTCATCCATACATGTTTCCAGGACAGTGCAGTGAATTCCCGGTACGCCTAGTTTAAAAGCCCAAAAATCCTGGTTCTCACTGTAGAACAACCCAAGAGGAGAGCGGTGCTGGCGTGTGCGGAGCGTGTGGCGGGGTAGAAGCCGCCCACCAGTGGACCGCAAGTGGGTGAAGGCCTGGCCGGGTACCCGGTGACAGCCCGTAACGGCCTCTTGGACTGTTCATATTTGGATAATGTTTCAAATGCCTCCGTATGCATGAAGCATGGGATCGATTAACAGCATGAAGCACTGAGCAAATGCTGACAAAAAGTCATAGTTAATTGTTCGGTGTCTTTAAAGCCAGTTGAAATACCACAGCTATTAATGGCAATGGAAGGATATTTTAACATTATGTTGAAAGTTCCTCATCTGTCCTTTTATACCCTCATGTTTTGGCTGCTGCTAACATAATATTCATTTGCCTGTTTAGTAGAAACTTGTTTGGACTTGACTCAGAAGGGTCGTTTCTGTGCTTTAATGCTTGCAACTCTAAAAGCCATTTTGTGTTTAAGCCACCGTGTGTTTTCTTGCACAGGGTTTTGAATCTCAAATGCTTCGTACTCTGAGCTGGCACAGATGAACTCTCCCATTCGCTTCATGAGTTTTGCACCGTTGCTCTGTAACGCTCTCTGGCTAATGCAGTGCGTTATCCCAGCTGTGCTTGCAGACAAACTGGATGCAATTTGTGCCACGGCGTTTGCAGCAGTGACGCACTGGAAGGGACCTGAAGTAAAGGCTTCTCATTAGAAGATCTGTACTTGGTAAGAGCAGGTTTGTCAAAGGTAGTCAGTGAGTCGAGACACTTCTGGGTTTTTTAATCTTGCTTTTTATCAGAGCTGTTACTAAACCTGTTTTCTTGCCTGTGCACGGTGCAGATGAGAATAGACGTTTGCTTCACAAGAGTTGGTTGGGTGTTTGGAAAGCACAGTAGTTCTGTAACGTGCTACAGGACATTAATGTAGCAGTGGGGTTGTTCTGGACCATGCTATGTAGCTTTGTGTCTGTAGTTCATAAAGATGATAATTATGTTGTAAGGTGCACAGCCTGTATAGTTGCTTACGTTAAATTTCAAATCTGTATTTTGAAAGAGTGTCAATCAGTTTCTCTCTCTAAAGAAAAAACTGCTTGTTAGTGTTACAGGTACCCTGCTAGGTGGCTTTAGCTGATGTGGTATTAAACCAAAAAGCATTTAGTATTATACCAGGGAGAGGGGGTATAAAGCACATTCTTGCTTTAATGCTTCTCTACAAGGAGAGGGTGGGACTTCCTCTGTTCTAGGGCAGTTCCTGTTCCCCTGTCCTGTGCTAAAGTGGTGCAGAGGGCTGTGCCTGAGCTGAAACAGCCACTAAGAAGCTGGAGATGCTCCAGCTGTCCCTTCTTTTGCTGACTAGAGTAGACCATTCCTATTGCTTAGCTCTTTGGGATGAATTAAGGCAGGTTTCAATGCTGAGGCAGGTGTGGGGCCTTGCTCAAGGGTCCTGCCAAACCGGGAGCATTTTGTATCAGCAGACACCCTACAAGAAACATGTCATGTTTTACCAGCACTGTGATGTGAATTTTCCCCTCTGTTTATCTGTGTTTGCATATGCCCTGTGCACAGCAGCACAGTGGTTTGTCCTTGCAACTCACCTGCCCCTCCTGGTGGTGTGGCTCTTGGATATAAAGGCAAGAGAAAAAAATACTTCAGACAGGTGTTGGAAAAGCCCAAAAAATAATAGAGACTTGAGCAGATTTAATAACTAACTGTATTTTAGATTATCTTAATTTTGAATCACATAGTACAAGATTGATTAAAAAAAAAATAAATTTTCTAAGTAGATTGGAGTGGGTAGTTTAAACCACAGGTTGTATGTGATAATGGAGGCTTGCAGGTTCGGTTCTGTGCGGTCTGACTCTCTTTGGTGCTTAGCCCTAGGAAAGCTTCTATAATGGATATTAAAAGACTAAAAGTGATGAAAATGTAGCAGCAATAGAAGCGGGGGTTCCTAGATAGTACTGCTTTATGCCATGATGCAAAAGTGCAGAATATAAGCCTTGGGATGAAGCTCAGGCTTTTTTTATAGGGCTTTTGCTCAAATAAACTGTGAGGCTTAGAGCAGTGTTTATAGAGTTTAAAGTTTGGTTATTAAATTCTGTTTTAAAGAGCATGTTATGTGAGGATGGTTTTTGTAAATACACTTCCAAAGTAAACACCACAAGTCCTTTACAAGAACTACGGTTCCAAGAAAAACTGACAAGAGTTTTATAAACACCATTAGCTTTAAACACAAACTGATTTGTGTGGTGATGTTCCATTTACACAGCAAGTCACAGAAAGCATGAATGTTTGCAGTCACTGCTGCATAAACCTGCATTCCTGTTGCTGCTTCTTCTCGGACCGTCTCAGACCTGGTGGATCTGCTGATGTGTCTTTGCAGTAGTAGAAATGAGTACAGGACAGCAGCTGTGGGTAATGAGGCTAGTCCAGTGCTACAGTATATCCTGGCGTTAGTCCTGTACTTGAAGCGTTGTTTTAAATCTGCTGTTTGCATGTGCTGACAAGCAGTAGAGGTTAACCTTCTCAAATACTCATTAGACTCTAGTAAGATGATCGCGGTAAAAATGGTAGTGGCAACCAAGGATACTTTCCCCTTCCAGTTATGCGCTACTGCCTCTTTCCAGAAATGGCAGCTCTCGCATGGTCTTTGCTAGAAGAGCAGATTACATGAGTGCTCCAAAGCTGCTTCAGTGCAAACTCAGATGAGTTGGCTCAGACCTCCTTTAGCACTGGTTTACTGTAGCTGGTGCTGCCTGGTGCAGGTGGAGTTCTGGTGTCAACTGTGTTGCTAGCTGAGCTGTGGGAATGCTACCTCCATCAGAAAGGCAGTAACCAGCAGCATAACACCGCTGGTGAAAGCTGCCATACATTAAGGCACTGTTTCTGTGGTGACCATCTTCTCAGTAGGTGTGGTGTAAGGTCTGCAGCTGTGAATACTGCTCTAGGAATTTATTTATCTGGTACTATTTCATGGAGAAGGAAGGTTGAATATGCACAGAGCTGAAGAATAACAGTGAAGCAAAGCTGAAAACCTTGGTTTATGGTAGTCTTTTTAGGCTAGCTTTGTGAAAATCCCCGATTTAGCTGTTTGGGTGAGCTTGCTCTAGAACTAAGCAATTGATGAGACACTTAGAAGCATGTGCTTTGTGTCACATGCTGTTGCACAGCCAGGGTCAAACTTTGAAAATTCTAACTAATCCTCTTGTTTTGTAGGTGCAGGTGTTTTCAAATTATCTATGTAGATTTCCACCTCTTCCAAGGGCTTTGATCATTGCTACATCTCATTTTTCTAGCTTGTAAAACAGATGATACTTCCGTTAGATGGATGTCAGAAGGAAGGGTGATACTTATATAATACTGAGAACAAATTAAGTGCAATATTCTGTAAGCTCAAATTGTTGTTTTCAGGGCTCCAGGGCCAAAAGAATTTTAAGCTATATGTTGTGTGAAACAAATCAAGATATGCTGCTTTGTGTAGTCTACTTCTGCCCTCTAATCAAGAGCAAACAGGCAGACCTGACTGTAATATATTCATAGTACCCATCTGAAGAGCCAGCAAAATTCACTGCAGCAGACTTGCCAGCAAATATTTCTTTAAACTCAGCTAAATCTGTGTGAAGATTTGGATGATTATTTTGCATTCATCTAACTCCTTCCTGTTTTTCACGCAGCAGAGTAATGTGAAGAATCAAAGCTAAAATAAGGAGAAAATATTCCCGTGAATTTGGGTGGACCTGGAAGTTTGTGCTTGTGCTGCTGGTTTCTGACTGCTTCAGAGAAAACCCTTAAGTGCTGATAGTGGTTTAAGAGTCATGTGTGGTTTGTAAGTCTGCTTTATTATTTTTAAGGAGAAAAATGTACAGTAAAATCAAGCAGTAGCCCAGTCCCTTGTGTGTCTGTCCCTTTCCAGCCTTCCCCTGGGTGAGCCTACACTGGCTTTTTGTTCTGATCAGAAAAGTGCTTCTGAAGTGACTCTCCTGATCATCTCAGCTCATTGCACATTGATGCTTGTTGAAAAGCAGTGTCGGAGCTTGCAAACTAAACTCCTTGTGCATGAAACTTAACTGGAGAACATAGTGTCCACTGGCTGGGACCAGACTACAGTTAGTCTGAAGTAAATCCCTGAGAGGCGGATGGTGAGGATGTCAGACCCTCAACGCAGCCGTGCTGCTCTACAGACCTGCCCCAGTTCCCCGCAGTGCGTGTGGTATGGAAGAAGCTGTGCTGTTGCCCACTGGCTTCTTGCCTAGGTGTTAGATTCTCCTGGTGAGTTTTAATGAGTCAGGTTGTTCTTTGCTGTCAGCTTGGTTGTGATCAGATTTGCTGATTGACTTCAGCATTGAATAAAAATGCAACAGGAAACAGTGGAGTGACCTGGAAAGCTCCAAGCAGGACTTCAGGAAATGACTGAAACCTAGAGTTAGTGCAATTAATGAGAACGGAGTTTCAGAAAATGCAAGATATCAGCAATTAGAAAAACATGTGAATAGGGATGGATTATTGTTCTTTGCTCTTTGAAGCAGCAGCTGGTATTAGATGAATCATGGACCTGTTCCAGTCTGGCTGTTCATACCTTCCTCGATAGCTAGAAACCTCCATAGATGTATACTTCATCATGTGAGTAGGCTCAGCAGAGTTCATAGGAAAAAAAAAAAGATCTTTGAGTGCAGGTATCTGGGAAATGGCCTGGCAGTGTGGAAAAGGAGCCTGAGCTATAGAGAAGCACTGAGAAGCAAAGGCAGCACACTGAATGGGAGGCAGGGATGCTGGCAGGTGACACCAGTTTCCTACTCAGGCGTACATCCCTAGCCTTCTGCTTGGCAGCATGTATTCTATACGATGGACTAAGATGAGCCCTTGCGCAGAAGGTGCAATGTTACTTTAGCCCAGGGGCATCACAGGCACCTGCTCCCTTGTGTTTCAGGGGCCTCCTTGCTGAAGCTGTGTTGTAGGGTGGAAGGGGGAGACGTTATAGGTCTAGAATCTGGCAGACTCTTCTATCTGCAAGTCCACATTGTTGTTTTGCCACCACTGGCTCTGAATTGTGAAACGTGGAAGAATGGAAACTGCATCTGTGTGGCTGGTAACGTGTGAAAGACAATACTCATCTTCTGTAGCTTGGAACTGTAGGAGTTTATAACTGTTTGAGTTCTGCTGAATCATCACAAACTTTCTTGGGTGGAGGACGCTGGGCACATTACTGTTGTAAGATCTCCAGGGGTGGAACCCAAGCTCCAGGAAAAATAATTCCATGATTCACCCATCTTTTTTTATAACACATCTATTGCAGCAGTCGGGCTGTGCAGTGTCTGTGCTCTGCCGCCCTGAAACTGGTATCACTAATTTGGAAGTTATGGTAAGATGGGAGACTTTGCAGAGCTGCAGTTTTGATACCCACATAGAACTCCCCATGTCGTTTACTCTAACATTGTTTAATGTGTCAGAAGGCCTCAGTGAAATATTTATTTAGAATGTCACCTTCTGGGCTTAGAAAATCAGATTTTAATAAAAACCTGTGACCTGTCTGCCTCACACTGTTGCTTTTATTTTCAATTTGCTTAGTTTACTTGGGAGCTAGGATCCAGGCGAAGCCAAACCCTACCTATTCTGTTCTCTTAGGGTCCAGGAAACTACTGAAAAATTGAAATAACCAGTGACAATATCAAGTTTCTAACCTCTTTGGAAAAGAACTATTAACCGGGAAGAATATTTTTTCCTTTAAGCTCTACGCTTAAAGCCAACACATCTCAGAGACTTGATGCTGTTGAGCAGACTGCCGTATCTGCTGTCTTTGTAGTTGGAAGAGGATTGCTTAGGTCACACAAGACTGGTCCAAAGTGGAATCCCTTCACAGAGTGTAAAAGACAGAAGGTTTGAGGTAGTCCTTACACATACTTCCTCCTGTCTCTCTGGTCTACTAGTGTGTGGGCTGGGGCAGCAGCAGTGGAAAGGCAGGCCTCCTTTCTTGGCCTCTTTTGTACTTTATCCTTCCGAGGACGTTGGGCAGTGTGCTTTGCACTTCCAGCAGCGTGCTTTGCACTTCAAGCAGCATTCATTGTGCTGCGGACTGTTGGTTGTATACAAGCTAAAAATCAACTTAAATCTTGGCAATGGTGGGACAATTTTCCATGTTGTCCCAGTAACACTCTCTAACTCCTTTGGCTATTAATTTTGTATGCAGTATCCTTGAGAAGACTTGTGCTGAAAAAATTTGAAAACCTGACTCTGGTGTTCAAGGTAAAACTCCCTTGAGTTTCTAAGACCAGTGTTGTAAAACTCCGCATTTCAGATAAGGAAGAATAAAAACATTCAGAGGAAGAGATAGGAGCATTAACAAATGTCAGCCGTAGGCAGCAGGTGGTGTTTGCAGTCCCTCTGATTTTATAGTATTATTCTATACTTGGTTATCTTCTTTTCTCAATCTCGTAGCAATTTAAAAACTGAGTGCCTTCTGGAAACCCAGATCTAGCACTGAGGTGTTCAAAACCACATGTAGGTACTTGGGGATCATTTTTATAGAGAGATATGCAAATGATTTTTTTTCTGCTGGTGTGCTGACATCAGTTTCGTGCATCATTTGTTCTTTTAATAACGACCTTTTTTTTTTTTTTTTCCCCACCCAGCTTCTTCCCTCCATTTGCATGTGCATTGGAATAGTGGCAGTTTTAATCACTGCAGGAGTTAAATCGACCTCACACAAACATGGCAGACGAGGACCTTATTTTTCGTATGGAAGGGATTGATAATGCAGGATCAACCACAGCGAACTCTGGAAATTATCTTGATGCTGATAGTGATGATGAAGACAATTATTTTATCTGTCCAATAACTGATGATCCAGTTTCTAACAAGTCTGCTAGTATCAAAGTTGACAATTATTATAGCAACTTAGCAAAAACTGAACAGTACAGTTCAAGCTCTTCTCCTAGAAACTCTTTTAGCTTTAAGGTAAGTATTTGCTCCATACTTTAATAAGGTTTTTGTTTTACTTAGTTGGCATGAGAGATTCTCTAACTGCTTCATCTCTTGTAACTAACACTTCTCAATTAAAAAATATATGTTCTTTCCAGATGCGCAGTTAATTCCATTAAGCCAAATAGTCTGACGCTGCCCTTGAATTGCTTACTGTCCCTTTCAGTTCAGTGGGAGATCTTAATCTAAAAAGGCTGCAGATTCCAGGCGACAATTCACTGCCATTATGATCAAACAATTAAAAAAACGATACACCAGTTGGGAGATTTAAAAGATGATACTTGTTGTAAGCTAAATATTTTATTATGGATTTTGCCAAGCGGTGTTAACAATCCATAATGTTTTTATTTGGACAAATAAAATAGTAAATGATGAAATTGTAATGATAGGTTTTCAGTGTATAGTTCCTTCTTACGGAGCTTTTAACATGTTGACTCTTCTTGCGCATGAAGTGTCACGCTGGCAGTAGTTCCTGACAGTGTATTTGAGCAGTATCTGCCCTTTTTAAAACGAACAGCAATCACAGCATTGCAGAGAGATCAAAGGGGCCATAGTTGGTGCTTCCTTGGCAGCATGTCCTGTTCCACTCGGCTCCTTTTGCACCGATCAGGCCAGGCAAAGGGAGATGAACCCACAGGCAATGGAGCCTCAAGAACGCAAATGACATTCACTCGAGGTTAGATATTCCAAATATAGACCATTTGTGGTAAACTGGCATGCCTCTCAGATTTTGTCTAGACTAGGATAAATATTAACATATTATTTATTTAATAGATACTCTAAAGTTTGGTTAAGCCTAATGCATGCTTTATTCCTGGAGAGATACCAGGTGGTTTATTTCAGTCAGCTAACGTATTAACACATTAAAAGTGAAACTGTCTTGTCTGCAGTAAGATTTTTTTATCAAGGCTAGTTAATAGAAACATTAAAAGGTACATATTCCTAAGGAAGGTGAAGAGTAAAATTTTACTATAGACAAGGGGACAGATTTTTAATATATGCTAAGCAAGTTAAGACCTGATAGGGAGCTTAGTCTTCATTTGTGTATACATTTTAGCACGTACTAAATGCTTGCCTCTGGGTTTGCAGTGTGAGTTCTGAGTCATGTGGCCTGAGATAAAACTGATAAGGACTTCAGAAATGGCAATTATTTCCTCCTTCCTAAGCTATCATGTTTATTCTGTCTTCTGCAGAATATATGTGTCCATGCTTTGGGCTCCACAATGTCTAGTTTGGCGTTTTAGTTCCTATACATAAAATACATTGGGTTGAGATGTGGAGCAAGCAAGTCTCCATCTGCTGCCTAAGCTGGAGAAATGGTGACTTCCAACACAGAGTGAAGCAGACAGCCAGGACTGATAACATCTTAAACCACGACAGCCTGGTCTGATTAGAGTCTACCTCTCAGACCCCCAAGCTAATGGCAGTGTGGGCCATTGATAATGAAATGCAGAGGCAGACAGAATTACTATTAACTGTTACTATTAACTCTCTGCCTTTAAACAGGACTCAGGAATGTTTAATTAGCTAGTTAATAGGCATTTATTAACACATTTTCCAATAACATGTTTTACAATTAAAAAATTGCCAACTTGCCTCAATAGGTTTGTTCACAGACGTTCTAAGAATGAACCTAAATTAGGAATATAAATTGAAGAATTGCTTTTAAGTGGAAAAATCTGGGTTTTTTTTAAATTAACAAGGAGAACAGAGACTCTTTGTCAATCATTTGTCTTACCACATGTGTTTTCCTACTTTTATGTTTCTTATGCATCCTTTAGAATGACACACAGCATCGTTCTAAGCACGGCTCTGTGGTTGACCATAGTCGGGTAGGTTAAAAAGAAAATGTGAACACCATATCTAATAGATACATTAAGGTTTTTGTTTTGTTTTTCCTTTTATGGCCTTTTTTTTGTTCATTATTTTAGTGTGTGGGAGAACTGCTCGCCTCAGCCCATAAAAGTCATCAAGTCAAACCAAAAAAAGATATCTGTTAAATTAAATAATACACATCCTTTGTTCTCTACCCTGAAATATCACTTCTTCTAAAGTGCATATCTCTAGTTGTTTCTTCACAGTATTTCCTACTGTGGACAAGAATAGAATGGATGCAAGACATCTACTTAGTCTGTGTGGCAACCGTATGCCTATAGCAGGAGAAAAATTGCACTGTTAGCACCATTTCCATGAAGTCCAACTTCTGCTTGTTTGAAGATTAGAGTACAGCTTTTGTACAAAGCACATCACAAGATCAAGCACAAGTAATTAATTTATTTAAATCATTACCTAGCATGGACACAGATCACCTTTTGGAGAGGGACCCTACTCAAG
Organism: Gorsachius magnificus; assembly: GCA_034008185.1. NCBI lineage: Eukaryota > Metazoa > Chordata > Aves > Pelecaniformes > Ardeidae > Gorsachius > Gorsachius magnificus. The sequence goes on along the minus strand of CM067087.1, from coordinate 9,411,341 downwards.
AATGAATTGACATAGATAATTGACCAAGCAATTCTACTTGTTTCTGTGTCTCCCTGTTTCTTTCATATATATTCAAGTATGGAAGTTCCAAAGTCCATATGAAATGTATATCATTGCATGATCTGAGGCAACTTCATTTTCATGTGAAACCTGTAGGAAATCTTCCTCAGCATGTCTTTTAAACTGTTTTATTCATTTTAGTATTGTGTTCATTTTGTGGTTTTATTGTCAGAAACGGAAGCATTTAAATTGTTCACAAGGTATGCAGATTTATAGCTGAAATAAAAATAAACATGAACAGTTTAAAAGCACAGCTGCTTCAAAAACCTCCTTGATGTCATTGCTGACACCAATTTATACTGTATTTTTTTTAAAGTTTTGACCAAGACTTAAATTCCAAAGGAGCCCCCTTCCCCCAATATTTTAAAACTTACTGTTTCTGCATACTTGAAATTCAGTCAGAGAGGCAGTAACAAAATCTCCAGAGCTCAGTATTTCTTTACTGATGGGTGCAGAGTGACTTTCTCCTGCTCACCTTGCAGAAGGCCTTTAACACATCACAGGATTGTATCTCCAGTTCTCTTGGAACAGTACAATGTAAAAAGAGGGAGATCAAAATGTTGAGAGAAAAGAATACTCCAGAAAAATCCACTGAGTTTTTACTCTTGACTTGGTGGAGATTGAAGTAGCTACTTGTCTGGAATTGTTAAAATAACCCATTTTTACTCATTCTAATTCTTCTTGCTTATGCAGAGCACAATTTGGGGGCCTTGGGGTTTACAGAACTTTTTTCCTTTGTCCATATCGCTCTACTGCCAATGGGCTTTTTTGTGCATATGCTGCCAGCATATGCTGTCAGTTACAAAAATTCAGAACAGGAAAACTGAACTAATATTATCTAGGTGTGACTTACCACTGCTCACAGCGTATGTGAGATATTTGCAAATTACAACAGGTTTCACAAAATGTATTTGGTATATACTGGACCAGATCCTGTTCTCAGTAACTTTACAGCGGTGCAAATTGAACTGAAACCTGATACTTTGTATTTCTGAACTGTGTTTCATTATACTTGAAGCTATAAAATGGTCTTCTGTACCACTTTGTCCCTGCTCTGAATAGTGCTTTGGGGGGTCAAATAAGTTGCACGTCTTCATAGCATTGGGATTCTGATGTGCTCTAGAAAATGCTGCTCTTGTGACTCGCTGCTGATTATAAATAACCTGCCAGTTTGCAACTTCTTCAGGAAACCTGGAAACATGCTATTCAGAAAGCTAAGCACATGCCTGATCCATGGGCAGAATTTCATCTTGAGGACATTGAGACAGAACAAGCCACTCGTTACAGGTCTGTGGGTCTTTCTGTTTTTAATGCTCGATGTTAAACAGAATTTGCTGGTTTATGCAAGGGCTGTGTTTGTGTAGTGCAGAAGATGTGAAATTACAGGGCTGATGAACTTTCAATAATACCTGAAGTGAGTGTGTCTTAACTCAGTCTCCCAGGAATATGTAAATACTGCACATCGTCAAAAAAGAAAACTTTCACCAAACCAGTGTTGCACTCCTTCTCTCTCCCACCTAAGTAGTATCTATAAGTTTCGCCATGTAGACTGGAATTTTCTAGTTGATTTATTAATGCTGTAAACTTAATCTAATAAGGAAATTAATCCCAATAAAGAGACAGCATACTTAGTTTAAATAGTTTAGAAAAAAAAGCAACATAACATTCTGTGCCTTTCCCAAAATAGCAGTTTCACTGTTGCCTGTCTATGCAGTATTGCTGCATGTGGTTGGAATCTAAATCCTTATAAAGCCCAGAATAGCTCCGCATGGCGTACGTGCTGAAGCTGAGTTTGGCTTTAGCACAGGCTTTGCCAAAACGTTTACCCTACTAACCCAGGTTTCTGGGTGGAAGGGGTAGGGGTTAGAGGGCAGCTAATTACCACTTAGTATCAGTGTTTGGGGAGGCCTCAGTTCCAATCATATAACATGGTCATGCAGTGCTCTTCTTCCCCATAGACTGCATCTGTTCCTGGTCAGCCACACAGTCCTGAAATAGTTTGCATATTTTAAAATACAAATAAGTGATAATATTGGTGTAGGGCCACTCAAATACCCTATTAAAAAGAGATGGCTCTGGTATTCCTATTTCCACCTCTTTTGTCTGCTGCAAACTGGGGTGATACAGAATATATAAGGGGATATATGGGGTGTCTGCATGCATTAAGTACTCAGTGGAGGTCAGGGGAATCAGGCTGGAAACAATCATGTGTTGGTGACTCAACAGCTGTGGTTCTCAATTTGGCTTTTACCATGTTGGGAGTTAAGGGAGTGGGAAGAAACCACAGTCATACTCTGTATTATCATAGAGTTGCACAGAGACTTGTTCCTCTCTTGGTACGCTGTTGGGCAGTTCTTGGCCCTGCTGCTTTTCACAGCCTCAGCTGGTTCCGTGTTCAGTAGGCTGACATCCTCCACAGCCCTGCGGCAGATCCCCAGCCAGAACCAGTTTTATGCAAGCTCAGGGTTGGGGGAGACAGCCTGTCTAGTGTGTAGGGCTTGATAAGGCTCTTTCTGCCCCCTATATACTGCCTAGGCATCAGAGAGGAGATTTAATGTCAGAGTAGATAAAGCCTAATTTGTAGTGTTGCAAAAGTTTGGCTTCTGTAGCGGAATATATTCATTGTCAATAGGATTCAGTGTCTCTTTAAAGAGCTGTACATATTTCTTCTTTCCCGCCTGGTGTAAGGAGGGCAGGAGTGCAGTGGGAAGACTAGAAATTTTTGTCTTGGAGTGGTAGCAGCACTTTTTAGCAGTCAGCTAGAGATAAGGAAGGATAGGTGCTGGGGATTGGAGGGTTTGGGTTCCCTCTACATTTTTCTAAGAGGCATATCTCCCAATTTTGCAGGTACAATGCAGTTACTAGGGACTGGGTTGAAGATGAAGTCCTCATCAAGATGGCTTCACAAGTAAGATCACACTGTCCGTCATGTTTATTAGCAGCCACATTTGTAATTTCCTTCCTGTTATTGAATAGTGGTAGCCAGATGTTTTCCTCATATAGAAGTTTTGAAGTCTCAATGTCATTCTTTTCTCCTACCTCTTTTTTTCCTTGGCTCATCCACTATGTTTTGGTGTCCCAACAGCCTTTTCTCCCCACAGTAGAGTAGAACATGGAGTCAGCCCTTCCCTGTCAGCAGCATGAGGCATTTGTTCCTTTCCCAACGGTCTCCCTCTCATTTCAGCCCTCCCACTTCCTGCTGGCCTCATCTCCCTGCCTGGCAATAGTCCTACTATTTTGTGTGCTTCCAAATAATTTCTGCTCTTAGGATGCAAACAGACTGAATTTTCGGTATGTGAGGGTAGAAGCTACTGTCGCTTCCCAGTTAAATCACAGGGTTGGTGGTGTGTTGGAGTCTTCTTGCTCTGTGCTACTGACATAGTATTTGGCATCTGAGGAGTTGATGCTGTTTGGCACATCCTGTATGGAAGCCTAAGTGCGGAGAGCATGAGGCCTGCAAAGGCAGCTTCTCTACACAGTCACAATAGAGCTGACTCCAAACTGGAGAGAATTTAAATAGCATCTTTAAAAGAGACATCATGTCTGCTCAATGGGATATTGGGGGAGGAGGGCTTATTTCCAATGTCTTTTCCCCAGATTCCCACTTACACTGCCAGTGGGTTTTCACTTTTCTTTGAGGAGACAGATATTGTATGGAGCCTCTGTGAGAACTGCTTTCTGCATGATACAGAAGGAGAAGTCATGGTTGTGTCTCTTACTGATTAGAAATTAACTTTGTGGAAATGGCAATGCTAGGTTTTTGTTCTTTTTCTCTTCCCTAGCCTTTTGGCCGTGGAGCAATGCGAGAGTGTTTCAGAACGTAAGTATCTGCTGGCTTTATCTTTGTTGGCCTCCATGCAGTATTTTCTTCTGTGGTGACTGCAATTTCACTTAGCTGTGGTGTTAAATGTGGGCCCCCATTAGCTCCCTGCTGTGCCTTTCTAAAAGGCATAGCTGAGGGGTTTATTCCTGTTTGTGTGACTCCAGCTGCAGCACAGGGAGTGGGGTTCAGAATGCAGAACATTCTTTTAAGGAAAACACAGGCAAGCGTGATGCAGGCATCTAGGGAGTTTGCTTTGGAAGGGCAAGCCGTTGCCTGTACTGGAGCTGCAGTGGCATGGATAATGTGCAATCATGTCCAGTTCCAGCAACTATAATCAGCCTATCAATTAGCAATTCATAAATTTATGCTATTTCCAGCATCTCTTGGAGGCAAAATACTCATATAGGTACAGAAGCAGCTGCTTTGTTTCTGTGTGCTAAAATATCTTTGAATTTGATATGAGGCCATAGGTGTGTGCAGCTTGAAGGCCAACTTGATGCCTATAGTTAGGTAGAGAAGAGGGGAAAGAATAGTTGGATGGTGCAGTCTCAAGTCAGAAAGCCTCCCTTAGTAAAGGTCATCCTCCCAGAGTTTGCTGTGGATCACGTGTACCAGAATAATCCTGTTCTGAGTAAGGCAGAGCTTGGAATGCTAACAGCTACTCTTTCCTGAAGGGTAAAGTGTTGGGGAAGACTTTTCTTTCCTCAGAGAGTGTTAGCAAATATGGTTGCAGGCATCAACATCTAGCTATCAATCAGTTTGTTCTAGAAGAGTACCCCGCCCTTTCCAGGCTCTGGAAATGAATGTTTCCTGGAAAATGTACGTTTGTGTGTTTAAGGCCGCTCCCCCTTCTTTCCAACTGCCAAGTCCAGAGAAATTGCATTTCACATCTGGTTTCACTTCTGGAAAGAGAAACTCCTGAATAACAAAACGTGGTGTTTTGAACTTGAGGAAAAAGGGGGAAAAGTAATCCCTCAGTCCTCCAGTTTGGCATTGTTTCAGTATCAGTTTGTGCTGGTTGCTCTGTTCTTGCAAAGCCAGATAGAGACAGCAGTGAACAAGCCTAGGAAGTAACAAATCTTAGCCTGCTGACATTGCTGCTGACATTGCTTTTAGCTTTTGTTTCTGAATGACCAGATGCCCCTTCACAGACTATCTTGAGTCGTGCCATAAACAGAAATTTATCTTTGCAGCTTTGCCTTAACCTGTTGTACAAATAAAACATAACTTGTATGTCAGCTTCCTACTCCTGGATTTTCCATAACTCTCAGTGGTGCCCTGGTTCTTCCCATCTGGAGCTCTCTTCAAGATTTTTGCAACTCTGCAACTCTTTAGTCGTTACAGTGACAGCATTAGCTGCACTTGGCTCAATGAACTTCAGAGGCTGTTGGCTTTGGAAGAGCACATGAGTTGGCTTGTTTTATGCAGAGAAATTTGTTTCTTCGGAGAACTGGAACGGTTTCAAACCCTGGCTGAGATTATCTGACTTGCTTGTTCCTTCTTTCCAAGGCCTATGTTATAGCAACTGTCTGCCTATCTGCAGGAGGACAGACAGTCTGGAGTTGCTTTGCCTTTAGACCATCTCTGTACTTCTACCTCTGCACCAAGGGGAGAGGAAAGGAAAGGAAGGAGCAGGAGGGCTCAGGCTTTGAGTGCTGCTACTCGGTTCTCAAATTGTACAGTTTGCCATGGCACCAAGAAAGAACCATTGTTTATTACTGAGCAGAATATGAGAACTGCTCGGTAGCCAGCTGTGTCTTACTCTTAGATACTCCTCTTCATACTCCTTCTTCCCCCTCAGACTGGCTTGGCATTGCTGGGGTCTCCAGTGATACCACTCCTGCCACAGTAGATGATTTTTATACCTTTTTGCCATCTTCTCAGTTGAATTAAGTTCAGGGGGGAAGGGGAGGAGAGAATTGCTTTCCCTCTTGTGTCCCATATAAATGGATGAGGTTGCTCTAGGAAAGAAGACTCTGTCTGCTTTGAAATTCTTGATAACAGTGGGGTTTTTTTCCCATTTGACTTGAATGTTGGCATCTTCTGCACCCAGGGGGTACCTGCTTAATCCATTTGTTGACAGAGAGCAGATTCTCTATTGTCACAGTCCTAAAGTCCCCCCCCCCTTCCTTTTTCCCCCACTTGTGAGAGATCTGTGGATTAAAGATTTGCACATCAACACAAGTTAAAAGCTACATCGTAAGAACTGTCATGTGCAGTTTTCCTTCTGGGCTCATGGGGGATACTAAGCAGTCAGCCCTGCATGTTGACAAGGCAGCAGTTTGCTCTTATCATAAGAAAGGGTTTTCTCCTCTCAGTTCCTGTTTGAAAGGCCACTCCCTGTGAACTTCTGCAGAAAATAATTGTTGACATTAGAACAGGGCATTGAGGTGGCACCAACCCTTCATACTCTGGGTTTGAGGGGAGTAGGGAGGGAAAGGAAGTGAGAAAGGGAGGAAGTTTGGAGTAGAAGTAACTGCAGTCAATCAGACAGGCACTTTGGCCTGTCCCAGCCATTCATATGGGATGTTGCTTTTTCCCTTGCCTCCTACCTGTGCTTCACTTCTCAACTAGAGTATCTGGTAAATGACTGAGGGTAATGGTGATTTCCAGGCCTGGCCTGGTCTGTGCAGGCAAAGAAATGGGGAAGATAAAATTCTTGGTTTTCCCTTCATCAGTGATTGATTTGTCTTTCAGGAAAAAGCTGTCCAACTTCTTACACACACAGAATTGGAAAGGTGCCTATAACTATGTTGCCAAGCGATACATAGAGAGTGTGGGCAGGGAAGTGTATTTTGAGGATGTCCGACTTCAGATGGAAGCAAAACTCTGGGGAGAAGAGTACAACCGGCACAAGCCACCAAAACAGGTACATTCAAAGATCTTGCTAAGCAAAAATGCGGTTTTGATCTCCTATTAGGTTAGTTTCAAATTAATTTGAAGGGAATTACTTGTTCACATTCGACGAAATTTAATTGCTTCGATAGATTCTTCTGCCCTACTGTGTTTTCAATTAAATGATAGCTGATATTTAATGAAGTAAATGCAGAAATTGCTTTATATTTCCAGAATTAGGGGCTGTGTGTTTGTGAGTATCTGACTCTTCTCAGTTGTTGACTGAAGACCAAAATAAAACAGTGTTTGTATTGCTCTTTTTTGATATTTGCCCAGCTGCTTTTGAGATAACCAAAGATGTCACAGAATTTATTGCCAGCAGCAGTCTCAGCAAGCACTTAACTGTTAGTGCTCCAGGAAGGTAGACGCTTAAATCTTGTAAAGCTATCTAAATGCCTACCTAGCACTGATTTTATTTATTTTTTTTTAAGAAGCGCTGTAAACCTGAATAACTTTACGAAGCTATTCAAAACCAGATTTCTGAGTAGTCAAGAATTTTCAAAAAAATTAATATACGGTGGCTTTGTTTCCTTTAGGTGTTTCAGTGACAATACTAACGCATTATGTTAAGTGCAAAGCGTTAAGATGTGTGAAACTCCCAGGTGGATGAAATATCAGACGGGGCTTAGGCTGTCAAGGGAAGTTGCCATTCTCTGTGCTAGGGATGTGCATAAACGCACATGATTTGGGAAGAAGTGGTTCTAGTGCTTTGCTGGCCTGGCTGTATTTCTGGTTCTGGGGTCCATTTTGTACAGCCAACATAGCTTTGCGCTTTTCCATGCTGGTAAGTTGGATACCTGCTGGTCAAAGCTGGCCATCGCATCCTGAATAAAATCACTTCCAGCAGCAACCAGCTAGTTAAAAAGACAAGAAACTAAAGTGCTGGGATGAAGGACTGCAACTGTCATTCACTCCTAGCCAGTAGCTCCTCTTTGTTGAGTATGTCCATGGTATGTATCAATGAAGCTGTCAAGTTCCTTTAATCTGTAGCTGGTACTGAATGCCTGAATGTAACTATGACTTCAAATGAGTGGAAGAAGTGGGAAGTAGGAAGGGTCCTGTATATGTTGTGGTATCTTGGTTCCTACTCTTGGCTCTACCACAGACTGTGTGACATGTGACAAGATGCTCAGGTCAATACCCCCATCAATGTGGGGGTCTTAAAAACTGAATAGCCAAAATGAGTGCTTTTGAATATTTGGACTATGTGCATTGCCTCCCATATGAGGGTTAGTTAATAACTACCTGTCTCACAACAGCAAGTTGAGGTATAGAGTGAAGTACACAGAGAGGAATCTAGAAATCTAGAAGTTTTAATGCCATATGGGGGAAAAGATGTAAGCAAAGTGAGAGTTGTGGTGATTTCTCCTTAGGAATGTATCTTGGACAGAGGGAGGAGGTGAGGCAGGGTACAGAAATACCTGAATGGTAGAAGTCTTCGGTCATTCTCTGAAAAGGGATTTCTTCAGGTTGTGCATTTACTGTATGTTTTGCTCTCTGGGCATAGACTCTTTGCAGTGTACTCTTAAGGTACCCACAAAAATAAAATAGAAAGCCAACATGTACTAAGAATTTTTCAGAGGGATTTGTTGCAGAAGTGAGCTGGTTTAAAGCGATTGTTTTTAATTTACGGAATTCCTCCAATAACCTAAGAAGCACATGACTCTTCCCCCACCCCCTTGTTAAACAGGTCTTTGCAATTGTTCAGCTTCTTTCATTGGGAAAGTTTTCACAGCTGGAGAATTCACACACACTTTGATCTGAAGACAGTATTCTGTTAGTCATTGTTTATCTTCTTTCCTCACCAGGTGGATATAGTACAGACTTGTATTATCGAAATGAAGAACAGACCTGGAAAGCCTCTCTTTCATCTGGAACATTACATTGAGGGCAAATACATCAAATACAACTCAAATTCTGGTTTTGTGCGAGACGACAACATTCGTCTTACTCCGCAAGTGAGGTTTTGTTTAAAGCTTTCCATAGAGTCTGCTGCAGGGAGTTTCTTGGCTCTGTCATGAGGTCTTGCATTACTGCCAAGAAAGGAAACTGCAGGATTTCCAGTACAATGCCAAATTAATTTGTCTTTTTGCAGTATGTCTGCCCCTTATTTGGGGCCTGCTCTCTCAAGTGCTGAGTGCTTCTTTATTGCATTTTAACATCTGTTGATTTTAGTTGAGTTGAACATGGTTAATACTCTCTGGAAACCTTAAGCCCTTTGACTCTAATTATTATTGCAGGCATCGACATATTTCAAACTCTTCAAATTAAGGCGGGGAGAGAGACCTCTCACATACTATGTATTAAATAGTCTTCTGGTGCCTCACGTAATATACAAAAGGAGGTGGCCGATATCCAGCTCATGTAAAAAACAAAAAAAATCTAGTTGATTTGCATATAAGAATCTGTTTTCTTCAGTTACAACCTCTGAATAGGTGAATCTGAGACTGCGTATAGAAATGTAAGTACAGATTTCAAGTGATTAGTAAAAGAACTTTAAAATACTGTTGGAAAATGCAAAGTGGTAAGCGTAGCAAAGCTGTGTTTTACTGGGGCTTTGAGGGTTTTGTTCTTTTCAATTTTTTTCACCTATTTTTAAGGTATTTGTCATGATGCTTAATGTAAGCAGAGCATTTATGTTCTGGGCTGTCTTTTGTACACTGAATCAGTGCTATGCTTTCACAGGTTGGGAACAAAATGTTCCACGAGATTTGCTGCAGTTAAAATGTGTGTCTATCACCACGAGTCACCTCCCCCAGGCCTGGCAGTGCTTTTTTGGAGGCCTTCCCAGAAGATTCCTAATGTCTCAGCTTTATGCCAAAGAGAAGGGCTTTTTATACCTGATTCTTGAAACACTGCATTTAAAGAGTACAAATGTGCATTTTGTTATCTGATACATGAATGTAGAGCCAGATCAGGCATTCGGGGGGACCCTGCAGCAGGCATAGTAGGGAAAGGAGAATTTGTGGGGACGCTCACTTTTTTGGGGTGGGGGGCAGAGCTTTGCCTGTTGGCAGAAGGAAGCAGTGGCCCAAGGCTGCAGAGCTTGGAGATCACAAGCACAGCCAGGATGTTTGTGCAGAAGTACTGTACTGGCTTCACCACTGTTGTTCCCTCTGCCAGGCAGCTCCCCACTTCTTAAGGTGAAGACTGTAGTGGAAAACAGAATCTCCAGTAGAGGAAAGAGGAATAAAGCAATTTCCTCTCCCCTGCATGTTCCTACTGCTGCTTTTCACCCAACCTCTTTTAGCCCATCTCTGAGTGGGAGCAGGTTGGAGAAGCAATCTACTGCAGGCTTTTAGTCTCTCATTACTTTCATCATGATATTTATACCAGCTATATTTCACTAACAGGTTAATCAGACTTCTTTGCCCATTTATGAGAAGTGAATATCTGTTGTTGTTTTCAGTAGATCAAGGGAGAGTTTTCTCAGACATCTTCTATGGTTCTTCCCAGGCCTTTAGTCACTTCACCTTTGAGCGCTCAGGACACCAACTCATTATCGTTGATATCCAGGGAGTTGGAGATCTTTACACAGACCCTCAGATCCATACAGAGAACGGTACAGATTTTGGAGATGGCAACCTAGGTAAAGTCTATGATCCTGTTTCACATGCTGATGGATGTTTATTTTCTCTTCCCAGCTGTCTGCTGAGTAGCCACGACATGGCTGAGTGAGCAGGCGCGTTTCTGAGGGTCTTGCAAACAGCTGGGGAAGTTCTATTGTAAGGAGTCCCTGAACAGGGCAGCTGTTATGCAAGGGCAGATTTAAAATGAGAGCTGATCTTGGCTCGTGTCTCCTGGCCTACTCCTAAACCAAACAAGTAATGAGATTAAGTAGCTTCCTACAATGCGACAGCAATAATAATGGCCTTTAATTTCCTTGCCACATTGCAGAAATGGATACAGCTGAATGTGACGAGATAAGCCTTGCATGTTTTTAAAGCTCCAAGTGTCCATACATGAAGTTGTTCAGAGGACACAGCGAGTTTTGTAAGCAGGATCAAATTTAGGCATGTTTCTCAATGATGCAGCCAAATTAATTTATTATTATATCCTGTGCCTACATAGCTTTTGAAGATTTTGCAGACTTCCTTTCACTCTTTCTTTGCAAGAGAGAGTGAAAAGCCCTTACAGGTGTTAAAATAAAATGGAAGTGGATTGAGTTGTGTGTGCTACAAAGCACTTCTCTTTCTCTTTTGACTTTTTAGAAAATGCTTTGGGACTTCTAGCTTCTACTAAAATAAGTAAACTGTCATATAAACTTTGAGTAAACCCTTTCTTCACTGTTTTTTTTAATACCGTAGGTGTTCGAGGTATGGCCTTGTTCTTTCATTCTCATTTCTGCAACAAGATTTGCAAAAGCATGGGGCTTGCACCATTTGATCTTTCATCCAAAGAGAAAGACGCCTTGGATTGTAATAAAAAATTGCTTGTAAGTCCTTGATGAAAAAAGTGTAACTAAGCAGTATAGCTGGTTTATTCTGACTTTAAAAGCCCTGTAAATAAAACTGAAATATGCTATTTACATGGCAAATAAAACCACCTTAATCACTAATGTTGCAGTTTAAAATACAGAGGTTTAAAGCCAACTTATACATACTTGTCTCTGAATTAATGCTGTAGCTTTAATTAGTAGGGAACCTTGTAACACATGTATATTTAGGATCAAATGCTGAAATCATTAGTAAGGTTTGTATCTCACAAAACTAATTTGGAGAGAAAAAGAAATAGAACTGCTTGTCTTTAACTGATCTCAGTTTAACTGATATTAGTGGGAACTGGACTTGATGAAACACTGTGAATGAAATTTGATCCTAAACAGAACTCTCTCTGACTGTAACAATGCCAGGACTTGATATTTTGTTGGGGTGTAAAACTTTTCAAAGCAAATAGTTGTGTATACATGTGCGTATTTATACTCCCTGTTTTGTAGAGGATGCCTAATAAATATTCATGTTGGTTTATGTAGCATGCCTAGAATACAGAGAAACATTATTCATGGGCCTTTCATGTTAATTTGCAAAGGAATCTGCTCAGACAATTCTCCGTGGCACAGAGGAAAAATGTGGCAGCAGCCGGGTGAGAACAGTCTCTGGTAGTCGGCCTCCTCTCCTCTTCCGCCTGTCTGAAAACTCTGGAGATGAAAGCATGAGTGATGTAGCATTTGACTCTCTACCCTGCTCTCCTTCCTCAGCAACGCCTCACAGCCATAAGATGGACATGCTTAGTGAGTGAGCCTCATAATAACTTCCTGAACATTTTGCAGTCACTTGTTTTATTTTGTTGGTTTTAAACACAATACCATGTTGTGTTTAGTCCAGAATACTTGTCTCTAGCATTCTTCTTTGAGCAGAAATAAAACTAAAAGTACTTAAATGTAGATAATTAATGCACAGATGCTTCTGTAAAAAAATGTGGTAAAATGATGGTATCTAGAACTTTCTCCTCAAGCATGTTATCCTTAAAATAAGAAGCAAATATTTTTCTTCCTAGATTGGCCTGTGTTCAGTGAAGTAGATAACTTCATTCACAAAGACTATGATCAGCTTGATAACCAAAGGGTGAGTGTCTTTTCTGACAGAAAATGAGATTGAAGTTCCCTAATGAATGTGTCTTTAAAGGACTGCCTGAAGGCTTTGTTCAGTAAAAGCATATAGAGGTGCTCTGCCTGCTTCCATTGCTGCAGGTCACATTACCTGCATGCATTTGCTGTTTCTAATAAAGGAAGAACATTTTATTTTAAAATAGTATTCATTTTTTTCCCCTCCAGAAATTTATTTGCATCCGGTGTATTTTAACAGGTAATGAAAGTATGTGTCTGTTCCCCTGCCTACATGTTGTGTCTTTGGCACTTGTGCCAGCTGCTGTGGTACAAAAGCTAAACAGAATCCCCATTGATTAGGTCTCTGCAAATTCTGTGGTACTGTGGGTTGTTAGAGAACCTCGCCTTGAAGAGACTGTACTAAGTTTGCAATGGGAATTTTCCAACACTAGGGCCTTAGTCCCAGGCACTGTCAATTACTATTTGTCTTTCAACTGGCTACCACTGGAGACTGAAAGCTACATTAAGTGGACTCTTGGTTTGATAAAGTATTGTTGTGGTTTAACCGCAGTCGGCAGCTAAGCACCACACAGCTGCTCACTCACTCTCTCCCCGGTGGGATTGGGGAGAGAGTCAGAAAGAAAAGTAAAACTCGTGGGTTGAGATAAAGGCCGTTTAATAGGACAGCAGAGGAAGAGAAGGTGATAATAACAATGATAGAAAAATATACAAAACAAGTGATGCACAATGCAATTGCTCACCACCCTGATGCCCAGCCCGTCCCTGAGCAGTGATCACTGCCCCCAGCCAACCCCACCCCACCACCTCCCCGGCTTATATACTGAGCATGGTGTCATATGGTATGGAATACCCCTTTGGCTAGTTTTGGTCAGCTTTCCTGGCTGTGCTCCCTCCCAGCTTCTTGTACACCTGGCAGAGCATGGGAAGCTGGAAAGTCCTTGACTAGTGCAAACACTACTTAGCAACAACTAAAAACATCAGTGTGTTATCAACATTGTTCTCATACTAAATCCAAACCACAGCACTCTGCCAGCTACTAGGAAGTAAATTAACTCTATCCCATCTGAAACCAGGACAAGTATATGATCCTTGATTTTTTTATTTTTGAATTTTTTTTTTTATGTATGTAAGAGAGAACACAAGCTTGGGCAGTACCTCTGGGTCATTTAAGTCCTGTTCTGTCTGTCAGAGGTAGCACAACATACAATAATTTTCATCCAGTATATCCATCCAACATATCTCATTGAACCAGTGGAAGGTTTTCTCTCTGGGAAATGTCAAGCTGAGGTCCTTAAAAAGGGTAGTGCTAATGCCGTGATGTTTTGTTCTTATCTTCTGTAGGATTTTGAAAATGGTGGAGACAGTGGATATCCCAGTGAAAAGAGAAGTGAGCTAGAAGATCTGGATCACAGAGAGAGGGTAAGAACCTGACTGGGTTTAGCAGAGTTAGGCCTGTTCATACTTGAAGTGTTTTCATAGAAGAATCTTATTTTTTATCCTTCTTGATCTAGACTTTGTAAACAGAGGAAACAGTTGGAAAGAAATTCCTACATGTTGCAAAATTACTTATTCATCTTAGGAATGTTAATGATGCTTTTACAGGAAAAAGACTATAATGAGAAGCTTAATTTCAAACATTACATTTGATTGCATATTGTTGTGGAGTCCTTTTTTTAAGTATTCTGTATTGCATTTGAGAAATGTAGCCAGCTTCTTGTCATATGGAATCCATTAATATGATCTACTATCAGACTCTTTCCCCTCTCTACTTTTTATGACTTTATATGGCTTGTGATATAACAGAACTTAACATTGTTGTCAGTTAATAGTATGCAACTTAAAAGAATTCCTGTGGTTTAGTTGGTTACTCCTTTAAAATACAAACTTTTAAATAAATGCTTTTTGACCTAAAGATCTTAACTAGGTATTTAATTAGAAGATAGGAAAGAGAATACTTCCGAAGATACCACTCCTTTTGTTTACAGATATCGTTTACAGGATTAAAACCTGGGTGTGCCATATTCTTTACCATTTCAGTATGTTTCTTTTTATATTGCAATACCACCGAGATAAAAGAATCCACTGGAAACTACTTGGGGGGTTGTCACTATTAATTTCGCTGGATAGGAATAGTCTAGAGGGATAACCGGCACACATCAGTTGCTGCAAATTAAAAGATGCAAATCTTTACATTAACATAGGGCCATTCAAACAACAACCGAAGACATGAATCTGATGAAGACAGTTTGGGAAGCTCTGCAAGGGTAAATAAAGCAGAAATGTTCATAAGATGATTAGTTTGCACTCTGCTTGTCCTTTGTTCACTCATCTGCCATCTAACTTCACATCACTAAATCAGATGTCAGTTTTCCTTCCTTCTCAGCTACAGAATACATTTATTAATATTAACTTACAACTCTATTTCCTTTTTTTGTTTTGTCTTTATTTTCCAGTTAAAGAAGTACTGTTATAAACAAATTGTCACCTCTGTAACTGATCCCTGACGTAAATTAGTGATTATGCATGGGTTTCTCAAAAAAAAAAAATCTAATTCTATGGATTGTTTTTCTGCCTAACTAGACTATATTTCCTTTCTTTGCTTTATTTTTGGAATTGTGTCCCATATGTGGTTGAATTCTTTTTAAAAAGAAAAACCAACATGCAATGTTTGAAATATGTGACAGTAGCTCTCTTCACTGTGTATCTAACTGTGCTAGGGAAGATGAGACCTTCTTGTATGTTTTTACGAAATACAGCTTCTGTGATAATTTAGTTTCTTAAGCAAATAACTGTATTCTGCAAGGAAAGAAAAAAACCAAAGTTTTGACAACAATGAATAATTTAATTAGATACGCTTTCTAGAATTTCCTTGTAATGATTATATATTGCTGTTTCAGGAAATTGAAACAGCTTTAACAGACTGAAGTTCTGTGCCAGTAACCTTCCCTGCTGAGTATCCCCTGTGTGCCTCCAAAGGCTTTCATTTTGATAGGATTGGTTTTGACTACTGTTTCCCATCCACCCATTACGTTGAAAAGTTGTTTATTCTCGTTTGTGTTGGACATCCTGAGAAACACCAGTGCATTTATCTGCCTATCATCTTCTGCATTGTTACTTTTCATTCTTCTGGAGTTGTAGAATGCAAGCAGCATTTAAAGTGTTTTGAACTGAAATTCTGACCAGAAAAGTATGGGTTTAATTTTTTTGTGCATGGATAATCTCAGTGCTTGCAGTGTGACTATTCAGGTGCTTATTTTTATACGTACCTTTTCTCTGATTCAGAACTTAAAGATAATGCTTTGCTTCCCTGCTGTCATTTATGGATGATAATTGATATTGGGGTTAGAAATAGAGGGCTTTACTCTGTTTCTTTAATGAAGAATAATAACCATTTATTCAGCTACTAACATGACTTGAAAGCTGTGTCTTAAATTACAGTATTTACTAATCAGTAAAAATACTAATGAGGCTTTGACTTCTGGATGGTAAGCCATATGAATAGTATGGAAATGTTAAATTTTGGATAGAAATAATAGTATATTCCCTATTTCAGATCAGTGTGGAGAAATGGAATCTCTACAACTCTTCCAGAGTCCACATCCACAGACCATCCTGCGTTGCCCAAGAAATTCAGAGGCTCAATGCACTGGAACTTGAAAAGAAAATTGGGAAGTCAATTCTCGGGAAGGTAGGATGGGTCTAGTAATGCTATTCCTTCCAACTGGAAAGAAATACCTTGTATTTATTACTTACGTAGAGGCCTTGTCCTGCATGAGTTATTTGTGCAGGTAAAAATAAATAACACATCTGTAGCTTTTTGTCACCTAATCGCATTTTTATAATGGACACCTAAGCTCAGGAATCCATGAATTCCATCTGCTTTTGGACTTGCAACATCTGGGCTCCTTTGGGAAGGACCCTGCTGTTGGTTCGTCTTGCCTTTACAGAGACATCACACAGAGAAGATACAGTGGGATAGATACGGTGTGCCTGACCCATATACCTTGGAAATAGGCAAGGTTGGGCTCTTAAATGGTAGCACGGGCCAACTCTTTTTACAATGCAAATGTGAATTAAGTTTGGGTTTATGTATGGGCTTAAGCCCATACACACAGGATCTACACACAGTGTAGATCTTCCTGAACATCTTGAGAGCCTCAGATGAAACCTGCCTTTCCTTTGGGGAGGGGAGGAAAAAAAATCCTCAAAATCCCATGATATGTTTGGAATGAAATCCTGCCCCCACTGAGAAGAAAGGCTTCAGCAGTATGAGGATTTTATCCTGGATAACCTTGATTTTCTATGCCTCGGGTTAATTCCTTTCCTGTGAGGGTCCTTGCTGTACATAGAAGTTTGTGACCCATGGTCACTGCTGTTTGCGCTGGTGATTGGCGTGTTAGGCAGTTGCAGGCTGTGTGCCTTTAACTACAACTCTCTCCTAAAGGTCTCCAAGGCCCCAGCAGATATGTTGGGACATGCCACTCAGACCTGGTTCGCTGGTGTGGCAGCCTGCTGGGATGCTGCTTAGGGCACGCTAATGTGCGAAGATGTTGTGGCAGCTACTGTCTTGCTGAATTAGGTCTTTTACCTCTAGTAGTCAAGTTTATAAAGTTGTATGTGTCTAAGCGTATGGAACTGGAGCAGCAGCTGCACTGTGTATAACCATCACTTTTTGCCTGTTTAATCTGTTCAGGCACAACTCGGGCTGCAAGTCCGTGTGTTATCAAACTAGTCCTCTGCTCGCTCAGAGGTACACAATTAGCTTTAATTAAGCAGTCACCTCAGAGACATATTTTTGTGCCTAAGGAAAGTATCGGCACAGGACTTTCGAAGAAGCGGATCTATACTTAATACTTGTGTCTCTGTACAATTGTGTTGTAGGTTCATTTGGCCCTGGTTCGCTATCATGAAGCTGGGCGTTTCTGTGAGAAGGACAAGGAATGGGATCAGGAGTCAGCCCTGTTTCACCTGGAGCATGCTGCAGACTGTGGGGAGCTGGAAGCCATTGTTGGGTTAGGACTCATGTGCTCTCAGCTGCCACATCACATTCTTTCTGAGGTCACTCTGGAGGTAAACAGAAGGATCAAAGAAAATGCCAAAATGCAGAATTGTGGTCCATTGTAAAAATAAGAATAGCATGAAATGGAGACAAAACAATAACCATAGTTAGGTGTTCTGTAGCCTCTTCAGAGAAAAAAGATGATTTTGTAATTAAGGACTTGCACAAAGCAGCAAAAAAATGCTGCCTGTTCCTGGTTTTGACAGCAAATTACTGCATACCTTTGGGAAGTTTTTGAAGTGATCTTTACTATTCAGCTTCTTAGTTTCTCAGACATACTAAATGCAGTTTCTCCAAGTCAGTAATGGCTGCATTTAGTGTTAGAGAAGGAAGCGATGATATTACTTAAACACGCATTTTAAAGGTTTTATTTGTTTTACTAGGACACAAAGGAGAACAGAAATAAAGGATTTGATTACTTGCTGAGAGCAGCAGAAGCTGGAGACCGGCCTTCCATGATTCTGGTAGCAAAAGCATATGATACAGGTGTAAATCTTGGTTCAGACAGGTACTGTGCATGACTGAGTAACTTGGTAGTACTTCACGGTGGGGCAGGGAAGGAGAAGCACTTGCTGTGTGTCTTTCAGATAAAGAGCTGCTATGAAGTAGGGTTTTGGAGTTACTTCAAAGTTACCCAAGTGTGAATAAAAGCAGGGTTTAGGCCATGATATATCAACACAGAAACAGAGATAACTTCTGCTATTGGGCACCTGTATGTTTGAGTTTAGCCCGCGTACCAAGGTCACCCTATGATAGCCAAATTTTTTTGCTCTGAAGTTGGTGATAAAACTCTCCTTGACTTCACTGGGAGTTGCATACTTGGAAATTGTGGGATCAGTGGGGAAAAAAATTAACACGAGTTGTTTTGGAGATGTAGTACTCTAAAAATAAGTGAAAAGTATTTACAACTACCATGTGTCCTCCTTAGTGATTTTTTTTAAAAGTACATTTTAAGTGGTTTTTTTTTTTCCTCTAATTAAGCTGTGAAAGAACCTGTAGAACAGGAGAAATAGGTGAAATTGTAAAGTGACTATAGATGAGATGCAGCCAGCTAAAATATTTTTCACAGTTGTAGTCTTTCACTGCTTCTCTTAACAAAAGCAGGAATGGAAGTTTCACAGGAACATAGTCTTAGTGCTGAGGATGTTACTTTTAATTAAGGATGATTTTAAGTTTTAAGAAGTTTAAAAATGCTTTTACCTCACTAAGTCTATTTTAATTTGGACAGAACTCCTATCTTCATAGGAGGAATGGGATCAGCATTGTGACTAAGAAATAGATTGTGATTTGCCAAAAGGCTACACAGTATATTGGTTTGATTTTTTTTTTTTTAGCATTTTAGAAGAGTTTTTTAAAAGTGGACAAACATTAATTTCCTTAAGAACCAAATAATAACAGTTGATGATAGTGATTTTTCTGCTTTTGTATTGTAGCATGTCTTTGGTATTTGAGTATTCTGTTTTGCACAGCAGTGAAACACTTGGCAATGGTGAAATTTAAAATAACATTGAACTTCTGATTGAAGCACACTGAGCATTCTCAATATGAAAATTGCTGATTTTAAAGTATTTATGAAACAAGACTTTCTGCAACTTAAGATTGTTTCTAAATCAGTTATCTTCACAAATATAAATGCCAGACCAAAACCATACAGCTGCTAATGAAAGCTCAGACCCTGGGGTTCAGCAAGACACTTCAATCTGATACTTTCTCCTCTGTAATTACTGCGTAAAGTGATGCCAGCCTCATTTGATACAGTGACCTTACGCTGCAGTGCAGAGTTAGTGAGCCTCCATGAAAACATTTGCTTTCTTGAAGAGCATCAGGGCTCTTAGAAGCTAGTGCAAAATTGAATTCTGAATCTCCAATGCAAAGTATATTTGTTTCCTAAGGTAACCATCTTCGAAAATTATTTTTAACTGCAGAGTACAGGATTGGAAGGAGGCACTGTTCTGGTACAATGCTGCACTGAACATGACTGACTACGATGAGGGAGGTGAATATGATGGCACTCAGGATGAGCCCCGGTATCTGCTCCTGGCCAGGGAAGCAGAGATGTTAATGACAGGAGGGTTCCACCTGAATAAGGATCCACAGAGATCAGGTGAGGCCTCATAATCCTGCTTTTCCTTTCCTTTTCTCCCAACATGTACCCCAAAAATACATTTCCTCCTTCAGCTGTTAAAAAATATACAGAGGGTCAGTACCCTCGTATTTGTAGATGAAGCTGTAATGATGCTGGGTGATATAGGCTGAAAACAGTGAAATAAGAGATCTTGCTGATGATGGGGGTAGTGGGTGGTGCCAGGTCCAATCCTGTGACACACTGAGTCACTAGCTAGCAACCTTCACTCCCTGTGAGGCTTCGGAACTGCAGGTTGCTGCTTGTATATTGAGTTACACCCATGACTCCCAAGCCCTACACAACATGTTTTAATTGTTGTGTAATCTACATGTCAGGTGTCTAAGTCTTACAGTCCTCCTGAGGACTCCTACGGGATGGTCATACTTCCATCCTTGCAAATACATTGAAGAGCCATCAGCAGCCAGTCATACAACTTTCAACTTGAAGAATGGAAGTCAGATTCCCAGCTGATGGAACTCTGCTGACACTATTAAAATACATCCAGCCCTGTGATTTGACCTCAGTTTCTCTTTTTGTCCTTTAATTGCTTCAGGATAAAGAGATGGTTTTTTATCTTGTCAACATAACTGATATAATTTCCTCCTCTAGGTGAGCTGTACACAGAAGCAGCAGAAGCAGCAATGGAAGCCATGAAAGGCAGACTGGCAAATCAGTACTACCAAAAAGCAGAAGAGGCTTGGGCAATGATGGAAGAATGACATGACAATTAAGCAGTTCTTGTATATAATTTTTTTTACAGACTTGCTGCATTTGCAGCTAAAACGATATATTTTTATGTGGCGTTACCAGTTTCTTTTTTTGTATTTTAGTTGTCTAAATTTTTTTTAAGGGAGAAATCCAAGTGTAAGTGGTATGTAGGGTGCCATAGCATAATTCTGCTAGTGTTTTAAAGCTGTAATGCAGACACACTTGACCTTTTGTACTTTTTTAACTGTTAGAACTGAGGGGCCTAAGTTTTTTAACAAAAAATGAAGCTGATGTTTGTTTAGGTTTCTCATGTCCTGGTTTTTATGCAGCAAATGATCAGTGTGTTTACATTTTTCTTCTCCTCCCCACATATAGAAAAAACATTTTCCTAAATTCTCAGCATTTCTTCATAATTTTGTTGTTTCTCACCAAATCTGCATGTGAATGTAAATTTTCAATTTAAGCATGCACCTACTCATTTTAATAAGTAGTCCCATTCTGTTATGTGTGTGTCATTGTGCACTTCTGTAATTGTTCTCAAACAAATTCCAGATAGAATCCTTACAGCTTGGGGAGGGATGTGGAAGATGCTTCAGATTGGCAGTGAGGATATTCAGGGTGGAATATGTTTTATTCATTACCAACATTGTGTATTTTACCATCAGAAAATCACTGATGTTCCTGATGAGGTGAAGCATCCAGCTACCTCTTTTTCACATTTTGCACCATATAATAACTACTGATCTTATATGATACTTGTCCAATGATGTACAGTAGCAAGAGTTGTAATATATGGGTAATTTGAAGTTATTTTTATAGTGACGTCTCAGTTCTCAGTGAAGCTAGATCATCTCACTTTGAATGAGAATACACTGTCGTGGTTTAACCCGGCTGGCAACTAAGCACCACGCAGCCGCTTGCTCACTCCCCCCCCTCCCTCAGTGGGATGGGGGAGAGAATCGGGAAGGGGAAAAAAGGTTAGAGCCGAGGGCTGAGATAAAGACAGTTTAATAAGAGAAAATAATAATAATAGTAATAATGAGAATGATAACAAAATATACAGAATATACAAAACGAATGATGCACAATGCAATTGCTCACCACCCACCGACCGATGCCCAGCCCGTCCCGAGCCGCGATCAGTACCCGAGCGACCGACCGACCCACCAACCCCCCCAAGCATGACGTTCTATGGTATGGAATAGCTCTTTGGACAGTTTGGGTCCTAGCTGTGCTGTACTCCCAGCTTGTTATGCACCTGGCCGAGCAGGAGAAGCTCAAAAAGTCCTTGAGCAGTCTGAGCACTGCTTGGCAACAACTAAAAACATCAGCGTGTTATCAACATTCTTCTAGTACTAAATCCAAAGCACAGCACTATGCTAGCTTCTGTGAAGAAAATTAACTCTATCCCAGCTGAAACCAGGACACCATTTCCAGAGGGATGTTTGAAAAGGTTAGAGGAGGTTGATTCACCTGTTTTTATGTACAGAAAATAATTTATCTGGTTTAAATAGCTTTTAAAAAAGTGTTTTATCTGCAAGTGGTTTCAAACGCCAGTTAGAGAAAATTGCTGGTTAAAAAGAGAAAACAATATTATCCCCAAACACTTGAATTTCTGTGTCCTGTTTGCATAATCCTAACCACTACCATGTAGTTGTCCTCCCATTACTGGTTGAATTATCATTGCACAGACATAAGTTTCTTCCAAATCCAGTATTTAATTCCAAAGCTTCTGTCATCTACGCAGATAGTACAGAAGCTGTTCCTATTTCTTGGTTGTGGTTAACAGTCATTCTGCAGGAGACTAAGATGGAAGCTTTTGTCGTCTTGGTCTTACAGTCTCCTGAAGGTGTAAATTGGTATGAATAAGGGGAAGCCTTTGCGAAGTGCCGAATGACCTGTAATGCTCACTAGCCTTACTTTAGCCAAGCTTTTAAAAGCCTGCTTAAAACTAAACAGGCTGCTAGATGATGCAGTTGATTTCACTGGGACTTCTTAGATGCATAGCCAAGTAATATTAATTTCTTGTAAAATATAGAAGCCGTTCAAGGAACAGAAATGAGTTCTTCCTTTCCTGTGTGAGTGCCTGTCACTGGGCTCCAAATCTGTGCTCCCCATTTACTCTCCTGGCAAGTGGATCTTAAATTATTTAAACAGAATCCAAGCATGATGTTAGTAACAACTGCCACAGTCTGAAAGAGGTGGTTAAGGAAGTCAGATGGGAAGATTTCAATCCTTTCTAGGAGGGAAGGAAAAGTTGTCCTTGGATGTTGTACTTGTGGGTAGGTGCTGCAATCACTAGGCAGTTGTAGCCATGAGTAGCCTTGCAACACAGGGCCACATCTTCTTGCTGTATAATGCAGGGGGTATGGGAAAGTAGCACTCATGGCCTTTTTATTTTGTTTTTTGTTTTGAGAGTGAAGGGGAAGCTCTTCACCCATTAATGGAGGAATGTTAACGGTTAACGGTTGGACTCGATCTTAAAGGTCTTTTCCAACTGAGATGATTCTATGATTCTATGTCTAATTTCTAGATCTCAATTGGGCTTGGGTAGATTTGGTGCTATGATAACCAAATTTTTGGACCTAATATGCTGAAATAGAACCAGTCTGTAGGATCATAAATCAGATGAATGGTTTAAGTGCCTATCCAAAGTTCTGCTTTAGGTGCCTAAAGCCTCTTCTGGATGTGGCCTTTTTGCTCTTTCAGTTCATAGCATTAAAATACCAACTCTCAATGAAAGGTGAATGTGCCATTTACCTCTGAAGACAGCTCAACAGTCAGTGTTTTGTGCAGAATCAATACAGTGTAGGCAGTGTAACAAATTCAGACAAAAGGATTTGTTTTCCTCATAAGGTGTTGATGCCAAGTCTTTGAGATTTTCCTTGAGAAGAAAGCATGTGTTACAATGCCACCAGCCATGTAGGGAGGAGAGGAGATTGTATGTGCCTGTCCAAAATGTGTACATAAAGGACATATGTAAAATTTTTTTTTTTTTAATTGTTCGTAGATCTGGTATGTAAATGTGCATAAAGCTCAGTGAAAAGATTATATGATTAATTCTTGGTTTTAAAATAGTACTTTTTTTAGTGATACAGACTACCTTCAGTCCTAAGGTAGTATCATGTTATTTAGCTGTACAATGAATAGGACTGTCAGTAATTTGAAAATGGAAATTGTTTACAGAAATATGCACAGCTTATTCTATGACATTCTTTTGAAGAGAAAAGCTATCTGACAGACTTTTGGAATGATATTGCTATATGCTGTATTTTTAATCTACTCAAAATGAATAAATAAAAATCTCTATTTTTTACAAATGTGAAAATAAATCTCAGGCTCATCCTGCCAGAACTTACCCAGTTTCAATGTTTCCAGATTTCAGTGGGAATATTGCTTGGGTAAGGACAGCGAGAGGGGAGCCTTTGTTGTATATCAGACATGCAAATACTGATTGCCTGCATCACTTAGTCCTCTCATTCACTCTGTTTTCATTATGGCTGGTCAATAAAGTTCTTTTTGTCACTTTTCTCAGTAGTGTTTTAGTCTTTGCCTGGGGGGGATTTGCTTTTGGTTTTTTCTTTATAATTTGCCAAAGTTCAATCCTACTATTGTAAACTTCTAGAAATCCTCTGTGTTGTTTTTATTATTTATCGCTGATTTAATTAACTTTCAACAGTCAGATGTAACTAACTGGGAGGAAATAACCAGATGTGTACCAATCAAAGCTGTTTTCCTCGAGAAAACTAAATGGTTGATGTGCTGTTTTATTTGCTTCCAATTACAGATGCAAGGTCTGTAACTAATGCGGGATAAGATGTAAGGACTGAAGTGCTCATTTGTAGGACTTCTACAGAGGCATCTTTATGCTTTCAGTTTTTGCTTAGTCCTGAGAAAAGAATGGAAATACTTGGCCTCTGATTCGAGGTGGGAGTTTTTTGTAATGGCTACAGTATCTAATGATACACTGTCATCTTCAGTATGATTTATTCCCCTTTCTGTTCAAGAATAAACTGTCTGATACTAGCTCTTTCAAACTTTTAAAAATGGAGCTCTTACTGTTGCTTTTTTATTGCTTTATTTAGACAGGTATAATTTATTATACCTGTATACTTAAACAATATGAAATTGTTCTCTAGCAAAGGCACTTTGAAAAGGCAAAATCTCCTAACAGAAAAGCCCCAGCAGGGCTTCTTCATTCCACCATAGTGTCACTAAGGTGAAATACGGTGAAATTTGGCACTGCAAGTCTTGTCTTTAGCTATAGCTGCTGTCACTGGGAGCTGGAGTGTTTGGCAGGTGTAACAAAGGAAGTGGGGATAGCATCCATCAGAAAGCATGGAGACAGCCAACACGTATAAAATGTAAATAAGAATATTGCCTGTTTCTTAATTACTGGTCTGTGGGACTGATATGAATCTCACTCTCTTCCCCACAGGTATAATTTCTACTTCTGAGAGTAGAATGACTGCTGACAGACACAGGTGTAGTTTAGGCGGGCCACATCAGGACTTCTCATCTGAATTTTAAAAGGGAGGATTTTGCTCGAACCTCAGATTGGATTCAGGGCCAGTGCTTCTGGTGGTGAGTCAGGCTGGTTTCAGGTTTAAGTTCAGGGGCATCTCGCATGCCTCCCACTGGTGGGGACCTGAACGCTTCATGGGGACAGCTCATGGGTGTGTAACCATCATGCCTGGTCCTTAGTCTGGACATAATCAGTACAGGTTTTGGGTCCTTGCTCTTCTCTTGTTAACTCCTGTGCCTGGAAAGCAATATAATGAGGCTGGTAGATTTTGTTATATTCTGAGTTCTCCTGGAAGTTTGTTCTTTTAATTTGGAAAAAGTCCCATAAACATCATCTTACCTTGCACTGCTAAAATGAGAAACCTGGTGACCCAGCTGACAGCCCTGAGGGGTGACCTGTGCTTTTATCCCTGTAAACGTCACGCATTATATGAATAATCTTGGGTACCCAGGCTTCCTTCAGTGTTCAGGAGAAATGTCTCTGTGGCCAGGCACACAAATGTTTCAGGGGCAGAGGTTGAGCTCACAGCAGGGCAGAAAAGCACTTCTCCAGAAAGGTGTTGGTACCTCTCACTGCCTTGTTAAAAGGACCTGTGGTGTCGAGCAGCCCTTACAGCGAGAAAACCACTTGTAAGGTGTGCTCCATGCGGTCTCTCACACACCACATCTTTCCCCCCCACCCCCCGAATGTGCAGTGCTGTGGATGGTACCGTGTGTCTGCTGCTGCATGGACAAGTGCTTGGAGACTGCTAAATCAGGCGCTCTCAAAACTTCCCAGAATTTCAGGCAAAATGTGGACAGAGGCTCCCAAGGGCACCTTCGTGAGGCGCCACGCAGGCTCGGTGTGCTTTTCACGAGAGTTGTACCGATTACTGCTGCTGGTACAGACTGCCACGCTGGTCCCTGTGCTGCAAGCAAAAAACCCCACCCCCAAACCATAAAGCCTGCTGGCTTTTAACTTTGCAAATTCAGTGAGTTGTAGCTTTGCAGCAGAAAATTAAAATGCGTAGGGTTTAGAATGATTTTTTTTTTTTTTTAGGCTTTCAGAGGGGCTGCACAGGCGATGTCTCCACCGACCGCGTAGAGAGTGTGCTGGGCCGGGGCATCCACGTGGCAGCGGGGCCGCCGCGCCACAGCCCCGCCGGCCCTGCCCTCCGCCGCGCTGTCCCCACCCCGGGCTCCCCGCCGCGTGGGGACGCGCAAGGTGCTGCTCCCTCCCTGGCGGCGGTGCTCGGCTGCAATTGCGCCGGTATTTTATTTTTAAGGTGGAAGGGGGGGGCTGTAGTAAGAGCGGGGCTTGGCGATGGGGAGGTCTGGTCTGGAGTAAAGGAGGCGGCGAAAAGAATCGTGGCACGGCGGTAGCGTGGCCGAGCGGTCTAAGGCGCTGGATTAAGGCTCCAGTCTCTTCGGGGGCGTGGGTTCGAATCCCACCGCTGCCAGCAGGTTCTTTTTCTGCTGCGGGCCGCCGCTGCAGCGCCCCCTAGCGGCCGCGCCGCGCACCGCCGCTGGGGAGCCGGCGGCCCCGCTGCTCGCGCCGGCCCTCCGCCAGGTAGGCGGTTGCGGCGCCGCTTTTGCTCTGTCCCGGGGCCGGGCGGGCGGCGCTGGGTGGAGAGGGAGGAGAGCGGCCTGGGCTGAGGTGGGCTCTGCCTGCCCGGGGAGGGCGGTGCAGACGGGACTCTCTGAGGACCTGGCACCGCGGCGAGTACCGGGGGCGCGAGGCCCCAGGAGTTCGGGCGGATCCTGATGGGAACCGGCGCGGGTCGGGGTCGCCGTGGCGGGGCCCTCGAAGGGAGCGGGAGTCCGGTCACAGGCCGCGTCCCCTCGGTTCCCCTCACCGGCGGGCCGGGGGGTGCCGGCCGGTCCTCCCGCGTTACGTGCGGGTTTGGGCGGTTGACCGTGGCCTCCTTCCTCGCGTTCCCCCTTCCCTGCGGCCTCCCTCTACAGGTTCCCTTCCCTGCGCTCCCTCTCTGCTGCCAGGCTGCAGTGTCAGGAGAAAGTAGGCTCGGAAGGTGCCAGAAATGAAGAAGCCGTTGTCAGCGGGGTGCGCAGGTCCCGCGGCTGAGCCTCTGCGAGGCAGAACGCTGCTTGCGTGGAAGATGGGGCTTGGCACCCCGACGTGCCACGGTCCGGGGCTGCCCCTGTGAGAGTTACCACACAGCGGCGAGCAGCTTAATCCCTGCACCTGGCAGAACAGGCCTAGCACTGTGCTACATAAATGTTCATGTGTTAAAGCAAGGTTCATGCTTAATGCATAATCTCTTAAATCTTAAAGATGTGCTTCAGTGACATCACCTCCAAAGAGAGGTCCTGGTGCAGAGGAGCCCTCTTTGGGTTCACTACCAGAGGATGACTATGCAAAGCTGCTAGCAGACGAGCAAAGCAAGGAGAAAATTAAGCAAATAATTGGGTCGAAATTGTGATTATCATAAAAGTTTGAAAGGTGCTTCAGCTTTTTTTGTAGATTTATATCTCTTGCCTGCCTGAAAGCTGTTCTAAAGTTTAATGATTCATAT
This sequence comes from Gorsachius magnificus, assembly GCA_034008185.1. Taxonomy (NCBI): domain Eukaryota; kingdom Metazoa; phylum Chordata; class Aves; order Pelecaniformes; family Ardeidae; genus Gorsachius; species Gorsachius magnificus. The sequence goes on along the minus strand of CM067087.1, from coordinate 9,384,068 downwards.
GAATAACTTGCATATTTTTATTTGCACCTTAAAGGAAAGTCCCTTTTAAAAGAAAACAATTCTGCCAAAAGGAAATCTGAAACTGCTGACCATGTTTGCTGTCTCCTAGTGTTTAATTCCATTCTGTAGCTCTTGTGGTGTGTGTCTCTCTCTCTCATATATATATGACAAGTGTAGAAATGAACACCATTTTATATATATATACACTTTAGATGTAGAATTGCATCTGCATGCCTTCAGTGGAAGCTTCCTTCTGATTCAGAACATTCCTTCAAGTTGCGTGAGTATTATAAATCGTGCTGGGACACACTGCTTCCTATTTATAGACCTGACATTCTAATACTCCAATAAAAGGAACTGTAGTCGTTTTTATCCTTACGTGAATAAGAAAAAAATGTAATCTCTGTAATAGAACATTTTCCCTGAGTTCTGACACCTGAATTTACAAAGAGATTTCATGTATAATTGTGTAAGCAACAATAGGTGAGGGACCAGAGACCAGGTCCTTCAGGCTAAGTTTGTCTTTCTCTCCTTCGCCCAGGGTATCTGAATTTCTCTTCTGGAAAGTGGAATAACTTTCTCAGGAGAGAGAACAACCTAGCACATACTTGTCACTCAGGCTGTCAAGAAAGGAAGGGTGCGTCTTAGTCCTCTCAGGGGGGTGCGGAAGGAGGCTTTGGACCTGCTGTATCAGGCCACCCAGGGGACATGAGCGGGGAAAGCAAAATTGAGACTGACAAATCTAATTTCTTTAAAAAAACATATTCATGCATGTATTTCTGGGAAGAATTGAGTGCCTGATCACAGAAAACACTCTGATATCCATCAGATATCACATACTCACGGTTGTGCAGTAACAGCCCCAGCCTGTCATTAAGATACTGTTTTTTTGCTATTGAACGTTTTGCCTGTGTAGTGATGTTAGTAACACTCGTATCCAGAATGCCTATCCAGCCTCTCTGAAAGGTTTCTTGAGTAACTGCATGTATGGTACCCTGATGTTTTGAGAAGCCTGCATGTCTGTTGAAATATAGTGAGCTGCTTAAATTGTGTGGTGGCTTGTGTATTTGAAAAAAAAAATGCCACAGTCTTGGATGTAACATGGATGCTGGCTTCCTTCTCTTACAACCTCTCTATTGCCAGCTGATCCTGGATGCTGCCTCTTTCTCTTTCTCCTTCTCCTTAGGAGGTCCTGCAAAAAAGCAAGCTGGCATCGAGGAGTAGAACACAGTGAGGGAGAGCTCCCAAACATATATTTTATTTCTTTGCCTGATCATCTTTGTTGTTAAAACTTTCCTTGGTCAGTTTGTGAGAGGTCTTATTTTTTTTTTATGCCTGTTTTGACCAGTACTGGCTGATTAACGGTGTCTTAAATGATCTGGACTAATTAACATTGTTGCAATGGCATCCCAAATAATTTGTAAATCCTTTCGTCTGATTTCAGCAGGGAGAAACTATTGTTGCTTTAGCTGAGGGATCATTTTTTATTCAACGGTCTGAACCAGGCATGACACTGACTCCAGTACTGGATTGAACATGGTGACTATTTGTTCTAGAGCATCCAGTCCCCAGTTAATATCAGAGTCTTATTTTCTTTGGAGTTGGTGTAGTTATGAAGTAAAATCTGTTGTTCCAATGATTTCAAAGGTCTCCAGGAGAGGCTGAGGAGTGTATTTTGGCGCCCTCATTTAGCAATACAGTCTGAAGAGTAGGTCAGGAGATGTGGCTGCAACATGTCAGATAGATTAAATCAAGGTCAGCACATTCACAGATGGGAATATTGTCTGGTCCCAAGCGTAGGGTTTACACAGGATTTTTTCTTCTCCCAGCTCTTTAGCTGGGAGCTTTTTCTCTTGTCTGCTTTCAAGGAATTTTTCTGAGAAGGAAAGCTAGTCACCATATGGCACTATCCTTAGTGACAGTGATGACTGCAGTGGCAGTTTCAGAGCTCACACCTGCTGACTGACCAGCCACTGTAGATGTGCTGGCTGGAAAACCAGCTGCTACCTCTGTGTTACAGTTACATAGTATATAAAAGATACACTTTATACAAGTACAAAAGGCCTGTCTTTCCCTCCATAGAGCACTGATTTAGTCCTCTGTTTCTTAGTTACTGCTGACTTTCAGAAAAGTTACAAGAACTTACCTATTTTTGAGACGTTTGCTTGTGTCTTAAGTTTGGTGGCCGTCAGTCAAGATTGTGGAGTACTAGGGACCTGATGGTGCAAACACATACATTCCTTCAAAAAAACAGACTAAACAGATTACCTCTGAAAGGAACCAAGTTAACTTGAACAAATACTCCAGGCTACACGTAGTACATGGCACAGATGTAATGACTCATACGACATTTCTGTTTTCTTTCAGGTTGCGCCAAGGAATAAGCCAAAAAAAAGCTTTCTGTATCCTAGCATGGCAAATGAAGAAGATGATCCAATTATACAAGAGGTAAAAGTGCATTGTGGCAGCAGTGATTGTACATGAGGCTTTTTACTATTATTATTACTATAGTTCCCAGTGTTCTTACATTGCTGAAACAATGTGTCATCAACATCAGTGGTTGTCTTATAATCAGTAGCTTTCTCTGTGCAAGGAAATATGTTGTGTGGGCCAAGTACATGGCTCATGGTATCTGTTTTGCCAAAATAGCGGTGTCCATGTTGGCAGATTCAGCTCTGGTTTTTCACCTTTTTTAATCTTTCCATGTCAGAAGAGGAACACAGGTGGAAAACTTGCTTCTACTACTGTGTGTTTCCAGTAACTCTATTGCATGCCTCTCAAGAGATATAAAAAATTTGAATTACTTTGATCACAGAATCACAGAATGGCAAGGGTTGGAAGGGACCTCGGGAGATCATCTAGTCCAACCCTCCTGCTAAAGCAGGTTCACGTAGAGCATGTTGCACAGGACTGTCCGTTAAATATGAAGTTAAAATGGTTCACGCCTTCTGCTAAAACAAGCAGTTGTGTTCTGATTCTGGACTTCTTTAAAGGACTGCTACTTCCCAAAGAGTAGCCACAGTGTCCTGTTCGCTTTATGTCTGAATTTACACATCTAAAGTACAAGGAAGGGCAAGCTCATAAGAAGGAGAAAAACCATGAGAGAAGAAGTGGGAATTGTTGGGAGTGTATCTAAAATGGCAGCTTCCGTATGCGATATTCATGAAACATCTGTGGATTTTCAGTGCTGGTTGCAAAATGTTAATATTGAATCAGATTTGGGATGTGGGTGACTCTTGTCTAATTTAGAAAGATTTTATGACAAAATACTAGTAACGAAGTTACCTTTCAGTCATACTGTCAAAGAGAGAACTTCCTCCTCTTTCTATAATTGTGATAACAGATTCACTTCAGCCCCTTGGAAAAAAAAATTTCCTGTTTCATTTCAGATTTGTTTGCCAAGTTTCCTTAGAGAGAAAAAACACAGCTAGAGCCACTGTCTGCTGCCTCATCATAGTGTGTGTGTGGGTTGTTTGTTTTTTAAAAAAGCCAGCTGCAGAATTTCATGTTAAAATCAGCAGAGAGGAGACCTTTGACCAGAGAGTCATGAATGTGTTTTCGTAGAATCATCTAGTTTGGAAAAGACCTTTAAGATCATCAAGTCCAACCTTTAACCTAACCCTGCCATTCCACCACTAAACCATGTCCCTAAGCACCTCATCTATCCTTCTTTTAAATACCTCCAGGGATGGGGACTCGACCACCTCCCTGGGCAGCCCAGTCCAGAGCCTGACAACCCTTTCTGTGAAGAAATTTTTCCTAATGTCTAACCTAAACCTGTCCTGGTGCAACTTCAGACCATTCCCCCTTGTCCTGTCGTCCATTACCAGGGAGAAGAGGTCGACCCCCACCTCACTACAGCCTCCTGTCAGGCAGTTGTAGAGGGCGATCAGGTCTCCCCTCAGCCTCCTCTTCTCCAGACTAAACAACCCCAGTTCCCTCAGCTGCTCCTCGTGAGCCTTGTGTTCCAGACCCCTCACCAGCTTTGCTGCTCTCCTCTGGACATGTTCCAGCAACACAACGTCTTTCTTGTAGTGAGGGGCCCAAAACTGAACTTGGTATTCAAGGTGAGGCCTCACCAGCATGGAGTACAGGGGGATGATCACTTCCCTACTCCTGCTGGCCACACTATTCCTGATACAAGCCAGGATGCCGTTTGCCTTCTTGGCCACCTGGGCACACTGCTGGCTCATATTCAGCCGGCTGTCAACCAGTACCCCCACGTCTTTTTCTGCCAGGCAGCTTTCCAGCCACTCTTTGCCCAGCCTGTAACGCTGCATGGGGTTGTTGTGACCCAAGTGCAGGACCCGGCACTTGGCCTTGTTGAACCTCATACAGTTGGCCTCAGCCCATCGATCCAGCCTGTCCAGGTCCCTCTGCAGAGCCCTCCTCCCCTCCAGCAGATCGACACTCCCACCCAGTTTGGTGTCATCTGCAAATTTACTGAGGGCACACTCAATCTCCTCATCCAGGTCATTGATAAAGAGATTAAACAAGACCGGCCCCAGAACTGAGCCCTGGGGGACACCGCTTGTGACCAGCCGCCAACTGGATTTAACTCCATTCACCATGGCTCTCTGGGCTCAGCCATCCAGCCAGTTTTTAACCCAGTGAAGAGTACATCCATCTAGGCCATGAACTGCCAGCTTCTCCAGGAGAATGCTATGGGAGACTGTGTCGAAGGCTTTGCTGAAGTCCAGGCAGACAACATCCACAGCCTTTCCCTCATCTACCAGGTGGGTCACCTGGTCGTAGAAGGAAATCAGGTTGGTTAGGCAAGACCTGCCTTTCATGAACCCATGCTGGCTGGGCCTGATCCCCTGATTGTCCTCCATGTGCCTGGTGAGCACACTCAAGATGAACCACTCCATCATCTTCCCTGGTACTGAGGTCAGGCTGACAGGTCTGTAGTTCCCCAGATCCTCCTTCCAGCCCTCCTTGAAGATGGGTGTCACATTTGCCAGCCTCCAGTCATCTGGGACCTCCCCTATTATCCAGGACTGCTGATAAATGATAGAGAGCAGCTTGGCAAGCTCCTCTGCCAGCTCCTTCAGCACTCTTGGGTGGATCCCATCCGGCCCCACAGACTTGTGGATGTCCAGGTCAAAAACTTCTTCCTCCTGGATTATGGGGGGTTTATTCCACTCACCGTCCCCATCTTCCAGCTCGAGGGGCTGGGTACCCTGGCGATAACTTCTTGAGCCATTAAAGACTGAGGCAAAGAAGGTGTTAAGTATCTCAGCCTTTTCCTCGTCTTTAGTGGCAATGTTCCCCCTCACATCCACTAGAGGATGGAGGTTCTCCCTGGCTCTCTTTTTGCTGTTAACGTATTTATAAAAACTTTTCTTATTATCCCTTACAACAGTGGCCAGGTTGAGTTCTAGTTGGGCTTTTGCCTTTCTAATTTCCTCTCTGCATGACCTACAAGTCCCGTACTCTTTTGGGTTCCCCCCTTTTAAGCTGGTAACTTCCTTTTGCCAGTCATCTTCCCTGACGATTTGTTTTACAGCACATGGGGACAGCCTGCTCCTGTGCCTTTAAGACTTCTTGCTTGGAGAATACCCAGCCTTCCTGGGCCCCTTTGACCTTCAGGACTGTCTCCCAAGGGACTCTCCCAACCAGTGTTCTGAACAGGCCAAAGTCTGCCCTCCAGAAGTCCATGGTGGCGGTTTTGCTGACCTTCTTCCTTACCTCACCAAAAATCGAAAACTCTACCATTTCATGATCACTAAGGCCAAGACGACCTCCGACCACCACCTCTCCCACCAGTCCTTCTCTGTTAGTGAACAGGAGGTCAAGCAGGGCACCTCCCCTGGTAGGCTCACTTACCAGCTGTGTCGGGAAGTTATCTTCCACACACTGCAGGAACCTTCTGGACTGTTCCCTTTCTGCTGTGTTGTATTTCCAGCAGATGTCTGGTAAGTTGAAGTCCCCCATGAGAACAAGAGCTCATGACTGAGAGACTTCTGCCAGCCGCTTGCAGAATACTTTGTCAATGTCCTCATCCTGGTCGGTGGTCTATAACAGACTCCCAACAGGATATCTTTCTTGTTGGCCTCCCTCCTCATCCTCACCCATAAGCACTCGGCCTCACCACAAGTGTCAAGCTCTGTACAATCAAAACACTCCCTAACATACAGAGCCACCCCATCGCCTCTCCTTCCTTGCCTGTCCCTTCTGAAGAGTTTGAAGCCATCCATTGCAGCACTCCAGTCATGGGAGGCATCCCACCATGTTTCTGTGATGGCGACTACATCATAGCCACCCTGTTGCACAATGGCTTCCAGCTCCTCCCGTTTGTTGCCCATGCTGCATGCATTAGTGTAGATGCACTTGAGCTGGGCTATCGGTTTCACCCCCAGCATTGGGGTGACACCTCCAGGCTCCTCTCTAGTGAGCCTGGTTATATCCCCTCCCCCCTTCAAGCCTAGTTTAAAGCCCTCTCAACGAGCCCCGCCAGTTTGTGAGCGAGGATCCTTTTCCCCCTTTGAGAGAGCTGGGCACCATCTGTTGTCAACAGGCCCGGTGCCATGTAGACCTCCCCAAATGTTAGGGTTCATAATGAAAAGCTAAAATTGTCAGTATTTGAGCTCTAGGGATTGTACTTTTATCTGAGGCTCCATTAATTACAGCTGGTATCCGATGAAAGTTGTTTGTTTTGATTTTTAGATTGATGTGTTCCTGGCCAGAAGTCTACTGGAGAAGCTGTATCTGTTTCAGGTATTTCAGTTAACTTTTATGCAGTGATAGTTTGTTTAAAATAAATTCAAAGAGCAGTAACTTTCCTTACTGCTTCAGCCTGCCAAGATCTTGGATATAGGCAAGGCTGTTTGGGTCTCAGTTGAAATATTTAGTATTAAACCATTGTCAAGAGAGGAGTGGTCATTTATGGCACAGACTTGTCATTAAATCACTCCCTTTAACCACCCTAAGGGAGTAGATGATGTCTTTTTATCGTGGTTTGGATAAATCTGCAGTCTCTTAGCCATCTTCTGTCATCACTGATCTCTGCCATCTTTACTAAATAGACATTTCTTTAGGACTGGCCCTTTTTAAAATGTCATCAAGTATTCATAAAGTAGTGCAAGTCATCATAAGAGCCCCCTTACGTTGTGGAGATAAAACTAACTAGTGATTGAAGGTGGAAATATGTTAGAAAGATAGAGGTCTGTTTTGTATTGTGCCACTGAATTTCTCTTAATCATTTTATCCTTGTGATTCGCTTTTCCCATCTGCAAAATGGGAAGTCTTTTGAGGCTGTTGAATGAAATGTTCATTATAAACCAGTGATGCCCACTGGCAAGCCCACTGCCTCTTGTACAGATCCTCTGCATGGTGTGTGCCAGCAGAGCATGGCTGGAGACAGCCCAACGTGCTGGACCGGGCCGTGCAGCCTTGCCGCTGGGATACCCACAGTTGCTCCATGTCAACAGTGAGCACTGGTTAGTGATGGGTCCTGTGGGGGTTCTGGAGAAACAGTAGCTCTGAGCAGGATGCTGCTGTGGCCAGAAGATTTCGTTTGGATACCACACTGTCCTCCCAGCATTCCCAAATGGTTCAGAAGAGAGATCCATGTGGCTAACCTGGGTCTGGTGTCCTGACTAGCTGTGTGTGGCCCATGTCCTGTAAGCTGACGCTACTTGTGTAAACCCACAAATATTTTACTTATAGGTAATAACTCTCCAGAGAATTAATGCTGAGAGGTGGGGTTTTAATTGCTTCTAACATTTCCTTTTTCTGCTGGACTAATGTGTGGTACCATTTTCCTGTGTTACAGTTTATTGTGGCGTGTGAGGGGCAGGAAGGGGTTGTGTAGTGACAAAAGCAGAGGACTGGGGCAGGGAAGGCAACAGGCTTTTTAAGTGATACTCCCAAATCCTCTGATGACTCACAAATCAGTCAAGTAATTTCTTTTCTTGATGCCTTGTATCCATCTGGCAAGGGGATCTACATGTGAGGGGGCAGGGAAGTTTGAGTTAATTTCTGTGAAGTTCTTTGATCTTTAGATGAAGAGGATTTTCTGAAATGGATTTGTTTTCCAGTATCCTATTCGTCCAGCTTCCATGACGTACGATGATGTTACACATTTATCAGCAAAGATAAAACCAAAGCAGCAAAAGGTTGGTCATCATTTGAGTCCAGTCTGTAAAAGTTGGTTTATGTTGTGCAGAATGTACTTAAGCACCTTGTGCTATTGAGCTGTTACAAGTATGCATCTACTTGCAGGACCAGATCTCTGCTTGGAAGTATGGGGGAGTCTTTCATTGTGTCTGTAAAGTATAGTTTAGAGTAGTTTATTAAGAGTAGTTCATAGTAGTTTATAAAGAGAGGAATTAAAAGTCATGATGGAAAAGCCACTCTTTTAATATAAAATAGAGTCACTCAGGGAACTGTAGTTTCTAATACTAATGCAGTCTGTAGGTGCTTGTGCTAATACAGCTTGATTTAAAAGATCTTTACAATATTCAGTAAAGGGTTGAGCTTTGGAGGCATGCTCTGTCTGTTATTGTCAGTGCAGGTCTTAATTTCTCTCTTGCCTGGCTGTTAATCATCAGTGCTTTTGAATCAGTGGAGTTGTATAGATAGTGAAGTATAGCCAAGGCCAGAACGATTGCACTTGCTTGCAAATGTATCCCAAAACTGTGATTATGATTTTTAAATACCTTATGTAAAAAACACAGAAATAGATGTCTGTGATACTAGGATTTTGTTCTGGGCAATGGTTAAGAAGAGTGCTCATGTGAACTTTGGAGTTAGGATGCATGTTGTGTTCAGGAAGTCTTCTATTAAAATTAGCAAACATTTGTGTTGTAAGTCCTGTGCAGACTTGTAGATCTGCTATTTCATCCAGGGACTTGAAACTAGTTCAGTTTAAGAGTAATGTAAAGGGGAAGAAAAAAATGAGGCAATAGCTGTGACATTTGAGTTTATAAGGACTTTGGCACACCCTGAGGAAGAGCACATACTGTATTGTTATAGTATATAAAGAGAAATGCTGTGCAGGAAAACGCCTATTTTTGAACATCTGTCTGAAGTTTAAAGTTTGAGGGGGGGAATGATTCTCCTTCTAACTAAAAGCTTGGAGTTTGTTTCTGTACTTCGACCAGTGTAAATCAGGAATAACTATCAAGTCAGTGGTTAAGTGCTGTACTCTCAAACTTACCAGCACTGAGGCCTTTGCCTCTGAGGAGAACGTAGTTACTTTATACTGGTCGGTACCCAAACAAGAAGGAAACATACCTTAAGTCTGAGAGATTCTGAATGGATCCTCAATGACAGGGAGGCTTGAAGGATACTGCTTGTGCACTTGATCTGTACTGATAAGTAAACTAGACTGATAATGTAATGGAAGGTATCTGATAAAGTGAAGGCTGCCTAAAGAACTCTGATTTCTCTGCTGCCATTAATTTACATGGGAGTTTATATATCTCTAGCCTATTGTTAAAATGTGCCCATCCTACAAAAACCTATATCTATGCTCAACTTTATGCATGAGATTTGTCATGTGGATTTGAATGATGCTGCTATGTATTTAAATTTGCTGTAGATCTATGGAAATGTTAGCAAGTGTGGGACTGAATTTTAGTGGATATATTTGAGTTTCTGTCATGGTAATTAGCTGTCTTTCATATTATTTAGGTTGAACTTGAAATGGCGATTGATACTTTGAATCCTAACTACTGTCGCAGCAAAGGAGAACAGATTGCTCTCAATGTAGATGGCACGTGTACAGATGAAACAAGTACCTATTCCTCGTAGGTGTCCTCTTTGCCTTCATTCCTTTCTGTGGTGAGCATAGATATATGTATGTCCACCAGGGCTTCAGGGAAAGGTGAGAACAAGTGGCTGTACAGTCTTGGGGGTGCTTTGGACACTGTTATACAGCAAGAATTCTTGGAAGTAACCTACGTTTTGTGGTGTGTTTCATGAATTCTGAATTGCAAACAGAAAGATGACTGTATTTGCGGAGTTGTTGATACTCCATTTTGAGAACTGGTGATTTCAGACCTTTTAACATCTGTATGCCACATTGCCTGTAGAATACAATCTCACAGCATTCATCTGTCTGCAGGAAGCTGATGGACAAGCAGACTTTCTGCTCTTCGCAAGCTGCGAGTAACGTTTCCCGCTATGCAGCTGCTGTTTATAAAAAAGGTAAGTTTCTTTCGCTTGCCCCTCACATGGTGAAACATGATTGTTTCAGGGTTAAAACACGACCTGTTGTATTTTTTTTTTCAGCCTAGGTTTTAATTGACTGATGCGTCTTTAAAGAAAGGAAAATATTTCCTTATTAATGCCCCCGGAGTCCTTGAGAAGGTCTAGAAAAATTGTAAATATTATATCAGAACACTGTGGGTTTGTAGATGCCTTTGGAATCTTACCAGTACATGATGGCCTGAAATAATATACATTTGTAGCATAAATTTACCATGGCTATTTATATTACTATCGCCATCTAATTGTGTCTGTCTTATTTTCCTGTTCAACACTTCTTGCCCCTCTCTTGTCTCCTAATGCCATCACAGAGTTTTGATCTGAGGATAATTTGAGATGAAAATACATAGGTTGTCTTCAGTGATGACTATTTTGCTGTGAGTCTCCTGAACTATTGGTCAGGTCTGAGCCAAAATGTGGCTCTCTACAAGATCCTGTTTCAACACAAAAAGGAAAATAACAGAAATAGGTCTTGGACTTTCACACTCCTTTGAAATCCTGAGCACTGGATGAATTTTTCACTTCAATCCCTTTTTACGTTTTACTGTGTTAAATATTTATGTTAAATAGAAGCTGCGCCTTTACAGAGATAGGGAGGAAGATAATGAAAAGTGCTGTCCTTGTGCAGTGGAAAAAACCAATTTTAACTAACATTAATTCTCTTTTTCAGGTGAACTTCACCTGACTCCACTACATGGAATCCTTCAGCTGAGGCCAAGCTTCACCTACTTGGACAAGGCTGATGCTAAGCACCGAGAAAGAGAAGCTGCTAATGAAGGTAAATGCTCCATGAGTTGTGTTTTCTTTCGGGAGGTGAGATACAAGTTCTCTCTATAATTTTACTGATAAGAGTCATTCTGTTCTGAAAGTGTTTTATTGTAACAACTTACTGATTATAAGGCCATTTCTCAGGTTGTTTCGCTGATCTTATTTTCAGTGTAGCTGAGTAAGTACTTTTGTGGGCAACAATGTGGAGGATTGGCAGAGGGATGGGAGGTGGTGGGTAGTGTGAAAGGGCAGCAATAAGGAGCATGTCACCAATGTCACTGAAAAGTTGCATTGCAGAGCTCATGGGAGCAGTATCTTCTGTCATAGGAGCAGTGTGGTGCTGTCACACATTGTATAGTTTGGCAAGCTGGGATTGAACCCATGGTATGTAGTTCCTAGCACCACTTTCTTCCTGCCACAGGCCCCCAGTTACAGATTGGCTTTGGCTCTTTTGCTGCAGTGGTGTGTTTATTCTGTTGTGTTTTTTGGCAGGTGGTGATTCATCCCAGGATGAAGCTGAAGATGATGTTAAACAAATTACTGTATGTCCAAATTTTCTTTTTGTGATAGTTCAGGCAACAGTTCACAAGACAATTCACACCCAAATTAAAAGGACAGGAAACCTCAGCTAGTCCTGGTGACCCTGGGCTTGGGAGGGGGGAAGCAAGATGGACTTGCTCTTGTTGCACAAGCATAAAGATCGCACTGACAGCAAGGGGTGATTGATTTGAGTGGGAGCCCCTAGCTTCTGTTACTTATGTACCAAATGAATAATGCAGATGTTTTGTTTCGAGGATTTTGGGGCTGTATTTAATGATGCCCAAATCTTCTAGGTACGATTCTCCCGCCCAGAGACCGAACAAGCTCGTCAACGACGTGTTCAGTCCTATGAGTTCCTGCAGAAGAGACAAGCAGAAGAGCACTGGGTTCATCTACATTATTATGGCTTGAAGGTAGGTGTGTGCTGGCTGCTTGAGGAGGCCGCCTGGGCCTGAAGGCTCAGCCAAGTCTAGAACTGTTTTTAAATATGGGCCCATGGGAATCAGGGAATCATCAAAAGATAATGAAGAAAAGTAGGTCTGTAGGCTTGAACAGACCCTGCAGTGCTCTGTACCTCCTCTACTGGGTAATGCTTTGGGATCTCCATGCTGGAAAAGGTTTAAAACTGAGAGTTGGACAAACATAAAGGGGGTTCTGACTACAAGAATCACTCGGGTCTAGGATTATGAACTGGACTTTTTGGAAAACTTGGGGAACACAGTCAGCTGAATGTCAGAAATCCTGTTTGTCTGACCCACATGCATGTCTGTCAGGAGATTTTGAAGTCATAGCAACAGAAATGTTCCTGCATCACATGAACATCGTTCAAGAATGTGAAAGCAGAACATCAGTTAGTGAGGTGGAATGCGTGAACGGTGCAATAGTGACGGGGTGGTCACAGTTTGGAATGAAGAATCCAGCTGTCTGGCATTTTGTGTGTTTTCAGTATGTAGCAGTGACTCTTGTGTTTTCCCATATCTCCAGGATAGCCGTTCTGAACACGAGCGCCAGTATTTATTTAGTCAAGGTCACGGCCTTGCTGAAAACACGGAATTAATTAAATCTCCCAGGTAATGGTTTGATGGTTTCCTACAGAAATTGCAGTAATTTGTTGCGATTGTTTTCAGAGTAGTAAGCAGGTATATACTTTAAAAGTCTGATCTTTGGTAATTCTATCCATGGTAAAAATGGAATTGTTTAAAAAATACAGAAGCAAACTAGTCTTCACCTTATTCAGGTTGCTTTTTGTTTCCCTGTACTGTAAGAACTAGTTGTTTTCGCTTGGGATTGTATCCTCTTGTATGTTATCACAACCCTGCATTATTGGGACCGTGAATACTGTAAAGTGAAACAAAAGCTCCTTCTGGTTAAAATAAATTAAAACTCTGAGGCAAATAACTTCCGTTGTTAGAAAATCTTACAAAACTTTCTTTTGTGATTTGTGAAAGACACCTGAAACTACCTGAAACTTGGTTTTGTTTCTTGGTGCCTGCAGTTATACAGGAATCTTCCCATGATGCAGTCGATACCAATGCTTCACTGTAATCTGTACAACTATGGTCCAAGTAATAGGAAAGTGGCAGACTCTTTCTGTTTAATGGTGTGGGTGTGTTCTTCTTAACATTTAACATCTCAGTGGAACAGTGCTAAGTATTCTGAGAAGTCTCTTGGATCCTATTCTTTCCTCACAGACACTGGTAATTATATGGGTAGAAAAGACTTGTTGCTTGTTGCCAGCCTGATTCTGTCTGTCTACAGGAGTTCCCATGATGCCTCTTACTGCTGTGTCAGAGCACCTGTGTTTAATGTATTTACTGTTGCAGTTTCTCTGTTTGGACCCCTCTTCTGCACAGAAAAGCTAGGATTCTGACTCTCCTTTATTTCATACCTTCTCTTTGGGCAGATGTATGTCAATAGCTTTTGCTAATGCTGAATTTACAGAGGAAGATGGGAGAGGAAAGGGGAGAGCTGTCTCTTCAGGCTAATGTTTATTTTGTAGACTCACACAAGTAGGATTGCTCTAAGCAAGAAATAACTGTACTTAAACCTGGGAAGTCCCAAGACAAGCATTTTAAAGATGTGTGTTTTCTTTTCTTCTAGTGAATATTTAATGATGCTGATGCCTCCAAGCGTAGAGGAAGAAAAGTAAGTGTTTGTACAGAATGTTCAAAGTCCATATTGGCTGGATGCTCTTTTTCATGGGCTGCAAATCTGCTTTTTTATCTGCAGTGACAAACCAATGGCTCCAAGCAATGTGCTTTCTATGGCCCAGCTGAGAACTTTACCCCTTGCTGATCAGATTAAGATCCTGATGAAGAATGGTTTGTAGCTTTTGTAATACATTTGCACTTTGTGACTTCTAATTGCTTCCGATAAGGTAACTTTCCTACTAGTACCAGTTCACAGAATCACAGAATGGCAAGGGTTGGAAGGGACCTCGAGAGATCATCTAGTCCAACCCTCCTGCTAAAGCAGGTTCTCCTAGAGCATGTTACACAGGACTTCGTCCAGGCGGGCTTTGAATATCTCCAGAGAAGGAGACTCCACAACGCCCCTGTGCAGCCTGTTCCAGTGCTCCGTCACCTTCAGAGTTCTGTCAAGCCCACCAAACAGTCTGTCTGGCTCTCTGATTCTGTGAAGAATCAAATCCCAAGCCTTTCCTTAAGAAGACCTGTTGTGCAGAGAAGAGAAGTAACAGCAGATCTGACTGCTGATCTCTGTTTGCAGTCAGTTTACTCTTAGAATAATTTCTAATTTGATGATAGCTTTCTGGATACATCTGTTTCAGCAGGTGTCTCCTGGAATGTGGGATCTGAGCATGAATCATAAGTTGAAGGTTAATGCAACGAGCTGCGCTTTGGCATTTTCTGGGAAGTTTTCAGTAATATGCACTTCATGAGTGTCATCTAGGAGTTGTATTTTGTTTCTTCAGAGTTACTATCTAATGAGAACAAATCCTGAGGACTTTGCCTCAGGAGCTTCCTGTCCTGTCCAGTATCTTTGTTTCCAAATATTGCCAAAGGCATAGATTTGTTTTACTTTATTAATGCATTAATTTGGGACCAGTTAAGTTAAAAAATTTTGATGCAACACTAGCTGATATTTTTAGAACAGGTAATGACTATACTGCAGGGGGGAACTTAGAACTTAGCTTTTGGGTTTTTTCTAAGATACAGGTTTGACCATGTACTTCAACATAAATCTGGTATCCTAGATTTATAAGTCTATGTATCATGTGAAGAAACCCTTAATCTGGTGTATATTTTGCCTTTCAGTGAAGGTCATGCCATTTGCAAATCTCATGAGTTTGCTGGGCTCTGGGACTGACTCTACGGCAGTTCTCCGCTGTATACAGCAGGTGGCAATGCTGGTCCAGGGAAACTGGGTGGTGAAGAGGTATGGCTTGTCTTTGTTACTGGGACATGGTTTTCTGCATTAAGGAGAGGATCAGAACAATGGGTTTTATATACTCATCTTCCTTCCCAAAGTAGCCATGTTCTTAACTCACGGTGCTGTAAAATCTTGATTTAATGCTTCGTGTTTTTTAGTGCAGTCAGATACTAAAAATTCAAAGGGTTGATGTTAAAGGATAATATCTTAGTACCTACCCCAGCTAAAATTATGTCTGTGATGTAATCTGTATTTGCATTTGAGTTATGTCCTGTTTTTGATGTTGTCTTCACCCGCGTTCCTTTGTAAGAGGACTGTCCTGAATTCTTCCAGAGATTAGTGTCAAATATAAACACAGTAAATAAAACTACTGTCAGCTATAGTATTTCTTAGCTAAATTCAGTCAAAGAAAGATCTTTGTGCTTGCTGAACCTTGCTGTTCATCAGTGGATGCTGCTTTTGTCAGCTGAAGGCTACCCTCTGGAAGGCATTACCCGCTTAATAGATCAAGTGTGGGGTACTGAGTGGGGTACCCCACAAAATGGATTCTGTATCATCCTCTATTTTATTAGGATAAAGCATCCCACTGGGAATTGAAGTCTGAAGTGCAGTATGATTTTTTTTTTTTACCTGGGCGGAGCACTGCATGCAGAGAATTACAGTCTCTGGAATAGTGCGCTCGGTTAAGATGAGTGGCACCAGCTACCAGTCCAAGTCTGTTAGTGGATGTGTTTCAGCTGTTGTGATACAGGGCTGTATTAGCAATGTGAACAGTTTTTACAGGAACCCTTGCTGTCCTTCCAGCCATTCCAGAGGGAAGCTGGAAGCAAGTTAAAAGACAATATAGTAGCATTCAGATTGTTTTTATGTTGTAGCTGATTCTTTGCTACTAGTCTGAGGAGGTTGTGTGTATCTCTAGTACATGTGGCATGTTTGGGATGGTTGGGCACAGAGCAGCACGTGCACACATCAGAGCTTCCTTTGGTCTAGGTAGGACCAAAGGCTTTGGAGACAATGCTAACAAATGGCATCCAGTTAATCTTGCAAGCAGACAAGGAGACAGGGTGGTATTGGTCTCAGGGCTGTTTGGTTCGAGCATGACATTTTGTAGTATTGTTCTCTTAAGCCCTTGATTGCTGGGAGGGAAATAAAAAAAAAACCCTTATGCCCATACATCAGCATTTTGGCTAGATGCTGCCTTCAAAGCTGAGTTACAGGTTAGCCTAAGCATTTCTTGGGATCATTCTGGTCTTATTTACACCAATCCAAGGGAGGATAGGCTTTGCAAGAACAAAGCAGGACTTGTACCTGTGTTGCACGCATCTGCTAGCCACGAGGCTATGCTTTGCTGGTGTAAGCCTTTTTGCACTAGTGTAATTGCAGTGGTGTAATTACACCAATATTGTTTCTTTTAACGAAAGCCATACTTTGGATAAAGGTCTAATTTACGTGCACAACAGGGAGGACTTGTTTGTTATGTTGTTCTTCACCAATGCCATTTTTCTTGAATACTTAGTAGCTAACTCATGTTCCTTTTTAATTAACAGTGATGTCCTCTACCCAAAAGATACTTCTAGTCCACATAGTGGAGTCCCTGCAGAAGTGCTCTGCAGAGGGAGAGACTTTGTTGTAAGTATAAAAGTGTGTGTTGTTTTTAAAGGAAAATGCAGGTGAAGTTTGCCTGAGAGGTCACGGCATGGCAAAACTCTGCTGTTCTACTGCAATAAGGTGTTTCCTCCAAAGGAATTATTTGTACTTTAATCCTGAAGGTGGTGTTACAAGTCTGTCATGGGAGTGTTGGTGTACACTGATATTGTGGCTGGCTGGCAGGTTTGGATCATCTGTCATTAACACTATTCATTGCTTTCTAATACACGCTGTAGAGCCACTATCACATAGCCCCCACAATGCGGGGCTTACAGAAAAGCCAGGACTGGATAATAAAGTGCTTGTTTCTCCAGATATATTTTCGTGGGCTCAGGACTATGAGGTCTCAGGAGGGCAGTGTGGGTAAGCCTTGTGCTCTCTGAGCATGCACTGTTGATCTTTGAAAAGGACTTTATTCCCCAGAGCTGCTAATCGCAGTGAAAGGACTTTGTTCCCAGGCACCTTTTGTGAGCAGTAGCTGCACATGGAAGTTGAAATGAATACAGGTCTTGTAAACACACACGTAACCACAGCAAAAAGGAACAACCTCTTCATTGTGTTTATTTTTGCTAACCATGGAAAGAATTAAGTTCCTAAGTGGCCCCTAAGTTCATATTCAGTTTATGGCTTCCACCTCATCAAAGGGAAGCTGACAAGTACATTGCTCTTTTTTTTTTTTTTCAGTTAGACCTGACTGTTCCTCTTGTTTGCAGTTTGCTTATGAGATTTAGCTCTGAATAGGATAATGCTGTGCAAGATTTAAGGATATTGCAGTACTAGTGCAAGATAAAACTGATGGTGATTGAAACTGACTTTTTGCTGTGTCTTGATGTCTGCCCAAGACACTGCCATATGGAGACCTGGATTCAGGTGTGACCCAGTGACATGAGTCTTTAGGACACAGCAGATTAGGTGACACGTCATGCGTAAAATTCTAGGGACCAGAAATTATTATGCTCAGTTAAGTAAGTGGTAGTGTTTTAGCAATTAAGATGTAAAGATAAATTATATTTATTTGAATTATGTCAAATATACCTTGCATGAGAAATGGATCGGTGTTGATCTTAAAGGCAAGTAATTTGCTGATTAGCTCTACAACAGG
The DNA here is from genome assembly GCA_034008185.1 of Gorsachius magnificus. Taxonomy (NCBI): domain Eukaryota; kingdom Metazoa; phylum Chordata; class Aves; order Pelecaniformes; family Ardeidae; genus Gorsachius; species Gorsachius magnificus. Next base: position 9,366,406 of record CM067087.1, on the reverse strand, counting down.
GAAAAAGTTAAAATGTCGGCAAATTGAAAGTGTTGGTATTTCTGGCTTTCAGGCGAAGTTAAATTTCTGGTCATAAGGCTCAGAAGTAGTATGTAATGCTCTACTGCATCTGTGGAGAAAATGTGTTCTAGCTTAAAAAGTTAACTTTATTTCCCTGTATATATTTGTGTAAAGTAATTCATAAGGTTAAAAAGTATTTATGGCCAATAGTGACTTCTAGTGTCCACCTGTTCCATGCTGTTCTTTGGGGAGCAGGAAAAGTAATGAGTATCTTTTCTGAAAGCTTCTGTTTTTTCCCCAGATTCTCATGTAATAAATTCAGAGGACATGAGTTTCATTGGCTCTAGTTGAGGGTAAAGTGTTTAATCAGAAATGGCTGCCTCATAGTTGTGTGCAAGGAGAGCTGATAGATCTGCTTCCTTTGGACAGCAGCTTCTTGTGCTTTAAAACAGAAGTGCCCTGTGCCCTAAAGTGAGTGTAGTGGTTTTGTGTGTTTGTGAGCAGAGAGAAGCTGAATCAGAGAGAAGGATGCATAGATGACATCGTAGGGAAGAAAGAAATTGGCAGTAATGAGACTTAGAATTCTTACAACATTATTAATACACACAGACTAAATGAGGTTGTAGTCTATTTAAATGGAGACAGGAAGAAATCAAAGATCACGTTCGGACAGTGTTCTGCTCAAGTCCTCATGTAGCCTGTTAGCCTGCTCTCAGCAGCTGCCTCTCACCTTAGACCTTAGGAGCTGCTCTGCAGACCACCTAGCTTTTCCCTTAACTGGGGACAAGTATGTGAGTGACAGGCCATCTCAGCACAATTGTCAGTGGCTGTGGTGTGCACTGAAGAATGGAACAGGCACTTTCTGGGAGGCTGTGTGCTGCAGAAAGGCAACAGTCATCAGTCTCTACAAGGCCCCTACATTAACAGGAGTGGATGAAGAGTTTCTTTAAGTTGATGAGTAGGTATATGAGAAGCTGAGCCTCAGGTGTGACTTCTGGAGGCCCAGCATCGCTGCAGTGGATCTTTTTTTTTTTTTTTTTTTTTTTGAAGCTAAATGGAGTTTGAGTTCAAAAGATTCTCCATAGCTTTTGTACTCACAGGTTCACCAAGGCAAACCATGGACTCTCAAAGCTTTTAATACTGTGTCCATGCACATTTGAGGACAGAAGAGACCAGAAGTGTTTCCCCACTACCTAGCGGAGAATCACTTACTTCCACATTCTTGAAAGGAATGGGGTTTCCATGTTTTTGGTTACATCATTGACCAGGGTCATTACTACAACTTCAGTGAAGCAACTGCTGAATACAGTTACTAGGTTTTTGTCCTTTGTTCCCTTCATAGATGTGGAAGTTCACACAGGACCGCTGGGTTGTGAGAAAGGAAGTGGCAGCAGTTACAAAAGTGAGTGATTTTTTACTTTTTTTCTTCCTAAATCAGAAGTTGGTGATACATGTTGGGCATTGTCTGTAGGTCAGCAGTGGGTGCAGCTGCAAGCTTTTTCTCAGGTTCACAGCATCTGCATTACTGCTGACTTGCAGTGTTGCTCACCAGGCATGCCTTCACTTTAGAACAGGTGTAGATACATACTCTTTTTAGAAACATTTTGAGCAGTTCCCACAGCTACAACTCCACAGGATATGACTGTCCTTGTAGCGGAGCCACTGGAATGCATCTTGTCCTCTAATCTGTTTCAGTGAAAAGCTGGACACAGTTTGAATTAAGTTGACTGATTATGCACCAAAGCGGACGAGTGCTTGTGCAGTCCACACTAGCTACTCTGCTTTGGGTGTGTTACAAAACAGCAACTCTTCTGTTGGCATTTGCCAGTTGTAAATATTGAATAAGAGCTTTAAAGCAACTCAGGCACCTGAATATTCTGTTAAAACTGGCAAATTAGTGAGAAACATTAACTAAAGAGGACAAAAAAATAATTTCCTTAAAATGCAGTAAAATTATAAGACATGAGTCAATTTATGCACAGACAATCTATTTTTGGAATGTAAGATCCAGTGCATGTGTAGGTGCAGCATGTCTGACCTGAAGCTCTAAAATAAGATTAACATTGTAGAATATGCTTCTCTTCACAATAGTCTTTTCATCTCAGTTTGGAAACTCCCTTTTCTTCACAAAACATGCCATGAGCTATTTGACTCTCAGATGACTAATCACCACTGCTCTCTGAAGTCCTGTGCTTTTAACACTATGTGAAAGTGTTGGTGCTGCAAAGAAGGATGAGTATCTCTGACTTAGCTGGGTGTGTATTTATGGTGGTGCCCCATATATACCAAATCAGCCCAACTCTTCCTGTCTCATGGAACAATGTCATTGCTGTATGGCTGCATGTATCCTATGTAAATTGACTTCCATATTATTTATGGTTTTTCTTTTTCTTTTAGCTTTGCCCAGAAGATGTGAAAGACTTCCTAGAGCACATGTCTGTGGCAAGAATAAATAAAGGTTGGGAGTTCATGCTCCCTTATGATGAAGACTTTGTTAAGAAACATCCAGATATAGTTCAGAGGCAACATATGCTGTGGATGGGCATTCAGGCAAAGTAAATTACTTGTTTTATTTTGGGGAATAAGCTAAAATCAAAGAAATATCTAGTACAAAGTTTCTGTAGACATTGATAGATAATTTGATCTGTATTGCCTTGAAGGTTTCCCCTTCACAGTCACCAGGCAATGGTGTGGTGGGGGGTGTCGCTGCATCAATCAAGTCATTCCTGTTCCTTGGACCCCTGGAGAAACTGGGTGTTCTAGCTAACAGCTAAAGCTGGCATGGCTGCATGCAGGCATAACAACTGAAACTGTCCTGGTATATTTTATGTTTGTCTTTCAGATTAGAAAAGGTCTATAATCTCTTAAAGGAGCACTTGACACCAAAGAAACAAGAGGCACAATCAGGTAAATGGAATTGTGCTTGGATCATCTGGAAGCGCATGCCTCCATCCATATTTCTGGGTGATGCTTTGTAGTTCCTCTCTGATTTTCAACATAGTGGGGACTGGTCTTGTTTTGTTTGATATTTTTCCTTTCTTGCGGTTTCCTCTGGCTTATTTGAGACAGGCTTTGGTCTTTACTAACATCACTGATGTTAGGGTCACACAAGTTTACTGTAGCATCCTTGTTGCAGGGCAGGGAGGATTCCTTGGCACTGGGGACTCAATATTTGATAGTGTAAAATCAGCTGGTTCTGTTATCCACTTCTTCATTTAAGGCTGCTTGTGTGGTGTAAGGGTGTAAGCACCGTCTGAAGAGAGGACAGGGCCAGCACACAAGTAATTCTCACCTTTCAGTTTGCAAGCTAATGTGTATGAGGTGGGGTTTTTTTTTTATTTCCCCTGATTTGCACTGGGCTCTGTGTGGTGTGGTTGAGTGCTGAGCAATTAATGAAGAATGTGTTTGGCAGGGTCTGTAAGGAGGTGTGAAGCTGTCTCTTTTTGACATCCTTCTCCACTATGGATGCCAGTGAGAATATTAAAGTAGCTGCTTCATAATCCTAAAAGATTGTGAAAACTTGAGATTCCAGAGAGTTATAACTAGGCATTTGGCTTATTGCCAGACACTGAAGCCAATGAAGAGTATAAGCAGAACTGACAAACGAACATATGAATCCATTTCAACACCCTGTGTCTGATCTGCTTGGAAGGATTAGGTGTTGGGTTATTTGGAGAGGATTAGCGAGCCTAACAGCAGAGAAGATAACAGCATGTGTGTTGTGCATGCTTTTGCTTTAAACACTGCACTCCTCCCTTTGGCATTGAGATTGGATTCCTCTGCTGCCAACATGCCCCTTTTACCTTTGGATAGCTGGGTGTGGAGAGGACGTGGGAGGAGGCACAGCATTGCATGGGAAAGGACTCCCTTCTGTCCTTTCTCCCCATCATTGGGTAATAATACTAAGAAGAGGGTCTCAGACTCTCATACCGTGCACCTCATGCTAAAAGGGCTCAGGTTCACTGTTAACCCCTTCAATCTCCTCACTGTACCTGTAAGACATCCTTGTGCTAGCTTTGGCAGTTGCTTCAGCAGGCCCTAGCAGTGACTAAAAAAAAAAGTTGTTGGGCAAAGAAGCGTTTGGGTCACAAGGAGAGACATGTAAGCAGTCTGTATCCTGTTTTCCTGATTTGCAGAAAAGGCCCTAGTGATTGAATAAGTGCACTTTGTCTTTGCTTCAGGTTCATTAACTGGAATACCCTTCCGTAACCATCTGGCTTGCAATCGTTAACATGTTTACCTTTAAAAAAAAAATAAAAATAAAAAAAATAGCCCCCCTCCCCCCCCAAACCACCAAAAATCCCTAAAACTAAAGTAAAATCTAATCAACAAACTGGGTTTGTGCCTTAGATTTCACAAGCAGATGATATTTCCTGGGTTTATTTCACTATGAGCCCTTCAAGAAACATTCTGCAAGACTGGAGCCCTGGTTATGGTGAGATTTATTGTGTCTTTTGTTTCTTGCTAGCTCATCCGTTGCTGGTTTCTGGGGAGCAAAGGGTCAACATGGCTAAAGCAAAAGTCAAGCAGAACTATGGGCAGCTGGAGAAGGAGTTCCAGAAGCAAAAGGCAGAGATTAAATCAAATGACACCTCAGCCAAGATGGATGTTTGCAATATCCGCATTAAAGAGGAGCCTGTGAGTGACGAGGAGCCAATGGATACCTCGGCTTATGAGGGTATGAACAACGGCATTGTCAATGGCCTCCATGCAGAGGAGGACTCCATTGACTCTTTAAACGGGCACTTGCCTGGAGGCTGCATTGACCGGGTAGCCCAAGAACTGAAGGCATTTGTGTCGTCAACATTTAAGAAACAATTTGTACTCACCCTGAGTGAGCTTAAACGGTTATTTAACCTTCACTTAGCCAGTCTGCCTCCAGGACATACGTTGTTTAGTGGCATTTCGGACAAAATGTTACAGGACATGGTTTTGGACACTGGCTGCAAACAGATTTTGGTGCCTGTAAGTATGTTTTTTCTTGGTGTACTTTGGGGAGGAGGGATTGAGGGGGGAAGTTAAATGTCCAAGCTGTGAAATGTGTATTTCCTGTGCTGGTGGACTGGAAGAACAGATGTGCTCTGAGTAACTGTCCAGTATTGGTTATGTTGAAGCTGCTGGAGGTTTGTCTGGCGTCCTGCTTCTGGCAGGCCCTGCACTCTGCTTTCTTTGCTCAGTGGTGTGCTGCATAGCGTAGTTGTCTTCGGGACTCTGTTTCCACAACCAAGCTGTTGGGCTGCAGTGACTCACTGTCCCAACTTGCTCCTGTTAACATGACCTAAGGCAGTCCCACATTCCTATCGGCTCTCCTGGAGTGGCACAAGTTCCTTCTTTCAGGGACAGGGACGAAGTGTGGGGAGGAAAGGTGGCATTGACTGCCTGGGAGCAGCAAGGCACACCCAGCAGAGTGCTCTGGGAAGCGACAAACCATATCTGCAGCAGGCTTCTTTGGCCAGTCCTTTTCCTCCTAGACTGTGGAGAGGTGTCTTTGTTTCTTTGTCTTTATGTAAATGACATGTATGATTGCATGAGACAGCCAGGTTTGTGTGACAGTAGAGAGACAGGTTTGTGTGACAGTAGACTGCTTAGGAAAGCAAAAGGAATTTGGCATCATGGGAAAGAGCCTAAAAGGAAATTAATTTTACAAGGCATCTGGCAGTGCTGATTGGGTTGCAACCAGAAAGAACTTTGGAGTCAGCTGCCTTTGGGGAGAGAGGAAAAGAGATGTGTGAACTGCTCCAAAGAGCAGGCAAAGCAGAAAGAGGAGAAAGGAGGCAGGCTGATGAGAGAGAGCCTGGAGCATGGGAGCTGAAACCCAGCTAAGGAATAAGGGTTGCTTGGAGGGGGCCAGAAATAACATGTTCAGTCGTGTGCAAAGTACGTGTTGTTTCGCCTGGGAATCAAGTAACAGACTTGAAATGCCACTAGGGAGACCACCAATTTTGGTACTTTCTGCTTTCTTTTGACAGCTTCCAAGTCCTGGGGTAATGTTTGCCTGGAACCGCTTCTTAGTTCTGGGTAGGCTCTCCTTTGTACGCAGTGCAATGTATGCATTTGCCATGCTGATGGTAAATAGCTGAGGTCATTGCTACTCTTTGCTTTGGAAATTTGGGGGTTTTGGAAATTATTCCATCCACTCTTTGCTTAAAGGCTGTGAGGAGTGAAAGTAGGATAGTTTCTTTTTTCAAAAAATGACCAAAATAACATCCTTCTGAAGAGAGATGGTTGGGAACTTCTTCCTGTTTGGAAGACCCTGTCACAGGAGACCTGCAGAGGTGTAGAGGTAGTCACTGGAATGTCTCTTGCTGGAGGTCTGCTGGAAGTTTTAGTTCTGCTGACCCAGAATTTACTGCAAAACTTGATATCTTGCAGAGGAGCCTGTATAAGCTTGTACTGTTAGTGGCAATGCAAATCTCTACCCCCAAGCCTCCCCCTGATGCTCTGTGCAGATGACAAAAGTGCCAGGGCTGGTTTTAGTCTTTGCATGGGCTCATACACTTTGGTATTTCTTGACTGTTCCCCTGGACAATTTTGTTAGAACCCAACAAGTGCGCCTGAGCTTAGGGAAAGCCTGGAGGGTTGTTCAGCATGGGATTTCATAGTTGCTCATTAGTTTTCTGTAATTGAAAGTACCTTGGTGATAAAAATCAATGATCTGAGGTAATTAAAATGATGTTCTGTGGGGGGTGAAGAGACTCTTGGCTTGCATGCTGCCCCGTTACAGAAAGCATGTTGCTGAAACCGGTAATTGAAACCTTACCAGGGGAATGCAGGATTTATTATAAAGCTGACCGGCTGCACCCCGGGTATGAGATAAATAGCATTTGTGGGGAGCCAGAAGAGATGCTACTCCAGCTGCAGAGGAGGGGGTGAGGACACCTGCAGGGTGCTGTGCTTGCCTGGGCCTTGGAGCATCCTCAAGCGTGAGGGAGAAGTGCACATGGGAAAACAGCGAATCCTGGGCGGATGCAGCCAAGTGCAGTGGGCTGCTGCTGGCCTGGGAGGGAGGGTGAGCAGAGGCATCCTCGGCAGACACTGGCACCCTGCATGTGTCCAGAGTTTGTGCAGGCTGAGCTTGTGTCCAGCCCCACAGGAAATATTTGCACAGGAATCGGGCTCCTGAGTATCTGCACCCATTTCCTGCAGGCTGGTGGTGGTGTGGGGGGTGGTTGGCTCCTGCCGGCTCCCTTTCCGTCATCCATGGAGTGGCAAAGTTCTGCCCAAATCTTGAGGATATTTTTGAAGCATCAGGAAATGATGTAACCGTTGCCGGCATCCTGCCTGGCTGGGGTAACAGGAGAGGAATGCAGCCCTGCGCTTACGGTGAGCCTTTTGGGCTGGTGCCGATGCCAGGCTCCTGGAGAGGTAATCTCAGCAGTTTACTTCTAGGGTTATTCCAGCTGATAAGTTTTTTCTGGCAGAGTCAGTCCCCTTTGGTCTGCTTTATCTATAATGCGAAGCTGCCTGGCAGGGGCTATTTGTAGGGCGTGCTCAGTGCTCGAGTGAGACACATCCCAAAGCCAAGGGCTCCTCCCCCAGAGCTTCCATTCTAACGTGGCAGTCCTGGGGACCGGGGACAGCAGTTCATCTCCTACAAGCTCTGCACTAGCTCTGAGGGCTTAGGGCAGGAAAAGGGCACAGGGCAGATATTTTAAGGAAGGATTTTAAGGCAGTGGAGAGCTGTTTCAAGGTGAGACTGGAGAGATTAAGGTAACAAACATAAAATGGCAAAGCAGATGGCAAGACAGTAAAGCTGTTTGGACAGAGCAGCACATCTCTCTGAGGCGTTGCTGATGGCATTTGCCGCTCCTGCGGACAGACTGTATGACAGCAGCAAGCGAGCAGGGTGCTGTTGGCAGTGTTTGCAACAGTTTGCAGAGTAAGGCTGGATGAGAGGAGGAGATTCTATGGGTTTTTCTTCCCAAATAAGTATTGTGTTGGTTTGGAAGCCATTTCCTCACAGAATGGCCAGATAAACACAGCTGCATTTCAGACACGTGGCTGAGGCGAGAGGAATTTGCGCTCCGAGTCTGTGTTGAGTGACTTTCTCAGAGCAAGGCAGCTTGTGGCTGGGTGTTCCCAGAGCCCTGTGTTTTGCCTTTCCTGCTGCAGCTTTTTTCTGGAGGGAAGCTGAAGTATGTGATTTTATCTGTGCTGAAAGCATACAAGAGAGATTATTCCTCAAAAGCAAGTGTCCTTACAAGAAGAGGACTATATCAGGTGTCGCAAGCCTAATAAACCTGAATCCTGGCTCTAAACCAAGTGTAAAACCCTGTAATATTCCAGCTGCTTGGACCAACGTGAGAGCCAAAGGTGCTAATCCCACCTAGCAGATCCTGCTGGACAAAATTCTTCCCCTTTGCGATAAGATCAGAGGCAAAGCCTGAAAGGGAAGTCTGATCTTTCACTCTGAGGTGCACAAGTCTCTTGGAGTGGTGAGAGGGAAGCTGGAAAGAAAGGTTTTGTTTGTACCAGCAGCCAGGATTGAGGGATTCTGGAACAATCAGGACTGGCTTGTTATCTTTTCATAGATGATTGATTTAGGTTGTCTGGGTGGTTAGTAAGGAATAAATTGTTAGTGACAGACAGGAAGAGACATGTCAGGAGTGAAGGCATATTCCAGCATTGCTCATTAGTCCCTGCTCCAAGGGGAGATGTTAAGGCAAATTAATGGTATTTTATTTTTTTAGGAGTTTGGGGCATGGAGGGGAGTCAGCTGTGTTCCTTCCTGTGTGCAGGGGTGTGAGGCCTCTGCCTCAGAAAACACAAAAGTATTTCTCTAGCTTGGCACGTGGAAATCAAAAAAAAAAAAAAAAAAAATCAAACAAAACCACTTCGGTTTTGGAGCCTGAAATGAGCAAGTGTCTGGTTCACTGTCCATCAGCATTCAGTCTTCTGGAGTCCTGTAGTCTGCCCCAAAACAGAGATGACAAATACAGCAGAGCACAGTGCTTGTCAGTAACGCTGACTTGGGATTAGTGAAGCAGATAAATAGAGGATAGAGTCTGAATCTCTAAAACCATCCACTGTATATGTAAAAAGCTCCAGAAAGACCCTGCAGTGCAGTTGGTGCTGAGTTGAGTATTGGTTTGGGAAGCAAATGCTGCTGATAGGAAAAATCTAGACATCTTGCCATGAAATACCGGCTAAGGTCCAAGCCTGGGGATTTTTCTGGTGGTGGTTGACCCTCCACCACGCAAAATTCACATGATTCCAGTATGCCCAGCAGTTCCCTTTTAAAGATCTGAAATGGGTGGTGTGCCAGACAGGGCCTGTGGCACTGGTGTGGATTACCCACCGTGACCAGAAGTCCAACATGGCTTGGGCATATCAAGGCACACATGGGGTGCCATGGTGCTCATCAAATTCCCTAGGCCATAGTTAGCCCCTCGTTAATTCGAGGTCCGTGTGCTGCAGGATCACCCAGCAGGACAGGTTTGATACAGATCATGTTTCTGTTGAAGCCACAAGGCCTGCAAGAAGGTGTCTGCCCCATGGCTGCATTCCAGGCTGGGCCTGAGCAGGTACAGGGGCTGCCAGAGCAAAGTTTTCCCTTTGAGTGTAGAATGGGAGAAGAGCTTATGTTGTTTCAGCAGTTCTCATTACATGGCAATGACGTTTTTGATTTAGTAATAGGTGTCTGGGGATACCGTACCATAGAATCATTAAGCAGAACTCATTAAATAGATAGTTATTTTTAACAGCCTCTTGTTCTCAGTTTCCTCCACAGACTGCTGCTTCACCAGATGAACTAAAGGTCTATGCACTTTGGGAAGCCGGTGACACTTATGATCAGGTAGAGATAAAAATAAGTGACATTCCCAAATACGCGGTTATTGAGCATTTGGCATTGTTTGTGTTTCTGGAAGCAGTACAATCGGGAGTTTTCCTCTCTCCCTATTGAAGTGTCCAGTTTTCAGTACTAACCTATTTCCAGCTGAGGGGAAGCTCTTAGCTTGCAGGGTGATCATTGCTGTGTCAAGACAAGGTGTGGACAGAAACAACATAAGATGTTGGTAATACATGTCAGTAACTAGTTCAGTGGAATACCAATAATTTTGAACCTGTGAGGAGAAAGGGTTCTCCAATGCAGGCCTCACACCAGGATCCAGTCCAATTTTTCTGTTTGTTTGTTTTGACGGTAATGCAGCATTAACCAGAAATGAAATAATGATGTTACCTGATGTATCTGTTTATACTTAGAACAGGAAATAATTACAGCACATACAAGCATCTCCTGAGTTTTAATTGCTGTCAGAGTAAATGAAGTGAAAGGGAAGGCGCCTAACAGAATGTGGATGGACGATGTAACTGCTGTGTCCATGATGTAAATAAATTTTTATAGGAAAGGCTCAAGGAGCATCCAGCCTCCTGGCTGGAGTGGACTGTGTGAACTCCTTTGGGAGCATTTGAGAGAAATGTGTTGCAGCCCCCCCTTCGGCATGTTCTTGTACCTCCGGAGGTGCCCCAGGCACAGGACAAGTGCAGGCCTAGGCGCAGGGCATGGGGAGATCCCTGCAGAGCCCTCGGAGGCTAGGGCACTGCTAGAGAGGAGACATATGTGGGACGGTTTCAGGATTACAAAGCAAGAATCCTCTAATGTAGTTCAGTGAATGTTTTGTACAGACAAAGGCACATGCCATTTTGATGTATAGAAAGATAGGAATAATTGTTCTTCTCTTCGTACTTATGATGCTTTTTTTTTTTAAAGCATCGCCAAGTTTTGCTTGAAATCTTTTCGAAAAATTATCGAGTGCGCAGGAATGTCATCCAGAATCAGTTGAGCCAAGAATGTGGAGAAGATCTAAACAAGCAGGAGGTGGATAGAGTGTTAAAGGTAAGTTTCTATTCCGTTGTGGATCCAATTAATACATTAATTTTTAATGCTTGGTTTGAGCAAAGGATCATATTTTACCTTGAACTGACAAGTGATAAGGATGCTAGAACAGTTGTTGTTGGAATGTGGACAAAGCCTGTTTTTCAGCTTGTTTTCTTAAAAATAGACTTGTTTCATTCTACTTTCTTTCCCTCCAAGGAGCAGTGATTTTGGCTCATGGGTTATTTTGTATTACTGCAACAAGTCTTTATTTCTCATCTTGGACCAGCAGAGACCAGAGTGTAGTAAATGTGATACTTCAGAGTTACTTTTAATAATGTGGAGTTATATGTTAAGGAGGTGGGAGGGTTCTGCACAGTGTGCTGACTTTACCAGATGACTGCTGTTGGCTGATGCTGAAGAGCACAAGTGCCACATATTCAGAAGGAAACGCATTTCATTCCGTAGTAGGACGTGCAGCAGTGTACGGAGCAAAACCCTAGCCAAAACAAGCAGGCAAAGTAGTAGTTAACACATTTCATTGTGAATGTTTATTTGAATCCTTTCATCTCTGTCTTTGAAGGCGCACCATTTACTTGCTAAAGGCATTGAAGGTATAAAGTAGGGACCACACAGGCCATGACTGACAACCTTTAAGAGCGATGCAGGATGGCTAAGTAGAAAGTTCCCAGCTAGTGTAATACTTTAATCATTGTTGCTGGGCCTTTGCTCACGGTCACCCACTTCAGTAAGACAAGTGCTTAAGTACTTTATTACACTGGGATCTGCAAATGGAATAACAGCATATTTGAAAAATTACAGATCTGTTGCTGTGATAATAAGCAAACTGGTCTTGCTTGAAAGAACCTGGCCTTCCTAGCATTAAAATAAGCTCAGACATTTTTGCCTGCTAGAGAGTATTTCATGTGGCTTGCCTGTGCTGGGAGATTTGTCAAGCAACTAGATGAGCTCAAATATCAGGTCTCCTGGAACATCTAGACAATGTACTGGCATTAGCTTTTCATGATGCTGTTGCTATTTAACAGGTAACCTATTTCTAGAAAAATACCTTCCCCTAAAAAACTGGGTACTGTTTTTGTCAGTCACTAAATCATTGTGCGGCCAGCCTTGTGTCATGTCAAGCGTCTTTGCCTTGAGTACATTTGTCACAGAAGTACATGAAATTATCTGTTTTGGAAATACAATTTAGAAGCATGATTTAATGAAATAGGAAGATTCTCTGGCTTCTTTAAGCCACAAGAGATTGGATTCCTCTTTGAATGAAATTGGATTTGTTGACTCCTATTTCCCCATCTGCGTGTGCTCCTTTTTTATACACAGAGGAGCAGACTGGCAGGGTTTGTATTTTTGCATCTGCAGATCAGGTCTGCAAACCCTCTTTCTAGCCTCCACGCTTAATTTCTTACTTGTTTTTGCAATGTGCGAGTCCTGAGACTTAAGGAAAAAAGAGACTTTTTTTCCCTTTAAGCTCCACAGATCAGTTTTGTAGCAGTATTTACGCCTGTGTTGAATTACGTAAATGGGAAGGTGGGAGCAAAAGAAAGAGAAGCTGTTAGCTTGGAACTCCAGAGACTTGGTGCTCATCTAATAGAATTAAGAAAATGAGCCACAAGAAAACCCACTTACTGAACTCCTTTGCCGAGGTGCTTACCCACAGTAAGATTCACAGACATGCGGTCAGAATACCAAAGCACAGTTCTGAGGTTTGACAGGTCTTTGTCATAGAACGTTGTTTCTTAGAAGGCTTCAAACCTGGCGACTGTTTTCATGCTCCAGCCTGTCCCCACTGCTCCCTCCAGTCTCTCCACCTGAGCACCAGCCTTTTCCCCTTGTCCTCACCCCTCCCTGCAGCCTTTCCTAAGCTGGCTTCTGCACTATCACCATCTTCTCCCCCCAGAAGCCCGGGTTCTTGCTGCCATCACATTGTTCATCCTTCCTGTGCTCTCTCAGCCTCCTCCCTCTTGTGTTTGCCATCGTCATTTAAGAAATAGGGGCTGCAGGGTGGAAGTAACACCCTGCTCTGGATTCCTGCTCTCCCTTCTGCACTGCAGAGGAGGCTTCTGTTACTGATCATGTTTATTGTCCCAAAGCTAGACAACAGTTCCCAAGACCTTACGGCCTTTCCCATTCTCCCCAGGACTGCTGCGTGAGCTATGGCGGAATGTGGTACCTTAAGGGGACGGTGCAGTCTTGACAGTGGTGGTAGCGGTTTCAAGTGATCTCCAGGACGAAAGAGGAAACGTGCGGCAGGCGGCACACACAGCGTAACGGCGTGGCCTCGGGAGCGTGGGGCAGGATCTGACCTACTCTGGGGCACGTGGGCATCGCAGACAGACAGTCGCTGACATCCCAGCACGCTCACAGACGTGCTTGCATGGCCGCCTAGGCGCAACAGCAGCTGGGAAGACAACACGGGGCCCTGTCTGCAGCTTGATTAATCTGGGATTTCTAATGTATTTCCATTCTCGTTCTGTTCCGATATAAAAAAATAAAACCATATACTGACACAGACATGATGGAAAATCATGGTCTAATACTTTATTTTGTAAGTAATGCCAATAAATTAAATTTGTTTACAAACATCCCAGTTTTTGTTAAATACCTAGATGCTCATACTTCGCTGAGGATTGCAATAGCCCTTGCAGCCCTCTCTTGCTGAAGAGAAGACAGTTGTGTTCACAGAAACCTCGGCCTGGGGAGGGGTGGCAGAATCACTGTCTTTGGCCTCTGTACTGCACATAGCGATTGTTCTTGCCCATTGTCTGTGAAATGAGTTATTTGGTAAAGTACCTACATTTGAAACAGTTGTGGAACAACCACTGGATTTCTTTGATTGGTGTAGGGTTTGTATGAGGGTTGTTTTGCATTACCATATGCAAATGCAGCAAGGTAAGTACCCAAGTGCACCCTCTGCAAGGTGTCCAGCTGTAGTTACCACACAGCAACAATGTAAAACCTCTATTTTATGTAATTTTTTAAATAAAATTTTATCTCGAAGGTCACTTCTACCCTGCCTCCTGTTTGTCCAAGAAGAAATGGAAGCTGCACTCGCTCCTTTTATAGCCTGAAGGCTTACAGAGGAAGGAAAAGTCAGGAATTATTATAGATAGATAGTGAACTGCTTCTTCACCTGCTCTGCATCATTCTGCTTGCGTTGTGTTCTTGAGGGGGTACCAGGAGCTGGCTGTCAGGCTGGGGGCCTATTGCCCAAGGTACAGTAACTGATCTTTCTGTTACAGGTTTATCGGTAAAGCCTGACAGCAGTAAGGACTATCCCACTGTAAGCGCTGTAGAATGTGGTTACTTTACTGCTTGTGCTCTTTGCTGTAACTTCCATCACATGAGAAGCTCAAGGAGATTCTATTAATTTCATCTACTTACGCTCGGAAAAGGCCAAGTTGAGTTGTTGACTAAAATAAGCAGATTACGGTAGTTAAGCCAGGTAAGATTGGCTAAGAATATTGTTACCATACTTACGGCATTTCACATTTCTGTGGAAAATACCTATTTTTAAACTGCTAAAACTCTACCTTAATTAATCCTCCAGTGTTGTTTACTAACTACATCAACATAAACAGGGGATGCTTTAGGTTCAGGCAGCTCTCGCAGCCTCCGCCTGTTGCACGCAGCAGTTGCTGACTCTCTGCCAGCACAGCCTGTTCCTGCAGCGTTACCTAGGGCTGCTCCTGTAAGGCTTCTCCCGGGGAAGGCTGCAGCCTGCAAGGAGTAACAGAAGAAGAACCCAGCCTTGGAGGTTTTTATTGCACAACAGGTACAGTTAAGTGTTAAAGAGTACAGTACAGCACAGCCAGAGCTCAGCACTGGCACAGGTAGGCAAGGGGAAGTTACATTACAGAAGAATCAAGTAGTTCTGTGGAAATCTAAGAATATTTTTTATATTTTTAAAGCATAAAAATTGCATAAATGCAAGTGCTCTAAATGAGCCAATGAGCCAACACTAATAAACCACTGAAGATCATCCATTTAACCCCAAAGTCTGAATTGCTTTTACATGTCTTCTGGTCCAGCAGGTGGGGATCCCCCTTCCCCTAAGCAGTGAGGAATAGTTGTAGGGAATTGCTTGTGACCAACAGTGTCATGCCTTCCTCATCTGAGTTACTGCTTTCCTATATCTGAACTGGGGTAGACCTCCAGGCAACAAGTATCCGCATGTTTGGGAACAGTGACAATACAGCTCACCTGATGGCAGAACAGCAGCTTTTCTGCCTTTTTTTTTTTTTTTTTAACCCCATCCTTTTTGAACAGCACAGACAAACACCACAACAGTGAGGAGAAAGTTCCTGGATTCCTTTCCCAGACAGACCTATCCTTTTCCATGTCATGTAACCTTATTAAAATACAAATTTAATGGGAACTCCGTCTGAGCTATGCAGGGAAGATGGCAAGACAGATAACACAGGTGCCATCTGCACCCAGTTTACTGTTTCCTGATTGGCACAGATGGGCATAATTACTAGTTACACATACAGCTTGACTGGATTATTTATTTGCTTAGAAAAATAACTCACAAGATTCAGATTCCCATTTTTAAATAATTTTCAGATTGCAATACATGTTTTAGAGAAAATCCCACAAGATGAAGTCTTAATACTGCAACTGAAGGACAGCTATCCACAAGCTTAACAGGGTACATCAGGCAGACAGAACTGCAACAGCAGCAGCTGACTAAAGCTGAGAAATTGTCAGCATTCTGTGTCAACTGTTTGGTGCATGGCAGCAACCGAGGCAGGCAGGCAGTAAGTTGATTCCAAAAACAGCCAACCAAAGTAAGCTATGAGACTCTTTATAAGGAAAAGGGAGTCACCTTTCCCTGTGCCTTTCCCCCTCTTAGCCTTTGTTTTCTTCACACTTTGAAGCAGTTTTAAAGAACGTGCTTCTCCATGTTCTTTGTTTTTCAGAATTTGAGTACATACAAATTATTACTAGGGAGTGGAGAAGGAGAGGAAGAATGCGAGTGTGGTCCCCTGTTTTCAGTAGGATATGTCCTGGCAGCACGGTGTCCATCTTCCCACCCCCCCAGCAGCACAGAAGAGGGCCACAGCAGCTGATGCTGGAAGCAACAGACAAACCAATATGATCAGGTTCACCCTGGCCCCTCTCCTTCAAGCACTTGGGGCTCACGGTATGTAAGATTAAAAGCTATTCCACTATGTCAATGCTACTACTACAGTTAAATAGCTAAATTGCAACTTTCTATCTTACCAAATACACATAAATGTACTTTGCAGACATTCCACCAAAGAACAGTAGGTCCCAAATAACGTACATCATCAATTCACAGTATCTTGCCTTAAGACAAAGTGCCCTACAGAAACCATACCTAAAAAGCCACACAAACTTTACATCAAATCCTTTCTTGGTAGGAAGACATTTATACTGATCTATGGGAGAGCTTAGTGCACGTGAAAATGTGGTATGAGCTTAACCCAAGCACCATTCAGGTGGCTGTGCCAGCTCTCTGGCCCCCTGCCAAAGCAAGTTCAGCTATAGACTGCTGAAATCCTTATCAAGAATCAAGGAGAGGCTGTCCACAATACTGATTAGGGGCTTTGTTTTTCTTAATTTTCCACCCATAGTTAGAGGGCTGGATTGTCACATGTGAACCAAAGGAAAGCTTTAGTCTGGTTCCTCGTGAGAAATACAGTATGGATTTCTTAATTATTTTTGAAGTGGACTAAGGAAACTAGTGTCAGTTACTGGTCTGGCCAGAGATTAAGTGTAGTATGAAGTAGGAGTGTAGTATTAAGCCATGATGTTTGTTTGCTTTACAGCCACTAGTTTGTATGACAGTGCTAAACGACATTAAATCTATTGCTACATATGTACAGGGAGACTAGCTGTTAACTAACTAGCTTGTTAACTACAGGTCTACAACCCCATTCAAAACATTCATTTTGAGTGCTCAAGAAACGCATCAGTATGAGGGGGTCTTCTGACGTTTGTATGAAGTTTTTCCCCTTCTTGACTAACAGATTAGTCACTAGCAGAAAACAGGTCACCAGCATGTCCAATGTTATGGCTGAGAGGAGAGGGACTTGTACTTCGCTCTGTGTTCATCTATTTCTTCTTTTGTTTTTCTGATACAGCTAAAAATTTCCTTGAAGAGTGCTTTATATTCAGGAAGAACATTTGTGGGAGAGTCACTTAGCTCCACATTTGTGCATTCTTGATCACTAGCTGAAAGATCATACTGGGTATTCCCTACATTTAGGTCTTTGGAATACTGCTTCGGTGTTTGTACAGCCTTGTGTTTCAAAGAATCTTCATCCATTTGACACTTCTTCAAAAGTTCCTCATACTTCACTTTCAGAGCATTATACTGAGCATCAACTTCATTAAGTACAGAGATTCCTCGCTGCTTCACAGCTTCAGCTCTCCTAATACATGTTTCTTCATGGCCCCTTAGAATGTCTCCCCCCACAGCGCTGCTTAGGAAAGTTTCACTGCTGCTCCGTTTCAGTGCCGCCTTCTCAAGCTCCGATACGGTCAGCAGTCCATCATCTGCTGGGCTCTGACCAAGCTCCTTTTCTAAAGATTCCTTGAATGAAATGAAAAAGGATTCTGGCACCAATTTCTCTGCATTATGGAATGTATTTTCAGACTGAAGTATTTGTCGCATTTCAGCTACTTCCACTTCCAATTCCTCTGCCCGAGCCCGATACAAGTCTGTATCAACAAGCCTCTGTTCAAGGTCACAGTTTTCTTTTACCATGAGACTATATTCCTCTTCCATTGTTACCCTCTTCTCTTTCTCTAGGTTAAGTTGGGCTTGCAGAACTGTAACTGCCTTTTTAAGGTTCTCATTTTCTTCTTCAAGAGGACTTAGCTGACTATCCATCGAAGTAATCTTTTCTGCAAACACATGATCATAAACAAAATACCTGCAGAAACAAAAATAAGTATTGTCAGATGTAGGAAGTACAGCTGACCACACCTCCTGAAGTTTTCCTGTCCTGGGTAACTAATGACAGATTTAAACTGTGTGCTAACACACCTCGAAGTATACATAGCAGTCATTTTACTATCAGTCCATTTAATAATTAGAATGGAGTTTGGAAGTACTTAGATGCCATCAAATCAAGCCTCCTAGCTTAAGCAGAATAGCAGCTCATTAACAGTTTCAAGTTACAGATGAGCTTATTGAATAACTAGACCTACAACTGAAGTTTAAATAAACATTGCCTCCATATATCATGCAATACTTTCTGACACTTTTTCCGCAGCACTCCACTCTTGTAACTTTTGTCACTATTGATTGTGGAAACAAGTCTCAAAATTGACAAGGCAATTCCGTAGCCTGGTATTTCCATAAGCCTTTGGCAGTTTGAAGGAATCCACTTATCTTTTGAGTTGTCAAGAAATAACTTCTTTTTGGATGTACTGACTTATGCTACATTCCTACCTCCACACAGTGCTAAAGCCCACACACAGAAGCCTGTTCTGCCTGCCCGTGGAGGTGCTTCACTTACGAAGTTACCTTCTAGGACTGAATCTACTCTGAGCTTTTACCCCAGGTGATTGTCCCGATGGGCATACTAATGCAGTTTAGCTGGGTAAAACTGCTCCAAATTAAAAAAGCAGCCCAGAGCTCCAGGCACCATTTTACCAGCTTAAACATCATTTTAACCAGCTTAACTTGAGGAAAGCTATTGCAGGAATCCTGCCTTCCCTGAAAAGATCTCAGACATCCCAGGGGAAGGTAGGTTACAGAAAACATTCTGCATTTAGGATGTTTGTTTTTCAGATTTATCTGACTGAAAAAAGTGGGGTGCAAATCGCTGTGAGCTTTCTAGGCTACGATTTGATATGGTTCAAGACTGGGAAAGAACCTCTGAAGACAGAAAGTGGAACCTGCAGCTCCTCTCACGCAAAAGCTCGTGCAGTCTAGAAGTAGGCCAGAAGCAGTGGCAACACCAGAGTGCAGGGCTGTGCAGATATTTTGCTAGTTGTAAACATCAAATGTTTTCCTGCTAGCTTGTTGGATATCTGTGCTTGTGTCTTAGCTTTTAAAGCTTTGCTTAAAATAATTTCAGTATTTTCTTTGCTATGCAAGGTAAAAAGGCTTACTGGCGAAGGTCATACAGCTCCTTCAAACATGAGAAACTATGCATTGATCTTGGCTGGTCAGGTCTCTCATGGCTCATCCGGCCTCGTCCAGACTTTTTCAATTCTTCTACTTGTCGTTGCAGGTCATCTATGTGTGTTTGCAGGTTTTCAATAGTCTCTGTCAAGCTAAAAGGTGAAGGATTACTGTTAAAACATTTGATTGTTTAAGTCAAGGACATGGGAATTTCCCATCCCTCTTACTGTAGTTTCTTCTCTGAAGGCCGCTCTTTGGCCCCAGAAGACCTTTAAATAGAACTGTCCTTTCAATTTAACGGTATTGTAGAACACTAGACAGAGACAGCCACCCAGCAACTACACTTGGACCGCTCTTTCCCATATCATCAACTGGGGTAGGGGGAAGGGGATCTAGCATGAGTTGTTACCTTAGTATCTTTTGTTGTGAAGCTCTACTCTCTGCAACTAGTTTTTGATTTGTGTCTTCAAGTTCTCTTGCCGTCACATCCAGCTGTTCATACACTTTTGCATGCTGATCGTTCATCTGACGCAAGAGCTCGACTTGCTTTGTTAGGTACTGCAAGACAGTATTGTTGTTAGTAATTTATACTTGAAACACAAAGAGAGGACTACTATTCTGCATTTTTATTCACATTTGTAGAGAAACTACTAAGTTTCAGAAACGTAGGTTCCAGTGGTTGCTTGGTAAGCGTTCAGTTGAAAAGGTGCTATCTGTACCTGAGTTAGGCAGCTTGCTTTTGTCATGGAGGTCAGCCCCAGCTGATCAGCCAGCCTTTTATTCAGAGGAGCTGGGTTTGGTTGTGCAAGCTGTGTTCATCTCCTTGCTGCAGCATGGCTTTTGCCAGTATACAAGCCTTCTGGATTGGGTTTGTCTGTGCTGCAGTCATCACTATTACAGCTATGAATCCAGACTTCAACAAAACCCTTAACTATCCCCCAAGTCCTTCTGAAAGTTGGAAGTGGGCTCCAAAAAAAAATTTTCTAACAGCGTTGACCCAACAATTTTCTTAAATTTTCTTAAAACAGAAACATTGGGTGGCACCATCCATAATTAAATTTCTTTGCAGCTAACCTAAGTTCTTCCAGTCTGAAGCAACATTAGGTTCAGCAGAACAGAATTTAGGTTGTGGTCACACTGAAGACAGTATGTGGGCTATTGTGTGTCAGGAAGTGTAATCAAATTATAGAATTCCATCTTTAGTTACCCATCGGGTATTCCAGTTACCGTAATCCCAAATAAAGGTCTCCTGCCTTTTTTAAAAATAAAACTCCACGCGAAGTATTCTTTTTCATCCTCTTTAGTTCTACAACTAACAACATAGAATAATGTCAGAAAGCTGGGAATTCTCAGTCTAAGAGCAGTTAACAATCACCAAAGGCTCTTAATACAACTGTATATATTGTCCCACCCAGGACAGGGCTGCTCCAATTCTAGCAATCCACATGAGAGTTTGCATCAGACTTGAACAACAAACCTAACCCTTTAAATCAGAAATACATTGTTCTTACATAGAATTTATTTCTTGCAATTTATTCTATATTACTACATGCTACTTACTGAAAAGCAAACTTCAAGTAGGAACATCCAGCAGACTTCTAGGCAGAATTACTTTACATAGGCCTGTTACATACTCAAAACTTCTAATATTCTACTTAACCTTTTACCTCATTAAAAGATTGATGGGTTTACATTTTAGGCAATTTAAGAACAGATAATAAGTTAATCTAGGACTAGTAACTGCTACATACAGACTTCTAGAAGATCAACGTGATAGCAGTTGGCTAGATCCTTCTGTAGCCTGTGTGCCCATGACAGAGGATTTACACAAAAATAGTACATGGCTTAGCAGCAGAATCTCAATGTGACCCATTTCAGATTAACTTTCCCTATTGGTTATTCTCGGAAGGAGCTGGAGATCTTCAGGTTTTCTTCAGCAATAAGCTGAAGCACAGAAACCAAGGCTTTGGTGCCAGAATTTGATGTTACTACTTATTACTAGGGAAGTTTTAGATTAATGGAAGAGGTGAAGCACCATTTTTTCCACCTTTCATCTCCATTATCTTCGGTGCTGTGGTCAAGTTGGCCTGGTATAACCAGGCCACCAAAACACAGTATAGATGTAGTAATAAATACTTTCAAACTTCATGTTTATTCCACCTCCTCTGCAACTGAGCACCTAACATGAAGCGGCAGTTGACACTTCCCCCATTCTACCCCCTGATAAAAGGAAAGCATCAGTATTTCTGAAGTCTGAGTGCCAAGAACAGATTCAGACAGGAATGAAGTTGCCCTTTCAATCCAGTGTTTATTACATCTACAGTGATTAGTTAGTGGCACACGTGTCAGCGCAGAGGTCAGATATAATGAACCAAGGCTGTAAAACGCTTAATATGTTAGCATTTAATATATTAGATGTCATCTTAAGCATCTGAAAGACTTTGACCCTTCCTTTTCAGTGCAGATAAGGTAGTACCGTATTTCAGAATGATTTCTTAGCCAGTTCTAGACTTTGCTACCCATGAGACATGAATTCATAGGAAAAAAGCCCCACAGACTTATACTGATTTACTGCACTGAAAAAAATCAGTCAAAACTGCAGCAGAGTAGCTACAGGAATAGCTGAAAGATCATCTTTAGGTTACAGAAACAAGCACTTGAAAATTAGGAAAAAAAAAAAAAAAATCAAGCGTAGAAAGTGGATATGCCACTTGCATATGTATCCTGTATAGTGGGGTATCCTGCATTCCCACAAAAGACAGAAATATACGTATGAGAATAACTGACTGAACTGCTTTTACCAGCTAAAAAGTACTGCACCTTGCGTATGCTAAGTTTATTCCTCTCTGTTTCAGTGAATTCCTCCAACAATCCCTTGTGCCAGTAAGCTACTATATTTAGTTCCTCCATCTTGAGGTTCTCTCTGGGGATTTGAAGAAGGGGTTAATTTGATTTTCCCTTTTCTCTCAGAAATCCAGATGCAAGAGAGACTCCTTTGGAGAAAGAAATGTTTTGAGTTGCTAATACACTTTTCAACTGCACTGGGAAAAGACAGAAGATTAAGACAAGTGGTGGAATGGAAGAGACAGCGTGTTACTACAGCAGATACGAATACAGTCTGCAGGGTCTTTGACTCACAGTAAGTTGGGCAAATAAAGGTGCAGGCACTACTTTATATGTCAGAAGCATCACAAAACCCCACCTCTATCTCTTGGAGGGAGCTAGTCAGACAATCCAATATATACTGGGAGACAAGGGAAGAGAAGAAAGAGGTATCACATAAAGCCTTCGAAAAGCAGTATTGCACAAGACTTGATTGGTTTTTTTGATCGGCTAAAGCAAGCAAGATACTGAGAGAATGAATGAGTCTGTCACTGTCTGAGGTTGCCTGTACTTGACCCTGCAACACCCCAACCATAGATCACTGCTGGAAGGACACTTCTGACTACTTCTGGTGCTGAAGCTCTCTTATGTAGTCAAGAAACACTAACCCACCAAAAAAGCTTAAGCAAATGAAGTGGCTTAAAACAACAGGGCATTACATCCTTAATGGCACTAGACTATTCTATAAACGAATGCAGCTTAGCAATAATATATTTTCCGTATCTCAAGATCGCGTTAAAATACAGCTGCTTATTAAGTAGCTACACTCAATGAGCCAGGTTAGTTATCTATCGCAAAGTTATGCTGTGTTATTTCAAAAGGTGTGTTGTAACTGTGTTAAACACTTTCTTAACCATGGTTCATACAGGCGCTGAACCTTAAGTAGGACAGTGTTTGTATAGCACCTTGAAGTGTTTGTCCTCTCTAGATCTTAAGAATTAATCTTTTTATAAAAAACATTCATGGCAATAAGTTCTTTTAAGTCTCTGCATAAGTAAATATATTTTTTTGTAACGCTGTGGCACTAATATAAATATCAGCCATTCCAACCATTGTATCACAGAATGAATAGGGTAAGAGGATGCTTAGCACATAATGGAGGAAAGAGCCAAACTATGAGGTATAAAACCAAAGTACGTTATTAAAAAAAACCCACCTGTACTTAGAAATTGTGCATCATATAATAAAAATGCTGCATGTCTTAATATGACTACTTTAAAGACACCTATGTATCTGTAAGTATTAATCTTGGGGTTCTTTAAATTACCAGTCACTATTGCAGTGGTAAGTGTTTTAAGTCTTAAGTTGCAGCTGTACAAAATCTACACACTGTCCGTAACCGTGTAAGTACCGCTTGCACAAAGGAACTCAGATTTTGTAAAAATCTAGTGTATACCAGTCACAGCCTGTTCCTTGCGATTCATGCCAAAACCAAACTGAAATGCTGACTACATTTCCAATATGCTGTCAGTCAGCAAAGTACTGAATATTTAATAATTTAATTATTAGAGGCCATGCATTGCCCTCTAATAGCTGAAAAAAAATCATTATGCTGACAAATGCTAGGTCTGCAAGAACACAAGCAATATTAAAAAAAAAAAAGACACTTCAAAAAATGGGCAGGTTTTTTTTACCAAGTAACACAAAGATGAGCGGTTTTGAAAGGGTGGTTATGATCCCCTCCTTCTCCCCCCGTTCTCCCCACCCCAGAAAATACAGAACAATATATCCACTACGTCCTGTATTTAGATACTATTTAAGTGCTTGTTTTTGCTGGGGTTTTTGTTTTGTTTTGAATTGAAATAGACTTTAGTTCCCTTTACCACAGCTCAGTTTAGTGGCAGTACGTATCCTCAGATTTTACTTAAATCTCTCTCCTGCACTTTCATTTTAAATTTATATAATATATAACTAAAGTTACTTTTCTGTACAAAAAGAAAAATACAGGTCATTTGTCATTAAACAAGCAAAGTCCAACATGGAGTTTAATGGCACAAAGCTTCCAGTAATCAGACAAATCATTCTTACTATGATCAAGCCTATGCAGGTTCTCAAATTCTCAAAGTAGCAGAAGGGGTTAAAGATTGTTCAGTATTTTTCTTTAAAGTGTCCATCAGATGTCAAAAAATTCAGATCTCAACTTATGTGCTATTATGCTGCAGGTCTAGGTGCTTTAAGACTTGGATCCCTTAAATACTTACCTCTATCTCCTGCAGTTGCTCTTGATTTGTTGCATACATTTGCTGTAAAGATTCTTCTAGTTCAGTGTTACGGTCCAGTAGTGTCTTCCCAAGCTCAGCAGCAAGGTGAAGATCTAAACAAAGAAATCATGTTTGCCCATAAGTTAGAGCCAATAATATAATCTAGTTTTAAAGCATTTTAATCAAATACTTGAGGTGGGTTTTCATTCCTGTTATAACTAGTTTAAGTTATTTCCAGTACCCAAGAAGAAAGTTAGCTTATACTTAGTAGAAGTAGAACGTTCATACACTATCTATAATGCAAGTCTAAGTCAGTCCTGAAACCTAGAAGATACTCTTGTTCCATGAAGCTTCCTTAGTTCCTCCTTTGGTCCTTCAGCCACAGGTCAGACATATCCAGCCACCTTCACTTCCCACCATCTGCCTAGTACTGCACCAACATCTCTACCCAAGGTACCTGTTAGCTACACTTCACCATGTTTACAGCACTCATCTTTTAGTAGAATAAGCATAAAAGACCCTGTAAATGTTCATCAGGCTAGACCAAGACCAAAGCTGACTGCACTCTTACTTTGCTGTTCTTCCCCATTACCCCTTTACCAAGGAGCTCAGGTCATACAGGATCAAAGTGCTAAATTAAAGTTTCAGATGCTTTTTATGGTGAAACAATCATATCAAAAGACATAAAACTGATAAAGAAATGTAGCTGTTCTGCTTTTCAAGCTCATAAACCTAGGAGACAAAATTGTTTTATGTGCTCCAAAACATCATTTTAAATGTCGTTTGTTCTCAGGCACTTAATCTCAATTTCACTTCAGTCATCTTCAATCACCTCCAGGGTGCAGTGACTGTAGTTGTTTCAAATTAAGAAATAAGTCATCTGAACGCTCAGTTCCTTTCTAGAGTGAAGCTTGATATTTGTTCAACAGTATCAGGAGTGCTAGATATTCTATATTATTATGTTTAAAGACATGTAATTTAAAACCTAACATAATGCAACAAAGAAATAAATCTTGGTGTTATTGCTAAAATTGTAATTATTCTGTGCAGGGCAATACATGTTAAGAATCTCTACAATTTTCCACCTCCTTCTCATCACTTGGACCATGACCAGGTTATCTCCTGCATGCGTGCAATACAGTCTTGTTAATTTTCACACAGAACTAGCATCACTAATAGGAAAGAGACAGAAGAAAAGTCAAGAAAAACTTAGATTCACTTCAAGAAGCCTTAAATCAGTATACAAGAGACATGTACTGCATCATCGGTAGTTGTAACTAGCCGAGGAAAGGCATTCCATTTTCATTTGATTAAGATGTCCTTGTTTTAACATGTTATCTCACCTCTTTCCTGCCCTTCCCCAGTTATCAGCTAGTCATTGCAACAGATAGAACACTGTTCCAAGATTGTTTTGTGCTAACCTTCAGTTTGGCAGCGTGTCCAAAATGATTACTCCATCTATACACATAAGCCAAAGACCAAATTCAGACTTACAAGGACAAGTGAGTAGGAGCATTTGTCTACTAAGTTGTAGATGTCCAATTCTGGCAAAACAACAGCTGTGGTGTTTTTTACACATTCTTTACAGCTACAGTGCTTTGTTTCCTACCTTAAGGTCAGATTCTTAGAATAAATGCCACAAAAATTATTTAAAAGAAATCACACTGCATGGGAGTTCTTCACAGTTTCAGAAGATGTATGACTAGGAGCCACATGGCGTACTGATCTATACTTAGGAGTTTATCCTGACACAGCTTTTTTTCATTGTAACACCACTTGTTAAGAAACACAGCCTATTCTAGAGCTGGGGTTTAAAGTATTTGGATGAGGAAACCTTAAGGCATCCTGCTTAAGTTTTTCCCATTTTTTTAAACAGAGATTGTACATTGTTTACCCATGGGCAGAATAGCTGCCAGCCAAACACCAAGCTGCTTGTTCTATCATGTTACAGAATATTGTAGTCTTCAAACTCAGTGAATCTACCATCCTATATAAAATGGAGTCCCAAACCACAAGTTCTCACAATACACAGATCTTTATGGGAGCCACAGTCTTTAAAGCTAGTCAACAATACTGACATCATTCAAGGCAAAGACTAAATAGTCCATTCTTTTATTTTAATACAGTAGAATAAGAGCTTTAGAGAGGATTTAGGATTATGTTAAAGACGTAATGCATAATGGAATTACTTGCTGCCACTTCCCAAAGTGAAAGTTTGTTTTGATGTTTAAGTACATTTAGGAGTTGATAGTTTCATTCTTAAGTGCCCCCTCATCTACTAAATCAAACAGCACATACCACACGGTACTTTGAATACAATGCAAGTAATAGAATTCACATCGTTAAATTTACACACCCATTCTGTTCATTAGAATGGCAGAAGCACAAATGAGTTACCTTGGGAGAAGCATGCTATTTTGTAATTAAGGCAATTTGTTTCTGAGGGGGAAAAGACAACTGGAAGAGCTCAGGAACATGCAATAAAACCCTAACTCCTACCCCTAGAGAAAGCAAGAACTGAAACAATTTCACCGCTTCTAAATTAAGAATTTGCTTTGCATCCATTTTTCTACATTGTTAAGTACCTATAAGCCCTATAAATAGCATATTTTAAGAGATGTGCAATAGATACGTGTTCTCCAGATACAGAAGGAAAACAGTTGATTTACATTTCTCTTAGAGTTACAATACTAGAAGCACACTGCATTTTCTGTTGTCAATTTATGTAAAGTAACAGCTAAGTTCTGCCACAGACAGGCATTTTTCCTTTTCACCATGAAGATGTAAACAGAAAGGTTTTTAATAATGCAAACTGCGTATGTGCAGATCTTAAGATCCTTGGTTTAGTAAATCTGATCAGTTGTACTGGTGTTTAACAGCTCCATCAGCAATCTCTAAACCAAAACAAGACTTCAATGATAGGTCTTCTGTGATCTTAAACAGCCCTCACTTACCAGCACTTCTCCACAATCTCTTCTGACAGTGTTACTATAATTGAGAAAAAGATAAAAACAGTACCAAAATCTTTCTCTTCTACTTTTTCATAACCCATCTAACTAAATGATTCAGAGACTTTTCAGTCTAAAAATAAGCCTGTTCTTTTCAACAGCAAAAGGCATTAGTGCAAGACATATAAGGAAGCCTGGTTGAAGTTTACTTAACTGTAGAATTAAACCCTTAAATTTTTACTTATCTTCATATTTCCCACTCCATGTTCAGACTACCCTCTGTTCTGTTAAAGTGAGTAACAGCAAGATGTAAAAAGAACAGTCATATAAAAGAATTCTTTTTCAAAAGAATGTGTGCTTTTCAGCACACTGCAGCACAATATGGATGTTGCAGAAGGAGTATGGCTGTTCCCATCCTTAAAAGAATTCCATGAGCATTCTGTTTTCATGAACAGCATGCCAGAAAAGCCCACCTCCATTGTCAAGGCAAAAGCTTATGGTGGATATGAAGACTGTCAAAGTTTTTCCAAAACCCTACCCTAATTTTAAGTTTGAAAGACTGGCTGACAAGGACTACAAGCTTGTTTCAGGGTGCTTCCTAATGTTTTGCAACCTAGGTTTTCTCATAAACCTACTCCTCAGTTTTTAAATGTGCACTGATTGTTTGGGTTGTAAAGAGTTTCATGAGGCCCTGATAAGCAATCTTACTAATCTGTTTACATACATTGGTATTCCTTAGTCTTAGGAGAAGGATCTTTCAGACTCCAAGAATAAAGTGTAACAGAACATGTAAAAAACTTTCCTGTAAGGAATTTCTTCTTTGCATTTCAACTTGCCCATCAGTTTATTTTCCTTCTTTCCCTTTTGGCAAGGCTATCAGTCACTTCCGTTGAGGCTTCTAAAGAGAGAATCCCCCAGAAAGAGATTGTTCAAATACTGGGAGAGCATTAACCAACCCTCAAAATGCACAAACCTCTAGAATGGAATACAGTTTCCTAAAAGTTCACAGCAGAGCACCAAAGGGTGATTATTTCACTCATTTTCATTAAAAAATGAAAATAAAGAAACATCAGTAAGGCAAGAAGTCAGTTACTATACATTGCAAAGTCTCTTTGTAGGTCTTCTACCCTGTAAACCAACATAGTAAAAAACATTGCTAAATAGTGTCTTCAAATTTTCAACTCCCTTCCCTTTGACATCAAACTACGGTTTCAGGATCTTACTTAAATGGATTGATTTATATCCTAGAGCCATAAGAACATCTATTTCAAGCAAAGAGTACCTAAATACAGCTTTCAAACAGATATTTTATAGTCAAAACATACAATTAGAGAAACCTACTCCTGCCTCAAAAAAAAAGTCTGCCATCAGATGCCTGATCCCGGTGTGAAAACTGCTTAGCTAGGAAGAGCTTTCAAAACTTTCTTTATGGTTTGTAGTACAGCAGCACCTACCAATCCCAAGAATTAACGTACTTGAATGTAAAAGGCAAAAGCGTAAGGCTGGAGTGTGTTTGCAGGAAGCCACTTCACAGCTTTGAGCTGGCCTTTTAAAACGAACTCAGGATTAATAACAGAAAGTAGAACTAAGTAAATACCAGTGGTAAATACCACTAAGCTCTTAAGGAAATTGTACATTCTTTCCATATCATGTCTGTAGAAGATCTTCAGTCCGATTATACTTTGTGTATTCCTGTGACTTCCTCCTCTGTGAAATAACGTTTACCTCTTGCATATAGCGTTTAAGACCTATCGAGAGAATGACATACAGGAGCTAGATACTTGTAGTTCTGATGCATAGTGGAGTTATTTGTATATTTTAAGAAGAAAACTTACAAAGTTTTTAATAACGGAGCTGCAACTCATCGAGCACAGCTACGTTTACAACTTCATCGACTGGAAGCCCTTACAAAAAGGGCTCAACAGGGCTCAGCAGGGCAACCCACCCCGATGCTCCCAGCACCCACTTACTTCCAGCGCCGACTCTGAACGTCCTGTCAAGGCGCAACTTTTCGGAGGAGAGCCGCTTCTCTCCCTCCCTCCCGGGCGGAGAGGGACCCAGGCACAATTCAGCTCGGCTGCAGCAACCCCTTCCGTCACACAAAGACGGCTGCAATCTTTATCGATAACAGCGACTCCTCTGCCTACGCGCCCCAGGCGGTGAGAAGCACGGCCGTGAGCCCGGGCTCCCGACTGCCACACTCGCGGGGCAGCACAAGCCCCGCTCCCCCGCCCCGCGACCCCGCCGCGGCTTCGGCCCCCGGCGCCCCCCGCCGCCCCCCCCCGGTGTGGCGGTGCCCCGCGCCCGGCCGCCCCCCCCTCCCCTCACACGCCCAGCTCGCCGCTCCCCGCGGCCCCTTCCCTCCACACCCTCCCGCCGCGGCCCCTGCCCTCGCACGCCCCCCGCAGCGCCGGCTCCCCGCCGCCGCTCCCTCTCCCCCGCCTGCACTCACCTTGCTGCAGGTCCTGCTGGTCGTACCAGGGCTCATCCTCGCGGATCTCAAACTCCTCCACCAGGCTGTCGGCCAGCATCGCGCCCCTTCCCCTGGCGGCGCGGCGGGAGGACGCGGCGGCAGCGCTCAGGCGAACGCGTCCCCTCGCGCCGAGCGACGGCGGGGCAGGACAAGCCGGCGGCCGCTCCTCTCCTTTAAAAGCCGCCTCCGGCCATTGCCGAGCGTTTCCGGACTTTGCCGAACCTCTCCCCCTTCTGGTCGGGCTGCGCGAAGCTGCCGGCGGCAACGTGGCAAGCTACAGCCACCCGCCCACCGTCTGCCCCGCGATTCAAACACACCACACTCACCTCCCCTGCGCGGAGCCAATGGGAAGCCGCCCGCCGGACAGATCGAAAGGCACCTACACCAATCACAAAGCGAATTCATGTCAAGCCGCCAATGAGAACGAAGAGAAGGTTGGCCCGGGCTAATTACACCCCGCCCCAGCAGCGCAGCCTCCCGTCAGAGGAGGTGGGTTAGTGCCGGTGGAAGGGGGCGGTGGTTGCTGGGGCTCTGAAGGGTTAATGGCGGGGAGCGGTTGCTGGGGGTATTCCGGTGGGTCTGCGGCGGAGCGGAGCTGGCACAGCCCAGGGCGGGGCAGCGGCGACTGGGTGTGGGGGAAGCTGTGGCTCCTAGTCGCCCCGTGTGTTGGGAGTCCCCGCGGTTTGCTGAAGAGAAGAGCCTGTGAGGAGGAGCTCGGCCCCCGAGCCGCGGCTCCTCTCAGCCACGACCCCTCAGCGGCGTCGTGCCCAGGTGTGGGCCGCGTTCCCGCCGCCTCCCGGAGGAGCCTGGGCTCCGGAGTGCGGAAGGGGAGGGGAGCGTGCGGCCCCGGCGGCTTCTGTCACGGCCGCCGTCGGCTGGCGCCGTCCCCGCGCCTCGCTTGTTGGCCGGGCGGTCACGCTCGCTCTTCGCCTCTTCTTACAAGGGGGAAGGAGCCGTGTCCCGTATCTGGGGAGCTGCTGAGGGAAAAGTAGCTGGTTTTGCCCAGTTTTAGCAGACGGGCACCTCCAAACTCCCAGTCCTGCAAGTTTCCAGAGCCCCCTGCCTTCCACGAGTCGCAGCTTTGGGCCCCCATAGCATCGCGGGCTGCAAAAAGTGGCAGCACTCGAGGAGTTTTGCTTGCCCTACACCCAAGTGTTTGCATCTCCCCTCCGCTTCATCAGCATTTCCCCTTGGTATTGCCCCTCGGGACTAGGAAGGCGTTTATTCTTAGTTGTGTCTTAATGTGGTTCCAGTCATGGAAGAAAGATGAGGAAGGTGCTTGTGTCCAACCAGTTTGTCAGGACTGTAAGCATTACGCTGCAGTTTGGGACCCAGCACAGCGTGATGTCAGCTCTCATGCTTCAGTCAAAATTTATTATCGCTTGGGAGTCCACTTTTTTTCTTTAGACTCGTGCTCTAGTTTCTTCTAGTGATTGTCATCCAGCTCGGGGAGAAATGCAAGTAATGTCATACTGCGTCTCACTGGTTTAAACAGTCTGTTCTTTTGGCTCATCTGTATTAACACAGTTGTAACCACTAGAAATTTCTGAAACTGATTTGCCTTCTGTGAGTCACAAAATGTCAACACCTGTGCCTTAACCTGTTCAATATAAAGGCCAACTATTAAGCAGAGGGATGGGATGCTCATGCCTGATTTCATTGTAGTACAATTAAAGAGCACATCTTCTGGGAAAGGAAGTGTGGTACCTCAACTTCTAATTGGACCTACTTCATAAACAAGGTACGGGACCAGATGTACCAATTAGTGTAAAGAGTTGTGTCAGATCCTGCATATTATAATTAGTCATGTCATTAGAGGCCTGTTTGTGCATTGTTAGAAGGTTTTTGTTGAAGAAATTTCTTTAAAATTTTCTGAAGCTGAGGAGACTTTTTATTATTATTATTATTTGTGTGTAGGAAGGAATTGAGTCAAATATGATTTGAGAAGTGATTGTTAGCTTGCTGGTAATGTTGGTGTGAAGCACATTTATTCTTGGTGCTCATGGAGTTTGAGGGAAGGGAGAGTCTCCCAATTCTCCATTTGAACACCTATGCAGGAGGCTCCAGGGAGAAATAGAGATGAAATGTCTAGTTTTCCAAAAGCCCTAATATTTACTACATAACATTATTTGTGAAGGCTCGAATGTGCACTTTTTTAAAAAAAAAAAAAAAGTGACACTTGTTAGTAACATACTTACTGTAATGACTTTCATAGTTTATTAATATCAAACTTATTTTTAAAAATAAACATTTCAAATGGGCATCTTTTCAGTAACGTTATTCTTCATTTTAAGTTTCTCGGTAAAAGATTGTGAAACCAAGCTTGTTACAAAAATGCAAAATTTCATCACCTGAAAGTGGAAGTGTCTTGACAGTTGTAGCGCTGTGAAAAATATACTTGAAAACATACATCACAATCATCCTCAAGTATCTAAACATTCAGTCATATTCTCACAAATAAATTGGCTTTAGGAAAAAAAATGTGGCTCAAGTTGTCAGCTTGATTATTTTTTTTCTTACCTGTAAAGTGATCTATTCTTTGCATCTTGTTTCGTATTAGAGCATCTTCTGTACATAAAAATGCATCTACATTTTATTTGCTTTTCAGTAAGAGTTCATTTTCTGAGTTGGGGGGTGGAAAAACTGCTGTTCCATCCTCTGCCTTAGTCAGAATAGATACTTCTCCAGCCCTGACCTGGTCTGTGGCTGTTGCCTGAACCTCGCCTGGTGATCAGGACGTTACCATCTTCCCTTGCAGCAGCCTGTCTTCAGCCACTTTGCAAACCACAGGAAGGTTGGACGCAGCCTTGGTTTTTGTTTCCTGTTTCTTCCATGGTTGTTTTTATGAGGAGTTCAAGGAGCTGCTTATAGATCTGCTTGTCAAGTCGAACAAGCAGATATTCAAGCTAAGTGTTTTTGATGGGTATTTGAAAATTACATTTAGGGTAAAATCATTAATACACAGAGGAGCCAAGTGTGGACTATTGAGAAAAAGCAGGTTGCAAAGTTCTGGATTTAGTGTGCATAGTAAGGCTGAAATTTGAACCTGAAGTATCTCCAGATTAATGGCAGGCAGCTTCTTTCAAATAGATGTGTGAAGATGAATGAAGCCTCAGTTAAAAAGAGATACCTGGGAGAAGTATTTTTGTATTGGGCTTACAGAATCAAATCTGGTCAAGGACCATAAAGGTAGCCATTACTTTGCTTTAAAAGGTAGAGGTTCCCTGGAGCTAGCTATTTTTATGGGATAGTTTACACCAAGCATACTTCAGTTAATTGCTAGATAGATGGAAAAAGTCAGCACCTTAAAAAAATTGTTGGCTGAAGACGTGTTTGATACATTAAAGAGCTTTATATTCTTGGGCTGAATGTCTGTTATTTGGACGTAAAATGCTGTGCATGTGTTACTTGCTAGATTTTCTTTATATGCAGTCTTTTATCCTATGAAAATGTTTAAACTATTAAAAGGTGTTTTGATTGTTTCATGGTTTCTATTCATATCTCATTAGTTTATTAGGTGAAAGCGTTGCTTCCATGGCTTGATAACAATTATTTAAAAATACAAGGACAAAACTTGGTATTTGTTTTGAAAGAAATATTTGTCTAAGCGTATGCTGCATTTGACATTCATACCAATGGAATATGTAAGGATATGAATTGAGTCACTTCATTCCTACACAGTCCATAATTTTAAAACTACATAGCTAGCAAGAAAGATCTAAAATGTATGCAATTACTTTGAACTCTTTACAAAGATTTTTGTTTGCAATAACAGATTTTTATATTGAGTCTGTGCACTGGTTAGGAAGGGATTCTTTTAAATTTTTGTCTATTTGTTCAATTGATTTTTAAGCACTGATTATACTTAGAAATGTCACTGACTTCATATTTTGCATCTATTCACTTCTGGGCTCACTGTCTTATAACTCAGTAAAATGTGTTTCTCACTTAAAAAAAAAAAAGGAAGTAAGAATGGGGGAAGTTTCCTCTAAGAATCCATTTCTACACCTCTGAAACAAGCAAATCCCCCATGCCATTTTAATTTGGAAAATTATTCTACCAACTGTTATTATTCTTTTTTGTAACTTGAGGAAGAAGAGAGTTGTACTTGTGGAAGATGAAGTTTGTTTTCAGAATTCATCCTAATGCGCTGGCATATTCCATGACTACGTTAGGTGCCGGAATGATGAACAGTATCTTTAATTTCTACTACGTTAAGCTTTTCTTAAACCAATACAAAATTTCAGAAGTAGCATTTCATCAAGCACAGGTATTGTACAATGGAATATCTTGATTACCGTGTTGTGCTATGTGTCTGTGTTGTCACAACAAAGTAATTTTTTTACTTAGAAATTAATTTTGGTTGCATAGCAAATAGTTATAAAGTAAATTAATTTTAAATTTAGTTAGTTCATAAGCAATTGAAGGTACACATAAAGCACATAGTTTACAGTCTTTAGACTAAAAATCTCCAGACTGGAAAGATTTTTACCTGTGATGATAGCTTGAAGTAATGTTCTAAACTAATCTTGCACCTCAGCTCCGTAGATATGTTTGACATTAGTGCTTTCCTATGGATTGTTTAAGTACTTACATACTGCTTTTATTCTGCAAGTCATTATCCACGTGAGCAACTCTTGTCATAAATGGGCTCCTGAAAGTAATGGGCCAGCTCATGTTTGGAATTACTTGCTGTGAGAGTAACCTCTGCACTTTGCAAGATGAAAGCCCAGATACATAAGCTTTTGAAGGAGTGAAGTCTTACAGACAGGGCTTTATTTCACATGTAGTTGGGTACCTGCCTACTTACTCATCTTGTTTTTCCAAATTACTATAAACCTCTAAATACCTATAAGAATTTAGTCTGGAGTGTGTTTTGACCTGAGAAGCTTTCATCTTTCTTTATTCTTTGAATAGAGATTTATTTTAAATAAATAATAAGTGTATTACTTCTGTTTGTATAACCTCTGCAGAAAAATCACACTAATGCTAAATTCTGTTGTGTTTCTTACTTGTTTGTCACAGGTTGTATTTATGATATGGAATGCCATTAATGATCCTCTTTTTGGGTATATTCAAGATAACTCCAAATTCTCATGCTGCTCAAGACGCCAGTTTTCAATTTTGTATGGAGCTCCTTTTTATGCGTTAGCCTTTTTGCTTCCTTGGTTTCCTTGGAAACATTATGAAGAAGGTGACTGGCTAAGTGGTCTTCACCTCATTGTTGCGCTGTGTGCTTTTGATGGTTTGCTTACATTTGTGCTTCTAGCGCAGTGTGCGCTCTTTGCAGAAATTTCAACACGACATGAAAGTAGGCTTCAGCTTATTAAATATAATCAAGTAGCAACGTTAATTGGATCAACAAGCATTCTCTTTTGTGGTCTCATATCAGATAATATGGAAAATTTTGCCTATTTTCAGGCTTTTGCTGTTTTGGTCGCAGCATTAGCAACAGCTTGTATGTGTTACACAGGCAAATACAGTACTAGTCAATATGAGCAGAGGGAAATTTGTACGGAGAATGCTAATCTGGAAAACAGTGATGGAGTTCTCTCCTGGTCCTCTGTAATTTCATTGACCAAACAGATTATGACAGAGAAAAACTTTTTATTTTTTGTAACAATGAACTTCTTCCAAGTCTTCCACCTAGCCTTCTGCAACAATTTTATGATGATCTTTGCGGATAATCTTATTCCTAAGGATGTCCTTTCTTCCTCAATAAGAAGTATCATGTATGGAGCAGGCTTTATTTGTCCTCAGGTAGGCAGTTACACTTTTTTATTTCAAAATATTAAAACATGGTGTTTTACTAGTTTTAATTAGTTTAAGGTATCCATTTACACTGTCTGTTGCAAAAAAATACTGTATCTGACATAAGCCATTGGCCATACTGAGAAATAAATCTAGCTCACCAGTGCTCTAAAAGAAGAAAGTACATCTATATACAGGCTAACCAAGGACAAGCAGGAAGGCTGGTAGAATATCTCTCACAAGAATGAGATGTGAGTGTGCAAGGAGTGAATGTTTTGTGTACTACAGGGTGTATATAATACCTAAGTATAAAAGAATAAAAAATGTGGTCAAGATAAAAAGTTTCTAAAAGCAAAATCTCTATTTTTCTATATTTATTTATATCTATATTCTTTTCTCTTTGGTTTTGATTTGTAATACATGATGAAAGAATAATCTCTTCTCCGGGAAGTTTCTGAGATAAACTTCACAAAATACCAGAAAAATTACTAGGTATTAAAAGCATTGTTGAAATATGTAGTATCTCAGTCATGGGAACAACAAAAACTCTAAATAGGTGCTTTTGGCGAATAATACTTTTTATAATACCATTGTTATACTGGAGAATAATACCATTTATTTTGCTGTTTGCTGTCTTGTTCAGCTACATTCAATGGGGAGAGAGAGAGATGCTTTCAAGACCCCAGTCAGGGACGGGGGAGTAATGAACTGGAAAAGAAAAGAGAACCCAAACGAGTAATGTGTGAGAACAAGAAAAACAGAAAAAATGTCCCACAGAACGTAAACATACTTACCTGCAGTGAATAAAAAAATGTCTCCTGTTCATTCTCTTCTTTGACTGGATCTTTTAAAACTTTCACTGTGTTTACTTGTTGGATTGCTCAAAAACTGAGTACCCTGACTTTCATCATAGGTGATGATGATGTTCAGAATTTCTGAAAATCAGGCTGTTATGTTCATTAAGTTTTAATGTTTTCAATAAGTAAAATCTAAAAGAAGATACATGAAAGTGCAACTGGATTTCACAGCTCAATTCCAGTTACTGTTTTGGCTTTTGCATATATAACATACAAATCCTAAATATACCTTCTTTGTTCCAGAACTCTGAAATACCTAGAATTACAACTTTTGTCCTTACTATAGGTTTAGTAGGTTTCTTTCTGTTAACTCAAACAGTTAGCTGATGAACTTTGCAAGTAAATCAGAAACTGCAGAAGTTAGGAAAGCTTAAATAGTTTTACACTCAATATATAGCAATCACTACTGTTGATAGAATCAACGTGACAGTGTGAAACGAACAATCTTTCAGAAAATGCATCTCTCTCTGCTCCCCAGAGACTCTTTGTCTAGAAGGTCACTGAACTGTAGAGAGTTTGCTCTGACCTTATTTTTCTCAGGTTTTGTCCCTTTGAGCTCAAGATATAATAGGAGAATTCTCTGGTGGCAATGTCCTAAACTTCACTTACTACAAAAATACCCAACCCGTGTAAAATAAAGCCCCTTCTTATGAACTGTGCTTCAGTGGCCTGTACTAAACTAGAATTCGGCTTCTATCTTAGGTTCCTTTTACTGGTGGGTGTGAAGAATAAAACCTGCCTACAAGGGAAACCTTGTTGCTGAAACATAGGCAAACAAATTTAAATTTGCATTGTTAAGTTAGTAGTTTTCTTAGAAGTATGCAGTCTTAGAAATGTGCAGGTAATAAGGAATTTTCTAAATCATAAGTACTTCTGAGACAGGGTTACTTGTCAATTATAGGGAGACAATGTCATGGTTTTTACAATAACATGCATTACATAATGCCTTACCATTTCTAATGTAAGCACTTTTCTGCAAAATGCCCGAAAACAGCCAGGGGGAGGAGTATGTTTAAGTGTCTTACAACCAGATTTTTTTCTTATACCAACTTTCCAGATTTGTTTTATCTCCCTGATCATTGGTTTAATTCGAAAACTTGAGCTTCTTTAAGATAGCATTTGCCACAGTAATCTTAGTTTGACTGTTTTTATTCGCTATTTATTAAATGTGGGAACAGATGTACAAGGAGAGTTCTTTCCTGTTCTCCCTCTGCATATTACACTGTTCATCTCTAACGCAGGCAGAAGGAGCACATGTGTGTCTTTATAGAGTTTGTGAGTATTTTTTGTGAGTGTTGAGGACCACGTACATGTAGATGGTGGCATAGGCTCACATAATAAAAAGAACATAATTTATTATCAAATGCCCTATTTAAAGTGGAAAGTGAGGAACAATATAGGAAAGATTACACTTTGTTCACACTATAATCAGCACTTACCATTTTCATGAGTTCGCCTGTCACTAGCTTCTCATGTGGATTACTGCTAGCTAATTAAAATGCAGCCATACATGTTGTCCACTGATACCTGCTAGTAAAGTCTCTAACTTGCTTAGATCAGCTCTCTTGGTGAGCTTGCTTTATCAACTTAAAAGTCATGCTAAATTTCTATCAATGTCAGTGAAAATAGTAATATTAATGAAAAAACAATTATTGAAATTATTTTTAATCTGCAGTTAAAATTCAAAAGGCAAGGTGCTTGGTTTACCATTAACATACTGCAAAGTTAATTCTTTAAGGGATATCAAATGTAAAGGTCATAAGCATTAAATAATAGTTAGTGAAACAGTAGTTTCCTCAGGATATAGTAGTTCTCAGCTGGCTAGTTTTGAGTGAAAGGAGACCATTCTTACCTGGTAGAGGTAGCATAGAATAAGCCAGTAGATAGTTCTCTTTGTTCAATTCCTTTTTTTTTTTTTTAATTTGGATTGAACTTTTTAGAAAGGGTTTGCTTTGTTTTGTTTTTTTTTCTTTAATGGGTAGTAATAATTTATGTCTGGTCTGTGCTTTATAGCTCTTCTAATGCTGAGATGTTTTACTATACCTTTTCATTATATCTCTGTATATATTATCTTTTTCAGTGCCTTGTTCTTCTCAGTCATGCTTCGTTGAAGAAGTTTGGTTATTACAGAATCATCTTGTTTTCCTTCTACTTTGAAGGAGTAGCTGCTGCTGTCATGTTTGTTCTAGGGCCAGAACACTACTATCTGTTGGCATTTTATCTCACAACAAATATGTAAGTAAACACATTTCCCTGTTCCTAGATATGGCTTAAATAATTCCAACAGAGTGGACGCTTGCTTTTAATAGCATGAATATTTTGTCACTGCTTTTATTGTTTTCTCTCTGTTCCGCTTCATTTGTCAGAAAAGTTGAAACTTCAGTTACAACTCTTTTCAGCTTTTATTTTATTCTGCTTCAGCTTTTAATACCTGCTTGCTTAAAAAACCCCAAAAAAGCCTTAAAAATGAACAGTAATTAAGGTTTGCAGCCACATGCCTCCAGCCACATATCTGTTTTAACTTAACATGAGATTCAAGGGAAGCAGAACCTCTTATCCATATAGACACATAAGATCTCAGTAGAGGAACTCTTCTCAAGAGACTGTTTGCTAGGAAAGCTCAGACTTCATTTTGTATTGCATGAACACTTGTGTATTGCACTGCAAAACAAATATCGATACGTCAGGTGTCTGTTAGGTAACCAATACTGAATCACATTTTCACTGGTAATGGGTAAGTGTGATACTAAGAAATAGTATTTTCACAGTAGTAGTATATTATGATACATGGAAAACTTTATTTAAAAATAAAGACCTGTTTGTATCAGAATATTGTTACAGCATTTCGGTTTTATTTCTTCATTTTCTATTTCATTCCTTTCTTTCTACATGTTCTACCCTCCTTTTTTCTTCTTTTTTTCCCTTCCCGTTTTCATTATTTTCAGTATTTCTGTCATGGGCTACTGAATTGTGTGAATAATAAATTGGATTTCATTACCTGCATACTTTAAATGATGAAGATATATTTTGATTTCCCCAGGAAAAAAATTCTAAGGTACCTAAAGACTGTATGTTTAAAGTGCTTATTGTTCAAAGCCTCTTGCAAGTAAAAGCTAATCACACCCAAAATTTAATAAGACATAAAAATCCTAATATATGAGTTTATCATTTCAGTTAAAAGTTTGCGTGTGTTTAAATGTATATATATAAAAAAATGTAAATGTGTGTGTGT
This sequence comes from Gorsachius magnificus, assembly GCA_034008185.1. Classification (NCBI taxonomy): domain Eukaryota; kingdom Metazoa; phylum Chordata; class Aves; order Pelecaniformes; family Ardeidae; genus Gorsachius; species Gorsachius magnificus. The sequence continues at coordinate 9,327,123 of CM067087.1, read as the reverse complement.
ATATATATATATGTCTTCCATGTAGTCTTTCCAGTAATTCTCATGCCCTTTTCAGATTTCAAGAGGACATTTTCAGTTTCTCTTTTTTTCTAAGGTGTGTCTTTTCTCCATGTCATTTTGAATGACATTTACTGATAATCTCAAGCAAGTATTTATGACCTTTTGCACTAGCGTCCAGGAAAAAAAGCAAAAAAACTCCACTTTTTAGTTTTGCATATTGATTTCTAATTCTCAATTAAGAACAGATCGGCTAATGCTTTCAGAACTGCTGTTTAAACAGATAAATCACTATGTTTTAAAAAATGTCTCAGCTTTGTGTGTTTGCAGGAATGTCAGTGTTAGGATGTACATGTTAGATGTCAGTTACAATTTCATTATGCAAGTGTATATAAGAACTATGAACATCTTAAATATTTTGTCTTTCTTTAGGGTAATTGTACAAGCTTCATTTAGCTTGTTCAATTTGCCTTTGGCAGATATTGTTGATGCAGATTTAATAAAGCACAAGCGGAGGTATGTCAGTTGTAACTGCTTTTCTTTATATATGCGTTCTATGTGCCATGTTACTCTTTCATAAATTAGTTTATGTCAAAGTAAAGACAGTAAGTGATCTTGGATCCTTGACACAGACGTACTTTTTGTAAGAGCAACTTAGCGTAAGTGAAGAACTTGAATAAAGTTTCCTGCAGTTAACTTCAGCAGAGTAATTTAAACAGATTATGTCATTTCTAGTTTTAATTATACAATAGTATAAGCCAAGTCCTGCAGTTTCTTGTGTGTTTATTTTTGTTAGCTTCAATTTAATTATTTTGTAACCACGTACATCTATTGTCACTTATGGAATTTTCTGAATAAGGCCTTTCTAACGTGGCAAAAGGGTTTAGAAAGCTTTGTCTGTGCTACGTAAAGTGCAAATTTCAAAGTCTAACTGGTTGTTGTTATCTCTCTGAAATAAAAATTGATAAAACGTGCTGTGATGTAGCATATTACAACTCGGGGATCTTTTGGATTTTTGTCAAAGTGCAGATAACCTCCTGTTGGTTCCATCAATGTTTATCTAAGTGCAGATTCAATCCCAGTCACTGTATTAAAGGACTTGTCCCTCAAATATGAGAGCTATTGCTTTCATGAAGAAAAAAATGCCTCCTTTTCTGGCCTCATGCATGTAAAGACTCAAGTTGTAATTAATTCTCCATGCACTGCTCAGTCTAACTTAACTTCAGTAACTGAATGTGCACAAAGTTGAACTTGAGTGGAAGTAATTTCAGAATTAGGGCCAAGCTATATATATACCCCAGAGGTTTATTACCTTTCATTTCCAAATAAAGTTAAATTTCATTATGATAGCTGATCTGTTTGCTATAAAGTGTGAACTGTAAAGCCAAGTATCATGACAGTGCATTTGCATATTAACAGGATTTTTAAAATCACTATTGTAATTAATATACTAATAAGTTTGTGTTGTGCATTCATTTGGGTTTTTCCCTAAATATTTTAGGTCACCACTTTCCTCTATGGTTTTTGGTACCAATGCTTTATTTACCAAGCCTGCCCAGTCTTTGGCTCCAATGCTTGTGGTTACAATACTAAATCAATTTGGATATGAGAACCTGAATAATGAAGTTGCTCAGCCTGATCCAAGGTGAGTTCAAAAGGGATACTTTACATAATAGAAATTAACATGAAATAATCCTATCTAAAAAGCAATCTGCAATTAGTTTGCATCAACTGCATGTCAAAAATGTAAGTGCTTTAAAAAGATTTTCCAGTTGTTTGTTCTCTGTATAGAAGTATAAATGTTTTCTAGATTTTTTTAAAGAATAAATCATTTATTAAACAATACACGATGATATGTACCTAATTTTGAAAAACAAAGAATATGTTTCAGCAGTAGTTGACCATCTCCTGTTCTATTGCAAGAAAGGAAAAAAAACGTTTCAGATGGCCTGATACCTCTTATTAAGATACATGTTGTACTGGTTTCTGTGCTTTGTTTATCTTGTAAACCTACTTCCTTGAATATATATAATCCTAACAGGGTTGCATTTAAGATACATTTTTGTTTGAGAGAAAACAGTATAATCACTGGAGGGAGGGAATTTGCCTGAAGTAGGAGTATAATTTTGGCTTTGATACTACTTACCATTCTAATGCTAATGATTTCATTGCAGTCCCTGGAGACCTTAATACACAGCATAAAGCTGTGGTTGCTAGTTAGCACATTGAAAATGGATGGGCTTTTATAAAACCAAATTAACAGAGAGTCAGTACACTGAAAGGGTCATAGGCTGTTTATTTATGACCAAAAAGAGGAAGTGGCAATGTAAGGAATAACTGAAGTCAAGACTAGAAGGCAAAAATCAGTCCTGATTAGGATTTGCTTGAGAGAACAACATGAATATCCTGAGAACTACATAGCGCTCCGAAATTTTGAGTAGAAACCTTAAAAAATACACAGAAGACAATTGTATATGAACTTTTGTGGAAATAGCTCTTGAAGTACAAATGACTGGTTATGTGTCATCTAGGGCTTGGAGAATGTTTCATGTTTGAGGAATTTTCTAAAAAAATGTATGAGGAAAAGCATGACATAAAAGGACAACAGGTGGTCTTCAGAAAAGCATCCTGACACAAGCAAAGAAGGCTTAAGTTTGAGGCTATGTGTGAGAACAGTTAATTTTATTTTAATGCATTCTGTAGATAGCCAGACACTGAGATGATGTGAAGAGGACATGGACCTCATTATAATGTCAAATAAGATGAGTGATTTTTGCAGAAGAGTGGTAGGTTGAACTGGATGTGGATATGAGAGGGCTGAATATATTCATCTTGATGATTCAGAGAAATTCAAATTTGAAACTTAAAACCTGTAGTTGTGATCCCTTTCAATCAGAGAAATGATCCCTTTGTGGATGGATTTTAAATCACAGTAGCTATAAATCTTTTTTTCCCCAGTAAGTAGCCTCTGGACTATAGCAACAATAAATTTCTTGTATATAGAGTTGAAAGACTTTGAATGCTCAGTCTCTGAAACCTGTATTTTCACTTGAGTCATGCTGAAATTTTATTTATTTCACTAGGGCAAGGAACAGCATAAAGGTACAAAGCTGAGATCAGTTAATCAAAAAGCACCTGAAATATACTCTATATTTCTCTTGCCCATCCATTCAAAAATAATTTCATAAATATGAAGCAGTCTGCATGTGTCTTCTGTGTATGTATGTGTGAATGTGCATGTCCTTCACTTTGCAAATGGACTACAGTGTGGACGTACAGTCCACAAAGACCAGACTACTCAAGATTGGTTCTAGGGAGTCAGTTTGCCCATGGCAAGGTACTCAGACCATTGACCAAGTTAAAATCACTTACACATATTAAAATCCTATCTGCTGATCTCAGATTTGGGTTGAAAACTGGCTGAATGGCCAGGCCCAGAGGGTGGTAATCAGTGGCATGAATACTACTTGGAGGCCAATAACCAGTAGTGTACCTTAGGGGTCTATACTGTGTCCGGTCCTGTTTAACATCTTCATTAATGGTCTAGATGATGAGGCAGGATGTACCCTCAGGAAGTTTGGTGATGACACAAAACTGGGAGGTGTGGCTGATACATCAGAGGGTCATGCTGCCATCCAGAGGGATCTCAACAGGCTGGAGAAGTGGGCTGACAGGAACATCATGGTTCAGCAAGCAGTGCAATGTTCTTCATCTGGGGAGGAACAGTGTATGCTGGGGGCCACCCAGCTAGAAAGAGGCTTGGCAGAAAGAGACCTGGAGGTCCTGGTGGACACCAAACTGAACATGAGCCAGTAATGTGCTCTTGTGGCAAAGGTGGCAAATGGTATCTTGGGCTGCATTAGACAAAGTATTGCCAGTAGGTCAAGGGAGGTGATCCTTCCCCTCTGCTCAGGGCTGATGAGGCCACACCTGGAACACTGTGTCCAGTTGTGGGCTCCTCAGTACAAGAGAAATGTGGACATACTGGAGAGAATCCAACAGAGGACCACAAAGGTTATTAAGGGATTGGAGCATCTCTCCTAAGAGGGAAGGCTGAGAGAACTGGGTCTGTTCAGCTTGGCAAAGAGTCAGCTTGGGGGTATCTTCTTAAAATACCTTAAGGAAGGGTGCAAAGAGGACTGGATTCAGGCTCTTTCCAGTGGTGCCCAGTGACAGGACCAGAGTCAATGGGCATAAACTGAAACACAGGAGGTTCCCTCTGAACATCAGGAAACTCTTTTTTTACTGTGAGGGCAACACAGTCCTGGGCAGCTGGCTCTATGTGGCCCTGCTTGAGCGGGGGTTTGGAGCAGATGACCTCCAGAGGTCCCTTCCAACCGCAACCATTCCATGATTCTGATCCTGTGAACAAAGTTCCAGTATTTAATGATAGTAAAAATATGGGTATGTAACAGTGTATTGGGCTTCTGTGGCAAGGTATTGGTAGTGGGGGGGCTACAGGGGTGGCTTCTGTGAGAAGCTGCTAGAAGTTTTCCCTGTGTCTGCTGCTGGCCAAGGCCAAGCCAATCAGCAACAGTGGAAGTGCCTCTGTGATAACATATTTAAGAAGGAAAAAAAACCTGGCTGCGTCTCAGTAGCCGGAGAGAGAAGAGAAGTGAGAGGATGCAAGAGAAAACAGCCCTGCAGACACCAAGGTCAGTGAAGAAAGGGGGCCCGCCCCAACCGGTGAGGCAGGCTGTCCCCCTGCAGCCATGGAGGTCCATGGTGGAGCAGATCTCCACCTGTAGCCCTGGAGGACCCCACGCCGGAGTGGGTGGATGCCCGAAGGGAGGAGGCTGTGACCCCGTGGGAAGCCCACGCCAGATCAGGTTCCTGGCAAGCCATTGCGGACTTGTGGAGGGAGGAGCCCACGCCGAGGCAGGTTTGCTGGCAGAACTTGTGACCCCGCAGGGGACCCAACGCTGGAGCAGTCTGCTCCTGAGGGACTGCACCCCGTGGAAATTATTGGCCCATGCTGGAGCAGTTCATGAAGAACTGTAGCCTGTGGGAAGGACTCACATTGGAGAAGTTTGTGGAGGACTCTCTCCCGTGAGAGGGACGCCAAACTGGAGCAGGGGAAGAGTCCTCTCCCTAGGAAGAAGAAGTGGCAGAGACGACGTGTGATGAACTGACCCCAACCCCCATTCCCATCCCCCTGCGCTGCTGGGGGGAGTAGGTAGAGGAACTGGGAGTGAAGTTGAGCCCAGAGAAGAAGGGGGGGGGAGGGGGAAGGTTTTTAAGATCTAGCAGTTTTTCTCCTCTCCTTCTCTGATATCTGTTTTGCCCATGATGGTAACTGATAAAATGATTTCTCCCTGTCCTTATCTCGACCCACGAGCCTTTTGATTTACTTTTCTCTCCTCTGTCTGGTTAGAGGGGAGTGATAGAGCGGCTTTGGTGGGCCCCTGGCGTACAGCCAGGGTCGAGCCACCACATACAGTTATGACAGACAGTTGCTTTTTATTAACAGATACTGTTTATCGCATTAGTTTTCTTCCACTGTTATTTCATAGATCCTCTTACAAAGCATAAGAATCTTAATAAGATGTATCTTATTATCTCTGTTTAGTTTTGGGGGTTTTTTTGTATGTTTTGGATGTTAGTGTTTTGTGGAGTGAATAGAGAAAACTATTAGCCACCATCAGTGGTCTCCTTCTTCAGTAATGTCCAGATGTTTCCCTTATCTTTTCCTCCAGCATCAAAAGTTTGAACATTGTTTTTTTGTATTCTCAGCAACTTTCCAGGCTTTTGCTGTAGCAAAACACATTTTCTAGCAATGAGTTTACAGTTGAAAATTATGGAAACAAGCTTTTCTTGTTCACACTGATTTTTGTGTAATATTGTAATTTCATTTCCTCATTCCTCATTTTTTGATATATTGCTTACTGAGGACCACATGGAATGATGGAGCTTACAAACTTTCTGGATTACTTCAACTTGCGTCTAAAAAAGAAAGGCTGTAGCTTACAGGGAAAGGAAGAGTGTGGTTTTTTTCTCACCTATTTCATTTATCTTATAGCATTTGATAGCATTTTATTAATAGCATACTGCCTTCAGAAGTGGGCTTCATAAATACTCTTTGGTGCTCATCTTACACTGTATCAAAAATAATCTATCAAAAGCTATCTGCTGGGACAAATCATGTATCTTCTGATTCTTATGCCTCCAGCAAAAAGTCTGTAAGATGACACCACCTCACCTACACCTCCTCATCATTCCAGTGATTACATTTTGGTTCTTCAGCTATGTGATATTATGACTCCTTGATATCCTCCATGATTACAATATTTCATTATTGCTCCATTAGAGTAACAAAACTCCATTAAGAGTACCAACCAACTATAAGTTGCCAGTTCTTAAGCTTTGCCTGTCTTTTGTTGCCTTCATGCTGTTAAGCAATTCATACGTGTATGTTCTCTGCCTTTAGTAAAGACCACATTCATGAGCAGCTTATTAGGATAACTGGCATGTCATGAGTGAAATTTTTATCCCAGAAGACCTTTTGAGACAATAGTTCATTATTGTCTTGGTGGCTTCTGTTACAGTTGTATTCTGCAGGGCACCCAAGCTGGTAAGACAGTGACGAGGTTTTACACAGAGAGTAGAAGTCTAGAAGAAAGGAAAATTCAGTCCCCTTTTTCTTTCATCTGTGAGGTGTCATAAGATTCATCAAAAATGAGAAAATGCTTGTGACTGAACGGTGATCCCAGTGCTGTATTAGAGCAGGCATTCCAAAGACCTAGACTGTCTTTCTCTTCCTCTATACTGAAGACCATTAACATCACCAACTTCTTACTTAACAAGTACCAGTATTTACTTCTGTCTCAATGGTAATATCGTCTTAGGCACAGTGATGTCTTTTTCCTTAGGAACAATCTAGTATCTCTTGGGTTTGCCTCTGATATCATCTCTCTGAAGTGTGACTTCTGCTATGAATAGTGTATCTCTCTTCCAAAAATCTTCTTGCTTTTTGGTGTGACCTATTTCACATGTGAGGTTGGCCTATATATTGTACACAATTCCATATGTGTTACACGTTTCTGTATACATTAACATACACATTATACCACATTCTTAGAGAATGTGGTCACTACACATCAGTTAAGCATTTTGTAGTGGAAGCTAGCATAAGTATTTTTTAATATCCTTAAAATGTAAAATTGCAGAATGGAGTGGTCCTGTTTTGTTTTGTTTGGTTTTTTTCCTTTGGTCTGTCATTTTTTTGGTTTGGGTTTTTTTAGTTTGGAGTTTTGCTACGGAAGATACCTAGTTTAAAACCTCCCTCTTCTGGAGAGCCACTGCAACTACAGCTAATTGCTGTTACAGAGTGTGCTTTTCAAATTTGTTCTTCAGAATTAAGTTATTTGACAGCAACTCTTCATTATTTATTGGACACACTTTAAACTGTTGATGCTTTCATACTGAATTACTGGACTACATCACATTCTATTCAGAGTGATATTAAGGCTGTTTAGTGAAAGATTGTATGTTTTATTCCTGCGTGTGTAAAAAATGTAGACATGGAAATTTCTTAAGTTATTGGTTAGGCTGTTATTATGGTGAAATCTGAGCTCTACTCTTGATTTATCCCAGTCACTTAATGAAATATTTTCCTATTCCTTGTTCTGTGTACTATAGATATTTTTCATAATTCCTGCAGTAACTTAATGTTTCACAGTACAATAGGTAATATTATTTTCCTAAGCAAATATTGTTCCAATGAAACCAAATCAGATTGCACCAGTGTGAGTGATTTGGCAGATGTTCTTTCTTTTTTTGTCCTTCCTGAAGTCCATGTATAAAGATGGAATAATTTTAGTACTGAAAACTCTTTAGTGTGCAGAACTAGCAAAGTACAAGCCCCAACATGTCGTTAACTGTGTCTTAGTCCTGTTTTCACCTTTAGATAGGTAAGTAATTTCTCTGTGGCCCCCCTGCTGACACTACTCATACAGTTAACTATTGGCAGTTGTGACAGTGGTGTGCATGATGTGGGCCCTTGTTTGCTTGTAGGTCGCCTGAAATGCTGTTGATACAGGCCAATAAACAACATCCAAGTAGTAAATTATTGTCACTGCCAATAAACATTGGCTATGGACCAGTGACCTGCTAGCAAACACTTGCAGTCTTAAATGCAATTCCCTAAGTGATTAAGTAATTCACTTGTAAGCCTGTGGGTTTTTTTGTTTTCTTATGTAGCATTAGCATGTACATGACAAGATAAATTGTGATCGTTGTATGAGTGTGCGTATGTACTAAGGAATAATGCAAGCATTTTTTTTCTGTTAAATGCAGTGAGGCATGAATTGATTCTTTTATGATTCAGAGAAACTCTTAGGTTTTATTCAAAAGCCTGCTCAGGAAAGGGTTTTTTCACAGATTTCAGGTTTTTTGGATCATGTCCATGGCTGTTCTGCGAGTCTCCTATCTCATCCCTGAATGCTAAGGAAAAAAAAAACAAAAACAAAACCTAAACTGCCTCATGGAGAGAAAGTTCATTTAGGGGCTGTTTCTCAGCTTGAGTTGTCCTTCCTGATATTTAAGTAAATGGAACCCAATAATTAAAAGAATGCCAGTAGATAATGATTCTAGCTACTAGATGAATACTTAAATGTATCCTTTGAACTGAGAGAAACCATACCGTTCATAAAAGAGAACTCATTTAACTCCTGTATTTTCTTTTTTGATTCCTGTTTGCTGATGCTTTTATCTCTTATTCCGTAGAGAAGATTTTGATGAGGAAATACCATGCATCCATGAGAATGAGTGTTAATTTCACATGTATTCTTTTTATGGTTTATATTATTTTGTAATAATTTATTTTAAAACAAAATTAAATAAGGCTTGATATTTCAAACAGCCCTTTACACCTTATCTGAATTTTGTGCATTAATCATGACTTCCATCTAGCACTCAACAGCTATAACAAGACACTATGTGGATAGCTAGTAGCACAGATTTTAACTTAAATAAAAAAACTTCATATTAAAATGTTTGCTTCCATTTTTTGCTTTTCTTACTCTTCCAGATTTTTCAGTCTTATTAAACCTTTTCAGATCCTCTGTTCTATAATTGGATTATATTGCTTAAATTTATTTCTATATTACATAATACAGGTGTGTACTAAAGTAGTGAACAGGATTTCTTAGGTTGCCTACAGTGTATTAAAATTAACTCTTTGTTATTATCTAATTGCCTCCCAGCTATTATGAAAGGAGCAAACAACATAAAATACATATTTGTATGTAAACTTAGAAAATATAATTGAAGTAATTTGATATCTGATATATTTATATTTCTTTTATTTAGAATTTATTTTGTGTATATAATGAGAATGCTTTAAAAATTATTTGTTGTGAATTGACTATGAAAGTTAATCTTCTTCATCTTGAAAGCCATGTTTTCATCTTCTTCACCAGTTTGTTTTTAGGTCTTCATGATGCCATGTTCTATTTGATCTGTCTGGTTCCACTTTGCATTGCAGTCACACAGATCCTGACATGGACTCCCTTTTCAATCCAGAATAGTCATATGACAGCTGTACACTAAATATGTAATGGTTGGTCAGTAAATCTTCGGCTGAACTGTACCACAAAAGAGTATGTTTTAAATGTGAAGAAGCAAAATTGCTTTAAATGGACTATTAGACCAAACATGGTTTGAGCCATTTCAATAAAGTCGCATTCTTCAGGTTACATAGACTACAACACAGATCACATTCGGCCTTAATGCTGAGCCTACACAGAGTTTTTTCTAGTTCAGTTGTTTGCCTTTAATGGGCTTTATCCTTAATTACTAAATAAAGACCTTTCCGGTATGTACTGGTCACTGTCAACTCCTTTGAAGGATGCATATGGCAGATCAGGTAAAGGAATCCCAACCCAGCACCTGGAATTCAAGGGAACTGTATTTTCTTAAGCTTACTGAAATATGGTGGATTAATTCTGCCATGCTGATAAAATGGCAGATCTCTGAAGTTAATCTGGAAGAGCCCGGTGGACATCCCTCATGGATGGCAGGGAGATGAAGAGAAAAATTTAGATGGTGTCTAGCTAACCAATATCAAGACAAACCTGACGGCCTACCACAGGAAGAGCCTTGATGAGTTGTTAACTATCCTGTAAAAGTCTGTGTAAGGCTAAAGAAGAAAAAGGTTAAAATGCTCTTCAATAAAGTGTTGCTGGATATGGAAAAAGCTCCATACTTCCTTACTGGCTTTCGAATGTCTCTAGGTGGTGGTGGTAGGTAGATGCAGTTTTCTGGCTTTAAGTGGGAAAATTATTTTGAAGGTACCATATTGGTAGTACTTCATAAAAAATGTCATTGTGGAAAGAAAAACATTAGCATATGAATGTAGTAGTGTCCAGTTAGTTGGACAAATCTAAGCACACATACTGAATCAAACTCTACCTGCTTAGTAGTGTTACATTAGCAAACTCATTTGATATGTTAACGGTTTGAGTTAATTTCTGATAAATCAAGTTGAAATTAGTTGATTTATGATTCTTACCAAATTTTTTCAGTTAAGCTTTTAAATGGATCCTGTGATTTTTTAAAATAAAGTTTTTTTGACAAAGTTCCAGATCATTGAAACCTCTCTTTATTTCACACATTGTAATGATAAGATACATTAGCATGTTTACAATACTTCTGTTTAATAAATATTCTTTTTCCTCCAATATATCCAGCGTGTGATTGTGTAGTGATAGGTAGCTAAAGTATAATACAATAACTTCATTTTTGTTCTTTGTTTTGCCTGGGCAAACATAATTTTAGAAGCACTTTTCTTAAGGAGTCCCAGCCACTTGGAAGTACAAGAATGTACATTGTCTGTATCCCAATTTTGAAGTGCTGAGCCAGCTCATTTCTAAGGCTCTACATTTATCATGCTAGCTAACTTGGAAAAGAAAGGAGTGTAAGAAGTTACCCTGTACTTTGGTGGACAGTAGCATAATTTAATGAAGAGGTTTAAGATCTGAAATATGAGTGCTGAAAAAAATAGTCCTTTGTGCCTCAGTTTTTACATATGCAGAGTAGAAATGATGTCATTTCCTTGCCTTTTTTGAAGTGCAAAGTGCTTTCAAAGCAGTGAGTGAAAAACAGGGATAGCATTGTTAAAAATTTAGAAATCAAAATAAACCCTTTGATAGGAATATGAAGATTTATGTTAAAATGTAAGAAGCCAGAAGTGTGATGAAGTTTTAAGTTGTGTTATCTGGTTTTTATCTCTGTCTTGTCAGAAATACCATTATTCATTTGCATTGTACATACTAATAGCATTATGTACACATACTAGTGTCACTTGTATTTACATATCCAAAGAATATTTACACAAATACCATAGCAGATATGGACTGTGTGTTTAGATTCTGAATTTTAAAAGATTTACTGCATTGTATGTATGAATTTTCTGCCTGAAAGGCAGAAGGAGAAAAAGCCAAAGGACAAATATCCAAAGGAATTTAGGTTAATGTAATCTTTGATTCATTATATGAAATTGTTTTCTCCATAACAGTTTCTTTAAAATGGTAATATATAACTTAAAATAGTTCTATTTTTCTTTACTGTTTCCTAAGTTTTATGTGTTCATCCTATCCTCATAGAATATATATTTGATAGGTGAAAATGTTATTGTTCCACAAATAGCGCTTCTTAGATGACTGTTTATTACTTAGTTCTAAAATTAAGTTATTAAAACATAGTGCACAGCTGGGAGAGTACTGTGCTATACAACAGGAAAACTAGTAAGTGGTTTTAAGAGTCAAAATTACGCCAAGAATTCTTTGAAATGATCAGAATTCATTTTTCTGAAAATGTTTTGTAAAGATACCATTTTATTTGCTGAAATAAGAAAGGAGTAAGGGGTGATATGACTGAAGGCACAAGTTGAATAGCCTCTATAAACTGCTACATTTTTAGAATTAAGATAGGAAAAGTAAATAGTCAAAGATTTCTAAGCAAGACAGCCTTAAGATATGAGAGATGAATTGTGTAGAAGAAAATAGTTTAGAAAACAAATCTGAGAAATACAATGCAAATTATTTAATATGTAAGATATTAATAGTTTTGCAAATTACTAGCATTTATTGTTCTCCCAGTTGTCTGTCCTATTTCTCTTGCTATAAGGACAGGAAAAAAATGTCTTTCATCACACCAATGGTCAATCCAAACGAGGACTGGGAAACTGCTTTAAATCCAGGTGGTAGTGATAGAAGGTTGGTGTTATAACTGACATCGCTTATTCTCCGTTTCTCTGTCACCCACTAAACTTTGTTACCCTGTGCGAAACCTACACGATTGGTTTTGGCCATGAATCAAGTCAAGGATGATCAAAGGCAAAAGTTCAGTGTCTTGCAACAGCTGGTTTGTCTGCTTTCTCTCCTTATTAGCTAACGGTATCTGAGCTTGAAGTCCTGCTGCTGGAAAAGTGCCCCAACTTAATCTTGATAATTTAAGAGTGTCTAAAATAGTCTCATAACTGATAAAGAGGGTTTAAGTGCTTATAATATAAAATATGAAATGCTGTGATAACTTCAGGGAATGAGAAGTTTGATGCGTGAATCCCATTCTTTGAGTTTCTCTATAAATTCTCAGAATTTGGATCTTAACACACTGAATGAATTTTATTTATTGGAAATCCATAGGTAAAAGCACCTACTAGATTTAAAAGGCTGTTATCTAATAGACATGAAAGAATGTTAGCCTAATATGCTAGTAATACAAAATATGGTTAGTGATAGAGTGAAAACATTGAATAATTGCAACAAAGCATATTTAAGTAGGAAAAAAAAATAATTTATGTTTTGTGGCGCTTACAGGCCAGCCTCTGTTCTCATCTTGTACAAAATGACCTTCTCAGTCTCCTGCTGTGCTGATTTTGGAACTGCTCAGTAATTCATGAATATACTGTGTTGACATGGCTAGTAGGATGTTTACATTTGAATACGGCTGTACAGCTTAATGCGCACTGTCAGGAAAGACAAGCAGGAAGGGGAAGGAACAGCTAAGATAAGCCGCATCTCCACAAATACTTCTGAGCTATTTCTTACAGAATTAAGCCACCTCAGGAAAAAGCTCAGTAATACACACAGTCAAAAGAATTCTAGCTGGTTTTGTAAGGGAACACACAACCGAGACTGAGGGGAGTTGTCTTCGAGAGTTGGATCAACCCACAACTGGGCTTCCCAGGAGACCTTTGGGAGAGAGGATTTTAGAGAGATATCTGTGTTTGTTTATCTTAAAGACCTCTTTCTGGTAATCACTTTCTTACTGTTGTTTAAATAATAGAAGGGAAAGTTGTTTTATCACTGTACTTGATCAGGAAAGTGGCAGATCTACATCCTCCAGTACGTTTTGCTGTGCAGCCCACCCTGTTGCTCTGAGTCCTGCTCCAGAAGACCAGGCTCCCTGTCATCATCACAAAACAAATGCAGGCTGTGTTAAAAATACTCCTTCCTAGGAAGCTATTCAAACCCTTTGGGTATGTTTTGGATCTTTTGGACCCTAGGTATTAAATTGATTATAGAAACTTTCCACTAAGAGAAAGAAGAAATGCTACTTAAATAGTTGAGGAGAAAGTAGAAAAAAAGTGATTAAATTTTTTTCTGGAAATCCTCTCAGCACATGAATTGCTTTGAATGACATATGCATACACTTATACAACAAATAGTTCTCTGAGTTTGTCCAGCAATTGGTTACAAATCCACCAGCCTATATGCAAATGATAATACATCAAAATTATTACCTAAATATGCATGAATAGTGTGTTCTTTATAGCTTGTCAAGAAAAAAATATGCTTAGTATACAACTACTGCAGCAGAATATTAATGACAAATGTAACACTGAGTAGGAACCTTGAAAAATCTCATTAAAACATACCCAGGTTGTACACTAACAATGCAGAGACAAAACCTAGCATATTTCTTAATTTATTTGGTATGCAATTCATTATCTGTATTTTACATGTGATAAAATAAAGATATGTTTCCTTGTGAACAACATGTAACTAACCTGAAGCAATTTTATTTATTGGTTTACACATTGTGAGCAGATGTCTGTTTAAAAAGCCGCAAATTTAGCTTTTGTCATTTTGGATTTTGATTATAAAGTTATTTTATTCCTGGAGGGAAAAAATAAGCTAATCTGTCTTTACAAACAAGAACATACATAGAAAGGAGGGTCCTAATCCCAAACCAAATAAAAAAGAAATAGACCAAGAAGGCATCTTAGCCCTTCTAGCTATTGGAGAAAAAAAAATATCTTCATGTGGAAAACTGTCTAAAGCTCTCATGTCAAAAACTTTCCTCAAGGAGGTTAAGCATCAGTGAAAATGAACTGAACAGAAAAATCCGCTGGCAATATTTTGTTGTTGCTCTGGTTTTGCTGATTTCCCAGGATAAGCAAGGTTGGATGTGATCAGTGCTCGATCAGAGGATCTTCCAGGTAGAAGCCAGGATCCCACAGAGGTTTGACTTCCAGTGTCATCCTTACCAGGAAATTAAGGGGCTAGACTCCAGCCTTTCAAACCTGATCAAAAGGAAAGATACCGATTGCTTGTGGTTGTTAAGAAGCGTTTTTCTGAGATTAGAGATGATAGCCCTGATGCCATACTCAGCTGGAATTTGATTGATAGCCTTTGTCTAGATTTTCTTTTTCAGTTGGATACAGTATTCCTCACTTTCTGTGCTATTAACACAAATAACCTATGTTTATTAGAGCACACATGAGAACAGTGGTGCCTAACCCAAACCCACAGTGAATATGGCTTTTGTTCTAGCAAGGGCACATACCATATGAAAAGCCAGAAGATTTTTGTCCAGCTTGACCCATCCCAGATTAAAATGTTCTGATAAGCGTTGTCTGTTCTAGGCTAGCCTTCCTCCATAGGGTGTTAGTTGCATTAAAGATACATTTCTATCCACTGGTCAGCACTACGCCCCACTGCATCCCCTTGCACAGAAATAGGATGCAGGAATGTGACTCTGAAGTTCTTGTTTTCCTGCCCACACAATGACGTCTCCTCCCTCTGCAGGCACGCAGCTTCAGGAAAAAAAAAAAAGAAAATCCTGGATCGAGGGCCTTGGATCCTCCAGTGCAGTGTTCCATGCTCCTGCCACAGAGCCAAGGCTGCAAGTTTTGTAAAGAAGCCTTTATAAAACAAAACATTGCAGAAATTCCATGTCAGCAGTTTTACTCTGAGCCACTGCAAAATAGTTACTTACAAAAAACCCTGCAGCGTCTGAGGACTTGAAGCCAAATTTTGTATTTCAAACTGTTGGTAGTTTTTATCTGCAGACAGGAGACCCTTTTGAAGAGCAAACCCTGTAATGAGCCTATTTCTCTTCAAACGCTTGTGGTTTTGGTGGTTTAGAAAATCTCATCACCTCCATACCTATTGACCTCAAATTTCTGTGTACAGGAAAAACCTGAAGATAACGCAAGCCATGGCTGTGGATGAAGCACCACTTCCAACTTTCAGCGTTCGCTGTTGTAGCAGCAAAGAATTTCTCAAATGGATGAACCACTCCCCAAATTTTCAACCTTAATTATTGTTCCTCCGAACCGACATTAATCTGAGCTACCAAAGCAGCGTGTGGGCGATGCCAACTGGGATTAAGGGCCGGGAGAGCGGCAGACACCGACTGGGGCCCCGCGCCTCCCGCCCCGGCCGGCCCCCCTCTGAGGGGAAGCTGTCCGCCCGCGCCCGTCCGCCCGCCGCACCGCCGGTGACCGGGCGGGGAGGAAGGAGGGCACGGACGAGCCGCCGCCGCCATCCTGCCCCGCTCCGGTTTGAAAGCGGCGCCCTGCGGGGCGGCCCGCGCCGCGCTACGGCCCCGCCCGCCCTGTGATTGGCGAGAGAGAGGGAGGGAGCGGGTGCGCGCCAGGCCCCGGCGTGTCGCAGCGAAGCCGTCCGGCCGGCCCCCGCCGCCGCGGCGCCGCGCGTTCCGCTCTGAGCGTGTGTGCGGGCCCCGGAGGGGAGCCGAGCCGAGCCGGGCGAGCTGCGCGCTGCCGGCGCCGCCGCTGCCATGGAGAGGGGAGGCGGCGGCAGCGGGAGGGGGTGACTCCGCTCCCCTTCCCCCGATGAGACTGTGGCTGGGCTGGCTGGGCTGCTACACCCTGTTCCTGTGGGTGCTGAGGAGGAGGATGTGGTCTGGCCCTGCCAGGTACCTGAGGAGCCCTTTATCCAGGTCCCTCTACGTGAATATGATGGGCAGCCACCGCCAGCCAGCCCCGGGCGCCAGGGAGAACCACCAGGTACGGCCCCGGAGGCAGCCGCCCTTCCCGCCCCTCCCCTCCCCCACCCCGCCTTCCCTCCCCCCGCCGTCCCCGCCCGCCCGGGCCCTGAGGTACCGGCCGCCGCGGGGCGGGGGAAGCGGGGGACCCTGGTGCGGGCTGAGGGGGGCAGCGGGCCGGGCAGCGCCAGACAAAGAGAGGGAACGGCTCGGTCCTCCCGGTGAGAAAGTTGACGTGAGCGCTCCGTGAGGAGTACGTCCGGGAGCCTGCTGGGGAGGGGAGGGGAGGTACCGGGGCTGAGGAGCCGCAGGGGGAGCGTAGCCGGGGCTGGGTGCCGGCGAAGCGCGCTCTGGGCTCGGGTGTTCGCCGCGGGAGGAGCGAGTCCGGCGGTAACGGCGGGATGGGGAGCGAGCGCGGTGTCCCGAGACCGACAACGCATGGGGATGGGTGTCGGAGCTGCTCCCGAGAGATTTAAACCTTCGTCTGGCGTCTTTCCTGGTGAGCTTTGCCAGTGAACGCCACTTGAATGAAGTTTGCAGGTGGTGTTGAACGGGGTGGGTTTGTAATCACAGAGACGTTTTAATTAAATGCCGGTGTATCTAGAGGAAAATAGAAAAAGAGAGCGACTGGGAAACTGCGAAGCTCACAGAGGCCTTGGAACAGTAGTAGTAGGTGGCAAACTACTGTTTGACTGAAATGAGTTTGCAATGTGATATGACTGCAGTAAAAGGTTAGTGCTATGTTTGGGCAGTATAGGCACGTGGATCAGTACTTTGTGGAGAAGTTAGGGACTATCCCCTTGCTATACAATGGTTATGTGATTGCATTTGGAATATGTTCAGATCTGCGATATGTTTTACCAAAATGCTACTGAAAATCTGGCAGGAGTTCAGAAGGGCTAATAAAAACTCTTAGCGCTGAAGGAAGATACTGACTTATTCTAAGTAAAATATACACAGCTGAGCTAATGAAGAAGACATAGGATAAATACTTGAGGACTGCTGTACAAAGGAAGAGCATAATTATGCATGATAATTCTTCAAGCTGAACGATTCCTGGAGTGCTCTGGGTGGGCGCTGATGCCCAGAATCTTGCTAGTGAGTGACTGTATTACTGGGTTTTAATGAATGTGGTCTGCTGTTTGGATCATTCAGTACATAAGTAGGATGACAGAGAGAAGCATAATTTAGATTTACAGAAGGATTTTCCTTCTGGTGAACAAAGAAAATCTGAAAGTCTTTTGTGGTGTTAAAAACTGTACTAGAAAGACCAATCAACCAAGGAAATGTGTGGTGGAGATAATTGTGTCATTCACACATAGATGGTCTGCAGTGGATACTCTCAATTTCTCATTTACTGGATCTAGATTTTAAATGTAAAGTATTGATTATTTAGTAAGATTTATAATTACTGAGTTTGTGGGTTTACTCATGAGTAAGGATTGCATGTTGAGGCCCCAGGTGCTTTCACTCTCTGCAGTTTTACTGACTTCATTGGTTTTATGTAAGTTAGCTAAAAGAACTTTTTTTTTTCTTTCAGTAATATCAGGCGAAAGTTGTCAGTAATAATAATTTTTATTATAACAAAGGTCTTAACACATCTTTTCAGATTTTTGTGCTATAGTTTTTCTACTATTGTGCTGTAAGAGATTGATACACTTTCTGTCATGAAACTAGTGGCCTGAAAAAGGCTCTTCATGTATTGTACGTGGAGGGAAACAAAAGCAGATTCTGTTCTGAGGAAGTAGTTCCAGAATTAAGCTGTCTTTCACAACTTTTGTTACCTGAAATTTGGATTGGGTTTATTCTGTGTTACTTTTTTTTTTTTTTTTTTTTTTTTTTGCTTTTTATAGTTTTCTATCATTTCTGTTACTCACTAGTGTTCTATAGGTAGTTGCCAATAACCTTGTTGGCAAGATTAACCATGAAGAAGAAATTAGAGGAGCTCTACGAACAATGCCTAATTTCTGGAAACAAGCTTCTCTTCTCAGAGTTGTCACCATCATTGTTCTGCCAATGGTTATGTCAATATAAATTAGTATTTAGAAGTCTTAAAGACAAGAATTGTAGGACTGTTGGTTTGCATGGTCAGATCCTGGAACTACAGGGGACAGAGTTCAGTGCAGAACCAAGATTTATGAGCTCAGGTGAGGCACATCATATTGCTTATGGAACAAAACCTGTATTTCTCAAAGCTTTGGTAGTTGGATACATTTTCTTCTGGACTGAAAATAGCAATGCAAGGCAGATCATCTGAGCCACTCCAAACCTGTCCAGTATAGCTGGGCAGCAGCCTCATGAATGAACCTGACACATGTCCCAGCCTGCTTCTCAGCTCTATGGCATTGTTCGCTTTTGCCAGGCTCTTGAAATTGGCTTCTGAAGATGGATGGACGAAGTACACAGACTGCTGCTTTAGTGGTTTTTCATGACTCGCTAGGGATTCCTTTTGGGAATCACTGATCTATGCTGATTATTCAAGTAGCACTGCGCTGCAGTGAGAAAATACCTAAACTGGTAAATCATGAGTCTCGGGGATCCCTGTGCCAGGCTCCATCATGTGGTACGGACTTGCTCAAAATCTGTTTTTTAGAGGAAAGGATCACTTGCGTTACCTACAAGTGTGTTTGAAAGTACAGTTAAGAGCATGATTCTGCCAGAAATGTTCCCATTATGTGAGTGGTTTTCAAAGTAAACCTAAGCAGGCATATGTTTGCTCGTCAGCTGAAGGGTGTTGACATCCCTTCCTACGCTGGGTCAGTGATGGAGCCCCTGTTTATGAATCTGGTGTAATGATCTTGGTCCAGCTGTCTACTCTCCTCTGCTTGCTGGCACTATTATTGTGAAGCAGCAGGACACTGGAATAAGAATCCTGTCCCATTATTATTTGTATTACAGTAGTGACTGGAAGTCCCATTGTGCTGAATGCTGTGTAGATACACGTTTAGTGACTGTTCCTCTCCCAACAACATACAACAGATGTGAAGGGATCAGGATATGAACATACATTTTGCTATAGATGCAATCTTAGGTGTTAAATCATTGTGAGGTTAGCCCAGCTGACCATTTGATGTCCTTCTACATGATTTTTTACAGGATTCTGTTAAAACTCTCCATTTCTCTTTTAAGATACTTATAACTCCCTATCTGCACAATAAACATATGCAGCCAGATTAGGGAACATTATTGCAAGATCTAAGGGGAAGATAAGAGAACGTTAGCTGTAGGGAATAATTCTTGATACTAGAAAACAGACACAATGGCATTAGAGATTCTATGAGAAAGGCTAACAGTAAGTCTGCACAAGCATAGGACAATGAAAAATAATAGCAATGTTCTTAATTAAAATTAGATTTAAAACTTTTTTTGTAACTTGTGCATATTGAGTGGAGGAGGTTCTTAGCTTAGCATTGCAACCTTTTGAATTTTTGTATCAGTGCTGACATTCCAGAATGCTTCAGCATTGGACGCATTTGCTGGAGGTGTGGAAGGTGGCCATGTGGGTCCTAAGATTTCAGAATTTCTATAGGTTTGCCCTGTTTTGCACAACTTTTTTGCATTTAAAATAATGTAAAGCAGATGTTAAAGTTTAGATATGCCTTACACATGGATAGTAAAATATTAGGATATTGTGTGCTTTATTACTTTACCAGCTAGATTTGATATCAAGAAGTAGCATCCTTCTTCTTCACAGTTAATTGAACAATAGCTTGCATATCAGAGTTAGTTTAGTCTGTATAGGCATGGTTGTTACCAGGTTAACACAAGGCGAAAGGAATCATTGGCCTGTTTTAGCTTGGGCTTTATATTTTACCAGTATAAAAGTATAGAACTGCCTTTCAGCTGCTAGATGACTTCCTAGATGTGGAAACCTGCTCCTTTTTTTAGTAGAGGTGCTGGGAGGCAACTTCATAGACAGAATTGTTTCAAAAGACTTGTGGACCTGCTTGTTGGAACTGGTAAGTGGAGAAACACAGTCCAGCTATGCTGTAAGACAGACAAGCTGTTGTCTAAAGTATCGGTTGGATTCTTTATCTCCTTTCCTAGAAAATTCTTGCAAATGCCCTTGCTGATCTCTTTTCAGAGGATGCCTAGGGAAAAGTTGGGAATAAGTTGTAAGATAGAAAACAATATTATCCCACTTCATACTATTTTATCAGCAGGTGCTATTCCATAGAGGACCTGTGTTTGCTTTCTAGGGAAGTTACTTCGTAAAGTTCTTCAAAGTACAGGGTAATGATTAAGACAAAAAATAAAAGCATTATTTCTTAGCAAGTAATTGGTCCTTACTTGATTCAAATTCAAATCTAAGTTAAATTAATCCTGAAGCTAGTTGAAAAGTCTGTAGGAAAACCTAAATTTTAATATTTACAGAAACTGATAAAAGCCCTCTGTGTATTCAAATTTTTTAACTACTTCTGGTTTTATATTGCTGAACTTTTTAATGATCCTTTGTCTCTTTCTCTAGTGGTATGTCTGCAACACAGAACAGTTGTCTGAATCCCTTCAGCCTATTTTTGTCCAGAGTTACCTTGACCAAGGAACACAGATCTTCTTAAACAACAGCATTGAGAAATCAGGCTGGCTTTTTATCCAGCTCTATCACTCTTTTGTGTCCTCAATTTTTAGCCTCTTTATGTCTAGAACATCTATCAATGGGTAAGTGAAAAGTCAAACTTAAGTCAACTAAATACAGTTTAGATTTAGAGTTTTGAAGTGTTCAGCCCTGCCCCTCGATCTGTCAGGTTTCCTTAAATTTGTAGTTTTCCCTTTGCCAATCTGACAGACCTGAAATGCCCTACTGTGTTTTTCACACCCAACTCTCTTAACTGAAGAACACTATTTCCAGTATGGGGGGACAGAGGAGGCAATAGAAATTAATAAGAGAAAGTCAGAGGACTCTAATTGTATTTTATAACCACTACTTATATTAATTTCCTTCTGAATAAAAGTGTTCTCTTTGTGTTAGACAATGTATCCCTCTTCCCTCTGCTGTCTTTCCCCCACCCCCTTGCCCTTTACCTGCTGCTGTATCTATATTAGTTACTGTTGTGATTATACTTGTTGTAGGTGGCTGTATCCAGTCAGTTCTGTATTGCATCTAAAACTCCTTCTAGTAGAGGGTGTGTGCATACCCACTGCAAACCTAGGCAGATTTCTAAGCAGTGTAGAAGTTGGCCAAGTGTTGTGTCTGGTAACGTGAATGTGGAACATAATTCTGTCCTTTCTCTTATTCTGTAAAACTTAATTTCACCTCAGTTTGTGTGTAAACTGTACTTGAACAGGGAACTGCTGGTGTAGCGCGTTTGACTGATGAAACATCAGGAAGGCAGGAAAAGAGTAGTTTATAAAACAGTATTCTCTTAGTATTATTGCATCAGTCTCTTCTGTGGCTGCAGGGGAATTCAGCTGTTTGTGAGTGCTTTAGTGTTTTCTGCAAAAAAGTCAGTGCCTTTTTGTGCTCACGTTACACCATTCAGGCGTATGTTTAACAGCTTACCGGTTTTAACCTCATGAAGAATGCGTTGTGTTATATTTACCTCAC
Source organism: Gorsachius magnificus (assembly GCA_034008185.1). NCBI lineage: Eukaryota > Metazoa > Chordata > Aves > Pelecaniformes > Ardeidae > Gorsachius > Gorsachius magnificus. The sequence goes on along the minus strand of CM067087.1, from coordinate 9,305,348 downwards.
TTGTCCACCAACCCCACCTCTGCACCTACTATATTCTTCTGCGCAGTCTCATATGAGAATAGTAGCTGTCTACTAAGGCTAGAAAAATAATCTTTTTCCTTATTTTCTAGCCAGATGACTTTACAAGCTTCCCTGTGGTGTTCTTAGTTACTTGTAGCTTTATATAAAGGTTCCTTTGGTCTCCTCTTCTTCCTTTCTCTTGCATTTTTTTTCAAAGGCTCTCCAGTGCTTTGAATAACACCTCATAGTGCTGTTAGGAATAATAGCTATGAGCCAATTATACAGTGTGGACTGACATGAGTGTGCTGCAAGGGGGCTCTACTTAAATTGGCTGTAATCTGTTTATTTTTATACATGTAATATCCTGCTTTAGTTTCTGCCGTATGATTTTGTATACTCCATACTGTTTGGTTGTTTTGTTGTTTTTTAGTACAGTCAATCTTTCTTAGGCCACCTCTTTTTCACATTTTTTTATTCTTTGATTCTTTTTATCTTTGTTTACCTTTTTTCCTTTTGAACATAAAAGATTTTTGTTCATTGTCTTCTTAAGTTTAACCTGCTATCCAACATTAGTTTAAAGAATAGCATTTATCTACCTTCAGTCTATTACTGACCAGTTCTTTTTCCTCTGCTTGTTCTCCTAACTCTTTCATCCTCTGAATTCTGCTATGACAGCTGAAATCTGTCACTACGTAGTCTTCAAACAGTTACGGGCGGGTATGTCATTGACTTGATCCATAAGGAATCCAACTGTCACCTCTACCCAATTCCTTAATGAGTTGCCTATTTTCTATTCCACAGTTCCTCATGTTGAATGCTGGATCTGCAGATAGCAGTATAAGCTGTTGTAACATACAATTACAAAAATCTCTTTTGCCACTCCAGCAGTGTTACCCTCATCCTTTCTTTAAATCTGTTCCCTGGCTTCCCTCCTAGTTCCATATCCTATTCCTCATTCATTGTGCATACTTCTGTGTCTGCAGCCATTTTTATTTCCTCTGCTAGTTAATCTTTTTTTTTTTTAAGGTAGGTGGCAGAGATTCAAATCTGCAAACGTGACAAATAAGGTTCAGCCTTTATCTTTGCCTCTCTCTCTCCCCCCTCCCTTTTTTAATGCATTCATTTTCTTGAGCTGCACCCCATGAGCTCTTCCTTACCTAATCAAATCCCTCCTGAAGTCTTAACCATTGTAACTGCATGTGGCTATGTGTTTGATCTCTGACAAGTGCAAGGCAAGTTGAACTGGATTTAAAATTTATCTGAGCAGTGACCTTGTCTGCTATTATGTGTGTCTGCTGCCAAAGCATATTCTAAATTACTTCATTGTCTTTCCTGTTAAAGTTTGTATAAAATTGGTCATTTCATTTACATTTCAGGCTGCTGGGAAGGGGCTCAATGTTTGTGTTTTCCCCAGAACAATTTCAAAGACTGCTTAAAATAAATCCAGAATGGAAATCCCACAGACTTCTCGATTTAGGGGCTGGGGATGGAGAAGTCACTAAAGTCATGAGTCCTCACTTTGAAGAAATCTATGCCACTGAATTGTCTGAAACTATGATATGGCAGCTTCAGAAGAAGAAATACAGGTATTGTACTGAATATTTCCCACATCCTTTATATCAGACAGCAAAGTATTCTATTTGTAATATTTAATGAATGTTCAATATTTTCAGTCAATTCCACTATTGTTTGATTGTTATAGAAAAGGTTGACCTGTACAAAAGCAGGAAAACAAATACATCTTATGTTCCCTGTTACCAGTGCTTTTGTTATGTGGATGTTCCCTGTTATCAGTTAATGAAAAATAGACAACAACCATTTTGCATAGCTTGCATAAGTTGCTTTATTCAGGGGAGTCAGGAAGATGAAATTCAGATGAACAGTGTAAGTGAACAGTCCAAAATTGCAAGAGGAAGACACAGGTACTGCAGAGAAAGCAAACTGAATCCTGGTAATAGGGATACCTCAATAATCTTCATCTATCTAATACCACAGTATAGGTGACTGTGTAAAGATTCTTTTATTCTTACTATGCTTAGCTCCTGCTGTTAAGATTGAATAATATTTAGTAACAAAAACGTCAGCGCTTTCAGAACTTTGTCAATGCACTTGTCACAACTCCTGGAAGTTCTTGCAGACAGCAAAACCAGTCTTGTTGAGTAATGGTCAGTATTTCAGGCACTATATCCCTAGACTTAGCCCAGAGACTGAAGGAACTGTGGATTTCTTTTCTTCACCTGTCTTTGAGTAGAAACGTAACAACCACTTTGCAGTCTGGGTTTGCACACTTGTAAATCAGAGTGGATAAAATACAGCAAGCCATTAATCATATTTCAGCTTTGTTGTTCCTTGAGAAGTATCTTCAGTTTTATTCTATGACAACACATTTTTTTTAATACCTGGGGTTTTGGTTTTGTCTCCTTTTATTTCCTGATGATTATAAGGCAGTGTAAAGGTTCGTATGGCTGGATATATAGCCATGCCCATTGTTGATTTAGTTTTCTTTTCCAAAAGACCAGAAGGATTATGTCTGTCTCTTCTCAGTGCCTAGGTGGCTGACCTAGGCCTATTAACGCACCCATAGGGAATTTTTGTCATCAGTGGTTCTCTCTGAGCTCAGCTTGTGTTTGTTTAACAGAATGTATCTCTTTCTCTTTCCCTTTGCAGGGTGCTTGGTATAAATGAATGGCAAAACACAGGATTTCAGTATGATGTTATCAGCTGTTTGAATTTGCTGGATCGCTGTGATCAACCACTGACTGTATTAAAAGATATTAGAAGTGTACTGGAGCCAACTAGAGGCAGAGTCATTCTAGCATTAGTTCTGCCATTTCACCCATATGTGGAAAATGGTAAGTACACAGATTAACAGCTATTTAGGCAGGTAAAGAAAACGTTTGTAGGTTATAGTATCCCAAATTCAATGTTTAATAAATAATTGGCATGTTTGTATTTGATTTTTACAAATAACTTGTACAGTGCATGCTCAGAAATATGAAATCATAGGTAAATAGGTCACATGATGTAAGCTGTTTTCTTAATTCCCCAACATACGCTGTTGGCACCAACAAAAAGCTCAAATATTGAAGTCACATATCCTGTTCTGCAGGTTGCCACATTTGAGCTGTGTTGGAGCAACATGGGAAAACTGATCTCTGATTAGGGCCCTCTGCTGCTGTCATATAGGTAACCCCAGCTGTCTCTAGTGACCATTGAGCAAAACCATCAGAACTGTCTGCAATACTGAACAGAGCAGTTCAGGTTAAACTGTTTCAAGTGTTCTAGACGAACCCCACCTAAAAATTCATAGGGAGGTAACGTTCACTTTCCAACATGAGCTCTTAAAGTAAAATACAGACCCCTACTAATACAAAGTAAAAGTGACTATTTATATTGTATTAGTAACTGGAATAAAAAAGTAAATTTCAGTGCCAAAACTCCATTATTTCCCCTAGTTGCATTTTAAAGAAATACATGAGAGATTTTCAGATGAACCTGTCCTTATGACTAAACTTCAAAAGAGACTAGAAACTTTTTTTACCTGCCTACGATTGTGGATTCGGGTTGAGGCACCCATAAAAGTGGTTTGAATTCCAGAAGGCTGGTGTTCATCAGTCATTGTTTGGACACTGGCTCTCCTTGAGTATTAAGACTTGTCTGTGGAAAGGGATATATGCCCAGAAAATACAGAACTAATAACCTTTAACATTCTGGCAATCACAAATGCATCATGCTGAATCTATTTTCCTCTTTTTATATGCTAGTGGTGTTTTTGCTGGAGGAGGAGGGGGGGGAAAAGAAGTTTTAAGTATTAAAAAAAAAAAAAAAAAGCCATCAGATGGAGAATAATTTGAGCATATAATTTTGTAACTATTCTGAAAAGTAGTGTGTCTTAAATGAGATGGGGAGTTGACTTAAGTATCTGTACAGTATTTCAAGCATATTTGGTTACAACTTATTGTTCCTATAATGTGGAACAATATGGCTTCCTCTTGTAAAGGTTCTATAAAATTCCAAATAACAGCAGTGTCTTTCTAGTCTTTCAATGGCATGTTAGAAGCAGAAATTGAGCCATGGTTTGAGTGGCTTTTTTGTTTGCATGCCTTCAAAACTATGTGCCATTGTGTTTTGCAACTGCTATTGCACCCAGCATCTACTTTTCTTCATGTTGTTGGGTAACCACATGACAGACTGCATGCAACTTCCTGGTTCAACAGGAGGTAGATAAATTTAAGAAACTAAGTCTGTGTATGTCCTTCATCATTAATCTCCCACAGTATACTGGGAGGAGAATAGTGTGTTAAATTTATAAATCCCAAGGGACTGGAAATCTGTTCCTGTGATTGTTGAACTCAAGTCATTCTTCTTGTTGAAAGTCAAAATCTGTTGTAAGATGTCTTGTAAACGAAAGCCATACTTTTGTTTGTGGTGGTGACTTGTAGCAATTAGTCACTTTGCTTAAGGCAGTTTTGTTTCCTTAATATGTTCTGAAACTTAAAACCATACCCAGTTTGTCTGTTGACTACTATCATGGATGTGGGCCTATATGAACTTCTTCAGACAATGCAAGTTAGCACACACAAAACTTACTGTCATTCCACTGAGGTTTCCCCACTTCAGGTCTATTTAACTGTAGTCTAAAGAAATAGACAGTGAACTGCCAGACTGTCTTCATGATGTACAAATTATTTTTAGAATGTCAGTATTTTCATTCAGCTGTTCTACAAGATGATGCATTTTAAAAAGTGTTAGATATGTACATATGCTTTATATTTAACAAAAAAAATACACTTGGAACATTCAAAGAGGAGAACATTTCATGGCTCGAGTAACTTCTTGTAGCAGCTAATTAAAAACAGTTTGGACCCACCCAAAGAAACTTTTGAATTTTAGATGGGGGAACAAATGGGGAAGAGATCAGGCAGGTAAGGTGTGTGATCAGTGTACAGATTATTTTCTAGAAATGGAGAAATTATTTTAATCTAAATGAGATATTTGGAGTTGTTACATGTAGTGTAATGGGAGGGTAACTGTGGAAACTGTCTACGTGTATAACATAAAACTTGCATTAAGAGAACAAAGCAAGGTGGAGGAGGAGGTGAAATATATTTCTGTGCTTACTGTTTCTGGAACTACAGTGACACCTAGAGTCCAAAGTAGCTTAATCATAAATTCTTTCTGGGACTTTTTGGAGTTTTATTTTCAACATACAGAACAACAAGTAATGCACTTATTGCACATCTAGAGTATAGAGTTAATTTTTAAAAAAAAAATTTTAATTTTCTGGATGAATCATAAGGTATTAGACTAGTCACATAAGAACATGTATTACTGTACTGATATTTTTAATAGGTATTCCCATAGGGTCAGGTAAAAATCCTTTGTATTTCATAATGTAGACATATTTACATGAAGGCATTATTAGAGAGTATATTACTAGACTGGTTTAAGTTTCACTAAAATAAAAATGTCAGAGACACTGTACTTCAGAAGTAGCAAACAGTAGCAGCCTGGGATTGTGAAATTTTCATGTTGAACAAATTAATGTCCTTGTGATTGATTGACAAGGATAAGACAAAGGTGTGTTTTCCATCTTCCTGCAATACTTGGTATTATATTGAGCTGGAAACACAGTACTGTGCTAGATGGACCCTTCCTTTGTCTCTGTTGTCAGTTCTCATCTTGCTGAAGTGAGAAATGCAGTTTCATTTGTTAAATAAAGCCTTGCTTTATTTAAATGGTGATAAAAGATGCAGCTGTTCTTTAGTAGGGAGAATACCTGATACTAACAGATCTCTTGTAAAAGTGCTGATTTTGTAGATTGGCTAGGTAGTAACTGCTAAAAAAAAGTATACTACCTAGTCAAAGTAGTATACTTCTGTGTTCAGGCTTGTATCCATGTTGAAAAGGCATGGAAAGGCAAAACTTCGTGCTCAAGGTGACTTTGGATGGTAGGACTGGAAGATGGGGGTTGTCTGTCTAGCAAGTGAATTTTAAGGTTGCAGGAGCAACTTTCTCATTATGACCACTACTTTCCTTTCCTAAACAGGCTAGGAAGAAGCTCCAATCCCAGCTGAGCTTTACCCTAATAGTACATGCATTTATATAGTCTGTTTTTTCCGCTTACCTGTTTACAGAATATGTAGGTTTTAGCTCTCTTTAAGCTGATGTTAAGACTCAGTAACTGTTGATCTGTGTATTTATTACATCAGTAGCTATCACATTAACATACTAAAACCAGAATTTCACCTATGAAACGACTTTATTTTCTGTTGCTGTCAATTATCATACATCTTTCACAAATGCTCAATTAATGTAAAAGGAATACATGTAAAAAGAAAAAAAGACATAGAATTAAATCTAAACTGAAAAAGGAAACTTTTAGGAAGCATAAACAGTTATCTTATGAAAGATAAAGTCTTTTCCCACAATTCTTACTCTTGCAGAACGGAAAATGGCAGTAATATATAACATAGATGTAATGTACAGTGCACTTGGGTTTGGTGATCTGTTTAGAAAATACTCTTGAAGAACACTGCCCTGCAAGGTTTTCTCCTCTCTTTTTAAAGCAAAAGAAGTCTGTGAAGAAGCTTAACTTCTTCATCTGCCCCTTTGCTTTCATGAGAAATATTGCATAAATCTGAACTGCCAAACACGCTCATCTGTTCTGATAAACAGTGTCATCTTCCACATCATCCTGGGGGAAAAAATACAGAAGTATTTTGTTACTGATGTGCACTTTTTTTTTTATAAAGGCAGAATTCCTTTTTGAGGCAAACTCCATCCCTTTACTGTTTCAGTAAACTCTTTTCTCCCCATTTATCCCTTTGCTTTTGTCCTTGTGGCATGTACAGGATTCAAAACATACTTCTTTTCCTCTTGACTTTCCCTAATCTCCAGGGAGCACCAAGGCAGTAAGGCATACCCCTTATTTTCACTGTGTTCGTATCTGATGCTCAAACCAAGGACCAGGTCGTGTCAGCAGGGACTTGAAGTCTTTAAAGGGGTAATTACAGAGGAAAACAATTGGGGCTGTATGGAAATAAATGAAGTAAAAATGTATAGAGCAGTGTTTGACACTGTTCTATGTTTCTTTTGATTTCTCTTTGCATCTCTGAAGTGGTACGGTCCATGCTCAGAATAGAAACAATTTATACTATTTCTCAAGAGAAACAATATTTTTGAAGCAGGATTTTGAAGCCATTTTCTGTGCTTGTAAACACACGTGACTTCTAAAGTGTTTTGGTTTTTTGGTTGTTTGGGGGGTTTTTTTGGGAACTTACACAGCATATGCAAAATTATTGACATATGGTCATATAAGAATTATTGGCATAAACTTAGAATGATTAAATAAGTTGTGTGGCTTTACCCAGTGATGTTGAATACTTAGGTTCTGTAAGTTGAAGGAGGGGGAAATATCTGTAAGAATGTTTCTGTCACCTAGCCACCCAGGGCTAAGGGAGAAAGAGGAACTACAATAGAAATATTTTTCAAAAATGAACTCTTAATAGCTTTATGCATTTTACCAAACAGTCCAAAACCACTTGTTGAGACCTCTTCTTGGCAAAATACAAATTTATGGAAGCTTCATTTTTAAATGTACATACATATGTTGTACAAGCTATATAGATATACATATATATGTAAATGTATATGTATGGTCATTTAGAATGCTTTATAATGTCTTTGACTGTTGTGCAGAATACTTTTTTTAGTCCTTTATCAACTTTAAAAAAAGAAAAGTCTTATTTCCAGAGGAATACTCTTGAAAATGGTCAGTTCCTCTTTTTTCCCATAAATTTCAGTATGGGTAGATAGATACTTACAGGCTGTTGGCAATGTTCAGTGTACCTCTGCTTTTGAAGTTCTTGGGCAATTGCTTGAAAAATTTTTCGTCCGCTACTGATTTTCTGCAAATTATTTAAAATATTTTAGGTCAGTGCTACATTTGAAAGTGGGGGAAACATCTTTCTCTACCATTTATAATTCTGGTTTTTTCCTTGTGTATGTCTTTGGGAATGTTACTACTTTAAGAACATATGGTCTGGCAAGCAGAAATTAAATTACTGTAATATTACAATTCTTAAAATATAGTCCTTCTTTAATGGATATTTAAATGTATGGCTTCTGATTTTTATTCAAGGATACGTAGTGATAGAGGTTCTTACTAGACTTGTTTTAAATATATTAGGGCTTACCTGAACACACCATTTAAACAAACAAAAAATTAATAGCAAAACCTGTTATTTGCAGAAGAAGTTCAAACGAAATTTATTTAAAACCTAAAGGTTTTTGATGCCAAATATAATTTAAAAAGACAGGAAAAAAAGCTCTAAATCACAGACAAAGCAAACAAAGGGATAACGTACACAGTGCTCTGTTCTTTGGTCTTCATTCCCACTTTTCGTTAGCAGCTTTGGTTTTAACTGGAGGGAGGGATAATAAAATAAAACCCGATTAAAACATGAGAAGCCAACTGCTAAGGTAGCAGAATAGTAAAAGCGTTGCCCTTTTACTATGTGAAACCGTTTGTAGGTAAAAGCCTTTCATTAGGTCAGCTTATACCGTTGGAAAAATCATAGAAGTTTTCAAGCCTGTAAAGCCTTTTTCAGCTTCTGGTAGTAGATGTTGCAAATATTTTTGCTCTGACTACAGTGGGACCTGTCTGAAGCACTACCAAATTCTCAAAAATAAACCAATGGCATGACAGATACTTTTTTTTTTTTTTTCCTGAAGAAGGCTTGATTAATTTTTTCCACTATACTACTTCATGTAGTTTAAAGAAAAACAAAAATGAAAAAGGCTGTCTTGTCTTTATGCTTAGACAGTGATCACTACAGCAAAGAACCATTTTACTATATCATACCACTTTGGGTGTGTTTGTTTCTCACTAAATGCAAATTTTGTTTTAGATTTATAAAAAAAAATTAAAATCCTGTATTTAAGTAATTTCTAACCAGGTGCATTCTAATGTGTTTGTTTCCTATAAGTGTAAAACGACTTCCAAGTCTCCAGTATGTTTAAATTTTACCAAGGTCTCTTTTCTGTGTATGTATGAATAGGATTTCGTTACACAAGTCAGTCTGCAGTAACTTTACTGCAGCTCACAAATACTTTGATGTTAAATTTAAATTATTTTACTTTTACTAGGAACTAATCCAGAGAGTTGATGACTTTAGGATGGTAATTTCTAGTTTTGCTTTTTGAATATGCCTTGATAGGTAATCTCCTACTTGCTGATTAATACTCTCAGGATAATTTTAACTTTAGAATGCCTTTTCTTTTAGACACTTTACTGAAAAAAGAAAATGTGGTTGCTATTGAGAGTGCAGGTATGTGTGACACAAGAGTTTGCAGATACGTGCATATGAACTTCAACCAACCACCTCTTTAAAACTTAATCATAAAAGTTATAGAATCTAGAAATGTTGTTTTATTCTCCTTATGGAGATGTTAAAACCACTTAGATTTACAAAATGAACAAAATCAGAAAAATCACTTTGAGCCTACCTTGTAGACTACAAAGAATGTGAATACAGTACTGCAGTATAGAAACAGTAAGGATGAGGTGACGATCATGAAGATGAAGACGAGCTTTCCATTGCTGTGCTGCTTCTCTGCTGCTTTATTAAAAGTGAGTGTTAGAATAAAGGACAGTTCTTCTGATTCACATAATTTTCTTAAAATTCAGCATTTCAGCCCCCTTCCTCTGAGAAAGACACCCATCAATATTTTCTGGTATTTTCAGTCTAAATTTCTTAGTGAGATCACTTTTGTTTTGTTTCCCTGAAGGTTTGCAACAGCAATGCAGACTTGTTATTTTTTTATGATGAGCCCTTCCTTTAGGGGTAGAGAGAGAATAGAATCCAGTTTTCTGTTCTCATAAAGGAATATCTGAATTAAACTTACAGGATTTATTCAGAAATGCAGTTAGGGGAAGGAAGTAGTAGGAAAAGTTGTAATCCAGCTAGGGTGTTTTTTTGGTTTTTTTCTATTTTGAAATGTAGTTAATGAAGTCTCATCACTTTCTTAACTAGAAGGCAAATAATGCAAAGGTTCAGAACTAAAACTTTCTCAAGCTGGCACAGTGAATCCCCAGTTCTGAGACTCTATATGCTGTTGCACGTATTTCCACTAAATGTCAGTTTCTCTACTTCTCATTTTTCTGTTGATACTTCCTTTCTGACAGCCATTAAAGTCTTCATATAAGAGGATGTAGATAACAGGAGTACAAAACTTCTTTCTTTTGTAGAATTCTAGAGTAATTTGCATCATACAACAGAACAGTCTAATTAGCAAACAAGGTTGATGCTTATTTGTAAATCCCCCCATGGTTTTACTATTAATATTCTAATGTAGTGATACTACTCCTAAATGCCATTCTTGAAAGTGTAAATAAAGAGAGTACTTAGGAAAGTTAGTTTATTTCTTTTAAGATGGTTCATTAGGAAGGAATGATCAACTGACCTGTTTTCGTTAGTACTGTTCCATCTCCTGTTTGTTTAGAATGAGGTGAACTTGAATCTGAAAATGCTATTCCACAGATATAAACAGCATTGTCATCTACAGTCAGATCATTGATCTGAAGTGTAATATTTTCTGGTAATAAATGTACTTTGTACTTCTTCTGATCCATGCATCCAGGAGTACACAAATCCTCGTGTTCATTAGTTAAAAAGCGAAACCATAGAACTTGAGGTGGGGACAAGGAGCACCCAGAGGCAGAGAAAGCACATGTTAGGAACACAGTATGCATGGAGTAGTCAGCTTCCTGAAATCTGGGTTGTGTTACGGTGACTCGGCAGGTATCTGTAGTACCTGTTGAGAATGAACAATTGGTAATGTGAGGGACAGTTAAAAAGCAAGGCACAATCTAGAAAGAAAATAAGCTACTTCTGGTTCATTCATTTAATGGTTTTACCTACGTGGTAATGTGCTTAGCTTTCTGTTTTTCTGAAAAAGTATAGGGAAGATTCATATATCTAAAATAATGTGAATGTCTCCTTTGGCCCTGGAGAAGACGAAAAGAATACTTTGTGTAGTTCCCTGCCTCAGATTTAGTCCTGAGTGTTTGGGGGATTTGGGGGGTAACGGGTGTGGTGATGGGGGGGTCATCTGGCGTAAATCTAGATGCTCAGTGGAGTTCTGCAAGGGTTTTTCTCTCCTCCACTGTTCCTGATCTGAGTCAAGTGAGACAGCCTGATGGCAGGCAGTGGAAATGTTGTAAATGGAGACATTTATAATTTAGCAATTTCATAACATTGATTAGAATTCATAATAGTTCCTAGACATTCTTCTGTTTCATCACAGATATTGTCTCTGGGTTTCTAAGGATAACAACACTGCTTGTTAGTTCTGACATTTAAAAATGTATGCAGAGAAAACAGGAAGGTTAATCGGAGAAGAGAATTCTAATTAAGGAACTGAAATGTAAGGTTTAATATGAGTGGTGTGAGAGGGTTTTTTAAGTCCTTGTTGAAATCCATAATTTAAATACTGTTTTAGTATGTTTAATTTTATTCAAATAAATTGCTTAGTAATTTAAACAATGGAATTGAGATTACAGGAGTGAAAATGAAGGTAATAGCTTAACAGCATCCTTTTCTACTTCCTAGAAAATAACAAATTAGAAGAAAAATAAACTGAAGTCTCTTAATCTTGTGCTGATACACAGTCTATAAGCCTGTCCACGGTGGACAATCAGCATTGTCCTTTCATCATTTTTCTCGCTGAGTGTTTTATGGACCAAATTGAAGCAGATTCAGTGTCTGTGACTTTTACAAGAATAAAATCAAACTACTTCTGTGTCAGATCAACATCAGAGCCATTCCATAGCAGCTACAGCATTCTGAAGACTGTAGTAACAAAAGTTGGCTGTGTACTTGCACCCTGTGTGGTGAAAGGCAGTAGCTTGTGCTTCTGCAGTTGATTCCCTTCTCTTTTCCACCTTACTCTAGGGCTCTCAGTGGCCTTGCAGAGCAGAACTCCATGGCTTCAGTTCATGTAGATACTGTCTGCTGAACTTTCCAAACCCTCCTCCCAAACAAGCACAGCTGCACTGAAACCATGCTGCTGCTGCTGGAGCATTCTTCGCAGGGAAGTGCAGTAGGGTTTGACCCAGAAATTGTAGATTACAGGAGCATTTCAGACTTTTGGAAGAAAAAGCATTTGCGAACAGTTGTTTAATTTGGAAGTTGTATGAAGATAGCAGAAATTAGCTTGATTCTCAGCAAAACTTTTTACTGCTCTTATTTCGTAGCTATGTTGCAAATCATAACCACAACATTTTCAGTCTTACTTAACTGCTATTACATGGGAAAATACAAGAAGCTTAAAGAAAAAAGTCTTACCAGCACCATACAGAATCCAGTCAAATGCCAGCACTAGCACGTTTTTTAATTTGTTGAAAGATGCCATTTCTTGTATCTCTCTGGAAATTACTCTGTTTGAAGGAAGGGGAACTTAGGAAATCTTTGCAGTTGCAGAAAGCTCTAAATCACAAGATTTAGAACTTCCTGTTTAGAAGGGTGTTTACTATTGCATTCAGCAAACTCGTTAAAGGTACAGACCTAACCAGAAAACATTTGTTATTTGTGGAGGACATTACTCGGAAAATGAGTGTTACCTGTAATCCTTCAGATTATTTCATTGGATATAACAAATGACAACATGTTTTCCAGCATGCTACAAGTGTTAGGCTTCTTAATTTTATATGATCCTAAGCAGTCTTTACCATATCAGCTAGCAGGTGACCACTGGAAGAACAAAGATTCTGTAGCCATTCATTATAATGTGGTGGTCTACTGATGGAAGCTTCACAGCAAATTATAATTTTCAACTTGCTGGCTCTATTTACTGTAATTACCTGAAGCCATCTTTGGCCAGACAGTGGGCATAACGAAAGAATATTATAATGCTGGACAAGATCTTCATTTGGTAGTCTGTCTGTCAATGTCTGCTGAACACCAGCCTCACTAGCGGAAGCTACTTTTCAGCAAGTCTTGGAACTGCTAGTTAAAAATGTAACAAAAGATAACCTTCAGAAAGAGCTGCTTCTGAACAATAAGCAAAAACTTGAACTGATCTTGCAACAGCTCTACAAATGGCTTTTCAACCTCCTGTTTGGAGTAGAATGGAATATAAACTGTGTAATAAACTTTCTGTAAGAAAATATGATGCACAATAAAGTTTTCTTTATAATTTAAACAAAACTGTTTTGTTTTCTCAGTAGGTGGCAAGTGGGAAAAGCCTTCAGAAGTTTTGGAAATCAAAGGGCACACTTGGGAAGAACAGGTGAATAGCCTGCCAGAAGTTTTCAGTAAAGCTGGTTTTGCCATAGAGGCTTTCACCAGACTGCCATACCTATGTGAAGGTGATATGTATAATGACTACTATGTATTAGATGATGCTGTCTTCGTCCTCAAACCAGTGTAAGCATGTATGAAGTAAATCTCCAGAATCTAACCCAAGAAGCAGCCTCTGAAAGAGGAGTTTGATTTATGGTTACTTAAAGGGAGGGAATTCGGGGATTGCCATGCTAAATAAGTACCATGTAAGAAATTTAAAGGCCAAAATACTAATGTATTTCTTTGTAGTGCGATTAGGAAAAAAAAAAAGGTTGTTTTTTTAAACACACTCTTCAGTTGAGAATTTTTTTACCAGCTCTTAAACCAACAACGCATTCTGCAATCCAGCAGGAATGGGGGATATTTTTTTATACTTACCTGCAACAGGAATCAGATCCAAACAAAAGCAATAGTCCTAATAATGATTAAACTTATACAATGTGAACTGTTGTTAAAGAAATCAAGTGAAATCTGGCAATAAAGTTACCCATTCAGTTCAAGCCTTGTTGAATATAAACTGTTGAAATGGATATTCTTCCATGCTAAGTTACTTTCTCTCTTACTGTCACTTTTCACGTGTTTTTAATCATGCTAATAAACTTTTTTTGAGATGACTTTTTGCATTAACTTTTGTGTTCATTTTTGTAACCATAGCCACGCTTGTCTGCAGCAACTACTCTTTGTGTTGAGAATCAAGCTCTCAGTAGCAGCACAGCCTTGAGTTTATTTAAACAGCATTTAAGTATTGTTTAAGAACTAACAGTCCACAAAAAAATGTGTCACTTTTGGTTGGGTTTCCTTCATGTTCCTCTCAAAGCCTCATAAATCCTCATTGCTTTTGTATTTGCCATTTTCCAGCTAAAGGGGTTATGGCAGAACTTGCCAAAATGGCACTTTAAACTGATGGGTTTAATAACAAACTTTCTAAGCAAGTTGTTCCCAAAAATTTTTAGCTTAAAAAACTTGCAGGCAGTTTCTTGCAAATTTTGTGAGTCAAACTGCCTCAGACTAACTGCTGTAGGGACCTGATTTTGAAGGTTTTGCTAGCTTGGGACATTTTCTTTTCTTCAGGAACACTAGATAAATGCTATTTATTTTAACGTGTCTTGGTTTAAAAACTCTGTTTAAAATGGATAATTTCTGGCAGTTGGGATATAACCTTCCTTTAAAACAACAAGCAGCATCACAAGTAGTACAGCACTGGCAAGCGTTATGTATTGCGTTGCTTGGGATGTAGGTGTTGTGAGAGAGCAGAGAAACCTCGGCTTGTATATCAGCTGGTAAGTAAAGTAAGAACTGACTTATCTTTTTGCTTTTGAAGTATAAAAAAAGTTGTGTTGTGTTTTGGGTTGGTTTTTTTTTTTAATGATTGGTGCCAAGTTAGGATGCTTCAGCGTGTCATTTAGGTTCACCTTGGACTTCATTTGCCTGATGATTAGCGATTTCTCTTGCTAATTTAATAGCCTTTTATTCTCAGTCATCTTTGTGAAATAGTATTCTGTAGTATGGGGTGAGGGATTTGACTGGTGTGGTTTTTTTCAACAGTAATTCAGGCTCAGTAGTACTCTCGTTTCAGCATGTGCTGTTGAATTTTGGTACAGAGTACAATCAGATTTATCTGTTGGAAAAATGAGCTCTGTATGCTTTGGAGTGAATCGTTCACTTGTTTTGTTACCTTCATTTGTACTCATCTAGTAGTGGGAAAATACATTTCTTAATGTGTAATGAATTTAGCTTCATGAAGCAAATATGTATTAAGACAAAATTCTTCAAAGGTACTTCAGTGTTTCACTCCCACAGGTTAAAAATCACACAAGAGACCATGCATTTCACATCTCATATCTTTTAGTCCTGTCACTTAGGACTTTGGTTTGTAATAGCTTTGAGAGGTGTTGAGACAGAAGGTGCAATGTAAATAATAGTGTTTGTTTTCCTTATGATTTCCTATTTTGTTCCCTCTATTTAAACAAATATTCTTACATTTGAGATGGGGAATTAAAACGCTGAAACACAAGCAATAGTAGGGAAAAGCTATGAACAGTGTAAACTTAAATTCTAAGGGACCCTGTTCAACAGGGTTAAAAAGCTGCTTAGTCCTGTTGAATGTGGAGAGCAGCCCTGAGGGACTGTACCTACACCCATACTTCTAAAATCAGAGTTCCTTGCAAAGGAAGGGGTGCAGCGTGGCTCATTGTGTTAGGGAAGGGACTTTTTCTCTTTCCAGACCTGGAGAGTGCATTTTGTGTGTAGCTAACATCTCTCGCGCATCCTGTGCAAAGAAACTCGTGAGTCCAGTAGTTGATTAAATTGCCTGAAATGCTTTAAGATGTCATCCAAGGGGACAAAAGTTTGTTGCAAGTCTGATGTCCAAATTCATTACCCCTGGGCTTGAGGAACCTGCCTCATCCCTCCCCTGTCATTATCCTGTGCTGTGGGTGACGGTGTGCAAGTCACACCTTGGTCTCACTAATTAATGTGCAGTGTTTTGCCCTGGAAAGTAACTAAACTATCTGTTTTGTCAAGGTGGCACTGGATGTGTTGCATCGCAGGAAAAAGGTGCTGTGCAAGGGCATCATTTAGTCGGAAACTTTCAACACAAAGTTGGAACAACTCCGTCTCATAGAATCCGCAGCCCCCTTTTGCTGGGTGGTCCCAGGTACAGTTGGTTCATATTCTGCTCTGAGGAGCCCAGGGCCACCTGCCTGTGCTCGGGGTGGGGAGGTGGGGGGAGCAGGGTGTTGGGCAGCACCAGCCTGGCCCTGTGTGTTGCCCCCATGCCAGTTGATGAGCTTTCTTCATCTCAGGAGGGGAAGCATCCTCTTCTGCCTGCTATGGGAGTCCCTCCCCACTGGCTGAAGGCTGGGTGCTGCTGGGCCGACATCTGAGGCTTCAAGGCGGTGCTGGCCCCAGTCCCTGCCCCCTGCTCTGGGGTTCCTGGCTGGAGCCGCCCAGCTCATTGTACAGGGAGTTCGGGGAAGGAGGCGCACACGGCAGAGACAGGTAAAGTGCTGTGGGTCCTGGCTTTCCCCATAGATGCCCCAACAACCCCATCTCTCTTTCTTCTCTTCTGCCTTCCCCTTACTTCCCCTTCTCCCTTGCCAGCCTGAACTCCTTGAGGGTTCCCTCACTGCGTATAGGGCTTTTTGCAGAGGTGCTGAGAGCCTGGCTCCAGGGGGGAGGACGGGCACTGGCAGTGCACAGGCTTATCAGCAAGACTTTTGATTATGAGGTTAGCTTTCTAGTTATCAAGCTTCAGATAAGGCAGCGGCTGCATTGGAGTGAGTGATAAAACGTCTAGGATTTCTTTATGTGGAAGAGTGGTTGTGTGGGGAGCAAGGGGAGAAGGCAATCTGGGAGCAACTCATAACCGGAGGGTCCTGCAAGGGTGACATCTCGGAGATCTGACAACAGCATATGCTGCCGTGGTGCAAGGAACTACTGCTGGGGAAATGCTGGATGGGATCTGCAGAGATCCCCTCAGGGTGACTTGGGGTCATGTAAAAGCTGCAGCGAACTTCTGCGAACAGACTAGTTTCACTGACAAAAGGAACTATTTCATCCCATGAATTGTCTTATCAAGCAGGGCTATTTCAGAGCAGACTTTTTCTGCAATTGCTAATTGTCCATTGGAGTTAGTCAGGATGAAACAGCACTTTCCTTTGCATTTAATCTCCTTATATATTAATTTAGCATGCTTTAAAATACACTTCGTGATCAAAGTGAATGAGTTGGAATAAGCAAACCAGGATTTACATTGGTAGCATGATTTAAGCTACGCAGAGTAATCAAACCTTACTGCAAAATTAATAGGGCAAAGGCAGAAACAAACACAAGAAAGTTCCTTGTCTAGGAAACCAGATATGTCTGAATGAGACATGTACTGTGGTGCTCCCAAAAGAATAGCTGAAAAGGGTTTCAGTGTGTGCAAGAACAGGACAGAGGCAATAGCTTCTTAAAGTCTAATGTTTAAATTTTTCATCATCCATCAGTTTGAGTTGCTTCTGTTACAAGACTGGAGTTAAGTATTTGTGATAGACTGAAGTATTGCTAGAGACTGTTGAAAGATGTTTTCATAAGAGTACCTTGCTGATATGTGAGATTAAACAATCTGAAAAAGGCATTCCTGTTTATCAAATGCTCAGATCTGTAACTCAAGCCGTGGCAGAGAACTTTTAAAAAAAAAACAAAACAAAAAAAAGAGAATGGATCCAAATTCAGCAAGAAAAAGAAATGCAGAAATTAAGTGTGGCTACAGACAAACCCTTGAAATGAAGGAAAGGGAGAGAGAGTCATCTCGGGGCCAGAGCAGAGTTGGCCAATGTGGCCCTCTGTGTCACCTGTTAAAATCATGGACTAATCCCAATGTAAGAAGCTGCAATTTGTAGAGCAGAGCATCATCTAAAATCTCAGATTAATTAATTGTTTTACCTGTGGGGATGGTGACTCTCACGGCTGGGCAGCAGAGGCAGAAAATCCTCTCTGCAGTAAACTTGGTGCAACGTGGATTAAAGCCACTAATGGTCGGTCCCCAGTGCTGTGGAGGGGACGTAGCTGCAGGAATACCTGTGTGAGTGAGATCTGCTGAGTCTCTGCTCCCTCTCTGTCCCTGCTGTCTTGTCCTTCAGGAGCTAGACTGAAAGCAACAAACTCATTTCACATAGGACAACTCTGAGACTGTCAGTCTTTCTGATGACAATCAGTGACACCCTGGTGAGAAGCTCCGGGTATCCCGTTACTGCATGGCCAGCTGATTTGTCCTTCAGTGATCTTTATACCACATAGCACAGGGCAGCAGGGATAGCAAAAGCTAGTGAAACAGGTATTTCTATAGAAACTGTGTCCTAGCTGATGGTGAAAAATTGATGATGTACTCTCACAAGTACAAAGACTAGTGCTTTGATCCATTTAAGTGAAGTGGTGTAGTCTTGAACCCCATTTCCCAAATGGGTCGCTTTCCTTCTGTTTCAGAAGGGCACAAGGACATTTTTCCCCTTTTTTGCAGAGTGATGGCAGCAGGGGAGGGGAGCACCCGTTCAGCCTCCCTGCCTGGAGCCCCCTACACTGACATGGGGCAAGTCAGAGAGCCAGGCCCTCCCACCGTTTGAGTTCAGAGATCTGGAAGTGGAGGGTCCCAGACCTGGTCTGCGGTAATAGTGCAGGCAACTGACCAAGCTAGAAAAGTCTTAGGGTTTGCTTGGAGTTTCTTTACTATTTCGGTTTCTACTCTCTCTATTTCTTTTCTATTTTATCTGAGTTTAAAAGGGGTTTATTTGTTTGGGTTTTTTAAACTAAACTGCATTTAAGTTGTATTTAGGTGGAACAGTGCTTAGTAAATAAATGGTGCTACTAGGAAGAAAATTAAAAGAGCTGCTTGCTAAAAGGAGAATAAATCTAACTGTGTACACGCTTGTTGGACTTGTATTTGCATAAAAAATATCTCTACCCTGAAAAAAGATCTAAATTAGAAACTTGGGAGCAAGCACTTTTAGATCATTTCGATCTCTATCTGTACTCCATAGCTTAGGCTGTCTGTGATTTATAGCTGTGAAAGTTTTGGGTGATTATTGCCTTTTGACTCAGTTCTTTTTTATTTTCCTTTTCAATCAAAATGCCTTCTCATTCTAATAAACACTAGAAGAAATGTCCAGACTTTTGAAGATATGTTTCTTATTGATATCAATGAATCATGCTGAGATTACGCACAGTCAGACCTCTGAAGGTAAGACCAGAACTCCTCTATGAAGGATATATTTTGTGTGGATGGAAAAAGCTATGTGTAGTAAAATAGATGGAGTACTGTTCGCTAACTAGGATCATATTCTCTGCGCTCTTGACTTCATGGAGCTATGCCAGCAAAAAATTTAACAAAGATTGCTTATTATTTAATAACCTTTTGGTTTCACTGTTTTTCTGTAGATACATTTAATCAAAACTGCATTAAATGCTTATAAATAAATTATATGTATATATAGTTTTGATCACTACATACAATATATGTATTTTTGTATAAGACAGTTGAATGGTAAAACAGTAAATCAGGTTTTAGTAACAGAATAATCTTTTACAGATTTGCCTCCGTTATTACACAAAGCTATGGTTAGTATTTTTATTTGATCTCTACTAACATTTTATATTATAATCTAAAAATAATAATTTATTACATATAGTTATCATTTTTTCCTTAGGAGGAAGTAATAACTGGAAAATATCTGAATGGTAATGTACAAAATTGTTCCCACTTATGATTCAAAAAGGAATTAAAACTCAATATCTCACCATAACTTTTTTATGTTCCATTTTCCATATGTAGCCCTCCTTGATATACTTCATTTTCAGAGGTAATGTATTATTCTCACCGTCTTGATTTTTCAGTATTGTCTTGCACTTCAGATATGATCTGTTTCATTTCCACAGAAACTGGAACATTATGGCTAGAATGAAATTGGCACATATGATTACTTTGATTTAGATCTTCTGTGAGGAGTATTTCCTCTTAACAAGGAAAAAGCTGGTTTTCATGATAAAGCAAAAAATATGCATAGAATGAGGCTGAGAATAAATACCTGCTACAGTTTTCAAAAGTTTTGATAATTAACTTTATTCATATGTTTCAGAATGGCTTCTTAAGGAAATTAGGTGCAGTTCCAGCTTGCTGTCCATCTTCCTCTTTCAGTCCTGCTCCATCCCCCATCCATCCCACTTCCCTCAGCTTCTGGCGGCTTTTGAATTATTTGCTAATTTTGTCTAAATTTGGAAGAGCAGTATAAGCTTCAAAAGCAATTCCACTCCTACATATTTTGAGAATATCAATGGCTGCATAAAGAAGACACACTGAAATTAATGACTCTGCTGAGGAAAAGGCAGCAGACATTAGTCAGTGTACTTTCTTTCTAGAAGCAGATCAGAACAGACATAATGGGGTGCCAGGAAGCACACCCATAGCTCCGGACTAGCCACAGCACAGCTTGTCTCATCCTTGGAGACGGTACTAATGGCAACATGTTGGAAAATTGAGTTTATTGTGGGTGGTGGTGGAGTTAGATTAAAAACCCCATAACTAATTCATTTCGTTCCTCATTGAACCTTGTGTTTTCATTGCATTAAGTAGGTCAGCTATTAGTCTTGTTAGGCCAGAAAGCTGAATACTTGTGTCATTATGGTGTTAGTAACAGTGTTTGCTTTTCTTATTCTTGTTTTGTCTTGTAATCTGCTACTTTACATGTTATACTATTTTACTGGCATTTTTGGTCCTGTTTTCTGTTACAGTTCTAATGTCTGGACAGCAGATATGCTTACAAAAGTCATGGCATATTTTCATGCCCAGGAAGTTATGTTTACTCTTAGCAGCTTACAGGTTTGTGCCATTTAAAATGCATGAAAATTTTTATTCAAAAAGGAATTTAAAAAGCAACCTATCTCTGTAGCCAAAACTCGGTTGCCAATAATAGAGGTAACGAACACATCTACAGTGTAGCAGATAAGTAGGAAATAGGAATAGGTTGGTTGGTTGTTTTTTCCCCTAAGATTGCAGGAGTATGCAAGGCAGAAATAGTAAGTAAGAAGATCTTTTTGCTTTTCCTCTGATGGAAAGCAGAAATTACGAGTTTTCAGGCTCAGCAATTGTTTCCGAGTTGAGTGTATACACATGCTGTTTTTCCACAAAATAGGAGGTTTCTCCCAGATTTTGACTGTGGCTGTAGTTTGCACTGCTTCTGATGGAACGAGAGGCTCCAGAGCATCCTACAAAATGCATCCACCTTCTAAGGCTCCTCTGAACTATCTTCTTGTAAATTGTCAATGTGGAAGTGATATGGGAAAAAGTCATTGTTCTTTATCCCTGGTTATGAGCTGGTTTAAGTGGAGCTGTAGCCTGCTAATCAAAACCTGACTCCCTCCTTCCTCCCTACACACAGACACACATGGAAAAAGGAAAGTGTCAAATGTGCGATTGCTGAGCCTTAGACATTCCCAAAAGCCCAAGGCCATGCAGCTCCACAGCACTCGAGCCTTTTCCCAATCAGCTCCATTTCACTGTCACAGCTCATCCAAACCTTCGTGAGACTAACACTGCCTCTTCCCATTAGATTAGAATTAGTAACAGTTTCAGGCTGTAAGCAGGCCTGGACCCCTAGACAACAAGGATCTAACTGTGTTGGTATTTGTTGGTAGCAATGCAAGCTAAGCAAAGAAAACAAAGAACAGTTTCAATTCAAATTCCAAACCAATTCTGAAATAATTCTGTCAGGAATTAGAAGGGATTTTACTCCAGTCTGGTGCTAATGAGCCTTACAGTGCTTTCTGTTCTAATATAATTCCCCTTAGATTTTCAAAACAGTCACGAGATTGTTAACTAGTACTGTAGTTTGATGTAAGAGAGAGTATTTTTGCCTTACGACCTGGTACAGACTTTTCCTCCCATCTAATTGCACATTTCCTTCCTTTTTTTAAGTAATAATAATATGCACACAGTACCTAATTTTTTTTGAGCTCTTCAAAAGGTTCATTTTCACAGCTTTGCTGTGTGAAGCAGAAAAGCATTATTACTCTTGTCTTATGAAGTGAGAAACTGAGGAAGTTTTGTTAAGTGGCTCATTGGAGAGGACTTGCTCATGAAGCCAAGAATAGGATTTAAAAATTACTGTCTTTAGGTGCTGCACTTAGAATATTTTTCTTGACAGTTTGTGTTGAATATAGTTATTCTATTTGTTGACAACACAGACAATACAGGAGTTAAGCACTTTTCTCTCTGTAAGCAGAGGTTTTCAGGGAGTAAAAGATGCCCCTAGTACAAGAATACAAGTTTTATGTATACTACCCATATTTTTCTATACTTCAGATGTCCATAAAAAGTTACCTGAAGAACCTTTTATACCAGCCTAGGCAACTGCTTTCTGAATTTCAACAGCTTGATCAGCAGCAGTTCCAAACTGCAATGAAGTACCTCTTCAACAGCAGAAAGGACCATATTGTAAGTCACTTTGCACTTGCAAAAAATAAAAGCTCCTGTTAATGGCTTAGATAAATGGGAAGGAGCCAGACCGGGGGTCTCATGGTGCGTGCCATGCAGCTATTAGCTGGCTTGTATTAGATTCTAGGAGCCCCTCTCCTTTGGTTGGACTTACTTCGTTTAATTCTTGTTGTCTAAAAGTTTGGTGCCAAGTCCAAGCCAGTCCTATGGATTTTCTCTGTAATCACTGGGGAGAAACACATCTCCAGAGAATGGTTTACCTACGCAAGTATCTGAGGTAGGTAGGACCAGAGAGTATCTGCTTCTCTTCAGTGGCCAGAAAGAGAGCCAAGATGACTAAAGAAGGTGAAATTAGTTACCTTGTTAATTAGTTATGGGAGCGTGCAAGCAAATTGCTAAGGAATTTGGAGGGGAGGCAGCATAACATAATTTGCTTGCCTCTGTGGTGTGTTCCCTGTGTGACCCATCTAAAAATTCTCACTCAAAGTCAGTGAGTGCCACCCGGGGGGGTGCCGCTGCAGAGGGGACCTCTACTGCAGGGGTGGGATCATAGCCTGATAGATGAGAGCACTTGGCACCTTCCCTGCTGGGATGAAGGACCTCCAGCATGGGTATCGCTGAGAGGGTGGAGATGAATCTGGGAGAAAAGGAGAGTGTTTCCCCAAATAGATGAGATGACTGCCCAGAACAAACACTGTGTAATCCACTATTCAGACAATGGTGGTTCAGCTCACGCTGCCAAAGCACAGTGTGGCACACACTGGGAGTCAGAGCAGTAGAGCATAAGTCCTTCCAATAAAATATATTTTGTCTTCTCAAATGGCATACCCAGGACTGATAATATTGCGTGAACAAATCACCAGGCCCAGGACTATACGCTCTGAACAGGCTGTCCTAGACACATCCACATGTGAGACAGAGCGACCTAATAATCCATCCCTGACCAGGGTGGCTTTATTCCCTGGGCTTGGCTCTTCGATCTTACCCCATCTTCTGGAGGGGATGTTTGTAGTATGGGCTGCAAGAAATACTTCATGGGAAAAGATCTATTCTAGAGATGTCTACATATTAATTTATATATAAGATAATACACATTAAATTCCAATATTCTTTCATTTTCAAAGTAACTAATTCTTTCATGAGAGCACACACTATAAGTTCAGCCATTTGGATTATTTTCCTGGTTTTCATTTTTATTTTGGTCTCTGGTCAATGCCAGAAGAGAGTTATCTGAAGTAATGCAACCGGGCAGTATTTTGCAGCTATTTTTCATGATAACAGCATTATATTTTTTTGTAGAGTGCTTTCTGTCGGGCCTTAAAATGAACAATATACTGAATTAATCAGAGACATTCTTTTAACCCTTTGTTGCTTGCAGGAAATGGGAAATATTATTCTTGACTGGGACAAGACTAGAGAGAGAATTTTTCAAAGCCCAGGAGTAAACAGGACCTTGTTCTTTGTAACACTGGATAAATGCTTTCTGGCTTTGAGTGCTTTGGACTGTGTGGATATCCTAAGCCAGGTTTTGCGTGTGTCAGGAGTGAACTATCTCCAACCTCATGTCATTGGGAGCCTCCCAAACGTTCTGCAGGAGGATGCTTTCAGAAACTTGTAAGCCATTTATTTTCCAGACACAATTAATTCTATGTAGTATTTGCTGACTATGTATACTTCTAAAAAGAGGTTACTGTATGGTCTCAGTCTATTTTCCAGATACAGCTTTCGGCTTATGTGTTGCTGCTTCTAAAAACATTTGCCCATGTGTGTGATTTTTAAAAAAAAAAAAAGTTAGCTCATTAGTGAACTAACATGCCCTTGTATCACTTAGATCAACAGTATTCAAGGACCTCTATGACAAAACCTCAGCAAATACACAGAGAGCTCTGTATGGTTGGATGAAGCAGATTCTACAAAAATCCTATAACATGAGTGGTATGTTATGTACAAAGTATTTTATTCTTGTCATAAGAGAAAAACAGTCAGCAAAAGGTCTATCCATTGTATTGAATTGTTTCCCAAATTTAATGCAAGTCTGTGTAAGAGTAGCTGTGTTGAATACCTTTGTTCCCGAATACAGTAAGCACAATATTTGTTATTCATAGCAAATAGTTCTCCGGAGATGCTTGCTCTTCATCTCTTCTGCACAGAGCTATAAACAAAGTCTCTGTAATTTATCTAAGACTTAAATAGAATACAGTTGTCAGGTACTCTGCACAGGTGTGTTGTTCACTTCTGACCTACTATTCAGACTAGAAAAATGGATCTGTCTCAGAATATATTAGCCAATGCACTGTTTAAAAATACAAAAGAAATGTAGGATGTTGTAAAAGTTCTAATGCACATGTCACTGACTCGGGACAAGATAAAAACAAAGTTAATTCTGATTTTATGTCTTTTACTGTAGTTGTTTGCCTTGTTAATGTGTCTTAAACAGATGTGCCACAGCTGGGACAGTGCAGGACACGCTCTGTGAGGGGCCTGTAAAGTGGCAGCCTCAGAGCCAGTGCTTGGGCTTCATTGAACATCCCAGCAGGCTGTCATGGGAGCATTTTAGACTTTTAGATGTGTATGTTCTTCCTCTTTCCCTGGATATCAAAGACAAAATGCCCACTTGCTTCAGTGAAGCTAAATTTGGCTCCTGGGACTTCTGAGGTTTCAAAATATCAGAGTAACCCATTAAGTCAATAGACAGGAAGTTCATGATGCTGCTGTGAGGTAGTAGTATTGCCAGTGCATTACTGGGGAAGCAAAGGTGCAGAACTTGCTTGATGATACTCAGCAGTCCCGGGAAAATCCCACAGCATCAGGTATCTTGGGTTGTGTCTGAAACATTAGTGAACCCTCAGTATGTAAAAGATCACCCAGCTTGGGAGGGACTAAGAATTACCATGCATGTCTTAAGTCCTGGTTGCTGCTTCACATGCAAAGCAGTGGAGATATGGTGAATCCACTCCTGAAGGCATTGGGCGTGGACTGGTTACTAGCTAGTTCTGGTACTATGAGCTGGACAACCCACCAGCCCTGAGCAGGCACAGTTGGATGGCTACCAACATCCAGGTTGGCAAGTCTAAAGCTCACTCAAGTATATCTGTACACTGTGGGTCACAGTACGGAGTGAGGGACAACAGGAGAGTCCTGAAATAGTCTAATTTATTCACTTTAACTTCATATGTGGGTAGTACTAGGACCACCTGGGAAAGGGATCAGCCCTCTTGCAGAAGCATCTTCTTCACTTAAGCTCAGCGGAAAAGAACCTTGAAAGAAGCCTCATATTTGCAGTGCTTATGGGGCCACCTCCCAAGCATTTCTGCTGGTTTTGGTGACAGAGAATTCATCACCATGTGTCTGTTGTGAGTGCACAAATGCAGAGGGCTTTTCTGTCACTGCTTCTCTTCACGGTGTCAGGCAGTCCCTGCAGCTGGAGCACTGGGTGAGCAGGAGGTGACATGTAGCTGCTATGTCTTAAGGGTCAAACCTTTCAAGAAATTTCTTTGCCACTCAGCCAATTGTTTCATATTAAAAACACTGAAGCATTCAGAGATAAAACGTGCTGGTAGCCCTTGCAAAAATAGGAGGCTGTAACTTTTGAAGTTTGTACCTTATTTAAAAATAATGAAACAGCTTTTGGGGATCACGGCTACCATGGTTGGTAACTGCAAGTCCATTCTGCTAAAGGCCACAGTCAACATCCTTAAATTGTGGTAGTTTTTGTTTAACTCTTCTATCATATCTTTCAACTCTTTTGATATTCCTGGTAATGGGAGTTAATATCACTTCAAAAATCAGAGGCATGACAGACAGGTCTGCTGGGAACATTGTCTTATCTCAGCTAAGGAGCTTAGATCTCTGTTTTCAAAAAAAACACTTACTAAATGGGGTACTTCAGCTTCTGATATTTATAGGCTGTTTTTTTCGTATACTGAAAACTGCAAAATGCACCAATTTTATTTTAACAGAGTTGTGAGTATCAGCACTGCTAAGGAATATGCTCAGAGGTATCACACACTGAGCCATCAAAATTATGACACTTTGGAGAACACACTTTCTTTGTGGCTCAAAGTGCCCACCTAGTCCACAAATACTGTTTTCTTGGGGATATTTGGATCTTGATTTAATTTTCAATCCTTGTGAGAATGTTAGCAAATGAGTGACATTTTTTAACTGTTATGCAGTATTTGTATTTTTTGCCAACCTACTTCCATATAGGTATATGAATGATTTTTCATTATTGCTATTGCATATTGCTGAAATGAGTGGTATCATCAGTAGATATATATAAGATGTATCAAGTGTTACAAAGTATCATGCCTTCCTGGTGTTCTTAAATAATATATATGATTAGGAAAACTGAATTTAAGAAGTGCTGCTCCATATTTAATAATATAGGTTTAATTTTTCCTGTCCTGTACTTTACCCATTTTCTATTTCAACAACATAAAACATTAATCATTTTCATATGAGAAAGTTTGAGACATTTGAATCACTATTTCATTTTCATCAAAAAATGTATGGGCTTATAAAAATGTGATGCTAAAATCTAGCTAAGGGAGGGAACGTGACTCTCTGCTAAGGATTTTTCTGATTTGCAGAATTTTTTTATTATTATTTACCAATAACAATGTATTGGGTACAATATATTGGAAAAATAATTACTTTCTTAACATTGTAGTGAGTATTTATTTGTGTTGAGACAGAGTTCAATGAATCAACTTCTTGGGTCAGTGCAGAAAACTTATGGATTTTGGGAAGATACATGGTCCATCTCCCATTAGAAGAAATCCTGAAAATTAGTCTCAATGAAGTAAGTAACAAAATGCGGTTGAATATATCATTGTCAAGTGTGATAAATGACTGAGTCCCAAATAGGGTTGCAATCAAAGTTTACAATTTATTAAGCGAATAGAGGCAAGCAAACAGCGCTGGGTGCGCCGGGAGTCTCCGCTCCACCAAGACGCACACCGTACAGTTCCTTTTTCTGGTTTATATATCTTCCAGGAATAGGTGTCTCTCAAACTCCTCTTGCTTTGGTTAGAGACAATTTCTTGCTTTGCTTAGCGACAATTTCTTGCTTCGGTTAGCAATATTCTCTTGCTTCGGTTAGCAATAAGACTGGTTTAAGCTGGTATGCTGGGATGCCTGTCAGGCGACCCCCGCAAGACACAGGAGCTACATACACCCAGTTCCTGTTTCTTTTCTTAGGCTTGCGGTTATACAAGGGTATGTAAGACAGAAGATCGTATTTCATCATGCGGCCCTAGCATTGTTCTATATTGACACGAATCAGATGGACACATTTCACAATCCCCCATTTTCTTTTCCATGGTATTGATTCGTGTTTTTAATTTCTAATCGAGTTAACACTTGCCGAATTGGTATCAATTTTGGATCTTCTCTTGTTTTTATTATCATCAGGGAATGAGTTTTCTCTTTTCCTCGTTCTGGGTCAACAGGTACCGCAGATATTTGCATTCCTTGTATAACCGAGTGTATTAATCTGGTAAAACAAGGTATTAAACATGGAATTATTAACAATCCTCTGCATATTCCCAATATAACTATCCCGATTTTTGTAAGCCAATCACCACCCATAAGGTCCCCCCATAATCCTTCAAGATTGATTCCATTCCAAGTTTGAACTGGGACATGTGCAATTTTCTTCATTTCTTTTACAAGCTCATTTACAGCTTTTCCTTCATCATCAATTTCTAAACAACAATTACTAAGGTTAAATTTTCCACAGACTCCTTCTTGTGCTAGCAAATAATCCAAAGCTAAGCGATTTTGATTCAAAGCAGTTCTCATCTTGGTATTTTGCTTTGCAATTAATCCAAGTGCATCTCCAGTTTTATTTACAACTATTTCTACTACAGCTTGTAACCTAATTATTCTATTAAGCATATATATTGGGGTCCTATAGCCCCAGGATCCGTCTTCTGCCCATATAGCTGGATCATAATAGGCAATGATTCTCTCGGGAGGCCATTCGTTATTTTTCCAGTGTCCGATTTGTAAGCTCCGCTCATTGCACCTTTTTCTTAGCCCATCAACTTCAACATACACTGGGACTCCTAATTGCTCTCCCCGATTTATGGATAACAGGAAAAAACTGGGTCTTATAGTTCTTAATATACAGGATCCTATCCAATTTTTTGGCAAGTTTGCATAGGCTAGTTTGCCACAGATCATTCATTTCCAGTGGGCTTCCCCATTTATCCCAGCTATTCTGAGTTTCATTCCATAGGTAACCTCCTTCACACTCCAGGTTACCTACTTGTCTCCCTTTGTTTTTTAGATTTTGCCAACAACTCCTTCCAATTATACTCGTTTGGAGTACCCATTGTTGTGTCCTATTATCCTTTTCCATTGTTTTCCTTACTTGGGGATCACTTATGTTGCTTTCCATAGCCTCCCATGGCCATCGTTCACCTTGATTTGTTCCACCACAAACATAACAATTAGTTATTTTCATTGACTTAGCAATGTTTTCAGCAAGAGCCACAAATAGATTTTTTAGCAGCTGTGGGAATTTCATATTTTACTCCTTTCTCTATTTCATGATAAAATGAGCTGAATAATAGTCTATGTTGCACAGATTCTTTTATCCTTTCTTTGATTTCAATATTAATAATCACACCCGGATCTTCTCCAGGTCTATATATCTTGAGTCCAATTTTGGTTATTTTTTCCTGTTTCCAAATTCCTAAATTTATAAGAGTTAAACTTACTAGATTGCAAGTACAGGTTGTACAATTACTGTCTGTCTGCACCCTTGCAATTGAAGCTTGTAAGTTCCCACATTGATAATAATATCCCCAGCCTTCAGTATCCCAGCATACACAGGACCATCCTCTTCTTCCACATAGGTGGTGCGATTGATACCTCGCTGTATTACTACTAAGTGGATAATTGGGATCCAGTCCACAAGAATATCTATATTTACCGGGACAGAGATATTTTGGTTGTTTTCTATAATACCGTCTCTACTCTAAACTCCCACAATTAGTATTTATATCATCATCTATAACATCGCACGCATCAAAGATTACCGACACTGATGTGCTCAAACTGGCTATGACCTCACTCGTTCCAATTAATCTTCCTACTTCCGAATTTGTCTTCATTTACACCCAATATTGATAAGGGAGTTCTTTTGGATCATAGCATACGGTCCTGTTACCTTTTCTACATAGAGCATATTGGGTTTGGTTATAAATGCCACTTCTTATCTTCTGATCTTTACAGTCATAGACCGTATGATACACCAAGGTTTGGGAGCTTATCTGTCCCCTTCTAGTAGTTGCAATACATTGACTGCAGTTGTTTGCCATAGCCTGGGTCAAGAAACTTACCCCGAGCAGGATCAGGAGAGGTCTGGTAAGGGTCATGATGATCGGTGGTCACAGCCCAAAGGGCTTGCAGCCCTCAGCAGACCTTCCAAGCCGCAGCACCAGTTCCCTATCCAGTCTTGCCCTCTTCCTTAACCTTAGGGGTTCTTATTATTAATTGCAGATGGTCTAAGTTTATACGGTATTACTTGGTTGAATCTACAGCAATAAAATCTGACCCATAGCAAATGATGTAAGGGGGTGGTGGTTTTACAACGGATACACCAAAGCTCCAAACTATGATTCAGATAATGCTCTTGTCTGCCTCCGGGGGAGATAAGTATTTAAAACAACGTGAGCACTTAGCCCTTAAAAATAAACAACACCATTTGCACAATGGACAGGCACTAGTACCAGCACCTTTCCAAGGATTCAAGGAGATGTGATCCCTTACTACCCCTCCCATGCATCAATACATACTAATGCATGATTACTTCCAAAGGTGACTTCTCAATTCTTACAGGAGTAGCCATAAAAAATTCCCACAACTACTTAGTTTATATTCTTCTTGATGGAAACTACTTCAAATTTGTTTGATGATCAGTTTGGTTTCTCCCGGTTCAGAGGTCACTTTCCACTCCTTCACTGGACCTTTTACTCGCGACACATGTGTCCATCCCTTTTCAGCAGTTCTCACAGCTGTTTCTGTAGTTAATAAAACATGAAAAGGTCCTTCCCAGAGGGGAGATAGGTTCTTTTCTTTCCATGTTTTTATTAGAACCCTATCTCCTGGTTTTAACTGATGAATTAAAAATCCTAAAGGTGGTGTTTGAGCCATTATTCTAATTTCTCTTAGCTCTTTTAATCTTTTCCCAATGGTAATTATATATTTTTGGACACTATGATCCTCAACTAAATTGTTCCCTAGAGGCATCCCTTGAGAATAAGGCATGCCATACAGCATTTCATACGGCGATAGTCGTTTCACTGTGTGGTTTAGTTCTTATGTTCAAAAGTGCCAATGGTAAGCATTTCGCCCAGGGCATTTGTGTCTCGATCATTAGCTTAGCCAATTGTTGTTTTATTGTTTGATTCATTCTTTCTATTTTCCCCAAGCTTTGTGGGTGCCACGGAGTATGGTATTCCCACTGAATACCTAGTGATTGACATAAGAATTTTATTATTTTAGAAGTAAAGTGTGTGCCCTGATCAGAATCAATGTATTGGATTATCCCATATCTAGGTATTAAATGTTCTAATAAAATTTTTACCACCATTTGTGCCATAGTTCGTGCTACAGGATAAGCTTCTACCCATTGTGTTAAATGATCTACTATCACCAATAGATATTTTATCCTCCCTACCTTGGGCAATTCAGTGAAATCAACTTGTACTTTCTCAAAAGGCCTGTAAGCTGTCTTCCTCCCCCCCCCCCGTGGCTACTTGTCGAAACACTTTCTTATTTATCTTCTGACAAGTTAAGCGACCTTGTGTGATTTGCTTTGCTATTTCAAAAATCTCAATGCAGCCAAATTGTTTAAGGAAATGATCACTTAACGCCTTCATACCCCAGTATGTTTGTGCATGCAGACGTTATAATATTTGCCTAGCATAGGCTTTTGGCAACATCTCTTGCCCGTCGGGCAGTGTCCATTTTCCTTGTTCTAACTGAGCCCTTATTTTTCCCAATTTTGTTTGTTCCTCAGGGGTAAACCTCTTTTCTCCTTCCTCTTGTTTTTGGGCTTCTTTATCTGCTAAATTATTTCCTCTGGTTCAGTAATCTAATCCCTTCTGGTGTCCCTTCACATGTACCACTGCTATTTCCCTCGGTTCTCTTTTAATGCCCTTAAAATTCTTACTATTAATTCTTGATGTATAAGATTCTTCCCTTGAGCATTAATTAAACCTCTTTCTTCCCAAATTTTTCCAAAAGTGTGGACTACCCCATATGCATATTTAGAATCTGTAAATATAGTCCCACTTCTTCCTTTTAATAGTTTCAGGGCCCTACATAGGGCATACAGTTCACAAGCCTGGGCTGACCATGATGGACTCAAAGGTCCTGATTCCACAGGCTTCAGGTACTGATTAATTATTGCGTATCCTAATCTTCTTCTCCCTTCTACCACTCAGGAGGAGCCATCTACAAATAGTGCCTCTCCTTTCTCCAACTCAGTATTCCTTAAATCTGGCCTCACCTTAGTCTGGGTCTCAATTACCTCTAGACAGTTATGTTGTAGTTTTTCTGATGGTTCTCCAAACAAAAACTGTGCTGGACTCTGAGCAGAGGTCACCCTCAGTTCTAAGTTAGGGGAGTCAATTAGTATTGCCTCATACTTTAGGATCCGGCTATCTGTTAACCATTTTTCCGCTTTTTGTTGTAAAACACTTCTGACATTGTGTGGAGTATACACCTTTAAAGGAGCACTAAAGGTAATTTTCCTAACTTCCTCTGTTAATAATGCCATAGCGACCAAAGCTTGGAGACAAGCAGGCCATCCTCTACTTACTGGATCAAGTAACTTAGAACAATACCCCACGGGTTTCTTAATTCCTGCCCAGTCTTGAGTAAGGACTCCATATGCTGTCTGGCTTGATGTATTTACAAAAAGATAGAAAGATTTTTCCAGATCTGGGAGGCTCAATACAGGTGCTTGGATTAATGCCTTTTTTATCTCCTCGAACTTCTGGTCATCTTCTGTAAACCACTTAAGTTGGTTATTAGTTAATTTCTCATATAGGAATTTTACCTTTTCGCTATAGCTTTCAAGCCATGGTCTACAATATCCTAATAATCCCAATATTTGCCGAATTTCCTTTTTAGTTTTTGGGGGTCTTAAGGATAGGATCCCAGATACCCTGTCAGGATCTAACTTCTTTTTTGCCTCACTCAGCCAA
Source organism: Gorsachius magnificus (assembly GCA_034008185.1). Taxonomy (NCBI): domain Eukaryota; kingdom Metazoa; phylum Chordata; class Aves; order Pelecaniformes; family Ardeidae; genus Gorsachius; species Gorsachius magnificus. Next base: position 9,272,808 of record CM067087.1, on the reverse strand, counting down.
TGCCCTAAGTATTTTACTTCCTGTTCTACGAACTGTAATTTTGATCGGGACACCTTTAATCCCTTTTCTCCTAGAAAATTCAACAATTTAATAGTAGCTTCTCGGGTTTTCTCTTCAGTATTTCCTGCTACTAATAAATTGTCCACATATTGCAATAATTTTACCTCCCTTGGTAATGTGAAATCTTGTAAGATTTTTTTCTAAAGTTTGTCCAAATAGATTTGGTGACTCTGTAAACCCCTGGGGTAGCACAGTCCATCTTAATTGTTGTTTTCGTCCCATCTCAGGGTCCTCCCACTCAAAGGCAAAATAATCTCTGGATCCCTCATCCAGAGGGCAGGCCCAAAAGGCATCTTTTAAATCTATTACACTATACCAAGTATGTTTGGGGGATGTATGACTCAGTAAAGTGTAAGGATTTGTCACCACAGGGAATTTAGTGATTGTTCGTTGATTTACAGCTCTCAGGTACTGTACCACCCTGTATGACCCATCCAATTTCTTTACGGGGAGGATGGGTGTATTATGAGGTGACATACATGGTTCTAGAGTTCCTTTTTTCCAGAAGTCTGACTACTGGTTTTAACCTTTTCGACCCTCCATTGGTATAGGGTATTGTTTGACTCTAATTGGACGATGTGGATCTATTATTTGAACATTTATGGGGTCTATTTCTATCTTTCTAGTTTCCCCTTCCTTATACCATACTGAAGGGTTAATGACTTCTTCATCCTCTTGTGTTAAAGTGTATAATTTAATCTGCAATTTGTCTCCTTGACTCTGAATGCTCAAGTTTAATCTCAAAATCAAATCCTTTCCTAATAAATTGTACTCCACTTCAGGGAGCAAAAGTAAATCATTAAGGCAAATTTTCTTCTCTGTTTCTACTTCTACATCTTTCAAGATAGGTACTTTAAAAGGCTCTCCTTTTGCCCCTATTACTGACATATAACTCTTCCCTTCTTCTATTCCTTTTGGAAGTTTTTGAATAGTGGATTTTTCAGTTCCTGCATCCACTAAAAATAAAACCTCCTCTTTATGGGGACCAATTAATAATTTTATCAAGGGCTCCATTGATGTTGAAGTCCCCAGAAGATATAGCCCCTGACACCCCTATTCTGCTTTGAATATTTTCTCATCTTGTTCCCGCTTACGACAGTTCCTCTGAACATGGCCCTTCTTGTTGCAATAGTAACAGACAGGAATTGTGAATCTCTCTCGATACGGTTGTCCCCTGGGTGTTTTCTCTATTCCTCAGCAGTAAATAAGATCCCTAAAATGGACTGTATTTCTTCCCAGGTATAAGTATTGGGGCCTAGGAATTGGTCCAGTTTTTCAGCTGCTCCAAGGGGATCATCTAATAGGGTCCCCGTTTCTTTCTTGAAATTTCTTACATCTGTGGTATTTAATGGGACTGCCACAAACGCGATGCCTCCTTGATTGGCTCCGAGGGATACCTCTCGTAAGGGATATAGAGAAGCTCCTTCAGATACGGCAGTCCTACTTCTCGTACATGCAGCCGGAGGTCAGTCTAATTCCGGTGTTGTTAGTGGTGGAGGTGGGGGCAGTGGTGGAGGTACCATGGCCACCAGAGGGGGAGCCGCCACCCGGGGTGGATTGTTAGGATATGGAGGTGGTAGGTTATCCAATGGCTCCCATTTATCAACTTTTTCTTTTTCCTGTTTTTCTTCTTCTTCTTCAAACTTCTCCTGATCCATAATCCTGCATAATCACTTTCCTCCTGGCTAAAAGGTTCCTTTGAATTAACATATATATTTAAGGCCTGGCAAATCCAGTCCTCAAAGGATTCTAAAAACAAGTTAAAAACCATGTGGTCTTAAAGGTTTCTTTGGTCATTCTACCATGCAATACTGGACTATTTTTAATTTACTTTCACCTTTTCTGGGGCCCCTATCGTTCCAATTTCTAATCATTATTCCTAATGGACGTCCGGTAATTTGCTCCCTTTCTTCTGGTCCTGGGTCCTCCTTCTGACCCATCTAGGAATTTTACTGTGGCAATTCCTACAGCCCTTGATTGCCTTAGTAAGAGTGTCTTGCAGGGGGTTTAGGACCTATCACCCACCCACGAATCCTATAGGAATCACTTCGGTCCTTCACCGGCCCAGTCCCTCGCGGGAGATTGGAACTGCAGTTAGACGACCTCCACAATCGCTTCGGAACTAAATTCGGTCTCAGTCACACTCTTACACACACAGGCAACCGAATCCCACCCAACCGAACGGTATACACCTTAAATACTTACGACTCCGTCGTCTTCGTTCGGATCTTCGCGTGCAGAATTATGGGCAGAACATACTGCTGCAGCAATAAGACTGGTTTAAGCTGGTATGCTGGGATGCCTGTCAGGCGACCCCCGCAAGACACAGGAGCTACATACACCCAGTTCCTGTTTCTTTTCTTAGGCTTGTGGTTATACAAGGGTATATAAGACAGAAGATCGTATTTCGTCATGCGGCCCTAGCATTGTTCTATATTGACACGAATCAGATGGACACATTTCACACAAGTGATGTCAGCTACAAACAATATGAACACAAATGCAAACTTAAACATGAAAAAGAAGTTTATATATTTAAATTACTTAAATATAAAGTGAATCCAAATTCATTGTCAACCAAATATTCTTCTCTTTTTTTGAATTTGAAAGTGCCTATCATTAATATCTAATTATTTATCTGTATCAGACTTCTGTGACTTGTACTGAAAGAAAGATAGAGGCTAATGATAGAAGACCCTCAAATTATTTGACTGTTTGACAGAGAATCACTCACTCATCTTTGCCTTCAAAAATACTGTATTATCCAAATCTGTCATCTTCCTTTCTCTATAACATGAATGGAGTCAATTAATTTAGAGTCTCAAATGTATTTTATTGGATGTAATTGTTTCATAATCCTGACACATGATTTTGTACTGGTCAGATAAGACTATTCATTAGCTACGACAATGCAACAAAGCAGTTGGACACAGTGTACGATATCAGACCAGAGTTTGCACAAGCTTTCCTGGAAAGAATAAACTCATCAGGATTTGATATGAGGAACACCTCAACTATCTACAGGCAAGGCTGCTTTTCTTTTTCTTCTACGGCTGTGTATAGAGAGAACAAATACATAAGGAGAAAAGAAAGGAGCAATAAGTAGCTGATTAAATTGTTGATGTGGCATGGCTTTTTCCTTCCAGCAGAAAAACCTAGGCTGAAATCCAACCCTAGTTAGCAACAGTGAAGAATTGCTACTTTATGAATTTTTGGAGGTGTGCCTAATTAGAGCTGGGAGACCAAATCAGAGCTCCATCGCATTGTACAGTACAGCAGTAAAATAAATTGGGATAGCGGGACATGAGTTGCCTTGGCTGTTTGAATCACAGAAGATGGGGGTGTTTTGTGGAAATCATGTTACAGTTAGGATTAAGGAGGAAATCCTGGCTCATGCCAGCCAGGACTGCAAGTGATTTTTAATTGGCATGGGTGTGACCAGAGAGGTCGCACAGTGAAGAGGTGTGAAGCCCCTCCTGCTGTCCTCTGTGTGGCCTGCAGGGTAGAGCTGAGCCACGTTTAAGCGCATGTGACTGTTGTGTGTGTAAGCAGGAAACTGGATTTTCAGGGCTGTCAAATCAGCACTGAACTTACTTTAACAATGATAAAAAACCAAAATAAACTGCTCTTACTCATAAATACGCAGTGAATGTGAGCTACCTGTGAGAAAGTGCCGTACTCCACATTTACATTTACACTGTCATATAAATGGATGTATTTAGTCCCAAGACACCACTGTCTGAAGTTATTTGTAGTCTCCTTGGGGGATACCTTGGAGTTTTAAACTAATGGAGATTATGCTTTATGGCTTCAGAGCTCCTGTCATTATTGCAATGTAACTCGCTGACTTCCATGAAGTGTTACTGATTGTTGGAGATGTAAGCAAGTGAAGAATTATGCCCACGCTCTAAATTTCAATGTCAGAAATCTTAAAAATTATTTTACCACTCATGAGAGGTGCCACATTCTCACAGATGAGAGAAATGTCATGCTCCATAATCCTTAATATATTCCATTTTTACAACACACTTATTTTATATTACTCATTTTAACCATACTGATGATTTAAATGCACTTTTACTTTTAAGAAGTAGTATTATTCATTGCTGCTAATCCCAAAGGAGATGAAGAGCTCTTTGTGGCTATGCCATAATGCATCAGAAGGTAATTATTTGTTATAAAAATGCAGTTATAGATGTTTCTTTGATTTGTATGTTAGTTTGAGGATGTCCCATGAATTCAGATGGGCTGCTGAAGCAGCATTTTGTTGTATCACTAAGCAGGTTGTTGTTGAGGGACTAGAGGAACTAAAAGCTAAGACATTCTGCACTGCAGAATTTTACTGAGCTTGTGATAGTGCTGCAGCATTGTCTGCTGTTGATTTAGTTCACATCTGGACATTATTGCCTAGACTCTGCTTATGCCTGTATCATTGAATTGCTAAAAACCAGATTGTAGCAGGAAAGCTGGGCTTTGTAGGTTCTTGTCTGTGTAAATTATGAAAGCAAGGGCTAGTTGTTTACAGTGACAGGGGATTGATTCAGGCATCCTACAATCGAATTCATCACCATCACTATGAAGTATAAAGTCCAGAGAGAGCGATGCACAATTCAGACCTCCTTTACAGGGCTGCAGGTAATGGCAGTAAATAAGCATGAAGCCTAAGTCAGAAGGCCATCTACAGCAGGTGCTTACCCTTGGTGGTATGACTGCTTCTCTCCACCAGCTGTGGTTGTGGTGGTGCTTTATGGAGGTTAATGGAAATGCTGACTTCAATATTACAGTGTGGGTACTGTGGAGGAAAATGAGCTCCACATCTGGTTCACAACACTGCCTTGCAAACTTCTGTGCTGGCACCACTAAGACAGCGAGCCTCAGCCTGTTTTCTCCTAGCCAGTGTTGAGTTGGACAGGCCTCCATCCATCGGCCAGTCATGTTTGATGTGAAATACAGCAGGTGCTGTTTAAACCTGAAACGATAAAGAGGCTATGCAATGCTATAGTTGCTGCTCTGGCACATGAATGAGTTATGTTTCATGTGAAATCCAGGCAGGATTTAGAGTTCAAAACATCCAATCAATCCAGATAAGAACTCAGCAAGCTACTTCTAGAGACTTATTTAGCCCTTCATCCTTTTCAAATCAGAGATTATACTGCAAATTCTGCCAAGGAGTGGAGTCATTAACTGGGAAAATCCAGCCATGGACAAATGGCACGAGGAAACAAATTTTTGACAGCACAAGCAATCTGTGTAGAGTTCAGCCGAATACAGAGAATAGTGCATATGTCTCATACCCAACTTTCAGGCCATGTGGAATTTTAAAGACTGCAGTTTAAGGCACTGGTGACAGACAGAAATTACTCAAGTTTTAAGCACAAGTAGGGTGCACCATGCTATATTTCAGTCTCCTGAGAATTATACCTTTTATGTCAGAATTTTGCTAATGTATTTTCTTCTATATAGGCTAGGTTTATTGGTTTGCTTTTATGATGACATGGAACAGATGGATGCTGCTGTGGCCCAGGCTTTACTTCATCAGATGATTAAATGCAATCAATTGAGAGGTTTCCAGGCTGAGGTTCAGAAGGTGGGTACAGTGCTTGTTCTTCTTGCCTAACCTAATCCTGAAAACAGAGGAGAAGGGACTTTCTTCTTGAATTTGGAAAGAAAAGAGTGAAAAATGACTGGGATTGAAGAAATAAATGGAAATGGTTCTTGATCATATAATGCAAAGAATAAGAGCCCATTTTGGTTTTTTTACGGTGCTCATTCTTTTCTCATTGTTTCCTCCCATTTCATATTCCTTTGACAACTGTGGTTCTGTTTTTGAATCTTTGTGAAGTGTGTGCAGTCACTAAGTGGTTGCCAATGCATATTCCAGAAATTCCAGTTAAAGTAGTTCTTGGCAGATTTTTATTTACCATCTGCTTTTTTTGTTTACTTTAGCTCAAATCTCAGCTCCTGAATATTGCCATGCAAAACCAGACACTGAATGATATCCTTGGATCTCTGTCAGATGCTGTGGTTGGGCTAACTTCAAGTCAGCTGGAATATTTGTCACCTGAAGCGGTGCATAATGCTATTGCAACATTAAACCAAGTCTCTGGGTGGGCAAAAAGCCAAGTTATGATTTTATCCAGTAAATACCTCTCTTATGAAAAGGTACGTCTGATAACAGCTTTCCTACCTTCTGTTTTTAAAAGTTAAGTGGCTTTTTCTCAATGATAATCGTGGATTTTGAAAAGTTTAGTACCAAACTTCTTTTTAGTTCTTTTAGTGATCTGAACATTTTGTTTAAATCAAATAAAAACATCCAAGACTGTACCTTCCAAAGTAGTTCTCTAGTAACAGAGAGAATGACTGTTTGCATTTGGCAGATGTATATATTATTTTGTCTGTATCACCACCCTATTCATGATCAGACATCCCAGACTATTTATTCAAATATACTGTAATGGAAGGAATCAGGGTGCTTTCTAAAGTTGCAAAAAAAGAAGCCTCTGAGACAATTGTCACATTTGTTCCCTGGACAGTCTTGTCTGAATTGAAAGAAATCTGAGGAAAGTGCATTCCCAGGCAAGAAATGTTTTAAGTATTCAAAATAGTAATTTTGATTTATTTATTAACTTTTGCTTTTAAATATATCTGCTGTTCACAAGCCAGAAAACTTTCTGTTTGTTTGTGCTGTTATCTTTGCAGGTTTTATCATTTTATAATGTTAGTCAAATGGGCGCGTTGGTAACTGGTATTAGCACCCAGTCATTCTACAGCATGAACCCAAAGGAGCTTTCTCAGATTATTCGAGGCACAACGTCCCAATACTTACCTGACTTATCGCCTGCACAACAGCAAGGGATCCTCAGGAAGGTGATTATAAACTTGAGTGTGTAGCAGGTTCCTTCTGCACAAGAGCACAATAACCAGATATGCAGAGCATGATTTAAAATGTTGTCACCGAGATATGTGTTTTAACTCAATATTTCTAGCATTCTTTCTGAACACCAAGTGTATTTTGAAGGCTGTCTTTTGCTTATTCCTGTGGCATTTTTAATACTGACATGTTTTTCCTTTATCTTCTTAAGGGAAATATTACACAGACTATAAAGAAGGGCAAATCCTGTAAATCTAAGCATCAGTTCTGAAATGCCATGTGTTTATCTGTTCCTCTTTTTAGATAGCTGCATCTGGACATTTTTCTTCATCAGTCAAAGATATACAAGGAGCTTTCTTTAAAGAAACATCTCTTTCTGATTTATGGAAGCAGACTGGATATAATTCTTCAATGATGAAAGAAAAAGAACTAAGAAGAAGCCAGGTAAAAATTATTATGCAATTCCCATTCCACTGCAGTTTCATGTGATGGGAGAATAGGAAAAGTGTTGTAATACCTATGTGTTCAAGGAACATAGGTAAAAGGAAGGAACTGCCCCAAGTATATCTTGACATAAACAACCAGAGGTCACTTAGAGCCTAGGCAGCATTATGAGACAGTGTTACAGAAAGGAAAGCATTAATATGCTGAGTTTAAGACTTCAGGATTCTACCACATAAATTTTCTCTTTCCAGTATTGTATATTAGACATTTGCATCTACAATCAGCCCTTTGGCTCTGTCCAGAAAGATGCAAGGTTGCACCAGATGATCTCCAGAGGTCCCTTCAAACCTAAATTATTCTGTGATTGTGTCCCATGAACATGTTTAATATTATCCCATAGTGCCAGTCAGTGATGTATTGTCTTGTGAAGAAGAAATTCAGCACTGGATGCCAACCTTTTGGTTGCCCAAACTAGACCATAGAAATGCCTTTAAAGTACGTAAGAGAGTTAGGCATACAAAAACCTTGCAGTAGTTATTGCCTCTTACAACTGAATTACCTAAGCTTAACTTTAAATATGGTGGGTTTTATTTCAGGCTTTGTATCTGTATGAATTACTGTCTAAGAAAAACTATCCTGTTGACCTGCTAAGGTATGGATGATAGTCTCTCTTGAAATAGAGTTTAAGTCTAGTTTTGTGATGAGAGCGACTTTGAGGTAAACATAAACACTATGTGGTTATTTTGTACTGTCTTATGTTTGTTCGTTCCTTGGTACCACAGGATAATTCACCTTCCTCATTAAAAAGGGGCTCCAAATCCAAAATCTGGATCAAAGCATTGCAGAGGTTTTAGTATTTTAAGGCTCAGTCCACATTTTTCAATTTGATTATGTTTTTACTTTCAATAGCCTTTCGATTACAAGAAAGGGGAAAGAGTCAAGAAACTATCTTAGGATGTGGTTGTGGGGAGTAAGGATTAGATCCTGCTTAAGCATTCAAAAGATTGAACTTTGCTTTTCCTATCAGCACAGGACAGCTTGTGAAAGGAGTAACTTGTCAACTCATTGAAAGTATGGGCACAGACTTTTTTTTGAACGCTTTTAAATTATTTGAAAAGAATCTTCATCTGCTTTCTCCCTATCAGGTAAAACCAAAAAAAAAAGACTTTGTGTACATAAACATACTACCCAATATCCAAACTGTAGGTAAATTAGAATTTGGTTAATTCTATTTTCATTTTTTTCAAAATCTTGTGTGTGTGAACTTGCTGTTAACATATTTAATTTAAATCTTTTATGTGTGAATTCCTCTCTTATCATACCTCATTTTGACAGTTTCATTTGTCACTTACAAACTGCAAGAAATTTCTGCAGTCCTTCTAACTTCCTAACTCACGAGTAATCTGTTTGGAAATATATGTAAGTTTTGAAAACACACAAATGCTCTCATGCACCCAAATATAAAGTCTTTAATCTCTGATGTCTACAAAAAGAAAATTCTAAACTACTTTAAAAAAGCCAAAGAAAAACGCTCTCTGAAGATAATATGCAGGTTTATATATGCTAATTTATAAGCTGTAATAAACAAACCATATTTTCATTATTCCTCAAAATTTCCAAACATTTAAGGTCTTAAATTTTTGTTGCTTTTAGGTTAATTGTTTGGCTTGGAAGTTTTGGGAAGTCTCCAACGCATCTATTCCTCCATTCCTTTTATTGGTGCTTCCGTAAGTTACATCTCACAAACTATTAAGTTACTGCATTTGTAGCAGTACATTCAGAGTACTTCTGAGCACTTTTTTAATAACCTCTTCAGTCCTAAGAAAACTGATGATTCAAACAAATGGTAATTTATAAAAAGCAGTCACTGACTGTAGCCAAAATCTGTGTGAAGTGTAATCTGTGTCAGGTAATACCTGATGTCTTTTAGTACAGCTCATTTTTCTCACAATTATGGATTCCTTTGCATCCTTGAAATCAGCCCCCCTTGAAGTGCTCTGCGTACTGACTGAATCATGGTGCAGTGGTGTGGCAGCAATGAAAAAGTTTGTAATGTTGCTGCTTATACTGTTGCTGATGCCTGCCAAAATAAAGGGGTTAATTCATTGGGGTTTTTTGAGCATAATTTAGAATCACAAAACTAATTTAAACGTAGCTTATCCCCCCCCCCCCCCCCCCCCGAATTCTGAGACTTGATTTGCTTATTTGTTTAGGTTTTCTTTTTTTTAAGAGTGGGTGTGTAAGACAAAACTATTGGGTACTGCCCAAGCATATTGCTCTGTATGGTTAAAAACATTTCAGTGTGTTTAAAGACATTTTCGTAAGCTAGCAAAACTTTGCATTATATATGTAGCCAAATAATATTCACTGACAGCTTTTTTCCTTAGAAAAATTTAAAAAAATAGTTGTAGCTTGATAGGAACTCCTGAATTTTACAACTTGTTAATTTCCCTTTTTCTTTATTTCTTTCTTCCTACATGCTTAAAGGGATAAAAGGGAATGAGAACTATTCTTTCATGGATTTTTTTTTTTTTAATTGAAAAAAAGTAAGAAAAGAAAATAATTCTGTTTGAAAAGGCATTGCTCTATTTAAAAACAATAAAATAATAATATAAAGACTTTAATACAAGGCTTTCTACAAACTGCAGCACCAAGTTATTTGGCCAATAATTGCATGTTGCTTGTTGAGGGCCATCAGAAGTTGCTGGTGCTCTTGCCTACAAACCCTGGTAAGGTTGGGCTTGTGCAGCTTTAGGATGTGGCTTTATTTGCAAAGACTGCCTGCCACTCTGGGTGGAGAAAAGCATAATTTTGTTTAATGTGGCAGGCCTTCTTGGACTTTGATAAAAAGGAAGCCTACTCTAAAACTACTTGCTGTCCTTAACCTACCAACCACATCTTCATTCATCAGAGAATTATGCCTTATAAAAACGAGAAAGGATAAAAGTTTCTGAACTGCAGACAGTCGTCTTTCATATGGTGTTAAACATCTTAGAGCACTTTCATCCACTTGCAGCTATTTATAACCCTTAGCCATTTTTTGAAGTGAGATTGATGTGCTGATGAACTGGAAGAAATAATGTAAGTTAAAGTAAGGTGTAAATTGATTGCAATTTTTCTGGCCTGGCTGGTTTATAATTTTTCAAGTTCAGACTTGTCTTTAAATTCTTCTGTCATCACAGATTTTGTGGGTGTGGTTATGGGTGTATGAAGGTCAGTTTACATTCTGAGACCATTTGAATTCTTTCTGCAGGATTGAGTACCTGGAGTATGTCTCAGGCTCTTTGTGTGTCCCTTTCATTGAAAGTCTGGGGAAGACTGAGATGGACCTTTTGAATCCAAGCCTTCACAAAAAGAATGCTGTCCTGCAAAAAGTACAGGAGTGCTTGGTAGGTATGGCTAGGAGGGGTCAGCAGTGGAGGGGGAGCTGCAAAAAAAGTAATCTGTAATTAACCACTGACAATTCCAAACTAAGTGAGAGTGGTTGATTAGTTTTCTGACCCTTTATTGTCATGTGGTACATCGCAAAGTTATTCTGCCTCTATTTGTACTCTTCACTCCATGTGTGCATGCTCATGGTCTATTCTATACAGTCAGCAACCTGAGACACAGGCTATCCTGCTCTGTGTTTGTGCAGTGAAACCGTAGCTGATGGACTCTGAGAAGAGTCCAAAAGGGAATAACACAGCATGCTAATTTCTTCATCATCACAAGCAAGAGCAGCTTAGACTATTGCCTAGCTCAGAGAAGCTCTTGGTGCCAAGGCCCCAGCAACCTGCTGTAGCTGACCTGATTTGAGTGGAGGAGCTGGACCGGGTGACCTCCAGAGGTCCCTTCCAAACACAGCCATCCTGGGGTTCTGTTTACACATATTACTGTACTGCATTTCATACAGTAATGTCAGTCACCATCTATGTAAGTTCTTGACTTACCCATCTGTATTCTTATGCTTTTTTCGTGTACTGTTTCAATTTTATTGTTCCCTGCCTAAGGAAACCTTTTTATGGCTTCCTTAACAACTTTCCTTGACTGCATGCATGTTACGAAATGTTCTCATGAAATGTCACTGCTGAGCACAGTGAACTGGCCAGGACAGCCTGGAGCTGACCCATTTGCACTTGGAGCTGTTTGCCCTTGCTCCAAGTGGTGCTAGTCCTGTAGAGCTGTGCGTGGCACAGGGAGCTCCATGGGACTGGTGGTGGTACCAGGAGGATTTTGTGACTTCTGCTGTCTGGGAGCTGCAGCAGTCACCAGTTTTTAAGGGAAACTAGTTCTTTGGTGTAGCTGTGAATATTCATGTCCTTATACATACTAACCAGCCCTATAATCCCTAGCTGCTTGAGAAACCCCTCAGAGGTAAGGCTTCTGACAGCAAGAGCTTGTAGCCCCTTTGCCACAAGCTTGGGGCTACGTGAGGTCTCTGCTGCCAGGCAGAACTGCACCACCTCTGCAGGTGCTTGGTGGTCACCTGGATATAGAGATTGTGGCAGGAGATTTCATTTTAATTATTTTTATGTGTGCTTCAATATGGAATAAAGAAAACACTGAAAGCTCTGACAAATGCCTATTAAATATCACCAGTTGCATTAGTAAAAGCAAAAAGTATAAAGCAGTCCCAGCAGAAATTGTAGATTAAGTTTCCAGTGAAAACTGTTGTGTCTTTGTTCCTTAAAGGGTCACAGAACTTAAATGTGTTGTGATGCGGTTCAATGATACAGGGCAAGAGCCAAGATTAGCTCTGCCGACAAGGTAAATGCTTCTTGTTTCAGAACGGCTCCATTGCTGATGAATATGATGTTGACCTACTTGGAAATCTAATCTGCCACTTACCTCCAGCCTTTCTACGTGGCAGAATGTCCCTGAAGGCAATGGCAACAGCCCTTCATCAGTTCAAACTCTGCCAACAGCTCAGCCATGAGCAGAAGGCTGAAATTAAATACAAACTCCTTGAGTTATATGGGTAAGGTATTAGGTATACCACCTTGCTTATGATGATGGTTAAGCCATGCAAATACCAACAGTTTGCTTTACCCTGATAGAACTGCAATGAAAACAACACAAAGCAACTTGTATCACTGGCCAAGCTTGGGGTCTCAGTCCACTAGAATGACATTTCTGTTCTTGTGTGTAATGTGATAACTGTGGAACAAAATACAACCCCAGGGACACCCTGTATGACCTAAGTTCCAGAGGAAATGGAGAGAAAGTGTAGTGTTTGAGGAGGGGCAGGCAAACAGACTCCCTGGCATGGCAGGAGAAAGGGCATTACAGGCAAAGAATTGTGCAGGAATGCAAAGAATGGGAAAATGGAAGTCGGATACTCAGTGTGCTGGTGTGAGAAGAGAAATAAAGAAGACTGTAAGCACCTGTGGCAATGGGAGAGAGTTAGAGAAGAAGCAGAGGGATATAAAGTTCAACCAAGAGAAGTAACAAAGCGGACAGCATCTTAGATGTCATTAATGACTCAGATTAGGAGGCTGATTGGAACCACACTGCTGTATCGGTCATGCAAAAAACAAAGCCATCCTCTACTTGACAAGAATATACTGTTTCTCTTTTGCATTGTCTCTTAGACGTATCTTTCATTTGAAACGGGAGACTGAATGCGTAGTTGCTAACCATCCCTTCAGCCACAGAGTCTGTCACTTGATCCACCTAATCATTTTAGTTGCTCGTTCAGGTTCCTCCTAGTCAACATTTTTCTGGTAATGGAATAGCTGTATTTTCCACCAGATCCCATCCCTGCATTAATCTCGATACAAATCCATTTTATTGAATCATGAAACTGTGCTAAATAATTTTTACTTATTTTATTTTGAAAATATTTGTCTAGTCAAACATCCTCATAGTGGAGCAACAAACCAAATAGAGTTTTATGTGAGAACATGCACGAATAACAGATTTGTTACTACCATCTTCTTCAGGCTCTTTCAGGCTGAAAATTATTTGTCAGAGTGCTTTCTTAACTCAGCCACCAACTGGGTTGGCTAACATTTGTCTAATTTGTTTCAAATATGCCAAACCTGCATAGTGCTAAGCTACATACATTTTGAAACACCCAGCACCACTCAGAACTGAACGTGAACTTAATTTTTAAGACCTGAAATTCCTACAAATAATTTAGCATGTTATTTCAAGAGATATGGTACCTATCATAGAATGGATCTTTCATACAGAAATGGCATGTCATTAGATGTGACTCTTCAAGGTGTTAGATCTGCCTTCCTTAACTCTTGACGTGGCAGATGAATGAAATAGCAGACAGTAAAAATACGGAGCTAATAAGGTATGGATTTAAATCTTCTGTTCCATCACCTATGTTTTGTGTTTCTATCCCTTAGTTTTTAAAAAGGCAGCATTAGCAGCAGATTGATGCCACACTGAGTTACTTTCCTGAGTTGTTGACTGAACTCCATCTTTTCAGAATGAGAGGGAAACTGTCAGTTTCTCCTAAGTGCGCATGGACCTGTTTTTCAGAAATGTTGAGCACCCACGGTTCCTGCTGACATCAGGGAAAGTTACAGTTGCCCAACACCAATGAAAAATAGCCCCTGAACACCTGAAAATAGTTAAATATTGGAATAGAGGAGGGGTTTTTTAATTTATAAGCAAGTACTGGCAAGTATTGGTTGCTTGGAGTGTTAGCCACATTGGTCCTTAGGATAAGATTCTTGGAAAAAGGATAGTTTCAATTTTGGTTATGAGGTTTGTACTTCTCTTCTGATACCGTTTTGCAGGCTACTATTGCGGTATGAACCTGATAGAAAATGGTAAAGTTTCTTTTAAAAAAAGAATGATTTCTCCTTGCTTGAAGACTGTAATGCTAAGAATATTATGACTATTGAGGGGGAGAGAGCGCTCCGTTACCACAGTATTTGAAGGCTTTCTCTGAATATATTGAAAATTCCACTAATGCCCTATATATCACAGAGAAATGAGAAAATGCAATCTGATGTTAATACGCATGAATCATCACATTGGCATAAAAGCATCTGTGTTTCCTATATGATACAGTGTAAGAAAAACTCTGAAGTTTTAGTGTAATTTTGATTGCAAATGTTCTTCATTAATACAATTTTCTAAAATACTTCTTCAGCTCCCCAAACAACTGGACAGGTGAAACGACATTAGATGTTGGACCATTCATAGCTCTGCTGTCAAAAGGGGAATTAAATGTCCTTGCTGAAAAGGTATGTTTTTATTACAGCTTTTAAATTTTTAAAAGATATTGTTAGAATTTGGATTTGTGAATGTCATAATGCTGTCTAAATTATGTAACCTGAATGCCAAGTTAGGTAAATAATTCTCTTGTCAAGGAACCATGTGTTAACATTTCACACATTCTTGACTCCATCAAAATTTCTGAGATTTCTTCTTGAAAGTAATGGTAATATAAACAATTACTTGCAAGTATGTGATGTTAATTGTACATTGTCATGTAGAAAAAAAAAAGTGCATTTATAGTGATGCAGACTCAAACACTTTTAGTACTTTACACCTTGCAGTGTTGTTTCCTCTATTGGCCTGCCTTCCAACCATAAAAGATATGTTTCTTAACCTCTTAATACTGGGATCATAATGATCAAATTAGCAGTTTTACTCATGTGGCCCTTTGCCCTAGGGGCAATGTAGCACACACAGGAATAACCGATAGCCTCAGCATTGCACTTCATGGTTTCTTTGCCCTCTTTAGTTCTTATGATCCTAAAATTTTTATGTAAAGGAGTAAACGATACTGGAATGAGGAATTCATTCTTCAGCAGAAATAATGTGAGCACAGTCAGCAACTTTTCCTCAGGAGATAATGCTTATAATTGACCAAATAGAATAGGACTCTTCAACTGAAAGGAAGGTGTCTAGCGGGGTGGAGGGGAGAGGTCAAAAAAGCCTAAAAAAGGTGAACAGGTTGAAGTTATTTTTCATAATTTAATTGGGTCCCTATACTCAATTCTTACACTTATCTGGCAAATTTAAGAGAAACAAAATAAAGTACTTTCTGTACTGCAGATACTAAAATGGTGGAACTCATTGCTACAGAAGGGGCTGGACACAGACTCCAATCGGGCAGTACTCAGGCATTGCCAGAAGCTGAGAGGGCATATGAGAGGGAGGATCACTCAGTATTTGCTTTGTTTCTGTTTTTTTTCCCCTCAAACATATGCTGTTGACCTTTCAGTGGTAGCCAATTTACTCTCCTCTTCTGAAACATCTGCACATATAGGAAGGAGGCTGGGCTCTTACTAACCCCTGCTTTGCTGAGGTCTGCACAAGTCTTTCTCTGCAAATTGAATTGTTTTAAAAGGGAGAAAGAAGTCTTATTTATTCTGGTTTTCCCTTTGAAGTTCCCTGATATCATTTTACAAATAGCAAAGACAATTGGACTGATTTCTTCAGCTGAAGAGCTTCTGTCAACTGTATTTGAATCTGTCTCCAATGCCACTGCCAACATCGAATCACCTCTCGCCAGACCTGGTCAGTATTTCACCTGATATCTGTGCAAAGTGCCACATTTACAGTGGTGCCATATTGGGCTGTGATGGTGCAGTTCAAACAGACTTTTTGTTTCTTTCTATAAGGTACATACTTTGACTATATTCTGTTATTACAATAACTGTATCCTTTCTCTTACTTGAAATTCACCCAGGCAGAATTTTTAAGCTATGCCATCATGTGCCATGAAAACCAAACCTGCTGTGGGGAAGGCTTTTGAAAGCACTAATGGGAATTTAGACCCCACAATTTCAAGGAGTTTGGTACTGTCTGCCTTTATGTCTTTGAAAATCTCCCCATTGGTTCTCTGCCTAACAGAATACAGGTCCAAGCTCTCAGCAAGCCCTGAGCCACCATGGAAATCCATCTGCTTGTATAACAGCAACTCTGAATGATGACCCTGTGCCTCTGGGAATTAATTTGCTCCTGATAATGTAATAATATAATTATTAATTATATATAGTAATATATAATTAATATAATTTGTATACGGAGAGAGACAGAGGGTGTTCTACAGAGTTGTATTTTTGCATAGCCAGAAAAAAAACATGACCTCTATTGACCACAGGAGTTGTTACATAATTATCATGCTCTAAAAAAGCAGAATTGAGCTGGTGGAATAGCACAGTATTATTCCATCTGTATGCATGAAATTCACTCTTCCTTGAACAAGTAAACCATCAGATCATAAATCATATTTCTTTAGACATGGGCCACAGGACTAAAGGTTCAACATCAGGTATTTCAGTATGCTCCTGTCCTTATGTGTGCTTTTTTAGGCCTCTGGATCACAATGTGAATCCCAAAGACTTCTCTAATCAGACTAACTCATGTCCAGTGCAGTTGCCAAACTGTCTCATCTGCATTGCAAGACCAATATAAACCTGCCAGTGAAGCTAATCATCTTTGTCAAAGAATAACTCTGCTCCAAGACTATGGAGGCTTTTTATTATTCACTTGGGGTGCACGAGCACAGCAGGGAAGGAGTCTGGGAGATGAAAAATTGAAGGATTGTTTATGCTAGTCTAAGAAATACTTCTGCAGTCCAAGTATGGTATTGAAGTTCTGTTGCCAAACATAATCTTATCAACTCCACACAGCTCACGCAGTAGTTTCAATAAGGAATGAAATTTTATGGCTGATTTGTAAATTACTAGAAAATTGGGTATTATGAAAATGGCTCTAGAATAATACTGAAGCTCTTCATGCTACCAGCCTGCTATTTTCCCACGGTCCAGTTGTGAGCTAATGTTAGTAACAGTAACAATTACCAGTGACAGAGTTCTTACATCTATGTTTACATCAAGATAAAAACAAAAGTGGTGCTTAAGGCAAGATGGAACATATGAGACAAACCTCATGAATCGTATGTCCAAGATGTGACCAGAAAGCAGTGGCAGCGCTGGAAAAAGAATTCAAGTGGCTTAGCTCAAGCACTGAGATGTTATAATGTATTATATACATAATGTTCTTCATCAAATTAAATGTGATTATGTAGCAAAAGGAAGAGTGAAGTAGCATCAGATACAGGAAGCAAAGCCAGGAGTCTCATTAGTATTTCCCTCTGTAATCGTGCCAATGTATCTGGTGTGTTACAAATAATAAAATCAATGTTTTTTCAAAGAACAAAAAATATTAGGTTTTCACGACTTGGGGAAGGGAACTGCATTGTGTCTGGATGGGTAATATTTACATGATAAAAGCTGACCTTTTGCAGCAGGGGAAAGTGAAACAATGCAGCTTCACAAGAGGGCGGTGTAAAGGGAGAGCAGAACATCAGCTGGTACTGTGGAAGCTGAACAACATTTTCGTTTGCTCAACAGATTCAATCTTTTCAGTGTTCTACCCACTACTGCAGCTTCCTTTGATGCAAATAAATCCCTCCTCTGCCTCCTTTCAAAGTACAAATCTACTTTGTACATCCTCGCTTTAATTTATCTATCTGGGGGAGCTTAGCTCAGGCACAGCATCTGTGAAATTCTTGCTTTTTACTGGTAATGACCATATCTGAAGACATGTAGGGATTATTTGGTTTAGATTTAATTATTTAATAAAGTTTTCCTAAATTAGTGACAGGAGAGAGCAGTCAGCAACCACATTAGGATTCTAATTTCTACCTTCTATCAATATTAGAGGTAGATTATGCCAACAAAGACCAGGATTTGTTAAAACACACAATGGAAACTGTCTCGTTTGATCAGGTATAGGGCCAGAACCTGAACATAAATAAGATTTTTAAATGGAGTTTTTCTGTCCAAACAGTTCTGTTGTAAGTGAACAGCCCTCTCTCAATCCTGACATTTTAACAACATGCTTGACATAAAGAACAAGCACCGTGCTTCTCTGACACATCTAGCTTCTGTCTTCACCTTGTTTAAATGTCAGGCAAGTCTTACAAGACATACATCTTTGTCAGGATATTTCAGAGTAAAAGGAACTCTCATGTTTGTTACTTTCCTGTTGAGCTGGATTCACATATGTGCTGTTTGAACGTGGAGAAGTTTATTCAGCTGCAACATTTTTTTGTGAGCAATGACATAGTTATATAGAAACTTCCACCGAGGTCATCCCAAAGATTTGCATTTAATTCTCACTCAAGTAAGGCTCCCAGTGAATGGTGGTTTTACCTCAGAATAAGCCCTTGGCTGGGTTTTGATGCCTTTAGGTAATTAGACTTGAAAGTAGCTTGCAAGATATTGGCTACTCTCATTACACATATCCAGATTCTAATTTTATTGTGGTATCCTATATTGTAACTGTTCTGAAATATATGTCTGCTCCTATTTTTTTTTCCAGCATATACTGCCTTTGGAGGACAAAGAATATAACAGATTTCTTGCAAGTTAGGCAAATTCTAGTTTTAGATCAAGAATATTAACAGTGTGAATATTTAAAGAAATTATTTCATTGCAAGATAATTAATTTATCAATATCACATCAGCTGCAGTTAATTCATAGTCTGTCATGATCTTAAATATCTATATTGCTTTGATTTCTTTTTTCCACTCTCCTTGAAGAAAACTCTTGCTATTTGACTTTTTTCCAGATTGCCTGGGAACCAGAGCTCCTTCTTCAGATGAAATTATTAAATTAGCAGAAGCAAATGCCTTTTGGTCAGTTCAGGAACTGAAATGCATGGATGCAGGGACTTTTGACAAAAATGTGGAACTTCTTGGGACTGTCTCGGGTTTTAACAGCTCCCAGCTTATTGCCTTGAAGGAAAAAGCCAAGCAGGTGACTATCCTGTCTGTGAAGGAAAATTAAATCCATAATTTGATTTGCTGTTATTGAACTATGCAGTTCTAAAATAACTGTGCTATGGTAATGTCACTGCTGCTGCAAGAATATATATTGTTTATTGGAAAAATAATGTGAGATGGTGATAGAAGACTATTGCCCTTGCTTTAGAGTCAACAGGCAAGTAGTTCTGAGCTATTGGCAGCTGGAAAACTTAAGCGCTTTTACTTTTGAGTTGCTTTTCAGTTTCTTGCTTCTCACTTTTCTTTCATAAATGAAAAATCAGCAAGCAGTACTATAGGCTGTTGATTGGCCTACTGAAAATTAAGCTCAGAGCATTAAACTGTCTACATCAATATTAAATATAGTTTATAGTGGTGTAAAACCAGACTGACTGAAGGAGACTGTTATTAGCTGAATAAAGCTCATTCTCCCACCTTCTTGTCACAGGCAGGGACAAAACCATCAGTGCGAAATCTTAGGGAGGAAAAAAACCCACATGTATTCATTCTGTCTTTACCAGGATGTTACTGGTGAGTGCAAGTTACAGAAACACAACAGAGAGAAGGCCTCTATCTTTACCAGGCTGCAGATTCATGGGGAGGAACAGGGCTGCAGTCTCTGCTCTCGTCGCCACTCCTGCAGCACCGCTGGCACCTCTCTCTTTCAAAGTGCAGCAATGCAGCTCCTCTTGAGCTCCTCAGAGAGGTGTCTGCCCTGGGCTCAGCCCGTATGTGATGTCCATGCTGCAGCAGCAGTACGGAAGACCGGGACTAAAACTTCTCCCCGTCTGGCATGGCAGTGCAGGATCTGTGCTGGGGGCAGAGTGCTGTGCTGGGTGCAGTTCAGCATGCTGTGTCTGGGGCAGAGCATCAGCAAGGTGTCTGGGCTCTGAGCAGCACTGCTTTGGCCACCTGTGGGCTGGGAGAGAAGTGAGACCTTGCTCCATCCCTGTTGTTGGTGCTGCATTCCTTCCTGGCATGACCTCCTCTTGCTGCTTTAGGTTTGGGACAGGTACTGTCCCAAACATACTTTTTTTTCAGCAGGGAAGAGCCTTAGGGTGCAGTCAGACAAGTTGTTTTGGTGGCAGAAAACCCAGAGGAGAAGAGGTTACCATCCCTAGCCTATCTTCAGCTTCCTGTCACCAGCACCTGCTAGAGGTTATCTCCTTTCTGCTTCCATCTCTGCATGACTAGCTACTCTGTAATCCCATTCTGTCAAAACGATCCAATGTTTTAAAAGTTCTTTTTAGGCTCCATCAGATCATTCTGACAGAATGAGGTTAAGAAGCATCTGTAAGTGCAGTTGGCTGCAAATAGTGCACGTGCAAATGCTTGGAGATCTGAGGGCTGCGACCTGTGGAGGAAAGCAGAAGGAGGAGACAAGGTGGACCTGGGCAGCATCTCCTTATACCAGCAGCTGCAGCCCAAGTAGTGGAGCTGGCCACGACTGTTGGGTAGATAAGGCCAACAGTGCAGTTTTTAGCAGTGAAGCTCAGCTTCCAAAACTCCTGAACTGCAGGTACTCAAAGAGAAGTGGCATTAACCAGATTTCCAAAAGCAAATGGTGACTCTCTGCGATTCTGTCTCTGCTGTCTTGTTGCAGTAGGACAACAGCCCACTGCATCAGATGCATTCTGCCCAAGACAGCTTTCTTCTGTCAGCATGAAGACATGTGGGTAGGAAAAGGGAAAAAAATACAATTCAAGAAGAAAATAAAAACAGTGCTCATCTGAAATAGTGGGAACTAAAATATTTTACAGCACTGCAACAAAATAGTATACTTACAGAGCATTGTAGAGAAATTGCCAACAAGGTTAATACACTCATAACCCAGCTATATTCAGTTCAAAGATATACAGACCTGTAGTGCACCAAATGAAAGTATATTCTGTCTGTGTGAGTGTTTGTAAGACAGATTGCTGCTAGGCAAAGACAGACTTCCTATATATTAATTTGCAAAATGCAACATGGTGTTAAACTGAACGTGCAGCATGAGAAATCAGATAGTACAGGCAAAGCTCTTTGAAATTATGTGCATAAGATGCTGTTACATTATTAACTAAAGGGCATCTTTGATTAAAGGTTTGATTAAGCCAGCTTTAATTTCTCCTAAATTGATTGATTTCCCCTAAAAGAAACTGTGTACTACTCATAGTCGCAAACTAATTCAAAAAGTCTAGTTATCAGATTGTGTCTTAATGGAAGTAAGAAGCTTAGCTCACTTGTAAGTGGAAGGTCCCCAAGCTCTGCAATAGTAACAGATGTATGGATCTGTAGTCTCTAGGCGAATGAGGACAAAGGAGTGTTTCAGTTTCATGTGTTGTGTTTATTTATATCGTTAGGTCTGAGATTTAATCCAGCACTGTCGGATAATACTATTTATGAAGTACTTGAAATTCTGTAGTTTATGACCTAGATCAGGAAATAGACACACAACATTTTTAACTGCGATGTGTTTCGTGTATCTCCTAAGCTAGAGAATTAAGAGCTTTAAAATTGGGCTAATGGTTTTTACTATCTACTTTCTTTGGAAAAGATTGAAATTTCCCAGGCTTAGACCCTTTTTCTGTTTCTTTATGACATCGTAAAAACAACATAAAAGATCCGGTGGAAACTCAGTTGGGAGGTACAGGTCCAGCAAAGCATCTCTTAAACAAACCCTTAACCCGAGGGTCATAGTTGAGAAAAGCACCTCGGCAGTCCTGAGGCCGCTCCGTGTTGGATACCTGCGTTGGTATGAACAGCAGATAGTCCACAACTCTGCTTAAGGAGCATCTCATTCCAGAGATCTGGCCCTTTTTCTCCATCTGAAGGTGCAACCACTATTTAGTAGGAAACTGCAGAGATATTTGTTCAGCAAGTCCTTACTAGCTTTGACCTTTCTAATTCTTTGAACAAAAGTTAAATTGTAGCTATCGTGAAAATGGAAGAAATATTTCTGTGAATGAACAATCAACTCAGGACTGAGCTTTTAGTTTTATTTTCCTATGTGGAGTTACAGCACAATCATGTATTAGAAAACTGTCATGTATTGACTGACGTGATGCAAAGTTGCTGAAGTATGTGAGACCTTTAGAGGGAGCTTTTTTTTAAAATCAGTGCCTTGTTCAAGTTACTTCCTCCAGTCAAAGCCCAGTGTCTTTTTTCTCTAAAGACAAATGGCCATGTCCTGAGAGATACTAACCACTGTCTACCATCTTCTATCATTTCCAAGTAAATGTAATTGACAGTTCTGGCCTCTGCAAATTCAGCTCTTGATGGACTTTAATTTTTCCTTATTCAGGCAGACCTTTTCCTGAAATCAAAATTTTCTTAGGACTGACCCATGACAGTTTTTGAATCACTGCAACTATATCACAGAAAAAGTTAAAAGCAGTGGAACTTGTCAATTTAAATACATTGGTACTGGTATAGAAGAGCCCCTGCTTATTTCTTTATTTTTACAGAGCTTTACAGGTTTAACTGTATCTGTACAAATACCTTAAATTTTTTTTTTTAATATTATATGCACACAAACTAGAAATCAGAGCTTTAGGAACAGGCTATTTGTCTGCATTAACTGATTCTCTACTTCGATTTCTGCTTTCCTCGTCAATGACTGAGCCAGAATGACTGGGCACAAAAGCAGTTTAAAGTCACTCCACTGGAGCAATTACAACTGGTGTAGAAGCCTGGGTAGTCCAGGTGCTGCTTTCACGGTAGCGGTGTAACAGTGTGGGTCTCAGCAGAGACTTGCTTTTTTATTGGGTTTAGTGGTCCTTGCTCCTACAGCAACGCTTCCAGCAGTCCCTGCACTTGACTTATCAACAAGCTCAAGCTGTACAAATTGCAGCATTTTTAGATAAACTAACCATTATTAGTGTAGAACCTTGAAAACCTTCACGATACCTAAGCTCTGCCTTTTGTGTGCAAAGGGGCATACTTCGGGTATCGGGACTTTTAAAACCAAGGGGTTTGAGAATGGTGTATATAGAGGAAGATTCAAATGATCTAGCAGACACTAATGAACCTCTTCTAAAGGTTTGGGGATCGCTGCCAGGCTGGAAAAGTTATCATATTGTTTCTCTGGGCCGCATTGCTCTGGTACTCACCGAACGTGAAATCGAAGAGCTGGATTTGCATTCTATTGACACCATTTCTGTACTTAGTCAGCAAACAGAATGGACTCCTACCCAGGTAAGTATATTATTGAGTGTACTCCTGGTGAAAGGCTCTGGATTCATGCCCTTTGGGACTGAAGTCCTGGGATTGCCTACGAAACAGATACAGCAATCCACGCTACTCCCTGCTGCTTTTCTGCAGCTGTGACCCCAGTGAAAGTGGGGAGGTAGGTCAGCACCGATGTCTGCCTGGATGCTGGCTTCCCTGGTGAGATGGTCAAGAGGACATCAATCAATATTAGTTGTGGTGGTGACGAGTGTATTCTTTTGCACTTGCCCACTAAGTAGTAGAAAGAGGTCAGGAGCTCCTCTCACACTGGCCCCAAAATAGACACTACTGCTAGGTGGTACCAGCCCTTCCTAACTAAGAGTAATTACTGAAGAGGTAGGGTGCCCCCCAACCCCAGCATCCATTGCCTTAGAAGCCCAAGTTAATAGCAGATATGCTCCTCTCATCTTCCTTCCCTTGAATAACTTCTAGTTATGCCAGTGGGACTTTCATAGTAAGAGTTAAAAGCTTTTGTTTGTATATGCAATTGGCAGCATGCTGCTGACTGTGCGACCTGTACCATCAGGGCTTCTCGGCTGCACAGATGCTGGCATGGCTGCAGCCAGCTTTGGCAGAATATCACAAATCTGTTTAACAGATTCTTGTTCTGAAGAGCACTACCAGAAGGAAGCACTTGGGAGGAGTTTATACAATACTAGTTGGCTTTTGAGGTTTCCTGCTGTGAGTCAGAATAGCTAGTTAAAAGAGATTCATCCTGCCTAACTTCAGTTGTCTAAAAGTTAGGCAGCTAGTTTAAGCTACTCATTTGAGGCTCAGCATTGTGGTTAGATGAGAAAATCCTGGAAGATGCTTGTTTCTTTCACTTAAGCTAGGCACAATTTTTAAGTGGTTAGTTTAGGATAAGCACCATCCTAAATGCCTTAGGCTTGCAATATCCCATTCATATCTGAAAATTAATCCTAAACACAGGTCATCACCTATTATGACACTTAAATAAGACAAGACAACATGAGTATTAGAAAAACTATAAATTTCATATCATTCCTTGAGTAATTTATGTTCTAGCAATTTAATTGAATTGGGCAGTTCTGCTAGGCACTTCAACGCCCATTTCTTCTGGTGAAGGGTTTCCTCATGACCCAGCAGAAGAGGTACACTTGCACTTGGGAAGCGGTTGTGTAACAGTGCCCTGTTGCAGTGTCACATATAGGTGGTGACAGTGCTCCTCCTGAAGGCCTTGGCAAACTCCAATTAATTACATTGGGGAAGGTGAGGATTATATATGGTCCATAGCTTCCAGTAAGAAATTTAGCTTCTAGTAACAAAACCTTCAATTATATTTATGTTGTTCCTGCATAATGTCTTCCTGCTTTTGTAGGCAAGATCTATTTTGCAAGGTTTTCTAGAAGACTCTGGCCAGACAATCAGTACACTAAAAAGCTTTGACTTAGTTGGATTAGGAGCTATTCTCTGTGCTTTGAACTCCACAGAAATCACGTCCATAAGGAGTGCTGAATTCAGGTACTGCATTTGATACTTAATGAAATATTTATTAGTATCTTTATTGATAAAATGTATTGTGCAATTTGTTTTCCTTCAAGATTTCCAGAGCCTAAAGGACACATTTTACATTTTAAATGCTTTTAGACAGGCAATAACTGTTATGGAAGGCATACACTAGTTCTAAATGTATTCTATTTTAGATGTCCTCTGCCATTTATATCCCACCATTTAAGTATTGCATTGAGAAACTCGGGTATTTTCTCAAAGCATTAAACATCTGTATGCATTTTGCGTACTTATATTTTAACTTGAAAATGGATTTACAGTCTTCTTACACCAGACTAAGTATATTCCAGACCTATTTAGTATTGCATGTAATTGCAGTATGTAACGTTAACCTTGTTGCCTTTTGCAGTGGTGCTGTTGCAAGAATTGGCCTGTTGTTTTGTAGCACCCCTGTTCTGAGACAATTTAAGAAGATGACAGAATCTGTGTTTGGTACTACTGCCAGCTGGAATGGCTCTATTTTACAGGAGATTGGTACTATAGCAGGTAACAAAAATCAGAGAGTGATGGTTCTGAAGCATTGTTATTAAGCATTAAGAGACAGGTTCATGTAGCAATGCATTTTTCTAGACTGGCAAAAGGCATTTCTTCCAGAGAGGAGTCTCCTGCAGAGGTGGACATCCAGCAATTTCATTAGCACTAAAGAAAAGTCATGGTATTCTCCATAAAGTTCTTTGAATCTGCTCAAACCAACTTTGGGGAGCGCAACTTTGGGTCCTGTCAGTTGGAAAGGATAAATCAAGGAGGGCAAAACCGACGAGGATTCCAGACCCAGTCACTATTTGTGAACTCTGCTGCTACAAGAGTGGCTGTATTGGGTCAGAGCAGTGCTCTAGGTGACTGAGCATCCTGCCTCCAACAGTGGAAAGAATGAGCTGCCCAGAGAAGAGCAGAAGAGCAGGGTTAGCCTGGAGTGGTACTTCTCCAGTGTGCTCTCACAGCCTCAGAGACTTCCCGAGCCAGAGGTCACACACAATTTTGTTCATGGATTTTTTTCCCCTGTTTAACTGCACATTGACCTCACATAAATTTTAGCATCCCCAATGCCTGCAGCAATGATTCCACACTGTAAGTACCTAATGGGTGAAGAAGTAACTAAGTAACTCCCATTGCATGCTTATACTCCCTAATTTTGCATCAGAAGAGACTGTGAACGGACATTCCCTAATAACGCTGCTGTTCATTTTATTGATTTTTGTCATTGTCTTTTGTCTCTTTTGCAAGCTAAAGTAACTCAGGTAGAGTACATTCCATACCAATGGTTGAGGTCAGATGATTTGTAATGTTGGAATATAATGAAAGAAACAACCCCCCAAAACCCGCAGTATCTCTCTCCATAATGTACTGAGTAAATAATTTATTGGATATTTTGTATAAATACTTAAAATTTGTATTAGCCTAAAAATAAATCTAAATCTAACAAGAAGAATATTAACTGAGTTCTGTTCCTATTTTTTTAGGTGGTTTGAATGAGGATGAATTAAAAGCTTTTGATAAAAACCTGATGCCATATTTCCAGCCAATAGCAGTAAGACACATACCTCCTGAAATTTTCCAAGTAAGAGCTCAATTAATGAAGAAGTAACCAAATTTCTGTGATTTTTGACCTAGTATAAATAAAATGCAACACTGACTTATAGTTTGGTTTTGGGTTTCAGAAAGAATTTTTCTATGGTGCTTTAAATGAGAGGTAGTTAAGGGTCTGAAACGTTCAACTATATCATCTGTATTTGTGATGCCCATAAAATATGCTAGACAAGCTTTATTTATTCTTCAGAATGCATCCTAAGGAAAAAGCAAAGATCTAAGGTCAGAACACAGGGAATGGACTCTCTCTGTTCCAACACTGTATTAAGATCTGAGTTTTCTTCTCTGTTTATTAACATTTGCAAGGATGGTATCATAGCTGAAATTTCTCTGCTGACTATGTAAGAGCTTTTTTATTATCCTAGAATCTGGCAACATTCTCCTGAGTGAGCTCTGAAAAACAGATTGTACAGGCAGATATGGATCGGAAAGTAATTACGTCTAATTACAGCAGTTCTGAATGTGGACCAGAAATTAGAACATGGATCTTGAGATCACTGCCCCAGACTTTATTTGACTTAGTGACAAGATTAATATTCTGCCTAGGCTGGTCTCTTTCAGATGCTCAGGCAAGCAATGTACTTATGGACAGATGAGCTAAACAGATAGTTAACTGTGTCAGCTTCCATAAAAGAGAATAATTCCTTGAACACTAGCTGTTCTGCACAGTACCACCAACAGTTTAGATAAGCCTGAAACATCCTTATTGAAACTATTTCTTTGAAAAACAGACATAACTGAAGATCTATAGCATCTTGTAGAATTTCTTTGAAATAGCATACATTTTTGTTAGTAATAATTGTAATGATACTACCAAATGTGCTTAACAAATAACAGGGCACCTTCTCAGAAGACTTTTCTGTGTTTGAAAGATTCAAAGCAGATTTTGGTTTTACACTGGTTTTTTATAACTTCATTTTACAGCTCTATACATTATTCAGATTTCGGTTCATGAAAAATTTCATTGTATTATGGAATTGAATTAAGAGGAGGCTCAATTCAAAATTTCTGGACCTGTAGGCATTTACATGAGTTTACTTGGTTTAAAAGAGCATGCCGTTTGCTAGACAATGAAAATTCAAGAAGGGTTTGCTCCATTGTCCGACTTACTTGGAAGGGAAGTTTAGTCTTTCTGAAGTAGAACCTGGCTGCAGAATTGTTGCATCAAAGAAGGCTTGTTGTGTAGGAGGGCTAAAATTCTTGTGACTGCAGAATGTTAACTATGGAATCAAAGCAATCCAGCATGCCCAATACATGCAGGCTTTACAAACTGGTTAATTGCTATGTGATACAAGATAATTACCATAAGATTATGATTGTCATGTTGCATTTTTAAACACCAGTTTTAATATGACCAAACATGGAAGATTTTCAATGTAAAAGAGAAAATTGAATAATGAGATTAAAGGATGGGCTTTTTCATCTCATTGCTCTACTGCTAACTATAATCAAAGGTCAAACATAGGTTCAAGTGAGGTTGCTTGGAAGCAGATGTAAGAGGAAATAAATGAAAACACAAGAGGATGCATAATGTCATCAGTCTTTGAACAAATCGGAAAAGAAATGGCTGGAAAATTAAATGCCAGCAATATATTGACGAAGTGTCCAATACAGTGTTTACATAGAAAGCTTCTCAAGCTGTCAGATCCCAGCAGCAAAGAGAAGGGTGAAAGATAGATGAGTGGTCAGTGAAGTAAATGAATGCAGAGGATTTTTTTTAAGCTCTTTTGAGCTCTTTTATAGCAACAGAATGTTGAAGGCTGCTTCCCCCCATTCCAAATGCAAGACAGTGCTGACTTCTGATTCCTTACCTGCTTTATATAATTGACAGCCTACACCAATTTTTCTGGCTTTTATTCCTCCCAGGCATTGTCCCCAGAACAAATAGCAAACCTGGGCCCTGAAAATGCCGTCATGGTTACTAGATTGCAGCGTGAGCGTCTGAATGCACCGCAGCTCCAGAGCCTTCAGCTGGCGCTGGACGGAGCCAGGACAAGCACCTCAGAGGCACAAAATGGTGCAAGCACTACCCAGGTGGTGCAAACCCCTGCCCCAAGTGGTGAGTAGAGTCACTCCCTCCTCCTGCTTAGAGGGGAAGGACACACACCCACCAGTGGGGTATGCAGCCTTGCAGCATCCACCAGGATCAGACCTGTATTTTGAATGTGGGTTACAGGGAATTTTCTAATCAACATTTTAACTCATGCCTCAAATCACATGCCTGACCAAGACAAACAGCAAGGACAACAACGGATTTACCCACAGCGAGAGATAACAGAGAAAGATTGTCAGATGGCATTAGCAGCTATATGCTGCTAGTAGCGTTACACTATGCTGAGCACTAGTTTGTGTAAAATGTAGTCTGAAACAGTGAGCTTTTCACTCTCCTTTCCCATGTTCTCTGCTAAATTTAAGGCAGGGCGCTCCATCTCTGGACCTTCAGATCACAACCTTTATCTGCAGCAGAACCTTGTTTGCAGAACTGCAAGTGGGAAAGGAGGTAGCACTGGGGTGCATTAGCATCTTTATCCCTTGAACAGTTTTTCCTGCTGTTCCCATCCTATTTGGAATTAAAGCCTATTACTACCTATGCTTCAGTGGTTTAACATTTTACTTCTCCATATTGCAGTTCATACTGGGCAAGTTATGCTGGCAAGTATGTTAATGGACGTTTTACAATGAGTGAGAGTTTGCACATAGTCAAGCCAACGTTGAGAACTTATCCCTATCAGACAGCAAATATTGTTGTTTCCAGTGACACCAGTGAGACACAAGCTATTGAAGAAGAGAGGGGGATGTTGAGGTGCTGAAACAGGAGTAAGGGGGACTAAATTGCTATGATATCCTTGATGGAATTAGAGCAGACCTTCCCAGAAGCACCTGAGCAGTGCTCTCAGCCCAGCTCCCTCGCCCGTGACCTGTTCCCTCTGTAGATATGCCAAAGGGAGGAGTTTTCTGGGTAAAGATCACCTGAGTTCTTGAGCTTTTCATTCGTTATTCCTATCTCTAGTGAGTACCACCCCTATGAAATGCTTCTCTTCAGAACTGTGTATGTGAAACTGGAAGTGACCATTCTGACTGACATCGTCCTTTGAGCTGCTGAATGTAATTAGGATTCAAATGCTGGAATTTGCTGCACCACTTTGGGGTAGTGTAGATAAGACTGTACTAGACCTGAACTTTGTTGTGACACTAAGACATAGTGCTTTCTGGTTTTCAGGTGCTTCTTGTTTGAGTGGCTTCAGCATCTGGTTGTGTGCTGGGTTTACACTGCACCTGCCTTTCTGAATCCATGATTGTTAAGCTTGAGGTAAGTTATATTTTCAGTAAGATGTAGTTTTATAACAGAAACATAGTTCACCTGTAACAGCGAACAACACAGGATGAAGGACTGTGGCACCCCCTTCCTGCTTTGAATACAGAGATAACAATTTCTGAATAATTTTTCCTGTATTTCAGAGGTGTCCTGTACCTCTGTTAGATGATCTTAGAATCTAATCAAGGGGAAAGCACTTTATCTTATCTTTACTGTAAAGCCAATCTTAACAAAAGTATATTTAAAATTCCGTGTAACACCAATCCATTACTGTGTTGTTATTTGGAACATGTTGGTATTAATCTGTATTTTGCCTGTTCCATTTTATTGATAAGATTTTATTCCACAACGGCTTTGATAATGTCCATTCATTTTACCATTAACTGACAGTCTAAAATTTAACAAGAGCACTGGTGGGCTTAAGGTATAAATTCCAATTAAGCAAACTAAATGCTTAAATGTTCTACTTAGTCTTTAAGACTGCAAATCAAGATGTGTCAAAAGACTTAATATTTTTCTTTGCTTTTTGATTTTCAGTATCCCAGAGCTTAAAAAGGAGATGCTAGAGATAAGGAGTTGCAGCTCAGCATGAATAGTAGAATCAAGAGGGTCTGAGATGCCCGAGTACGAAGCGGTTAATTTCTTAAAAGCAACACCTTCATCTGCTATCATGATGTAAAGTAACCCCTTTCCCTACCTTTACCATTAGCAAGTAACACAGGATCCCTCCAAATACTTCAGATGTCAAAACTGGCCATGGCTTATCTGTGTCCTGAGAAAATCACTGAAAGATATGCTCACATGTTAGGGAGGAGCCTGAATGACCTAGGAGACAGGTAGCAGGTGACTGTTATTTGGAGGTTGATGTACTGTACCCAGTGCGTTTTACGTTGGCTAACTTAGTCACACTATTGTATCCATCTATTGGGTTTTCTTCTTATACTTTGAGCGTACATTCCTCCGGACAGAGGCTATCCTTCTGTGTCACGTAGTAGAGACCATACTAAAAGTTACTGCTGTTGAAATAAAATAACTTCGTCTCTGGGCTGCTGGTTTAAATCCTGCTCAGATAAGAAGTGATGACATGTTCTTAGCGTTTAAGCACCTGTACAAAAAGTGGTTCCCCGTGGCTGTATGTATTCACCCCAGAGCTGTTGACACAGAGGGCATTGGCAATACTAGTAGTATTTCATGCAACAAAGTGCACTGTGGAAACCTGCTTATGTTCATCATGAGATAGTCCCTTCACTTCAGGCGGGGTTGAAGCGTGCGCCTGGGAATAGTAAGGGAAAAATGTTCACTGGGCCTACATACTACTAGGACTGCCAGTCCAATACTTCCCTCAATCTCCATAATAACTAATTTCTCATAATTATAAACCACAAATATTTTCACATGTTTTATCAACATATGGCTTACATGTCTAATGTTTTTCATGCCACACCTCAGTATTTTAAACAATGGAAAAACAGATATATTAAAAATCCTCTGCATGTGAACACACATTTTGATGTCGTTCAGCATGATTTTATGCCAAGAATGCATGGCACAGTTTTCCATTTTGCCACTGTGAAAGTCTTTATCTTTTCTAGACTAAAAAAGGCAATGCATAGACTTAAAAGTTTAGCTTTTTCATTTAGGGCTGTACTGTAGAAAATGCCTTTCAAACTTTTTTAAAAATTTCTTTATGGCAAACATTACATCTACCTTCTCAGCACTGAAAAAGCAGGACTGAAATTTTGCTACAGGTGGGGGAGCAAAAGGAGTGGGGCTGAGAGGGAGAGCTGAAGGTAAGAGGCTTGCAGCGTTTGCTGCTGCTGCGGGAAGGGTGGATGTTAGCTGCTGCTGTTGGGAATAATAGCTCCCACCACAGTCCCATATATTCTGTAATTCCTGCAGCAGCAGGAGCCAACCTGATTTTCAGGGCTTTGTTATTGGCAAAGTAGGTAGTGAGGGCATGGCCGTTTTTCACCTCTTCATGGTCCCTCTCCCCCTCTAGCAATCTGCTGCTCTAAGAACTGCCTTTGCCTGTTAACTAACCCTGGCGAGTGTGACGTGAGGTTACAGATAATACTACATGCTTTAGTTTTGCATTTTATGAGCAAAGAACTACTATTGCTGCAAACTGCCTTGCACCTTTTCCTCTAATGTTAACAATAAGATTGCAGCTTTTCCCACTGTGTTTCCTTTTCTGCATGTAAACAGTAGATTGTGACAGTTACTTACATGGGAAAAAAATTGTTTTATCAATCCCAGCAAATACATGTAAATGACCACTAAAACAAACAAACAAAAGCTTCAATAGATCAAATGCATTATAAAGATTTATCTGTTTTTTTCACATTAAAAAGTTCTGCCTCATTTCGATGTGAAAATACTAAAAGGTTGTTTGATGTCTAGAAATTGACTGACTTGAATTCTATGTGCACTTCAGTGAAGATGCAGGAGAATATTTTCATAGTCAAGAAGACAGTCAGCATTTCCAGTTCAGCTGTTCAAGTCAGATACGTGACTTAGCTATACCAAACACTTCAAAAATCTATATGAGCTGAAAATGATCTTCTTCTGTCAGTGTACCTAGGAGTGATTCCATTTGCAATTACATGAGTCAGAGTTTAGCTTTTAATTGGAGCAGGAGTGAGCTCTTTGTTTTGTGCCATCTGTGCTGTAATTTCTTTCAAGGACAAGTGCTTTTAAATAGCTGAACTCCTTGATTACTTATTTATTTTATTAAATTAATAATTATGTTAATAACTTTGGTATTGCATTTACATATGGTCAGAGACATAATCTATTTCTTACAAAAGCAGTGTGGGAAGGGTAAATGTGGAGCACCCACTTAATGTACCTATTTCATGGTGAGATTACAAATCCTATTTGGTTCGTAAAATGGTGTGAGCATCTTGGATGGTGAGTATTGTAGAAGAGCAATTTTACTTTTGCCAGTGTACCTCTTGTAAAGGTCACTTATGGAAAAACCCGTTCTACAAAAACTGTGATTCACGAGATACCTCCCTCAAAACTGTTGAAACTGAATTTCTGTGGGAAGAATAGATGGAGAGAAGGAGATGGAGAGCACTAAAATGCATGGTGTGTAATCTGCTATCCATTCACAATCTGGCACACTTCCAGTGCTAAGAGGAAACTGAAACAAGTACGCTTCCTTTTTACTCCTGTGAAACAAACCACAGAACCCCTTAATGCAGGCATCCATGCCACAGGATACTGCTAGTCACATGGATCTGTCCCCTGTGCATATGTATATCACATACAAAATGCACATGAACACTTTCACTGGAGTGCTTCATGGGAACAATGTCCCATGGTTCCTCTCTTTTCACACCATCAGGATTTTAAGGAAGAATATACTACAGAGAAATGTTGTATAAAGATTTCTTTGATACTTAAAGAAGTGTTGCTGTTGGTTGTACATGTGGGTAACACTTGTTTAAACCAAGCTTAACTTTTCCTATATCCTTTTAGTTCTAACATTTATATTTGAGAATGAAAAAAAAATCAGATTAATGCATAAATCTATAGTTGAATATATATAATGACAATCATTTTATCTGCATATTGTGAGAATTGCAGCTCTCCTCTCCACTTGTGACTACAATGATTGTTGCTAGGCACTGCCGTACATACTGCAGCATATACGTCCGACTGTTGACAGTCTGACATAACTGGTGTAGGCCTAGCTCTTCTGAGTGTTGTGAACCACGTGACAGGTGGTCCTGTCCAGCAGTGTGTACAAGGAGGTATTTAATTTAATTAATTTGATTGGATGTAGGATTCTTAAGGGGTTAACAGACAGGAAAAAATACTTTATTGGTTTATTATTTCAGTGCCTGACACCTTTATATTCAGAATAGTGTTTAGAAAAGAGAAAAGGGCTACTAGTTCTGGATCAGCGATGGAGAAAATATCCCTACCACCTGGTACTGAGGAAATGCCACATTTCTGGTATCTTTAAATTCCCGAAGATAAGGAGACAACTACCCATCCACAGTGTCTGAGAACTGTCCCTGTAAAGCTGGCATTATTGCTGTTGTCAGATTTTGTACAGTACGTGGAATGTTTGACTCTCAGTGATCTCAATCTGTCACATCAGAGCTAACCAACTCCTATCAGTAAGAGGCTCTAAAGGTAGTGCTTTAAAAAAAATGGCATCCTTTAATTTTAAAGTTAAGAAGCCCTTTATGCCTCTGTATAATCTGCTCAAATACTCCAGAGGAAATTACGGACTGCATTATGGCAGATTTAGCTTATCACTTGACTGCTATGCCTATCTTAGGATCATCACAACCTGATTTATTTTCCCATAACACAGATTGCCATCCCATCATATAGGCCGGGACCTTGTTAGAGTCCCATTGTCTGCCCACGTTGAAGCAGATGTGAGACATACCTCCCAGGTATGCCAGCCAAGCACACCTGAGGTTATGGGAGGGGTCTGACTAACTCCAGTGATACTCACAAATAAGCAAGGAATTGAATTGTCACCTGGAATGTGTCACTTGAGCAGGTAATCCCATAGCATTGGCCATAGTGCCCTTGCTGGTGTTTTGGCTCTTACTGCGTTGTGGTTATAGATATCGCATGCTGCTTCTGAGTGTGCATACAGCCAATTACGGCACGTCAGTCGAGGAACTCGTTAAACTGTGGTACCTTGTTCCCTTTTGATAGGCCATCTTCCTTAGAGAGAAGTAGAAATCAAATTTCAAATCATCTCTTCCTCTTGTTTTTTTGTTCCCCCCCCCAAAAAAAAGGGCTGATATTCTAGGCTGTACACAACTTTAAGCACTGCAGTCTCTTTATCTCAGTGAAAATGTTTTTGATAAGTGAGTATGTTTGGGGGTATGTATGTCTGCAGATATGTGGGCCTAAGGAGGGCTAAGAACCTTATTTTACTCCCTTATAGTCCTGATTAGTAAAATGTTCTCTCCCATGTCATACGATGTGGGACAGCCTTGTGGGCTGCTTACTCCACAGCTGTTGAGGTCCAGGATCTGACTTCCCTTTCCAGTAAAGCAGGAAGGAAACTGCATAGAAAAGCAAAGAATAAACAAACTCTAATGTAAGTGAAATTTCTCCTATCAGTACCCCAGAACATCTGAAATTGTTCCTCAGAAACAGCATTTTGTGCATTGTTATACAGCGTGCTTTTAAAAGTGCAGATAAACGATAAACTCTTCAAAACCCAAAATAAATCTGTGTACCACCCAGGTATCCAGAACTTCGTATTTTGGTAAAGTGTCTGGTCCGTTATCAGACTATCTTTCCATATCTATTCAGTCCCTAAACAGAAGAAACGATGAGACTAGCTCATACACCCCACCTGACGCTGTTTGGTATCAGGACCTGTAGCAGTTTTGTACCACAGGATATTTTTATCAAATTTCACATCTGGTTCTTTAACTGTACCCAGAAATAGTCTAGAAATGCCTTACATTTGTTCTGCAATGAGTAGCAAGCCGGCAATGCCCATCTGTCTCTTCCTGCCCCTTCCTGTTCAGCATCAGTCTGCTTTTCCAATCTGGATTAATAAAAGGATTTTCTTGCCCTCATGATGCAGGAACACAAGGCATGTTCAGAGCTTACAGTCCAAGTGACTATACATTGTAGTATTAAACGTAGGAATTGTGATTGCTGGACTTCATGCTTTGCAGACTGCAGTGTAACATTTGTCTTCTAATGTTCTAGCTGGTATTACTTAGCCTTACAAATATTTAACAGTATCTCACTTAATATCTTCTCTTTGGTGGACAAGGAGAAAAGAAGAGCAGTCAGGAGAAAATTCCTAGAGGAGAAACATGAAAATAGTGGAAAATACTAATCTGTCACAAATACAGCAGGATAGTATTTTCTGGTACTCTTTCCCCCAGTAATTTTTAACTGTTGTACAGAAAAGAATGGTATTGATTTATCAAAGAATAGCCATTGCTATTGTTAAAATCATGTGTTGGTTTGATGCACAAGCTAAAGCTGCCCTAGGTCATCTTTCACTGGGGCCTGACATTTCAATATTTAATCGTATGTCAGAAAACAACTTAGATCACAGACAAGTTCTGAATATATCCTGCATGAACTGAGAAAAGGGGTGAGAGAGAAGGGATGTCAGCTCTCTGCCTTTAATGTATCTATTAAAATAGATTCCAGTTATGCGCTGTCTGTTTTTATTAGCTCCTCTTATTTTAGTATTCATCCTTTTAGAAGTGTTTACATCTAACATTAAATGTACATATTTCAGTCAAGCCTGTGTCAAACAGCTAATCCGGCCAGTTCAGCCAGTGCTCTAAGGCACAAACTGTGCTTTCAGACCTCACTGTTACACTTGCATACAGTGATGGAAGTGCCACAGCATTGCAACCACAGAGGTCGTGCTTACGTAGTTGCACTTTCTCCCCACTGTTGCAGTCTATACCATGGACCTGGGGAGTTCTGTCAAACGCTGTTGTCTTCAGCACAAATTCTCCAGGTACTTGATCTGGGTTCCTAACATGTGTCCTCAAGTAGGCAACTGACTGGTAATTACATCAAATGTTATTTGACGCCAAAAGTTATTCAATATCTGTTTAGAATAATTAGCCTGTTAGAGTTCAAATCTATTAGACTTTTCAAATGTAACATATAACCTCTTCTCTTAGGGCATTGTAAAAGTAAGATACGAGATACTGTGTGGCTTGTCAAGGAGTTGTATCACTGTACTTGTACACACAGTGATTTAAGAGGACAGGCTTTAATTCCTAATCTCTAAAAATAAGTACATTTGTTTCTGTCACACTGTGGGTACTTACTAAAAAAAGATAAACTCAAGAGGAAGTACTAATCACTTTTCTTTCAGGGAATATGTAAGCCCTTTGAAGATTTCGGTGTTTATGCTAGATTTTAAACAAGAAAATGAAAGATTGCAGTTAGTACCTTTTTCATAAATTTTCAAACAATATATAACCACCTGCTGTGGGAAATTTTCTGTATGTTGTTCTGTACATCGTTCTGTAACGCTGAAGTCCTTACGCTATTTCCTCAGACAACGGGTGTAATAATGTAAACCAAGAGGTTTTTAAGAAGTAACTTACCCTTTCTGTGATGCTATAAAAAAGCAAAGCACCACTGTTTAGCTGGGATAACCTGTGAACTATTTTCCAGAGTCATTGGAAATCCCGTTCCTGTGGGGCTATTCCTAGCTTTATTATTGTTTTGGGGTTTTTGATTGTGTGGAGTTTTTGTTTTGTTTTGTTTTTACAGAGAACATTGGTTAGAGTATTGCTTTAAGAGGAGATACCTCTTTGAACTGCCCGCTGGAGAGCTGTGATGGCGATGCTCTCCTTCAGGTTTAGGGATTTAGGACTGCAAAGAGGCAGCACGCGCACTCGCAAAGCCTTATTGTTGCAAGGAATAATTACTGGTTTTTTCTTGGAAGATTTGCATACTCTCTTGGGCTACTAAACATGAATCAAGCCAATCGCTCGTTTTCACAAAACACGACAATAGCTATTTAATATCAGCTGCTCAGCTAGCCAACTGCCTGATGGCTGAATTACACGGCAGTTTCCCCCTCCATCCATCCGTTCCGGGGACGCGTTTCACTGACAGCCGCCTGCCTGCCGCTCGGGGCCGGGGGTGCTGCCGGCGCCGCTCCCGGCTGCCCAGCTCTGCTTACTGCCAGATAACGAATAATCTTGAATTTCTTCCTCTAAAAGGGATTCTGAAAAGTTTAAGGCAATAAAGGCGCCATGGCCTACTCCGCTCTCCGACAGGCGCGCGGCCGGCGAGGCTTCCCCGGCCGGCAACGGCTCCGCCACCCTCCCCGGGCGGCGGCGCGGGGCGGCCCCGGCGCGGGGGGCGGGGCCGCCCCCCCCCCCCGTTTCCCAGGGTGCACCGGGCGCGGTGGCTGTCTGGCCACGTCCCCGGGCCACGTCGCTCGGTGCCCGCTGAGCTTACGCCATCTTCGCTCCCCGGCTCCGGGCTGCACTGCCGCCTCTGCCGCCGCCGCCATGAACATCTTCCGCCTCACCGGGGACTTGTCCCACCTGGCGGCCATCATCATCCTGCTGCTCAAGATCTGGAAGAGCCGCTCCTGCGCGGGTGCGTGCGGAAGGCCGCTGGGCGGGCGAGGGGAAGGCGGCGGGACCGGCCGGGCGGCTCCGGGCCGCGGGCCGAGGGGAGCCTCGGGGGGCGGGACCGCTCCCTGAGGAGAGCTCGGCTGAGCCGTTGGGGGGGCTGGGGGGCAGCGAGGCGGGGTCCCGCCCGCCCTCCTTGCCCGGGAGGCGGCTGTGGTGAAGGGGGAGGGGGGAGGGGGGGATCGTCCCCCCCTGAGGCGCCCCTGAAGGCCCCCGGGGCGGGAGGGCAGAACTCGCCCCCGGGCAGGTGAAAAGGGACGATCGCTCCCCTCGGCGGAGGGGAGAGGGGGCTCAGCCCTCGTCCTGACCGACCTCCTTCCTAGCTCAGTCCCCTCCGAAACCAGGGTGTGGGCAGCCGGGGGGGGGGGGAACGGGGAGCCGCGTCCCCCCCTCCGGGGTGGGGGTGCACTCGTGGGAGCCGCGATGCCCTTAGAGGTTTAGCGGTTGCCATTATTTGTCCTTCAGTCCCCGAGCACCGCCACCTCGGCTGTCCCCGGGAGGGTCGCTCCCGCCTTATGTAACTGCCCGGCGGCGAGCGAATGAATGGGCCGGCAGGTTTGGAGGAGGGGAGGGAGGAGGAATGCGGCCCCCGCGGGGCGGGCAGCCGCCCTCCCTTCCCCGCGCCCGGCCGCTACCGGGAGAGCAGCCGGAGCTTCGCTTCTCGCCCTCCCTGACAGCGCGCAGCCTTCCGCCCGCCTCTGCGCGGCGGCTTCGAGCGCCGCTCGGGTGCGCGAAGGCGGGTTTTGGTGCAGCGTCGGGAGTCGCTGACTGGCAGTTTGCAGATCCTGAAGTTTCCCTCGCTCGCTCCCTTTCCCTGGGAGCACTGGGTCGCATTCGCGGCTGGTTAGCGCGCCCTCTTCTTCCCCGCCTCTTGTTTTCCGCTCTCTCGCTGCGGTAAGAATTAAACTGCGATTCGTGCCGGTTTTAAGGCTTCTGGGGCGCTTTCTTGTTTGCGTGGCCGTCTGTAGGAGAAAGGCTCCAGGCTGGAGTGAGGAGGCTTTCGGTCGAGGTCCCGGCCTGGTCTGACGTGGCAGCGGGAGAGGTGTGGCGGGGGGGGGGGAGCTGGGTCCCGGCCGCCCTCCGGGCTGGGCGCCGGGGAGAAGCCCCGCTCCCGCGGCTCCTCTGCCAGCCCGGCTGGGAAACGCTCGTTCTTCCTCCCGTGCTTTTTACGTGCTTGCTCGAAATCTGTGTGATGCGGTTTGCTTTTTCTCTTGTAGTGTACGGTGTGGCGGTTGGAAGGAATTGCAAGTTCTTGCAGCTGCAGCATAGCTGATTTCTTTCAGAAAACTGGGAGTTCTTGTAATTCAAAATGGGCATTTCAGTGCTCTGTGTATCAGGCCACCAACCCTGGAAATACCATTTTTGCTGTGGACTGGGGTTTGGCTGTGAGCTTGACTTTGCCTTCTCTTTGTTGAGCTTCTCCTTCGTTAGTAAGAGTGATTATTCTTGAAATCGGTTTGCCATGTGTTGATGTGAAATATCGTTCAAACACCGAGTTAGCGCTGTTGAACAGATGTATCTGTAAAGTCTTCAGTTAAGAGCATGAAGAATTAGTTTAAGCTGCAACCTGAAAGAACTGAGAATGAGGAAATGAAAGAGATTTGTGCTACAGGTAAGAGGAAGTACAGGTTCTGTATGTTTTCATGTCAAGTCACTTTTTGTTAACCACTTGACAGTGTAAAAGAAAAAAAAAACCCGTAATTTAATAGCTTTGGTTTTAAACACACCTAAAGTAAAAATAGTTCTTAACTTTACAACAGAGCTCAAGCAAATGACTCCACGGTCCAGAGCTCCTACCTAATGAACTTCCCTGGCTCAAGCTGTAGTGTATCAAGAATTCTGTCTGGATCTGGCAGGATAAGGCCTGGCCTTCTCCAATTCTTCTGTAGAGTTCTGTTCTCCACCTTAATTTTGAGAAATGCAGTCAAGATTACAAACAACAACAGAGTTGATGATCTAAAAACTAAGTATCTCTTGCTGAGGAACGAAAATGAGAAATTCTGGTTCAAGGCTAAAATTACTGGGTTTTAGCCAAGAGATTCTTAAGTGACCTTTGGACATGAGGTTATTTACACAGTATAGTACAATGTAACCTACTCCCATCTTTCTGTTTAAAAAGTGATCTGATCTTGTTTTCCTTAAGTCAGTTGTGATTGAGGATCTCTGTTACTAGGGTTTTATTCATAAGAAAGTAGACTCATGCCAATTGTTACCTTTGGTATTGCTTGCTCCAACACAGAAAAGTAAATGGGTCTATATTACATAGGGCCTTCAACTCTTCTCTTTACCATGTTAGCCAGTGTCCCTGAACACAAACATACATGAATGGACTCTTTCAGTAGAAAACACCTGCTTCATTCATTTTCCTGAGCAAAAAAAAAAATAAATGGGGATGCCTTTGTCTGGGATTTTTGGTATCTTCTAGTTCTGCCCGAGTCCTTAGAAGTAAATCCAGATCCATGTTACTTCTATGATATTAGTGTCCAAGGCCTAGTAAGTTTGTCTAGAATGAGAAAAGCACCTCAAAGGAGCATGGCATTTCATTTTTGGGGCTCCATCCTGTTCCTTTTAGTGGTTTGATGTTGTCAGTTTTGGTTTCTATTAATAAAAACTTCATAAATGTATATTTGCCTAAAATATGTTTGTAAAGTTGTACACAACAATAACCCCTAAATAGTTACTGGTTAATGTTCAGCAGCTGTTAAGTGCATCTTGTTAGCGGGCTTTCAGCAGTTCCTTTACGTTGCATATTATAGGCGTTTATAAATTAAATAAACTTACACCTCATGGTTATTGGTGACTAAGGAAATGTGGGCAAACCAGCTGCTGCTTTAACTGCACTTTGGAAGCAGTAGAAGCTTAGAAAAGCTTCTAAGTGATTGCTAAACTGTAGGCTGTGATCCATGAAGAGCTGGCAAACCACATGGTGCCGACTCCTCTCTTCTGCTTGCATCTGTGTGTGTCTGAGGCCTTTGTTCCAAGAGGAGCTCAGAGGCCTGTAAAAGCAGCTGGAAACGAGAGGGAGGCAGCCTGTGTACCTCTGCTGCAACCTGCTGTTTTCTGAAGACACATCAGTCTGCATTTTCTTTCTTAAGAAGTGACGCCTCTAACTGAGGAAAATAGGTGAGGCTAGAATAATCTGCATTATGAAGCAGTCTGTGTTTTCAGTGACAAACTTTTTCTTTTTTGCCCCTAATTTAGTCAGTATGTTAAAAAGAGAACAAGGGGAAAGCAAATCAAGTCATGATTTCAGAGCTGGCAGGGAAACAATTTTGCATGACTGGTTGTTGGAGTTTCCAAATTTAGGATTTGGAAAAATGTTTGCCACTCCAAATAACAGCTCAAAAATAATTACTGGGAGCTGTGGAGAATGTAGCAGGTAACTCCATTATTGACTTCGTGTCATAATTAGGAAATTAATGAGACTTGAAGAATCCTGTGCTTTCAAACATTGTCATGTTCAGACTGTATTTTCTAACCCATTCCAAGTCAAATTAGATTGTTTGCACTGCAAATTACTCCCTGAAAATTGATTTGCTTTTCTCAGTGTCATTTGTCAAGTGTTAAAGGTGACCTGTAGTTGCAAGGCTGTCAAATTATATGCTGAATACTCTAAAAATAGTTGTGTAGATAGTAAATGTGTAATACTTTTGCTAGGTAGTGTAGCTCTGCTCATAATTTTGTTTACGTCTCTACTATGGACCAGATCATACGCTACATTGAAGAGTTTAAACAGTACTTTGCCATAGGCTGCTGCCAATTTTTCTGTATTTTATCAGAAAATGCTGCTTTTTAGGTAGGTTTGGAATTTCTTCTCTCTCTTTGAAGGAAAATTTTTGCCTTTCTCAATTGACAAATTTGTGTTTAGTGTTAGGTTGGGTTTTTAATTGAAAGTACAGGATTCTTAATGTTAGTGCTTTATTAGCAGAACCAAAGAAGTTGTGGTTCTGTGGCTGATGTGGACTTCACACTGAACAAAGCTAGTTTTTTATTAAATACTTCAAAAAGTCTGTGAAGTTTCCATGACAAAGTATGGACTGGCTTTCCTTAGAAAAACTTCTGTTTGTAGGTTTATGGTTGTGACACACAGTTCATAGTCAGTAAGTAGTGTACATGCTCCACAGCCAGGCCAACCGAATGCCTCCGCTGCTGCCTATTGCTCTTTCCCTGACTCACACTAGCAAAATTAAGTTGATGAGAAAATACTACAGTTTCAGCTCTGCTGTCCTCCCTGGCTACAGAAATCAGCTGAACTTTTGAATTGGAAGTTTCATGGTATTGCTTTTAGCCAAACTAGAGCGCAGAAGTTGAAGTTCTTCCATGTCTGAGGATGAAACAGTTGTGGTTTGCCACCTCTTCATCATCTTTGAAATTTGAGCCCAGAGCTTAGGAAGAAGAAACAAAAATGTTTTTATCTAGCTCAAGAACTAAGTAATGTTTGTGAGAATAAAAGGAAAGAGAGAAGGATGAGAATAACGGCAGCATAGTCTCAGTATATTGCAGTTAACTGTGAGCCAAGGTCAGTGCTGTGGCAGGTATATTGCCTAAAGTTTTGAAACGCATCAAATTCATACAGCAGAGTGTTTTCCTTCCCCCATTTTTGCTAGTGGTGTAGATCTTGCTTTCTCCCAGTTTGCCTGTCTCTTCATAGGTGTTTGGTTTAAACTTTGAACCTTGCCTAGTCTAGCCTACTTAACTTGAAAATTAGTTTAAGTTTGGCTTTAGGATGTGTTTCAGGAACATTTGACTGTTCTAAAGATTCAAAATGCAATGTAAATACTGAAAGCCTTAATAAAAAATACAACTTTTAGGTTGGGGGGAGGGGTGGCTGGCAACACTTGGAGGAATTTGTCAAGTATATTACATGTATTTATGTGGCAATACATCCAGATCCAAATTTCTAGCTGTTATCAATAATTAATATATCTTCTATGCCTTTTTTTTTGCTGTTCACAGTTATTTACT
Source organism: Gorsachius magnificus (assembly GCA_034008185.1). NCBI lineage: Eukaryota > Metazoa > Chordata > Aves > Pelecaniformes > Ardeidae > Gorsachius > Gorsachius magnificus. Next base: position 9,229,974 of record CM067087.1, on the reverse strand, counting down.
AAAAGAAAATAGCATGCTAAATAATTTAACATAATTTAACATGCTGTAGTGTGATGCTGCAGTGTAATCTGTCCAGGTGGATGCCTTTGTCCTGTAGGTTTTGACCTTAGGACAGTGTTGCTCGCTGAGAGGTTTTATTAGTATGAGAGCAGGGCTCTGTCAAGAGTTGCATCCCAGGTGTGCTTGCTGACATTACAACCGAGACTGCTGCTTCAGCTGTCTTTGCAACATAGTTCTAGTTCAAGAAATGCCAAATGTTTTTTAGGGTTTTTTGGGTTTTTTTCCTAAGCTTTGGGAAGGGGTGTTGGTGGTGGTATTTGGGGTGTGGGGTTTTTTTCTTCTTTTTTTTTTTGAATACTTACAGCTTTTGTTTTGTAGTGTTAGAGTCTGTATAATTGTAGGTTTTGAGGCATTTGCCTTTTCTTGTACCACGGTTGCTATGGGCAGTTGGGTTGTTCTGCAGGTAGTACATTAGGCTCACCTCGTAGGCATTTCACATATGAAAGTTGCAAACAAAAACCCTTTTCAGTTGTTACTGTTTCAGCCATTCCTGTACTTTATGTATAAACATAAAGTCCCTTTATCTGGGGCAGCTTATTCAGTGTTTCTTAAGCCGGAGTGAAAAAGGAGTTCAATAACCATGGCAGACAGCCTTTCTTCTAACTGCTTTATGGCATTGTTAATAACAGCCTTTTTCAGAAATATCTCTGTGTAAAGGGACAAGGATTTTCAGCCTTGCATCCCTCTTCCAGAGAAGAATTTTCCCTGTTGTTTTTTGAACTATATTTGCATGCTTAGCTGAACAGTTTCAAATATTTTCACCCTGGGTGACTGAAAACAAGAATAATTGGAATAACAAGATAGAGGCGCAGGCTAGGTTGTTTTGTCCCCCTGCTGTGACACGCCACCACATCAGTATTGTGGAGTGATGCTTCACCTCAGTTTTCAGAAGCTGTTAGTGACTGAATGTGCAAAGCTTTTATGCTTCTACCTCTTCTCTAGTGCCTAAAGTTAAGTACAAACAAATGTTTTGATGTTGGGGCTTTGGCCTAAAATGGAAAGTTACTTTGAAGATGCAATGTAGATGTCTCATTTTAGCTCACTTCTCTCTCTTTTTATTTTGTTATAGTACATAGTAATATCTGGTTTTGACTGTTTGATAATATTTTTTCCCCACCATGTTGTCACATAATTTTCTGAATTTAATTGCCTTATGTTTTAAAATAAATTTACTCATTTAAAATCACGTTATAGGTGCTAGCATACTTTCTGATTATCACTGGATCTGTAGTATCTATTGCCGTTGTACCTTTCCAGCTATTCAGCATCTGAAGAATGTACTGATGCATGTGACAGCTCTCTGAGAATTGAAAGCTAATGCAGCCTTGCTGCATAGCGCCCAGTGATGATGCAGAACAGATAGCTTGCAGGTGATATTTTGGTAGATTACACTATGTGCTGTGAGTAACTCCTAAATCTTGAGTAGTGTTAGCACCTTTTCCAGTACCATGGTGTGTATAGGTAACTTACATTCACACTACTCAGATGTATGAACTTACAGTTCTGTTTGTACAGCTTAATTCTGGAAGCCTGGATTTTGTCCTAATTTTGTAATCAACTTGCTTAGAAATAAAGAACTATATCCTTTTTCATCCTTGGCATTGAGTGTTTTAAAGCACATCATCACTTTTTGAATAATTAATTATTTCCTTTATCGCTTTAGGTATTTCTGGGAAAAGCCAGCTTCTGTTTGCACTGGTCTTCACTACGCGTTATCTGGACCTCTTCACTTCATTCATTTCATTGTATAACACATCTATGAAGGTAGAGTATACTGAAGAGTTAGAAAAGCTAGTAATGTTGCATGCAGAGTGCATAATTTCATTAAGAAGAGCCTCTTTAAATGGCCCACTGCACAGTTACTGCAGAATAAGTTCTAGATGGGCTTTGGATAAAGAATGTGGAAAGTGGACTCAAAACCCTACTTTTTTCTACACTCTACATGCAATTTTTAAAAACTGTTTGTATGGGACTGTGACATTTAGAACAAATGCCATTTTGGTTATTGAAAATAAAAGCTTTCGGAAAAATGCTTCAAATAAATTGTATTTCTCAATTCAGACATTAGAGCTTAAGTAAATCTCTTTTTATCCACTACAGAGTAAATTAGTATTCAAAATGCATTGCCAGAATTGTAGCTAGTGTCTGGTCAGGGGCTGATCAAAAGTTGACAGGAGTATGCTTTTAGGAATGTAGCTTCCATTAGATTATACCCCGTTCACTTGCCCACTAAATGTTAGCGAGCTCAAATTGTTTTTGTTACTTATTCCTGCAATTTCTGGTGCTGAGTACAAGAAAATAAAGCAGTCAACTGGCAGAGTGCAGCATGTTTGTGGCGCCAAAGTAGTGCATTTGTGGTGCCAGAGCCGACACCTTTTTAATCCCGTTCCTTTATTCTTGGATTTTCTTGATGCTCTTCAACTCTAGTTCAGAGGCTACTATAACTTGGCTAAGAGGAAAGACTAGATAGGAAAGACTAGATAGTCAATAACGCAAAATGTACTGAAGAATTAGGGGAATAGTACTGTAAAATAAAATTTTAGATCTTAAACCCACTCGCACTACTGTCTTCTAACAACTCAAACGTGTGTGCTTAAGTTTTAATATTAATAGTCTAGATGAAGAACTGAGGATTAAGTAAAATATTATTGAAACACAAGCTTTTTTTCCTACGTAACTTCTGAGAATATTGAAAGCTACTGTTGGGCTCACTAAAGGAGCAGCTAGGTTTTTTTGCAATTTATTTATTGCTTGTGATTCAGGGTCATGACCAGGTCTTTATTCTGCAACCCTCCTACCCAGAAAAGGAATTAATACAGGAAATGGCACTTATGATACTCAACTTTATACTAAACTGAGTCTTTCCAGTAATGAAAGAGTGGTCCTCTGTTCAAATCCAATATTAACTTGCAAAGTGGAAACTTCTGTTACAGTTTCAAAGGTTACTGCTGAGAGAGACTGTTAGATGGAATTGGCTTTTCAGCCCGTTAGTGTAGTGCCAAGACAAAGCTGCTTGAGTGTCCCAACACAGCTGCTTGTTCTATCTGCATATATTTAGGAGTATATAGTGTTACGCAGTTGTAGAGACCATGAGCTACTATACAAATAAGCTTATCCAGGGCATAACTAAATGAACTTTCTAGTCTGAGGAAAATGCTGTAATTGGCAGCAAAAAAAGTTGTTAATTTCTGTAGAGTTAGGGTTTTCTTTAGTATTTTTAAAGAAATATTAATTAAATTACAGGTGCCAACTTGATGTATTTGTCTGGCAGTGATCATCAGATATTTAGGAAAATTAGTTTCTTCTGTGTTCCAGGAACATATACAGAAATACACAAATTGGCACTATCTGCCTTTCTTAATGACCTGCAGACTTCAATTTTTGTGATTTGTAGCATTCTGTATCTTAGAGTTTCTTTTTCATGGTACTTGTATCTGAATATGGGATGCATTTCTGCTGGTGCACTCCGCAGTCCTTTTTCTACCATTCTTTTACTTTATTTTGATATCTTTTAAAATGGGAAGTTTTTGAGTGTCCCAAAACACACTGTAATTCTTATGAAGAAATCTTGAATAAGGAGTTGGGCTTCATTCACACTTTCTTAGTGTCTTCTATGAACATACCTATTTACACCTGTAGTAGAGATTCCCTGTATCTGATACCCTGTCCTGTGGTCCTTTATCTCCAGTCAGACAGGGTGCTAGTGTAGTAAAGAGTCTGGATTCTGAGCTCCTTAATATAGTGTTTGTAGCATTTTGTATCTGTATCTGCGCTTTTGGTGATTAGTAGCATCTGCAAACAATGGGGTTTGAAATCTGTTAGTCTTCTGTTGTAAAGAACCCATATTTACCGTGAGAAATGGTTTGGAATATTTGATCTTTGTGATGAAACTGAGGCAGAAGCTAAACTATTTGCCTAGTCTACTGTACTATGTTGTCTCCAGGACAACGTGAGCTCTGTCCTGATGGTGGCAGCTTGACCTTCAGAAAGTCTCTGATGCTGTTTTCTCATCTGTAAAATAAGGCTATTTGCCTATTCCACAGGGAATAGCTATGAAGTCTACTGTACCATAACAATTAAAAATGGTAACATGAGACGTCAACTGAAATAGAAACTGAATTCTGGTTCAGTGCTTCTAGCAGTCTGTTAGTTTTGCAGGTTTTGTGGCCTGTTGGTTGATGGAGAGCACTGGCCACTTGCCACACTCTTCAGGTTTTAAAGATGTCTAAGTCAAATCAGCTAATTTGTGGTAAGTTGAATGGCTGATTCCAAACGGGGCTTATTGAACAGGTTTTCAATTGCCACATGAGCCACACCACTCCCAGGCTTTTTGAATGTAAAAAGACCCCTTCCATCATTACTGCATGTATGCATGTGCATATTTTTAATGTAAATATATGGGCCAGTGCTTCCCCTGCAGCAGCAGAAAGGGTATTGCTTCTCTAGTCAGTTCCTTAGTTCTGTCTGCTCTGGAAAGGGTCTTTAAAGAAACTTTGGGCAGTCACTTCAACCAGAGGCAAGGTGATGCTTTTAAAGCAACAAAACCAGTAGAGCCCAGAGTCATTGGTTTAGAATTATTACTCTGCTGAGAGATGTTAAATACCACCACATAGCCTGGAACTGCAAAGGCATGTAAACAAACAATACAAACAATCAAAAAGATGGCACTTACTCCTCTTAGTGCCTGGGAATGTCTTTGTTCAGTGAGTTTGATCTAATCATGTAACCTCTCTGGGTTTTGTTTTTTCTTTCCTTGCTCTTTAGCTTATCTACATTGCTTGCTCATATGCCACTGTGTATCTGATCTACATGAAATTTAAGGCCACCTATGATGGAAACCATGATACATTCAGAGTGGAGTTTCTGATAGTTCCTGTTGGTGGACTCTCATTTCTTGTCAATCATGACTTCTCTCCTCTGGAGGTGAGTCGGTTGTGGGCAGGAGGTTATACTTTTTTCTCTAAAATATTTAGAATATGAAGATGAGCATTTTTTGGCTGACTGAGGAATGCTTGAAAAATGCCTGTGTTTAGTAGGTTGAGACTAATCCTGTTTCCTTAACACATCTTTACAGTGTAGATTTCTGTGAAAATTCAGGAGACGAGCATTGTTATCAACATTGATTATTTTATTAAGCAGAAGACTATCTTTTTTTCCCATTATACTGACGGTTATATTATTCAAAACTATCCTTTTTGTTATGATTGTTAAAGGAATGCCCCAGAATGCAGTTTGTGAATAGTTGGTGCCACCTGGTGAAAACAAAGAATTATAATGCTTTTGTAGAACAGCAAATGGTCTAAAGTATTAGAAAGAATTGCATTGTATTGGAAATGCAGCTGTGTGTTTTCCTATCAGAAAAATTATATTAAAAATGTAAATATAGAGTTCAAACAGGTTATTTTTCCCACAAAATAGATAATAACTTTAGATGCTTGCTTTAAGTGAACTGAGCTGCATTGTTACATTTATTGGAGTTAAATGATTTTATTAGAGAGTAAAGGGATTTTAATTGTAACACTTTGAGACATTATTTTAAATTTTGTTATGTATTAACTAATTCTTTAAACCTATAGATTAAAAAAGTTGAAAGAATGTGGGGAAAAAGGACCCTGCAGCTTTTCACAGCACCAGCTCTGTAAGCTGTATTTCATGGTCCTGTGAATCCTGAACTGATGGGTGGATTCTTCACGAGTAAACCTATGCCTACCAGCTTGCTAGGCAGTTGGTTTGGAGAGCCTGCTGTCTGCCAAGAGGGTTGTTCCCTCGTACCGTCCTGTGGTTGATTATGAAGGTTTCACTTAGTTTTTCCTAATACCAAGGGTAGTTTGCCAAAATACTGTATCTATTCATAACATTGTTAGAGAATGAAAAGTCAAGCCAAGTCAAATACCTTCTTTGCTTCTGTTATCAGTAAGATGGTTGAATATGCCTGTGTGGTTTTGTTGTTGTTTTTTTTTCCTTTCAGATACTGTGGACCTTCTCCATCTATCTTGAATCGGTTGCTATTCTCCCTCAACTTTTTATGATCAGCAAAACTGGGGAAGCAGAGACCATCACTACTCACTATCTTTTCTTCTTGGGTCTGTACCGTGCCTTGTACTTAGTCAACTGGATTTGGCGCTACTATTTTGAGGGATTTTTTGACCTCATAGCTGTTGTTGCTGGTGTGGTCCAGACCGTTCTTTACTGTGACTTCTTCTATTTGTATGTTACAAAAGGTAAGTAGTGCTATCACTTCTAGCTTCAGGTTGTGGAATGTAGCAATTAACACATTTGTAGGGATCTGCTATATCGACATTACTAAGTTGTTAATTCTGTGTGCAAATTATCGCTGAAATCTTCTTGATAGATTTATCAAGTATAATTTCTGCTAGTGTGGGGCATTTTGGGGGATTGTTTTGCATATGGATAGAATATAAATGCATAAATGGTCTGATGAACTTAATTGACAAATTTAAAATAAGTATGGCTAAATACATGCTGCTGTTGTCTTCTGTCTGTAAGCATGATCCTCATGCTTCTCCTGTTTTGTGCAGATTCCATGCTTACAGACATCTTTCTCAGTGTTCTAAATACCTTAAGAGTCCAAAGAACTTTGGATGTTTCTGTTTGTGCTAAGTGTAGAAGCAGTCATTTCTGCTGGGTGCATTAGTAATTCTGCCCTTATTCACGTTCCAGCTTCCGTTAGTTAACTACAAAGCTATATGGGGCTGTGTTACTTTATTCATAACTCTTGAGAAACCATGGTCATAGGCTAGTATGCCCTGAGGATGAAAAGTGAAAATTCCAGAGTGCCACAAGAGGGCAGAATTGGGATTGTTGTTTATTTATCATCGGGTTTTTTACCAGTATGTATTGAAGAGAGAGGCAAGTTTGGGAGGACTGTCTGCAGTGCACCCATTTTGTAAGAAAGTGACTCTGTGTGATAGGTTTTGGTCCCTTTGAGGTTTTACAAGTATGTGCTTCTCCCAGATCACATCTTTTGTTTTGCTAACTGTTTTCTTTCCAACTTTTCCTTACAGTACTCAAGGGAAAGAAGCTCAGTTTGCCAGCGTAAGTGCCAAAAAAAACATCACCAGCATCTGTCCTTTTGGATGCTTGGACAGAACAATCCTTATCACAAGCAAAGGTGAAGATGCTTGAGACAGAAAGTCAGAAACACAGCTCTTTATAGCGCAGGTAGTCATCAGCGGCTCTGTAAGAACGGAGGAAAAACAACCAGCAGATTTCTGTTTGATGCATCTTGCCTTTATCTTTTTTATTACTATGTATAAAGATTTTTTACATAAAGAAACTTATACTGTATTAATAAATTCAGTGTATGGTTTCAATTGGAATAGTTCCAAAAGTGAGATTTTTGTGGGATTGTTTATGACCAGGAACAAGTGCAAACTTTTTTTTTATTTTCAAGAATTTCTTTGAAATGACTGATTTTTTTTTTTCTTTTTTTTTTTTTTTTCAGTGCACAGATATGTGCATCCTTGATGGATGGTAGTCATCTGTTCTTCCCCTTTGATTCAATTTTCATTCCACTGTATTTATTTTTTTCCAAAAGGTGAATATATGTCAACTCTAAATCTGAAACCACCAATGTTTGATGTGATGTGCTGGTGCCCCAGTCTTTGTGCCATCTGCTGACATGGAGTTCCTATTTAAAATAGATGTTGATGCCAGAAGGGGAGCAGTCACATTCTGTAGTTGTTCCCCTTCTAAAACAGGCTGATGGCAAGAGAACAGTAAGGAAATCTCAGGGTCACAAGGATGGGCCCTTTCCTGTTTTGCCTTGATGTTTGGGAAGGTAATCCCAATAACGAAAGCACTTGGCAGCGCAGGTCGTGAAGGGTTAGAGATCTGGTTGTGTTGCTTAGTGGCAAATGTTTGTGACTGTGTGCTTTGTTCGGGAGGAGAATGTTAAACATCTTGGATGTACAGCCCTGCTACACCATTGCAGCTATAGAAATGGGAGACTTGTAAGTTGTTGATTACAGTAATCTGTAGGTGATCATTTTAAACAATAAATTTTCTTTTTAATGAATGCTTTATAAGCAACTTCCATGTTCAGCTTCAAGTGGTTTTTGATGTCACTTTTGGACAACTAATATTTTTTTTTATAAACTTTTCAAAATCAGCAGCACCAGTTACCATTCTTTATCCTTTAGATGATTCCCTTTTTTTACTGAGCTGTTGCATGATTTATCCTGTGTTACCATCCTCAATAAACACTTTATGAAATGGTGAAAATGTTGGGGTTTTTTATTTCCGAATTAAAGTTTTGTTAGCCTGAGACCGGATGAAAAGTTGTAGTAAGGACGAGTTGTTTAATACCATTGTTTGCTCTATTGAAATGGGAACTTTTTAAGGCTATGAGGGGCACTGTCACTGAGTGAAGCAATGGTGACCTAGTTCTGCCTGTTGTGTCAGAGCTCCATCTCCAGCCTAGGGCGGATGAGGGTTTGGTGCTCATCTCTGGGTTTTTTTCCATTTTTGAGAAATCATTTATCTTCTCTAACTTAGGTTACCATCGTTATCCCCCTAGTTAGTGATGGTTATCATTCCTAACCCCAGCTGTGAATAGTGCGCTTTATTTGCAGAGCATGCACGCTAGGATGCTGCAGTCTAATGCTACTCTGAGTATCCCGTTGCTGTTCAGAGCTGCTTGAAACCAAAGTCTGTCCCTGCCATGAAATACACGAGCCTGACTGTAGTTGTAGCCCTAGAGCTACACGAGGTCTGTGCTGGTTAGAGAGCTCTTCAGGACCTGGGTAGGTTATTTCCTTCCATGTTGTGGGCTTTGCCCTTCACGAAGTGTCCCTCTGGGATGTCTTGTCCTGGCGCATGCTCAGAAGTGTGCAGAAGGAGCACGGGGGGCTGTGCGGCTGGGAGAAGGCAGCAGGGCTGGTGTAGCGAAAGCCAACAGCTGCGGCGGAGCGCGAGCAGCCATAAGGGCAGGCGTCAACCTTGTGACTTTTGCTGCAGCTGTCACCCTTTTTTGCCGGTTTTCTGGTGCCCGTCTGTGACCCGTGGTGGCCGCGGTGCCACCCTTTGGGTGTGCCGGGACGCGTAGGTATTCGGCACAGAGTTTGTTCGTTACCCCCGACCCCTTCCCGCCGCGCCGCCCGCGCCCCTCCCGGCCGCTCTGCGCATGCGCCTGCAGCCGGGCGGGCGTTCCCGCGGGGGAAAGCCCCGCCCCACCCCACCCCACCCCAGGCGTCCGCGCGCCGGGGGGAGGCGGGGCCGCCCGGGGCGCGCGGCGCCGGGCGGGCGGGCCGGGCGGGGGCGGGCGGGGCGGCGGCCGGAGCGTCCCGCAGGATGCCGGGGCTGGTGGGTGCGGCGGGCTGGGCTGGGCGCTTGGGGGCGTCACCTCCGCGCCCGCGGGGCCGGGGCCGTGGGGCTGGCGCTCGCCGCCTCGGGGGCCGCTTCCCGGCGCAGCTGCCGCCCGCCAGTGGCTCCTCCCGCTGGCGGGCGCTGAGGGGCTCTGTGGGCGGTGGTGCGCCCCGGAGCGGGAGCCGTGGCCTCGCCGCCTTCGGCGCAGGCGTTGCGCCGCTGGGGAGGGAAGCGGCGGCTCTGCCGTGGATCCCCTTGGCCGCCGTAGTCAGGAAGCGCAGCGCAGCTGCTGCCCTGCCTTCTGTACGCGCGGAACCGCCGGCGCTGGGCCGTCCGGAACCGCTGGCTGGTGCCGCTGTGGTCTCGGTGCTTCAGGAGTTAATACAAAGATTCCTTTGTTTAGATCAGCCTCGGCCCCTTGGGATCCGTGGAAATGCGTGGCACTGTAAAGGGGGGTCTGTTGCTCGGTCTGCAGCCGACGTTGGTGTAATTACTGCTGAGCATTCGTCATTTCATTCTGACAAATTCCTCCTTTTCTGTTAAGCTGGGTCGAATGCTTTCATTAAGATGAAGACTTTGTCAGGTGATCCCTCGGCAGTACATGCTTTTCCCTTCCAACTATAACTTTTATTATCTTATTTTCCTGTAGGTGGATTGGAATTCTTGCTCTTTACACAGTTCATAAGGGGCGGTTTAACTGCCCTGGGGGAGGATTGCTGCACAGCTACTTGCTTGTCCTCCTCATTCTCCTGGCTTCTGTAATATGTGCATTATCTGCACTTGTATATATCAGTATGCAAGGTAAATAGTTAATATTTTATATTTCATATTTATCTCATAGGATTGTAATATACGGGTTTTTTAACCTGGAGCTGACATTAAAAAAAAAAAAATGCAAAAAATTCGCATGCTTTAGTGGTAGTCAAACTTGAGAAACTCTCTGTCAGCATTAATGTATTTGCTTTAATAGTATTACTTCTGTTAGTTAGGAATCTAAAATAATAAATGGCACAATAGCTTAGTGCAGCTAATGATCATAGAATCACTTTGGTTGGAAAAGACCTTTAAGATCATCAAGTCCAACCCTTAACCTAACCCTGCCATCCCACCACTAAACCATGTCCCTAAGCACCTCATCTATCCTTCTTTTAAATATCTCCAGGGATGGGGACTCAACCACCTCCCTGGGCAGCCCAGTCCAGAGCCTGACAACCCTTTCTGTGAAGTTTTTTCTAATGTCTAGCCTAAACCTGCCCTGGTGCAACTTCAGACCATTCCCCCTCGTCCTATCATCTGTTACCAGGGAGAAGAGGCCGACCCCCACCTCACTACAGCCTCCTGTCAGGCAGTTGTAGAGGGCGATCAGGTCTCCTCTCAGCCTCCTCTTCTGCAGACTAAACAACCCCAGTTCCCTCAGCTGCTCCTCGTGAGCTTTGTGCTCCAGACCCCTCACCAGCTTTGTTGCTCTCCTCTGGACATGTTCCAGCAATGCAACATCTTTCTTGTAGTGAGGGGCCCAAAACTGAACACAGTATTCGAGGTGCGGCCTCACCAGCACCAAGTACAGGGTATGATATGTTCATTGCCACCAGAGCATCCTGAAAACTTCCTCTACGTTCACCATCATACATGACCTCAAATGGAACACCACTCAACCTCTCAGCCAGGAATTTAGGGGAATTTATCCAAAATCAATTTCTCATCTGAAGTATCGTGTTAGCTTTGCCTTGCATAGGCAGATTTAGTCATATCTTATGAAAGCTCTTTAGGTGCAGTGGGTTGCTTGGGGGGAAAAAACATAGCAACATAATCCATATAAATGTTGTAGTAAACTAACACAGTGAGCACTGTTAATTAGAACAGTACTTGCAGCTTGAAGTGAATGGCTGAACAGAAGTAAGCAATGCAACTTCTCATCATTTGTAGAAATGCTTCATTTGGGGTGAAAACATGCTAGGAAAGCTTTTTTCCTGGTGAGGCACCTCATTATCAAAGTAATGCTAGGAAGATTAATTTGAAATACATGTGTGGTCTCTGGAGTAATAGGTGAGACCCCACAATTTCTAATATATTGGTTCTCTCAACATACTGTTAATAAAAAGAGCATTTAAATTATTTAAGTGGAAAGAATCATAAAGCTTGCATGAAGAGAAGGTATGACAGAGCAGAGATGTGGATGGCAATCCTGGCCTTGAATCTAACCACTGGTTTTCCTACAGTTTCCAGAGGAGGGAAAGGAAGGTTAGCCAAGTTATGGTATTTATATCAAAGTTGAGGAGGTGAGAGATGTAACTGTAAATAGAGAAAAAAGAGCCTTGTTTGCTATAAAAGTACAGCTACAAGGCCATTATAACTAAAAATTGGAAGAATTCTGAAGCTGAATTTCCAAGAAAATTAATGGTGAGATGTCTTGGACTGTGGTTATGATGCATGGATTTGGGATCAATGGTCCTTGCACTGTACTGATTGGGTGTTAGTGATGCCAGTGGTGAACCTGACTGGAGAGCTCATGCACTGGGTTGTGGTGCTGGGAAAGGAAATAAGTTGTTTTCAGAAACCACAGTTCCATCTGATTGTGTTTGTGTAAGCAGTAGTACAGGCTACAACCTGGAAATGGGAAAAATTGACCACTGGATCAAGGGCTTTTTAAATAGCTTTGCCGCTGGATGTGAACCACAGCTTTACAACAGGAAAATAGTTTCCAAAGTTGGTTTTGTTCTGCAGTGTTTTAAGCCTTTACAAATTATCCTGCCTACACTCGAGTACGCACACCCCACTGCTTCGTTACTCTGTGATCAACAAACTGGTTTAAGGAGCTGAGCTGGCCAAAAATTACTCCCTTTTTTATTGCCTGAGAGTGCTAAAAGGAGGAGGTTATTAGTAAGCTAACAATACATAAAATAGTCCGAGAAGTATTTGTCCTGGTAATGGTCCTGCTTTTGTTCTCCTAAATAAAAATATTAATTTACTATTTAGCAAATCAGTATACAGAACTTCATTGTAGCCCAGCAATGTAGCATCTAAAAATGAAATATTCCAGCCAACTAAAAGCTAAATAGAATAATAATAAAAGCAGGCACCATAGTCATAAGGAACTGTAGGTGAGCCAATGCTTCAGTATGCCCTTTTGGCACAGCAGTACTGCCTCAAGTTCACTGCAGAACTGCCTCTGACTAGAGAGTGATTTTGGATTTTGGTAGAGTAGAATCTAAGAATCACAGCTATAAACCCATGGTTTTTCTTTTCTCAGATTCAGTGACAGCTTGCTATTAGTATGAAAATACTTTATAGTTTCAGTTAACTTTCTTAGTTTCTGTAAAGCCCAGAAAGTTCATATATCTGGGTAGGATTTTATGTACTTAAGATGCATTCATAAATACTTCTTGTTTTAAATTCTCCCTGTAATTTCAGGAACAATTTCTAATCCAGGCCCAAGAAAATCGCTTCCCAAGCTACTTTATACTCGCCTACTTCTCTTTTTGCCTGAATTCATCTGGGCTGTTGTAGGAGCTGTATGGGTGTCAGACAGCAGTGTGCACTGTGAGAAGACTGTGATAAATGCCATCATTGGGACAGTTATTGCAAGGTAAATGTGCCTTCCCCAAAATCTAACCTTGATAGTGTATGTGAAATGGAAAATACTGCTTACACAGGGTTTATATGTGTTTATTGAAGGCTTTTCCAGCAGTTGGAGACTTTGATATTTCTTATAATTTATTGTGGTTTCTCATAGAAGGGTTTTCATTGTGAAAGGAGAAGAATTTTTAAGTCTAGACAGATAGAATGAGTTGGTATCCATGCCTAAACAAGCTTCAACTACTTGCCTTGAGAGAGCATGTGCTAGAGTGAAGGAAAGGAGGTGGAGATCGGAAAGGGTAAGAGGGATAGATGGTAATGTGGAAAACTGGATAAATGTGTAAGTAGATCACTTAACTGGTAGTGAAAAACGGAGCCTTCACACCTCTGGGTTGCTATTTGAAAAGCACAGGGCTGCGATTTTGAGTTTGGTGCCTTACATGAAATGAGCTGACAGCCTTGTTCTTGTGCCTAGTGGATTGAAAGCCCGATGACAAAACGTGGACCTTTAAGACAGTAACAGATGGTGTTCAATACAGTGTTTCATACCTAACTTTGACTTCTGTCTGTCAAGATCTATAGTTGTGTGTTCTTGCATACTTGTCAGAAGTATCTGGCTTCACGGTCTTTTTATCCCACTTCCTTCTGTTTTGCAGCTGGGTTATCATCATCTTTACCATCGTTGGAGTTGTTATCGTCTTTGATCCGCTTGGGGGAAAAAAGACATTTTACCTCACCGATAGTATAAATCGGAACCTAGAAAGCAGTCAGTCAGGGCAGTTGCTATATAACGTGAAGAACACTGCCACCAGAGTCTGGGAAAAGAGAATCAGGTTACTGTGTTGTTGTATTGTGCAAGATGATGACCATCGAGTGGCTTTTACAAGCATCGCAGAGCTTTTCCGCACCTACTTTTCAGTAAGATGGGAAGCTTTTTTATGTTCTGTTTTGACTAACTCTGAATTTCGAGACATTGCAACACGCACGTACCTTTGTTCAGCCAGAGGTCCCAGCTACCCTGTGCCTTGAAATCAGGTTTTGAATATGCCAATTTCAAAATTAAAGGTGATTCTCATACAAGATATACAACACTGTTTTTCCCTCCCTTTAACAGAGGTTTCTCTCCCTTCACAAGTGAGAAGGGCTGTGGGAAAACAGTATTCTTTCTCCTTAGGTGAGTATCTAGTCAGGAGAACAAGGGTGAATTTCTTTTCCTCAATGTGTGAAGACCGAGGCATTTTTCCTACTGACGATAAGTAAGGAGTCATACCCGTAGCAAAGAATTGGACTACTTTCTGACTATTAAAAAATGAGCCCCACAGTGTGTTAAGGCAGTCTGCCCATTCTGAGCCACTTCCGAGCATGTACCAGACTGGAGTGCCCACATGCAGGAAGTTACTTTTTGGAAACAGAGAGCATCTGCCAAACCGGAATCTGCATAGTGTTTGTTTAGCTCAAATTTATGTCACCTACTGCTTGGGCAGTCATAGTTCAATGTTGACTTTGAAATCTGTTCATGATTTCAAGGCTACTCATTCTTGATTATTAAGCGGTGCTTGGGCATGCTGATTTATAGCTACACCCTACTCAGTGGCTTATAGAGCAAAGGGAGTAAGTCATATGGAGAGATGACTGCCCCAGATAGCTGAATAAAAACCCTTCAGCCTTCTCCTGTGTAAATTTATTCTTAGATGGTCTCGGTATAGAGGACTTTTCACATGGAGCTTTTCACGTAGTGGTGTCAAACAGTGATCGATAATGTCTGGATCATTATTTGCTATATGGCTGAGCAGGTCCTCTGTTGGGTATTTTGTTAAGTGATGAAATTCATGTGTAGAATTGTCATCAGTCTTATCGAAGAAAACGTTTGATATGTACAAAAGGGGTGGGAGGTTAGATGCTGCCACGACCTGTTTCTCCAACGCACATTGTCTCCAAGTGAAATGTATTTATGTAACCTGAAATAACACCAATTCCATGTGCGTCGTCTTATGAGTTTTGCCATGTTGAGGTGTGGGATGGTTTTAAGTGCTCTTTCATTTCTTCGTACAGGACACTGATCTGGTGCCAAGTGACATAGCAGCTGGTTTGATTCTGCTCCATCAAGAGCAAGATAAAATGGAAAGTTGCCCAAAAGAGCCTGAAGAAGTCCTGTGTCATTCTCCATCAACTCTTGTGGTAAGATAGCATTTTTGCAGCCTCTGGTGCAATCAAATTGAAAAGCAATTCTTTGTGCAAGTTTTTTTGTTTGTGTTCTTTTAACAAAATTAAACACTACTATAAAAATTCACCACAGTTTAAATTATTAATAAAAGCGGTGAAAACATCTTGATGAGTTTGCAGTCAAAACATTTGTCTGCTTTTGCATAAGTAGAACTTAAGATATGAATGGGGAATTAAGTGCAAAGAGGAACCATTTAGGATGTTTGATCATTGTTGAAGAGCTGGGAAAGAAAGGGAACAGAGAGAAAAATTTACTATCTGCATAGAACTGAAAAGCTAGTCTTTAAGTATTGTGGTCTGTTTAAACTGTGTCTGCTGCAAATATCCAGACAAGAAGCAAAAATAGCATCTTTTAAATGCTTGCAGATGATGGGTTACAGTTTGTTAATTGATTTTTGCTAGTCTTCTATGGTAAAGTACCTTTGTAAACTATTTGAACTTCTTTTGGTCTGTGTTTCATAGAAGTATATAATTCTGCTTCAACCAGTGCATTTCTATCAAATCCCTTTCGAATCCAGCCAATATGATGGGGTCATGCTTTAAAAGCCCTTACCAGAGAGCTCTGCTACAGGCTCTTCAGCCATTCCTTTGACATCCTTAAGTGACATGTTTGGAGCGAATGTTGGTTTCAGTATTGAGCTTATCAGTGTGTAAGTATTGGAAGAGACTAAGCTATTGAGAGCTTTTCAAGGCTCTGGAGCTGTGCAGCTATATAAACAAACACAGACTTTTTCCTGGAATATGAGTGGCTATTTTTAGTTCCTCTTAGACCTTGAGGTATTCCTTTTGCATAGTGAGTATTTAATCATGCCTTGATTTTTCACTAGTCTTGTGTTCAGGTTTTATTCTGAGGCTGCCTAACACACCTTTCTTGCTCTCTCTCCTTCCTTTTCTTTCCCCATGTCCTTTCAGACCGATGATTTGGATGTCGAGCTGGAGAATGCTGCTCACTATATGCTGTTTGCTGCAGCTGCTTATGGCTGGCCCTACTACATATACACCAACCCATTTACTGCACTTTGTAAGCTCAGTGGTGACTGGTAGGTTCAATCAAGAGCTTAACACCACATAGCTTCCTCCTATTTAACTGGCATTAGCAGAAATAAAATAGTTTCAATGGCAGTATTTCTGTTACATTAAATGATATTGCTCTTGGGAGTACATGAGCTTGACTGGAAGAGTTATCTTTCACAGATTCAAATATGAAAGTAGAAACAAAATTCCAACATCTTTCCACCCTCAGAAACAGAATAGCTTTTGTTTTTGAAGAAAAGTTTGTGATTGAGAGAAACAAAATTCATTTAGCAAAATGACAAGAAGAATTGGAATTAAACGAAACACATTTTAAAATGAGGCTTTTTAGAGCTACCTTTTGGGCACATATATATGTATAGAAATAAAAGCGTATCAACAGTTTTCCCTGCCTTAAAGGAATTAGCAGAAGTTACCTGTCCCTCCAGGCTCCATTTTATTCTCTTTGCCCACTTTACTCAAAAAAATGCTTATAGTCTGTATTGAAGTATCCATAATGGTGTGTAGGATTACTGCATATTTAAGTGACCACTGCTGTTTGTGACTGTAGCCATGATTTTCTTAATTAGTAACATGAAATTATTTAACCCACTGAAATATAAATGACTTGGAAAAAAAATTGCATAATACAATAGGTAAAACATGAGATAAGCCTGCTGTACAGAATTTGTTTTGAATGTCCTTTTTGCTTGTTTATATTTTCTGTCATTGGCCTGTAGTTGTAAGAATTCTTTTCTTATTGCATTGTTTGGTCTGCTGATGGTCCTGTAGCAATGGTGTATTCCCCAGTCCTTGATTGTGGTCAGAGGCAGCATCTCGTATCAGACTACTGGTACTATTGGGGAAAAGAAAAATTAAATAAATAAATAAAAAAGGAGCATTTGATTCCTGGCAGAAATCCTTCTGCAAATGTAACTGAGTTTGATTCCTTGAAAGGAAATCTAAAAAATTTGAACATGAAAGTTTTTCTCTTCTGTTTGTTAGTTGCGGAAATAGACCAACAGATTCTGATATAACTGGCAGTGATCGTCATAACTTTCACTTTGGATCCATCCTAAAAATAACAGGACTGCAGTACAGAGACTTCATTCATATCAGTTTTCATAACAAGGTAAACAATCTGGAGAGGCATTCAGCAAAAAAATTTAGTGATTAATTCAGTGAAAGCAAGGGGTGAAGTTTCTACTTTGCCTGCAGCATTTATAACGTGCAAGATGCAAAGCCAAATGACAACATTCAGTTCTGATTTTTTTTCTAATCTAAAGGAACAGCCACAAAACCATTGACATAAATCTGTCTCAGTATTGCAACAAAGACAATTACAATAACTTGATAAGAAACTAATTCAGCCTCTTTCCATAATACAATAGAGAACTCAGTAAGAGAGCTTTCAGAAGCTGAGAATACATGCTTACTCTTATAAAAAGTCGGTGTCTTTCCTGATTACATTTTTCCCTTCCAGATCTATGAGATCCCATTTTTTGTTGCTTTGGATCACAAAAAAGAAGCTATTGTGGTTGCTGTGAGAGGAACCTTGTCTTTTGAGGTATCATCCGTTTCATATAAATAATTAGCTGTATAGAAATGGGTGAATTCCTAGTACCTAGAGGAAACTGTGTTACGCTGGCATGTGTGAAAATAACTCACTCACAGGTATGAGTCTTCCAGGCTTAAGTTGTCAGCCCTCCTGTCCTGGGATGGGAATATTCCCTGTGCCACTGGAAGAGAATGTGGAGGGCAGGCAGTGCTAATTCCTTTTCTCTGTAAGTGGAAGTGCATTTGTAATGTGTGTATTTGCGGCTTGGAAATTGTTGCTGAAATCAGAATTATGATTGCGCTCTCTGTTTGCTTGGGTGGTGGTTTGTGGTGGGTTGTGTTTTGTTGCTTACACACTTGGAAGTCAGCTCGTTGATGTCCCTGTGACAAAGCTGAGTAGCAGAGCGTGACCCGTGAGCCAGGAAGCCCTGCAGAGAGGTCTGACAACAGCTGTCTTCTTTACAGGACATTCTCACTGATCTGTCAGCAGATTGTGAAGACTTGACACTGGAGGATATTCTAGAGAATGGCTTTGTGCATAAGGTGTGTGCAGGCTGTAGCTGTTTATAAATCCTCTCAGCGGTAGGAAAACTATAAACACCTGGGATCCTTTAGTTCGACAGAAGAGTATTCTCCTTGTGAGATGGATTGCACAAATTATTTCGGTGTGTGACTTGCTTGTTGCATCAAATACTGCCTCTGGATCTGCAAGGTAGAATTTGTAATCCTCTTCTCAGACTTTTATGCCCTTATTAAATATTAAAAAAAACTTTTTAACCATTATGTACTAGACCACTTGGTTCTAACTAGACCTCTGTCAGGAGCATGTTAAAAGAGAAGATCAGCTTTGCATGAAGAAAGTTGTTCTCTGATGGTGTTGTGTTTAAAGTATATGTGTCACACTTCAGATGAGATACTCCCTTCTCTTCTAACTTTAAATGATGTTTTGTAGGGAATAACTCAAGCTGCAAATTACATCTATCGAAAGCTGATAAATGATGGAATTTTAAACCAGGCTTTCACAATTGCTCCAGTAAGTTACCTTCCAAATAATTTGGTTTGCCAGAAAAACTGCACAAAGCTTTTTCTGTGTCTGTCTGTTTCAGTCTTCTCTTTCTGTCCATAGGAATACAAACTTGTGATAGTTGGTCACAGTTTGGGTGGTGGAACAGCTTCTGTATTGGCAATCATGCTCAGGAACTCTTTCCCAACATTAAGATGTTACGCCTTTTCTCCTCCAGGAGGACTTCTAAGGTAAACATGAGACTTCTGTTATTTGGTTTTGTGTCTAAGATGTAAAAATCTTCAAGGTAGTTTACAGATACATTAGGTGGTAACCCTGGGCTTGACTGTGCTAGGAGCTTTGTTTATACATTCTCCCCTAGAATTAGTTTTGCTCCATCTCAAGGTACAGTCGAGTTCTTGGGGGAATGTTACAGAATGAAATATATGTAGTGAATTCTGTCAGATAGCATAATTAGATTTTAAAATAAATGTTTCAGAAGTAAAATGCTCACCCGACTGGTCTAGCTTGGCCTGTTTGACATTTACCATACTATTATAATCAGCATTGAAATTAATTCTCTTATCTGTAGCAAGTAGGTCTGAAACCCTACTGAAGAGCTGACTGCAAGTGCTGCTGCTGTGGCCACATATTTGTATTTTTATTGAATGATAATAATCATCATAAAACTCAAGTATGCCTGTCTCTTTGGTGTATCTAAAGGGCGTCTGTCTGTTTCTCTCTTAAGCAAATCACTTGCAGATTACACTAAGCACTTCATTGTTTCCATCATTGTTGGAAAGGACCTTGTTGCAAGGTGAGCTGAAATATTTTAAAATTGTTCTTTCAGGGATGTGTTAGATTGCAGAGAACAGGCAGCTTTGCTTTACTTTCTTCTGTGTGTGTTTAAACAGGTTAAGTATGCCCAATATGGAGGATTTAAAGAGGAGAATAGTGAGAATTGTGGCAAACTGCAACAGGCCCAAGGTAACTAAACTCGGTTCCTGATTAGAAGTCAGTGGAATTGTTAGCTGGGCTAAGCCTCAGCTTTAATGAAGTGACAATTGCTGTGTGTATTTTGATCTTGATGATGAGAGTTGCAGTTGTCTTTTGGAACAAAAATGTTTGGGTTTAATTCAGTGATACTTGTGTTAGTCTCTTACCCTATAAAGCTGTCTTGTTGGAAATTAAGATTCAACAAGACCTAGAAGATATCCGCGCACAACATCCAAGACCTGAAATGATCTGTTTGCTAGTTTTTCTGATGAAGGAAACTATTAAAAAATGAAAGAAAAAAAAATCAAAAATCAAAACAAACAAGCTAAAGCTATGAAAAATCAGTAAGACTACTTACTTTAATAACCATTTAGTATCAGTAAGTAAATGAATTAGTGGTTTTGTTTAGATTTTACCTTCAGAATTCATTTGGAAAGCAAATATTTCTCCGTTACGGTGTTAATTGCTTAGCTCTTCTTTTTACTGTTAATGAGAAACACAGTTTTGAAAGTGCTGGAACAGTGTGCGTCAGGCAAGATCATACTGGGGGTATAAAGGAGTGGCTTAGAGATTCAAACCTGCCATTTCTGAACATCTGAAGTTAAATCTGCTGTACTTACAAGATTTCCATGTAGTGCCAGGATCAGGAGTCATGTAGAGGGCTGGGTGATGTTGTACATACAGAGTAAGATAATGGACAGTTAGAAATTACAGGTGCAGGAAAACTTAAATCTGCAGAGCTGAATCCACACAAAATAATTCACCTGGAAAGATTGTAATGTTTTCTGTAGCGTTACTACTGGCTTGGGTTAGATATCGGTGAAATAGATATTACTTTGGGGAAAATTCGGTAAGGAGATTTTATCACAAAGTTTGGGGAACGTGTACCTACAGTAATTTTTGATCTTTTAATTGTAGTTCCACATGATGTGCATGCAAGCACACAACTAAAATAAGGTACCTGAAGAGATGCCAAGCCTTAATTCGACTGTTTTTTCTTTCTGAATTCAGTACCAGATTTTGCTGCGTGGGTGTTGGTACGAAGTATTTGGAGGAGATCCAGATAACTTCCCAACTGAGCTGGATGGTAGGAACCAAGATGCCCTCACCCAGCCACTTCTGGCCGAGGAGAGTTTAATGGTTCATCGGTCACCTTCATACAATGCCCTTGAGGATGAATCACGCTTAAATTCACCGCCTCAGTATCCTCACCTGTATCTTCCTGGAAAGATTATCCATATTGTAGAAGAATCTAGCTCTAGGAGGTGAGTAGAATAATGAATACTTGTTGCCTTGTTTTCCTAAAATCTACTTAGAACTGCCTCTCACTTTGGAAGTACGTGTTTCCAGCTCTGCTTCTTATCTGTGTCTCCAATACCCATCCTGGGTTATTTGCCAGCTTTTCAGTTTTTTTTCTGTGCCTCTCTGCTTCTTTGTTTCACTTAAAGCCCTGGAAACTGTTTCGCTTTCCCCTTGCTTGCCTTGTTCCGCCCATTGCATGTGCTCAAGTGATGATTTTAAACAGCAAGTTCAGCTTTGGCATGCTGCAGTTCCTACCTGAGACTGCAGATCCTGCACTCTTATCTCCTGGTGGGGGTGAGGTGATAACAAAATACCAAGTTAGTGAGTAGTCACGTGGATATTGGTGGTGAGAAAGGTAAAATACTGCCCGTAATACCGGCCTGGCCAGACTGGAGTGGTCCAGTTGCACCAGTAACCAGCGTGCCCACGCAGCCTCTGGTTTCCTGTCCTTTGCTGCTTTTTTGTGGATGCAGGAAAGTGAGACAAAGACAACAGAAAAGCTGAAACTGCTGGAAGGGTGAGGATTGTGGTTTTGTTGGGGCAATGTTGTGTTTAGGGGGTTTTGTTTGTGTTTTGTTGATGTTGGGATTTTTAGATGAAACAACCGGAAAGAGCCAAGAGGTTAGGCGGTGCTGATACCCTCCCTCCTTTCATTCTGAGAGGGAAATCAAAGCATCTGTAACTTGCACAAGACCATCTTACAGAAGAAAAAAAAAAAGATCTGTACCTTACAGAAAACGGAAGAAAAGGGCTAGAGAAGAAATTTTACTTGAGCATCACATTTTTAATGTTTAAGGGTTTTAACACTGGTTTTACCAGTCAGATACACCTGTCACCTAGCAGGTTTTCTCAATGCCTGCTCTTTTACTTTACTTTCTGGAGTTCCTTCCTTTTCTGTCTTTTATTCCACAGCACAGCAGTTAGTTAATCATGACTTTTATCTTAATTGCCCTAGCACACAAGAGACTGTTCTGTAAAATGAAATCTTAAATACATCACATGTGCAGCATTAACTCTAGTGTCCAGTCTCCTACTGGTACCGCTGTGACTGGTTCCCTAAATCTGACCTTACCCGTGTGATGTGTGGTGCTGGCCCCCCTCACCCCCTTTGCTCAGACTGTACGCCACGTCGCTGTGAGCAGGATTATGTGACGGCTGCTTTTGCTGCTCAGGCACAGTCTAATTTGGCGTAGCTCTGCTTT
This sequence comes from Gorsachius magnificus, assembly GCA_034008185.1. Classification (NCBI taxonomy): domain Eukaryota; kingdom Metazoa; phylum Chordata; class Aves; order Pelecaniformes; family Ardeidae; genus Gorsachius; species Gorsachius magnificus. The sequence goes on along the minus strand of CM067087.1, from coordinate 9,207,717 downwards.
CAGGGACATGGAGTGTTTCCTGAGGGCACCACTGGCGTTCCCTGGGAGCCACCTTCCTGCCGTGAGAAGGCCCCAAGGTTGTCTGTTCCAGGCTTGGCATTGGGCACTGCTTCTGATGGTCTGAGCTGTTTGCGGTTTTGGTTTTTTTCAGGTTGTGCTCTTCAGATATTAAATACAATGCAAGATGGTCAAACGAAACAGTCTTCAGCAGCATTTTGATAAGCCCCAAGATGGTAACAGACCACATGCCCGACGTTGTGCTCAAAGCGCTGAACAGTTTGTCTCAAGAACACGGATCTTGTCTTTCTTGCCCAGCACAGGAATGTAACACCAATGTAGCACAACCATAGCGCTAAGAAGAGGTGTGGGTTTTGGTTTTTTTTTTTTAAATGCAGGGTTCAAGTGTTCTGGACACATTCATGCCACTGTCACTTTTCTCATGTTGCATAAAATAAACAAACAAGGGTCCTGATGCCCTTGCCTCTGCAGCGCCCACGAGTACCATTTTGCTGGTTAAAGCACGGATTCTGCATTCATGCTGAAGGTTGAGCTTTTACAAAATGGACCAGTAGGACAAGATCTAGCTCAGCCTGCACGAGAGCCGAGGCGTCAGCTGACTGCATGACCAAAGTGAGTGTGTGTGGGGGCAGCGTGGCCTGCATGTTACAGCAGAGCGCTGTCAGACCTTAAAGAAATTTTAAAAAAAAAGCAGTTCTGCTTCCGAGGCATTTCAGGCCGTGGGCTCAGGCCCCCCCTGACCCGACCTTTGCAAAGCTGGAATGGGCACAGTGACCCCTTGCTGTGGTGTGCAAGAGCTGCACCAGCTTCACAGCTGGAGGTGGGTAAGTGATAAAGCCTGGGGCTGCCTGTGCCCACTTGGAACTGGGCAGCTCTGATCCATTGCACTAATTTTTTTTCTTACAGCCTGTGGTGGTACCCTCAGGGCAGGGGGAGTGGTGTGAGTAAATGCTGCTTGGAGATACACGTGCAATATTCTTCAATCTACCTTTTGTATTTGTTGAGCCACATGACTACTTTTATTGATTTTAAACTGAACTAAAACTACTTAATGAGGGAAAAAAAAAACAACAACAAAACCTAAAAAAACCCCACTGTTGTTGATGCTCTATCATCTTCGTCCCTAGCAGCAATCCAATTCTGCTAAAAAAAAAGTGGATTCTTTGTTTCAAGTGTGCAACTATTTTAACTTTTTTTTTTTTAAGGCTCAGCAGCATTTCTTGTTAAAAAAAAATTGATAGAAATAAGTAAGAGTAATATGATGTGATTGAGAATAACTGTGGATGTCCTTGCTGTGATACTTACCATGGAGACAAAATAAAATGTGCTCTAACAGCCGGTCCTGTGGTGTCCAGGTATGCTGGTGTGGGAGGGAAGTTGCTGGTTTACAGCTGCTGAAGTTGCTGGCAGCTGCAGGGCAAGGGGAAGGCTGCACCAAGCATGAAGGCCCAGCACCCGCCCCTCCTCAAGCAGGCAGCAGTGGCACAGCTGTGAATTTAAGAGGCTAAAATCTAAGGTGCTTACGCACAAATTACTCCAGCAGAGACATCATTTTACAAACCATTACAGTAACAGGTTTAGAGGAAAAATGCTTTTGTTTGCCTGCAGTAGAGTGAAACAGGTGTTTGTTTCAGCAAGAACAAGTGCTGCTGCTGCCGCAAGGCCTCTGAAGCACTGCTGCCTGCTACTGTAGTGGAAGAGGCTGTGGTTAGCACCCCCTGCTGAGCACTCGTGCAGCGTGGTACAAGAATGAGAACACTTGCTCAGAATTAAACGTTACCACACACGTGATTCAAGGATTTATTAAGTCATACATGCAAAACATACTGCTAATTGCATTAGCAAAAGATCAATGTAAAAACTTCACAATTTTGCAACTTTTACTTTTCAGTTTTGCTTTAGTGGTTGAAAGGGTGTAGTTCAACATCGTATTCCTGCCAGTTCAGGCTGTACAGAACATGAGCACTAATTTACAGAACCTCACAGACCCAAGTTACCATTACTCAATCTATGCTGCACATGTACACGTAGTGACATAAAGAACTCTTGTCTGCATTAGTAACATTACAGTGGTGAGGACATCTGGCAAATAGTGTGACATTTGAGAAGGTTCATATAGAGGTTTAAAATATAAAAATTACTAAAATGTGTAAAGCTGCTTCACATGATTTTTACACCTAGTTAATAGACTAAAAGCTCAGAAAGCAAATGCCTTACTGGGTCAGAAATAACAGAACAATAAGGAAGATATGCTTGAACATTCTACTCTAAAAAAAAAAAAAGCAAATTTCTATCATCTGAAAGGTTTTAAAATACAAGTTATATTGCTCAGTAAGAAGAGATTCTACGAGAGAAGCGTTTACTACACAACAGTTGTGGGAATGACTGGTTCAGAACTGTACCTACATGAATGCCCTGCTTGAAATTCAGAGGAATTTACCTACGACCACAACCGCTCTTCCACTACGGCACCTCTGCGCCAACGGTCACCGCTTTCAACCTGCACTAAAAGTCAATTCAGTTTCAACTACCCTGGCAGTGTAGCGTCAGTCATCTGTACAGTGTCAAAATACTGTCTGGCACTAGCATTTGATCCAACCCCTATTTCATTTATCCATGACAATACAACGCTGTCAAAAGGACTAGATACGCTTCAGTAAGAATAGTTATTTATTTTTTTTTTAAACCACAGCAGCAAGAACTAGATTGCAACCAAGCCCTTACCAACAATAAAGCATTTTACACTGTGACTCGGGTGTCAGTCATTGTCAAAGATTTCGGTTCGATACACAACGCTATGCAATGACTGTGGGCTGAGAAAACATTTAATAATAAAACACATTAGAGTGCAGTGTTTTGCTAATTATTCGGTACTGTTACTGTGAAAAACTAGAAAGTGTTTTTGCATTTCCTAACAGAAATTAGAGTCATCTTCAAGAAGAATCTTTAAAAAACAGTTTAGTGCTTAGTGTTTGTAGCACAACAATGCAACTTAGTTCAGCAGATAGTTTGGCAACACTTAATTCAGCAAGATAGGATTTAAAAATAAGGCTTTACATAGGTTTGTCTTTTTAAGAGTTTGCTTTTAGAAGAATGCAAGGTAACTTTCATACTTTAAACAAATGAAACCGTGACCTGATTGGTTCAAGAATTTATGGAAGAGAACTAATTCAGAACAGACAAACTTGGCATTGAGTGTGAATGCTCCATTGTTCCGAGCAAAGCACGGGGTTTGGAGTGGGGTGGGGGAGGGCGGCGCTTACAGCAGCAGACATTTTCTCTTCCTCTTCTTTACAGGAGGGGGGCAAAGAACTGCTCGGATCGCTTCATCAAACACTGTCTTGAGGCCTCGCTGCGTAAGTGCTGAGCATTCGAGGTATTTCACTGCACCTGTGGAAAGCAAAAAGGCAATTACAGAGCGGTTTTCCAGCTACAGCACCACTTCTAGCTGACTCCACAACAAAAGCCAGGCATTTATTTTCATTAAGGTGCAACATCTTCCATAAGCAAAATTAGATCAACAATAATCCCGCTGCCATCATACCAATCTCTTTTGCCATGGCAAGGCCCTGTGGGTAGGTGATAGGAGTCAGCTTCTTCTCCTTCAGTTTTTCAATAGTGTCCTTATCATCCCGGAGGTCAAGTTTGGTACCCACTAAAATGATGGGGGTGTTGGGGCAATGGTGCCGCACTTCAGGATACCACTGCAGAAAAACAGCATTAGGTTGGGGGGGGCAGATTTTCGAGAAGGCTCTTGAACGTCACGGCTGCAAGGCTCGGTGTCCTTCACGACACTTTCAAGAGTCCGTCAGAGTAAGGGGAGAGCGTAAGACCCCATTAAGGCAGTATTAAAAAAAAAGAGCAGACAATTGCAAAACACTTTTAGTGAAGCCAACAGGTATTTCCATATACCTTAAATAATTATCCTATTCAGGGCTGCATTTTCCACACACCAGAAAAACCCTGGTCTGCCCTTCCCCTACCCTACCCCACCTCCTCTGTGCAGTCTCCCCAGGGCCATACAGCTGAGCTGCCAAAGGATGCGAAAGACTGCAACAGTACCAGAGCACGTGCTGGAGTGCTGGCTGATTCAAGAAGTAAGTGGTATCAACCTAATTTTTACATGCATTTGGTTTTTTATATTTTATATTTGTCTTTACATTGCATTAAAAGGAAAGTTCCCATTTGTGATCTTGGCACCTTGTTGGCTGAAGACTCTTATCAACTATTGTTATCCTATCAATGCATCGAGTAATGATTCATACTAGAGTGTGTCACGTGCCCTGAACTTCCATGACTTAGAAGTTATTCAAGTGGATTTCTGCCTTCTCAAACTACATTTCACATCGCCTGCCAAAAAAAAAAAAAAACCACCACCAAAGCCCAACCCACCCAAAAAAACCTAACCAACCAAAAAAACCCCACCCACAAACCACAAAAAAACCCACCTAATATTTTCCAGACACTGCTGTAAAATGAACACTATTGTGAACCCTGAGAAACAAACCAATACCAGCTCGTACCTACCTTAGCACGGACATTTTCAAAGGAAGCAGGACTCACAAGGGAAAAGCAGATTAAGAAGACATCCTACAAAACAAGTTAATAGAAAGTTAGCCCAGCAGAGCAACCATTATAATCTCACCACCCTGAAAAGGCCAGTGTCACCAGCATCTATGTCACACTGTCACCTATGTCACACTCGCAGAAGCCAAGGTCGGCGACAGAGTTGCACATGACAATCAGATGTAGCTTTCCCAGTGGGAAATCTATTCCCAGGCAGCTACAAGCAGACACAAAGAGGGCAACCAACAACAAACAGATGTAATCAAGTTTATAATCAGCTATTGCAGTAGCCAGCAGCTAAAATCCTAATGCCAGTGAACTGCAAGATTTTTTCCCCAAATGTTATCTCTTCTCCCTCACTGACAGAAAAAAAAACCCACAAAAAAACCCCTCAAACCACCACACTTCAGATCCTTGACGAACAGAGGAAGCAGTGAGGCGGTGTGTTAGACTGCCTTCTGAACAGGGGCTGGATGCGCTCTGCACACCTCTAAGTGACTGAAGCCTTGAAAGACACATAGCTCATCAGCACAGGCTGTTGCAAAGTGTTAACTGTTGGCACTGATTTTGTAAATGCAAATATACTATAATATACTACTCTAAAGTAGTCTTAAATGGCAAAGACAAAGTATACAGTATGGCATTAAAAAAAAAAAAATCGTACAACAGTAACTTCTACAATTACTTCCATGGCCAAGTCAGAAGAACCTTGTGGAACTGTCACTTCTACTGAATGTCAGTATAGAAAGACTTCAGAATTTCTTTATAACCAAGTTAGTATTAAGAAGGGTATTAAAACCCTCAAAGCTCCCTCCTTCCCTTTCTAAATTATGAGAAAGCAGAGCGAAAAGTGGGTGTTTTCAGGAACCTTACACATCTCGATTTTCAACTGAAGGCAAAAGAAAGATTCTAAGTAAGAGCTGGTAAAAACATTTTACAGCAAACGCTTACACTAAGTGCACTGCAGTATACACTTCAAAAAAACCCCAATGAGCTTCATACATGACACTGTAGTCTACAAGCATTCAGAATAACCACAAAATTAATTTTCGCCATCTAGCCAGACAAAGTCTGTAATCTTGCTATATGGCCCAAAACTCAATAAGCACCTCTTGAGCAAGCCCAACTTTCCGCAACCTACCTCTGCATCCGTACTTATTCCGGTGTCAAATGTGTTAAAGAATCAGGCATTTCAGAATGTTAGTTGATTGTGCTGCATTTCAAGGCATTTTGTTAGGTCAGCATCTGACATCTGCACTGCTAAGCACTTGCAACCCCGTTGTTCATGCATCACCCCAACAAGTTTCCATAGCAGCGTCCCAGAAGAAGAAAGAAACAACATCAGATAATGTGATACTATGGCCACTACTTCTGTTCTCCAATTCTGCAGGTTTGTAGTGACTGAAGTTCTGCACATTACGCAGACTCTCTCCTTTACTAGCTCCAGAGATCAAAAAATTCAGTGTAACCATGAGGAATTATTTGAAGATTTTGGGTGTCTTGCACACTACCAATCTTAATAAGTAGGAGGCAAAGCTCTTTATTTACAAGAAAAGGGTTAGTCTTAGCAACTCATATGAAGAGATTTGGTAACAGAGTTCTCAGATCTAGCAATTCAATAGTTCCAAGAAAAGTAGTTGTTTAAAGAATAGGGGCCAATTTATCACTATCATAAGCAAGACAAGATGACAGAACTTGGAACTGAAGTTTATTTAAAGTTTTACATACGGCAATAGGTTGATCTGTCAGACTGGAAGATATATTCTTACCATTGGTTCCTCCAACCTAATAACAGTAGGAGATAAAGTTACTCCTAAAATGGATTTAAGGGAAGACGTTCTCTGAGTCAGCGATTTATGCTCACAAATATTCACAACGTGGCTTTTTGTCTTAAGAGAAATGCTGCCCTGTAATTCAGCACAACCAACTACCTGCATCCGCAACACACCACCGATTGCCCCATAAACCTGGCAATGTCTGTCTGCGTTGTCAGAGCAAACCTCTCGGGAAAAGCATCTTCCTAACTTAATTTTCTTTTTGGTTTGGTCTCCTGAGGAAACAAAATTAACCAGCTTTTCTGTCCCAATTTCTTCCTTCCCAAAATATTTTGAAATACTGGTAGATTTCAAATAGATTCAGGAAAAGGTATTAAATTCCTGCATATTTTAAGGAAAAAAAATATCAGTAAGGGAAAAAGACACAAATTAATGCCTCCACTACAGCAAAGTCCTTACTGGGAAGTTAATAGCTGCTGAACTGCTGGGTGGCTAATTGAGATAACACGTATTGGCCACGTATCAGCAATGCCTGCCTTCGCCTTGCCCAGGACGTAGTTCAGGTGCACATATAGGAAAACAGGGCCACAAGAACATGTGAGGGGGGACTTAAAATAGCACAGTGAAGGAAGGGGGAGGCTTCATCAGCTCCGCTGTTCTCTTCCTCTGTGCTTTTTGTTACTGCTGTGGGTTTTTTATCCCTTAAGTGATGATGAATCTTGCATATTGCACAAGTCTAAAATCTGAAGATTGCTTCATAAGAAGTTCGAGACTTACCCTGTTTCATTTTCTGCATTAGAAAACAATCCAAATAACTGAAAGTACTTCAAACCTTTACTTAAGCTACACATGCGTGTACAGAAGAGGTTTTTTTTTACCAAAAGTGTGCTTAGACTGACGTGGAATTCTTTTGCAGTCTGTCAGAAAGCCACAGTTATTTTAGCAGGCTGAAGACATGCACGTGCATTCTGTCGCTTTGTCATAGGGGAAAAACAATATTCTCCCTTACAGCTCTGCTTTCTCACACTATTCAGTGATCTTCCAACATACCTTTTTCTACCCTGAAATACTTTTTTGAAAATATTTTTGTGACATTAAGCAAAGCTTAAGTTCTCCTAAGTATCCCTTAAATGTCTAAATATTAGTGAAAAACAGCTTTCCGTTGTTTCTTTTCCTAGAAAAGGCACATATTTCTGGCATTTCTACTAGAGTTGCCTACGACTTGCAAGTTCATATCCATCTTGGGTATCATAACTGGTGGGAAAGCCAAATTGTAAGAGTTAGTGAGCAGCGAATTAAGGAAATCTGTGAATTAAGACAGTTTACTTTAAAAAAGCACCAGAGTTCATTAAGTAAGATTCACATTATTCAAGAGACCAGTTATGCCGTAGAGTAATTGGAACAATTCTGCATTTTATATCATTAGCATTGAATAGATGTATTTGACAGTTAATAGTAATCAATGCCCAAAAACCCCTGCAAATTACCACTTTTCTTTACTTACAGCACAGCTCCACCAGATAAAAGTAACTGCTCTAAATAGACTAGAAAACCAGTCTCTACAAAGATTAACTGTAGCTGAAGTCACGCTGGAAAGAAAAGAGCAGATTACTTCAGCATTTTCCTTATACAGGGAAAGATGCAGCATGCAGACAGTACTTAACCAATTGCAAGCTTGGAAGACAGAAGCACATCTGCATTGATGTTATAGCACAAACTACAGTAAGTAATGAAATAGCCACAGGCTTAAGTATATTCAAAAGCTCCGACCCACCCTCCGTCAATACCAATATCATCTTCATTCAGTACTGCCTCTTTCACATTTAGAACATCTTCACAGAGACTAAACAATATCAAGTGCTTAGCAGTGACAGTGTCAGGTTGCAGCCAAACATCACGCCTGAAAACAAAAACAAACCCTGCATTTGGCAGGCATGCTAATCTTAAAATCAATGGACTAGCTGATGGGACTATTCACCAAGGGTTTTTTTGTTTTGGGGGTTGGTTTTTTTTCTTCTTTTAAATCAAGCATTCTAGCTGATTCTGAGGCTGTGACTACACAAAAGCCAACAAGTATCAGTGCACGCAAATACACAAACATGCACATTTTAACATTTGTACACACATCAAAGATTATAATATTACAGCTACAGCACGTAGGATAAAGGAAGGTAGCTTGCAACAAGTCACTGCTACTATGAAATACAACTCTACATGTGATAATGTTGGCCTCACGTTGAAAAACCTTTATGTTATACAAAGCCATACAGATTCTCTCTAGTTTCACACTGTAGCTCTTACTGTTTGCGGATAGGAGAGTGGACGTAGTCTGTCATAGTCCTCTTGACCAGCTGTATCCCACAAACCCAGATTGACCGGTTTTCCATCAACCATTACATTAGCAGAGTAGTTGTCAAAACTAAAAAAACAAAGAGCTGCATTAGCTTGCAGTAGAATAGGGTGCCCAAGAACTTTTTTCCTACAGAGTTCTAACTGGGACCTCTATGAAAGGAAACATTTTTATTGCATCTTTTTGCTCCCAGAAACAGTAAAGTTGTTCTTTAAATACCAAGCCTGGGTAATGGAAGGAAAAAAATGAACAACAGACTTGGTCCAGTCTGAACAGTCATCACCTTTTTCACTGCTCTTCCAGAGGCAGTGTTAATCTCAGAAAGTACAGGAAAGCAGGTGATGCACTTAGCAAGCGCTTTCCAGTCTTAGTGGGACATTCAGACAGTTAATCTGTCTCATTTTGTAAGATTTAGAACAGAAGATGCGCATGAGCAACAACCAAGGAGTCCTTAATGACAACAGTAGGTAAGACAAAAACCTTATTAAACCTGATAATCAAACACCCCTCCAATGAAATATCAAAGTTAATAACCATGGGCCAGTAGAGGCATAATTTTTATCTCATCAGTACTTTAATGACTTGTTAAGGCTAAACTAAGTTCACTGGGAACGCAAGCATACTGTAACGCAAAACCTCTGAATTTAAGACCAAGAAAAAGGAAACAGGAGTAATTAAGACAACAAGGCCTTGGAAGGGTAACTAAAGTAATCTGTAAATCTCATTAGAAAGTGTTTTGTTGTCTGAAAAACTCATCAATACTTACAGAGAGTAAGATAGCCAGATAAATATAGAGACATCCAAAAAGGGCAAAGCAGCTGCTCATGCATAAAATGCCTCCCCCAAAAAGGACCTCAAAAAAAGAGAACTACACTAATACTGATACTGACAAATCCTTACATGCAAGAAAATAGGAAGCACCAAAATAAATGAGCCCACAATCTCGCTTGAGGAGCTACAGAGCTGTGGCTGGCTTAGCGCAGGATTGGCAGTAGCACAAGAAGTGGAAGGAACAAATGAAAAAAAAACAACAAAAAACTCTGGTCATGTAAACCAACTATTTCTGACTACAGTATGATGTTTTACAAGCTGTTGAGCGTTGGAACTTATTATTATGAATGATACTAAAGACAGAAATAGACATTATTTTAGAAGAGAACAGCATCTGATAAAATGTTAATAAATGTTCGTCCCTAATAAGCTAAGCCTAGAGGGCAGAGAGAGGCAAAACTGATGGGAGCATGAACAAGCACTGGTATGATTCTGTTAAGCAGTAAAAGCCCAAAGTGCTTCTCCTTGCACACTCCTAAATACTCCGTTCAAGGTCTGAGATTAAACTGAGGGGTGCTTGCAGCCGATTCAAACAACTCAAGTAAGGAATCTGGAATGGCAGTAAGTGCAGAGAAGTTGACATAAATGAATTCTTAGGATTTTATTTAAGTACTTACACAGTGGGTATATATTCTCCAGGAAATGCATTGGTTGTGTAACTGATGAGTAGGCATGTTTTACCTACAGCACTGTAAAAAGAGAAAGTTCACATGTAAACACATTCATCTTGAATAATGAGAAATAATATTCCTTTTTAGGGAAGAAGACTGATTACATCCAGTCATCTAAGGAACAACTGAGTGTCAGTAGTCACTATTGTGCTGGAAAACGGCTAATAGACTGTAGCCTTAAGATTACTGACAATGAAAATGCTCCTAATATAAACACCCATTTTGTGAAGTGGTAAATTACCAAATTTTGTTAATCTTTAGACAAAAAACCCACAAGTATTAATAAGACTGCTAACATCTGCTAGTCACCTGACTGAATACTCACCAAGATTGCCTTATTCCAACTCCCTGAAATTAAAACAAACCTGAAAAGTATTTCCAGATACCCTTTACACAATTCCAAAACTGTTATCTTTTCTGGAAAATGGTATACTTTCACGTAAGTAAAGTTTGAAAATGCTTGGAAAGTATAATATTTCAACATATCATTACTTCTGAGTATTTGAGGAAAAATACAAATTATAATCCTCACAATATTTATTGCTATTGCAAAATTACTCCCTATATGCATTTGTCAACTATTCAAACATTTCATAAACTGGCTTATAGATAAATTACATTCCAATATTGGAGATCTTGGAACACCAAACCCTTCCCCACAGATCTAATTCTGAACAGCCTCAAATAGGAGCAGGACAAGGCTCTGTTCAGGTTTCCTTCAAAACTCTGGCAGCCAGCTCCTTCCCGCTCCACCTTCTTCCCCACACCTTATCTAGAGTCAAACATTAGATTAACACCACCACTGAATTTTTTTTCTGGTTTCAATTAAAGGCTTGGAAAACTTTAAATTGGACCATATTTCTTTTTTAAAATAAACTCTGCAAAGAGCATTTCTGACACTGCAGATTGGTTCCCATGCTGGCTTATCACTTGAAGTACATAATCCTTAACAGTGTGAGAGATTCCAGAGGTGAGTGTGTAACTAGTTCCTCAAAAGTGATAATGCCCAGACAGCCTTACAGTCTTCCCAATTACTATTCTCAAACAAATTCCCATGCAAGGAAAACTGTGTTGTCTTGCAGATGTTTTATTGCTACAATCATTTTCTCAAAGCAAGTTAGCAGAAACTTTGAAACCTTACTGTACTTACACATATAACCTTGCCTAATGCATTAACTTTGACTTGTGACCCTCCTGAACTAAATCTTTCACAAGCTGAAGGAACTCACTGCAGTTTTAGTCTAGAACTACAGTTAATATTAAAAACAAGCAAAACCCACCCAAGAACCAAATGCTATCACTAAAAATATCCTATTATCCTTCAGCCTTTGCAGAAGGAAAAAAAAAAAAAAACCTCACAGAAACAAGCTTTAGTCAAGGGCTTACTAGCTCTCTAGCTGCAAACATCTTGAGGCATTCATATCTGTATTTTACTATGTATCTTCCACTTAAATCGTTGCATCCCTTCGCTTGGTTTGGAAGCGTATAGACTGTCTCTTTTCTTACCAAAGACAGTCTTCAAAGCATTATTTAAAATTATTTAACACTCAACATTAACCAACCAGCCTTACCTGGTGACTCACAATTCAAGGCAGGTTAAGTAAATTTGAGCTTTGTCACAACCATAAGTTACTGTATACGTTTTAGCTCAATCTGTAAGACGTCTTTAAACTTCATTAAACTTCAAGCAGTTCCATACTGCATTAACCTGAGAAGTTATTTGATAGCAGCATCTGACAACATTACCTTATTAAATGCTTGAGCTATGAAAGAGTTGCTTCAGTGTGCAAAATTACCTAGGATTTTATCCTAAATGCCCATTTTTAATCATAATTTTGTTTCTGAGCCAACACCTAGCATAACATCCTATCTGCTGCGACTCTCTCTGATCATACCATGCAGTTTCCACGCTACTTTTTACACCTCCTTCTAAGGAAACAAGATGCCAGCTCCTTGCACAATCTGAGATATGTTTTTTTTTTTTCCTTTCAGCATGCACTCTCTTTTATCAAGCTATAACAACAACAACAAAAAAAGGGACATTTAATGCTATTCTTGATAAGTACAATCTCTGAACATTTTCTTGTAGTAAGAGGCTTGAGATATATCTGTGCTCAAATGTAGGAGAGGGATTTACCATTCAAAAAACTTCTGTGGGAAAGAACTGGGGAGCAGTATGACAACACAGCTAAGGTAACTTAACAGCTGTCAAGAGGCGATCCCACCTCACCACTTGCACTAGCACTCATTGACTCTGCAACAAGCCAGAACAAGGAGTTACGCAAAGCTATTCACTCCGCCTCCCCCATAAGGACGACACATTATTTTAGCTCCCTAAGCTATCAGTTAGATCATTTTGAATACACTGCTGAATTGCACAACACTATATAGCAGGCTACACTGGTCCAGCTTATAAAGGACAAACGTGAAAATCTTCAAAATACCAAGAGGGGCAAAAGCCAGCTTCTTTGGGAAACTTCTTGAGGCGCAGAGGCTATGTGTTCTCACACTTCTAGAACCTGTTTGTTCTGATGCTTTATTTTCCAGTAAGTTCATTACGGGTAATTTAAGCTTCTAACAAATTAATGTTGAACTCAACATTTTCAGCAGTGGATCAAGAACTTTTCTCTGCACCCAGGCTCCTTTTGCTCACCTTGCACTGAAACTGGTGAGTCTGCTCTGGCTAATCAAAACAGCGCAGGAAGGAGGTGGTGAGAGATTTCATTCCAAGCTTAGAAGTGCCTGTAGTGTGCTTCTGCAGCACCAATCAGCCAGAGTCATTTAAACAAGAAAAAACACGTTCAACAACCCTGTTTCAGACTTGCTCCATCTAGGTTTCCTGCTTCCCTTGCCTTTTGGCTCACTGCCCTATGAATCAAATCATTATGGTCGCCAGTCTTAAAAATAAACACTAATGCCTACCTTTATAAATAAAGCACATCCTCTAAGTACTTTATCAACTTTTTTAGACTTCTAACTTCTGCATTAAAGCAACTCCCCTAAAGAAGATTCCAGCTGTTTGGCAAAATGTAAATCCTTGCACATAAAGGCTAAGACTAAGAAACTAAAATAACACCAAACCAAGATTAGTCATAACAAGATTTCTAGCAACTACTTAATCATAGCTCTGTCCACCCACTATTACATAAATGAAACTAGTAACATTTGACTGTAATTAAAAATATGGCCTACAGAAATCCAGTGTTTTAACCACTTAGCAATAAGTGAAAGACTTACAAAAGATGGCACCAAGTCCCTTATTGCTCCCGGGTATCATCCAGGAATCAATGTATTTATATAACCACGTATGTATCAATTCCTGAAAACAAAACATGTCATCTCTTTCCTGGCCTTATTTACACTAACAAGTTTTATTAAGTCTTCCCACTGTGTTAGAAATGCTTGGAGTGGTGTTACACGACATGCACTGAAAATGCTGTTAGAGGATCTGCACCAGCACTTCCTCCACTCTAAAGACACCGAAACTGCACAAATGGTTGAGAGTCTCCTGCCTAAAAACTAATTGTGAGAATTTAGTTCCCATTTGCAGCCATGGTAATGGAGACCAGCTGAAGTACTCACGGGTTTAATTCCAGAAATACTGATATCTACAAACAGGTGGCAGCCTTCATGAAACCTTTGATTATGTCCTTTCTTTCTTTCTCCGATCCACATGAACAACCTCCCTAGCAGACACGATGCACAACAGCCTAGGTCTTCACTCAAACATTAAACAGTAGCTGAGATTTCTTTAGTACCGTCCTCAGACCAAAAGTTCAGTATTTTTGCTACAGTAGGCTTAGTTATAGAATCATAGAATCATTTAGGCTGGAAAAGACCTTTAAGATCATCAAGTCCAACAGACTTGGTGTTGCATACGGCTCTGCCAGATAAGCTGGTTTACTCACTATGACACCCTGTCCCAAAGATGCTGTTCAATACCTACCACTACATTTTTTAAACTTTAAAAGTGCAGTAACACAAGTTACTACATTTCAAATCCCCACATTCTCTACAGATTGCATTGGAGAGATCTGAGGCATTCAGCATCTTACACAAACACTGCACTACGCTCAGTAAGAAGCCAATTACCCTGCCCCCCGACCCACTCTCGACAAGCTATCAAATCAAATACAGCATAGCTTTAGCATACAAGGTCTCAAATTAAGCAGAATTCCAACTGGGGACTCTTAATTTGCTGTTCCAGTTCTTACAGTATTTCTACAATTAAAAAGTGCCTACAAAAGAACATTAAGTTTGACCATTTCTGTGGCATCTAGTAATCATTTCTCCAAAACGCAGAACTTCCCCTAACATTACACGACCACCACTGGAGATTTCATACCACTTAACAGCTGCCTTTTTAAAGTGAAAACAAAAGCTGCTAAAAATAACTTACACCAATGCTTTTTCTCAAGTGTCAATCAACAGCAATTCTTGCAGTTACTCAAATGGACTGCTCTTCATCTGTCCTGCACATTCCTGCTGCCCTGTATCATCAAGCACTCAAAGCAACAGTTGCCATTTATTTTTCCCCAAACAATCCTCACAGTGAAGAAAAAAAAAAATCAAGGGCAAAATATGATAGCACAACTAGCATACATGCTGTGTTCTTCTAGTCAAATTAGTTGTCTAAGCAAACATGAGTTACGCATGAGAAACAGCCTACCCATTTACAAATTAAAAAAAAAAAAATCATCACACAAGTACTTCTACAGCTTTATTTTGTTCCTAGTAGATCTTTGCAGAGATAAACAATACCTAAGTTTTATATTACACAAGCAAATCTTTAACTTGCATTGTTTTACAGAAGCACTAAGGCTTTATCCTTATCTAAGCCAAACATTACACATTTCCTAGAATACCTGTAATGCTTGAACTTTTGAAGCAGCAGAAGCACAGAGAAACACAAATAGCTAAGTATTTTTTAAAAACACTGAATGGAGAATGATACAAAGTTACCAGAAATTAGCAAGAGTACCTGAATGGAACCTTAAGAGAGATTTGTTTCTAACTAAGGAGGAAGGAAAACAAATTAAACTACTGTATTTTGTTCACAGATACATACAAAACTCAGGTAGAATTACACCACTTTCATTTCCAAGACAAAGAGCAATAAATATGTTCGGAAATTGGATGGTTTACAAAGCAAATAACAAAAAGAACCGTTTTGTTGAATAAATTACTGTTTGTCTGCACAGAGTCCTTAAATCTAGTGGAGGAAGTAGACATAGACAGAACTGTTTTCCCCACCCAAACATGATGCATCGCCTTGTCACAGACAACACAGATCAGCTGAATTAAAAAATCTGATATAATAGAAAAGCAAATGTGTTGGTTTTAAAATCAATATAACTAAAAGAACATTCCATAGTTATCCTATCTAGCATTAAAGAATTACCTTACTGTGAAAAGGCTTCACCTATTGCTTCATTTGTTCACTTTTTGTTATACAGAGTAAATTTATCTTTCAACCATACTTAACTACCTTTTTTAGGGATTCTACATCTTAAAAAACAAAAACAACAACAACAAAAAAACCCCCACACATAATTTGAAGATTAAGCCACCACATGAAACTACAGACAGTGGCAAGACCATTTAGCTACACTTTACTCCTGTCATCTACAGAATTTTGCTGTGATACCAGTTACACTCAGCCTACACTGGGATTTTTGTTTCTCCTAAGGCAAAAAAACCTTCTCAAACTGCGTAAGACAAGTCTTGTTTTCCAGCTGGCTTGTGATGTTCCCCTGAGCTCTGACATCCAGCAAGAGCAAGAATGCCTCCAAATTTATGGGAATAGCATCATGGAGAATACCCAAAAGCAGCGAACACAAACTCTTTCCCCGCCACAATTACAGCATTCCTCGCGTTGAAATCCAACAACTAAACTTAAGAGTTAACTTGATTTTAAAAAGCATCCTCAAGTTGTTTCACTTTTCACAAGTAATACCATGTTAGAATGCTGTAGGTGTAACAGTTCTTTGCGGAGTATATAATAAATTTGTATTTCAAGTGCGATATCAGCTTCCTTTAGACAGCAATCTTACAAAACTAGATGTATACATGCAGAAAACCAGCCTCTGCTCACAAGCATTTATGATCTGCTCAGTTTAGCACGTTTCACTTAGCTTTACTGCAAGAACCAATGTCAAAAATCAAGCTATAAACGGTAATAAGTTTGTTACTTTCAGAAAACCTATTTCAAATCAATGTTAATTTCTCGTATCATTAAAAACACGGCAATTTTTTGGTTTTTAATACATTTCAATTACTTCGGGGTGTCTAGCGCTGTAAGAAACACCAGAAGCAAGAGAGGGCTCGGGGGAGGGGGGGGGGAGCCGACCCACCCCTGCCCGAACGAACGCGACGCGCACACCCCCCTGCACCACGGCAGGCGAAAGCCACTTCTGTCAGCACGAAAATGAATTATTCGGCCACCACCGCAACACCTACCCCCGGAGCGCCTTCCCCAGCAGCAGCAGCTACCCAGGGCTCGGGGAGGAAGCCAGCAGGGGACCCCCGCCGCCTGCTAACCCCCCCGCAGGAGCCTCGCTCTCCCGCTCCCCGGCAGCCACCATTTGCTCGCAGCAGCCATCGCCTTGCCCCACGCTTCCCTCCCCTCCCCCGCCACCTCAGGAAGCCGCGGCCGCCCCCCCCCCCCCCCCGGGGACACCCCCGGCCCCGGCGAGCCCCCGCACCCCTCCGGGACGGCAGGGCCGCGCCCGGGCCCCGCGGCGGGGCGACCGGCGGCGGGGCCCGGGCGGCCCGCGCCGCTCCCCGCCCCACGGGGGCACCCTTCCCCCCCCAGGGGCCGGCGGGTCGCCCACGGCGAGTGCCCGACAGCGGGGTCCCCAGACTTACCCCCCCCCCCCACCTTGGCCGGGGCTGCGCCGCGGCGGCGGGGCCTGCTGCTGAGCGGGACGGGGAGGGCCGGGCGAGAAGGGGGCAGCGGCCACCACCCAAGGCGGGGAGAGGGAGGACTGCGAGGAAACAGGAAGCGGCCGCTCCACTCACATCCGGCCGGGCTGCGCTCGGCGCCGCGGCCCCGCCTTCGGGCCCGCTCGGCGACACCCCGCCCTCACGGGGAGCCGCTCCGCGCCGCCGCTTCGGGCCTCTTCGGCCAGACGGCGGGCGGCGCCGAGCGGGCTTCGGGGGCAGCGCTCGGGTTTCTCCGTCGGGCCGGGAGCGGTTCGGGCGCGCTCGGCAGCGCTCGGCACCGCTTACCTCCGAGCAGGAGGGGCCGCCATGCTTGTGCTGCTAACCCGGTCAGGGAGCAGGGGCCTCCCTCCGCCTCAGGACCAGGGAGGCCCCCAGGGTGATCCCCCTTTTTTTTTTCCTTCAAACAGTTAGATCCTTACAGAAATGTGATGTCATGAGCTGGCACCGCTGAAACAAGCCAGGGGTGGCAGCAGGTCTGGCAGCAGAGTGCAGGCCACAAGGGAGCGGCTCGTCTGGCGGGGAGGCTGCGCTGCTGTCTGCAGCCAGTGTCAGGTCACGGACACGAGTCGGGGCAACATGCCGTGAGAAACCCACCTCGAACAAAAAGCTGGTTTCTGACACCGCTTTGGGTCCCGTCTTTCACTCCCGACACAAGCTAACACAATCCTAGCACCCATCCACTACCAGGACGTCATGCACCAATCCAAGTCTTCACATCTCATGAAGTACGTTAATGTGAAATTATGTTTGCCCTACAGATTGACTGAGCAGATGTAACTCAAGTTACCAGAGACAACCCATGACATCCCTGATGTGCTGCTGTGGGTAGGTGCCCATTTCCCCCAGACAGCCACCCGCCATGGGACAGTCCCTCTCACTCAGCGCAACCGCACAGCGCAGAGCCAGAACATTTCCCTTCAGCAACGGATCCTCACGCTGCCCTCCTCCTGATGTGCTATGACATTAATTAAGTCTGCTGGCAAGTTTTAGTCCAGATCAGTGTGCAATCAGGCTTCACAAGATGGGACAGCCCAGGGACTGTCAGGCTACGCAGAGCCTTGGGTTTCTTTTTTCTCCAAGCAAACCAGTTATTTTCAGGAAATACTGAAGTAAAAGTTAAGCAGAGCAGGTCCAATGATCCCAGAAGTCTTTTAATTTCTACAGTTAGTTCTTGCCATTATCCTACTTGGCAGAGAAGCTTCTGGCTGGACTGATGCACACGACTGCTATTCCCTTTGTCTGCATTGCCATCCATTCCTCAAAGAAAGCATGGGCAAAGGGCCCATACACATGCTGCTTCTGCAAAGTGGTGATGAATTCACTGAAATCAGTACAGTGGGCCATCATAGGTTTCCCAGTGATTGGATCTTCAATTCATTTTGGAACATTTCTAAATTATTTTGATACCACACAATGCAACCTCATCAGTGGACAGAGCATTCCATGATATTTACTCTGTTCCATTTTTCTTTCACTGAGCAAAGATCTCAGGTATTTCACATCAGTGAGGAAAACATTATAACTATCGCCATCACCCGAAAGGCTATTTTTGCAACACTTGTACATCCGTGTTCCCTCATACAGACGGAAGCTGAAATGATTTGTCATTTAAGCTAAATATCATTAAAGCCAAGACTCTGCTGCTGCCAATGACCAGGCAACTGTTCTCTACCCAGGAACTGCGGAAGAGGTGTGGGCAGTATTGCAGTGCTCCTGCTGTTCTTGGCTGCTACAACAGCTTTTGGGGCCTTTGAGACACTGCCCAGAAACAGAGTAGACATAAGACTGTCTAGTTTATGTCATGGTCCTGGGGAGACCCAGAACATGCGATGATTCAAGTGACATGTGAACCTGCTTCTGATTTTCCCACCACCTACCTATTCCTCCAATGGTTCTTTTTTATCCAGTGTAAAACAGATGGATGATTAGAGTTTTTTACATGAAAAAAGAGGTCCAACAAAATTCACAATATTATTACAAAATAGCATACAAAGACAAGGATGAAGGCTATAAAGAGAAAACACATTAGCACAAATTGCTTTTATAATCCTGTCATGAGACAAGCAATATCTTTTTATATATGTTCTTCTCGGTGCTCTTCCATCCTATTCTTTTGTGTATTGTCAAAAAAATACTTAAGTTAAAATACAGGGTATGCTTTGAATATGTTTTAAATTGACAATTTTATACCCAATTTGGTATATAATTGCCAACATTAGAAAATACCTAGATAAATATTTACTGTTAGTCATTAAAAAAAAATATTACAGCTTGGACAGATGACGATGGTAACAGATTTTTACAACTTTTTTCCCCACATGTTTGTAAATCTTTATTTCCTCAAATACAATAAAAAGGAGCCTTTTGGAATTGTTCAAAATTTTGCATTTGAAGTCCTAGTTGATATCTCCCTTACGGTAACTACTCTTTATTTGCCCTGGAAGACAAATAGTTGCTTATGTGTATGGTCCTTAGAGTTCCTGATGTGTTAATTATTCTATTATTAAACTTACTGTATTTCAGCTACATTTTACTTTATTCTTGCATCTTTTTTGTTTAACCAGTATGTAGTGTATTCAACTTTAAAGACATACAAATAACTTACATGGTGCTACAAATGCTTAACTCTCTTTGCACATACTCTTTTTTTCCCTGAAAATGACAGGAAAGACCAACACAGCGAACATACTGAAACATTAGTTTGACAAAAGGAAAGAAACATAGAGAATAATATGAAAGATGGGGCAAAGGAGTGAGACGTTAGTAACAAACTACTTAATAGAAAAATTATCGGTTTCATAGATATGACTGCAGTACTGACTTGTATATAAACAGAGGAGTATGTAAAAAGAAAACAATGAATGGCAGTAACAATAACCAATTATAAATCTTTCCATAATTCTGATAAGCTCATGAATCATGAAGTTGAGGATTAGATCAGTCCTAATACTGTCCTGCACTCGATCACCTTATCTTCTCTTGTCCATTACAATTGTTGAAAGTCTTTTTCTTAGACATCAAGAGGAAATCATTATTTAAAATTGTTTTGGATACTGTCTGAATGCGTGTATTGTGTATGTGCTGGCACTGAAGGAGGATTATTCTCCTTTGTGGATGGGGAGTGGCAGGGCAATCATGATGATGCAATACTGGAAAGTTCTATTCACCATGACACAGACTATCAACATTACAGAGACAATAATTATTTGCACTTTTACAGCATCTTTCATCCCAAACAATTACTGTGTTCTTTAACATGCTAGTTCATTAATAAAGCCACAAACAAATGCTCAGGGAAGTAGAGAAGTACCAGTATACACATTGTGCATACAGGGCAACACGTCAGCGAAACAAACAGAACACCTACGAGTGATTCATAGGCGTATTCTCTTACTCCTAGATGACGCTTCCTGCTGACACAGTTCTGTTCAGTTGCTTTCAGGAAAGAACATGCTGCAATATCTAGGTCAATAGTAAAAGCCTTTCCTTACCGATAGCGTATAAACTGTTTTAGGTGCGAAAAGCTGTAATCGTAATTCACAGCCACTTGAAGCCAGGGGTTGGACTGAAGTGCAAGAGCCAATTTTATGTGAAGCAAAGGTGCCGGAGGGCAGAATAAGGTTTTCAGCATGTTGCACTCTTCTCTCTTTTGGAATTTGTATTAAAATCAGAAGCAAAAACACCCACCCAAAACAACTGAAGAGCGATTTCTCTTACTGGGGAAAAACAGGGTTTCGAGATGCTTTTTCATCTTGAAATAGCTAAGAGAATTGTCTTTAAAAATTG
Source organism: Gorsachius magnificus (assembly GCA_034008185.1). Lineage (NCBI taxonomy): Eukaryota > Metazoa > Chordata > Aves > Pelecaniformes > Ardeidae > Gorsachius > Gorsachius magnificus. The sequence continues at coordinate 9,186,775 of CM067087.1, read as the reverse complement.
TACTGAAGCCTTGATTTTATCCTAATTTGAGTTGGCGGTAAAAGTCAGATGATTAATGACGTAATATTAGTGATATAGTAGCTGGTAGAAAGGAATCTTAATGCACAGCACTAGGCATCCAAAATTCCTTCCTGAACTCTAGTTCCACCTGCTGTGTTATCTGCCTTTGTGGCCTGTCACGCACTGAGCCCCTCTGCCTTCCCACTTTTAAATTGGGATAGTAGCATTGACTCAAGCTGTTTGGACAGTAGCTAACACTTAAAGATTCACACCTAACACAGTTGCCTGAGATTCTGAAGTTTTTTGCTTAATGATCTTTGAATTCTTTATTTACTATCTTCATCAAGCTCACAGAGCACACAGTTTTAATTAGGAAAGTGATACTATCACTGTGGAGGAAATTCAGATTATCTTCTCTGAAACTGGGGAGATACTGTGACGTAAAACTCATGTTAGAAAATAATATAATCCACAAGTAATGGGCTGCAATTTCTAGATATTCCAAGCAGACATTTTTGGCATGATTAGTCTCCTGAGTGTTGAAAAGAAAAACCTGTGCTAGCATGTGATATGTTCGCTGTTCAAATATAGTACTCAGTCTGCTCTAGAGGAACCAAAGCCAGCAATAAAAAAGGAACCACAACTTTTAAATGTCAGCATTTGCTGCATCAGAGAGAACAGGTTAAAGGAGCATGATAATAAAATGTTAGTATATAAATCTCTACATTAATAATGAAGCATTCTAAAATAAAAGGCATCACATTCATGTGATATTAGCATAGATGATTTAGCTGGTATACGTATACAAGAGAAACAAGTCCTGTATTTTCTTTAGGTAGCTTCTGGTAAATATCTCTTCTGTCAAGAATTTCAGTTATAAAAACCACATAAGGCTTTGCATTCACTTATGTCTACCCTCAGGTTTAGCAAGCAGTAACAGACCGTGCTTACTACAGTGAGAACTGTTGCTGAAAGCAGTGGGACTATATACAGTGATCCCTGTATATGGCTGCCAGCTTTCTGGAATAGAGACATCATTATATATTTATAAACAAGGACCTGAGCCTTCTCTGTGTCACTTCAGTTTTTTATTGCTCTAACTCCCTCAGCAGAAACATGGGAATAAGCCTTTTTGTAACTGTAAGCATCACATCATGCCCTGAGGTGAGGCATTGCTCAAGCATGCAGATGTGCAAGCTGCAGGTTCCCCTCAACTTCTACCTGTCCTGATATCAAACATTTCACAGGAATTAGCTTTAAAATATTAAGAAAAAGGACAAAGGTTTAACCATTACATAAACCCATTCAGTATTACTAGTTTTACTGCCTTCCGCTGTCCAGTTGTTTTTCACATTAATAAAGACCGAAGGCTACAAGGTTTGACCTGGCCACTTGATTTGCTTAGAATGAATTAGTGTTTATTCTGCTCCAGGCTGGCAGATGTGCATATGGACTTCACAGAGGTCGGACCTGAAAGGACTGATCTTCTGTGACTGAGTTTGCCTGAGGACAGATGGAGTGGTAAGAAGCCTACTTTGCTCTTGTGTCATGCTGCACAGCCGCGATTCACATCCCAGCTAATAACTTCTTTTGGAGTGGAAAGCAAGACAACCACCAGACAGCTTGAAAAACCACATTAGGTCAAAGCCAGAACTTCAAATCAGTGGTTCATCATATAGCATGGTCAGCATTCAGAACATATGAACGTATATTTATTACAGAAATAAGAATTATCAAAAAGTGATGATATATTCTGGAACCTATTCCTCACTTCAAACCATTTGTAGAAATTCTGAAGAACTTGTAAGAAGAATAAATATAAATAAGTAAAAAAGAGCTTATTTTAGCATAAAAAGGATATAGAAATTGTATGAAAAAGTTGTGGTTTTTTCCCCCAATGATTGCATGCTGGTAAGTTGCTAAGTAACAATTTCTGTGAAGAAGGCTTCCCAAAATAAGATGTTTGATTTATTCTCCATTTCCTAAATATAAAAATTACAAAATTGTCCTGTTTGCAAAACAATCTAGGTTCTATCTATGGTGACATAGATCAATCACCTTCTTTCTGTTTTACCAAGAGATGCAGTTGGGTGACTTATTTCTGCTTACTTACAGCTAAGTAACTGTAACTTGCCAACACTGTGTTGCTAGAATCCACAGTGTGTTGTCCACTTAATTTTCTGAAAGATTTTGGAGAGAGGGGGCTCTAAGCTCGACATCATCGCAAACCGTAAGAGTAAACAATGCTTTTGTCACCAGGGACAATAATCTCTTCGAGAGGTGCCTGGGATTCCGGAGTGCCAAGGCCGGGGAAGGAAATCACGGCGTCAGCAGACGGGCTACCATAGCTGATGACATTTCCTTGCAGTCCTAAAAAACCCACTCACAAGAAGGGGTTTGTTAGGAACCATCTGAACTTTCAGTCTAAAAAAGTACAGAAGATCACAGGAACTGAAGAGGACAAAACATTTTATTGTTTAAAATCTTTGACTTTTCCCTTTTCCAAGTTTCTATTATGATCTCAATCTTTTGCAATCATTTTATCAATGTTTTTATGCAATTTTTGCATTCATAGCAATGGATATAAAAAGGCACCAGAAAGAAAGAACTGTAGGCATAAATAACCCTAAAAACTGTCTCATTTAAATACTAAGTGTTCATCTACGCTGTTCTTAGAGGGAACCCTGAAGACCTGATCTCAAGCCTAAGGATTGCTCTGTGTCACGCTCCAGAGCAAAGAGAGGTCCCTTCCCAGAAGAGGCCTATCCCAAGCAGAGGGCAGACAGATCTAGTTAAACAGGGGAGTGCAATGAGGTAATATCAGTCTATGTGGCAGGCGCATCAAGGGCCTCATTTTTCATCCTTTTGGAAATACGGTAACTTAAGAGCCCTGAAGGAGAATAGAGGAATCTTTGCATAAACCTACAAGGAACTACTACTACATATAATGGTTATATATTAAGAAAGCTTAAGAGGACATTTTGAAAATCTAACAAGTCAGTAAATGCTGACTAGCAATATTTTTTCTTTGAATAGAGGAATATTTGAATACATGAGAAGAAATCTTAGGTAAAATGAAATAAAACATGAAAAGACTTGAAAAGATAAGGATGTGCTTGCCTGATGCAACAGAGAAAGATGAGTCAGGGTTAGGAAGCAAAAATGGGATGATGGCATTAAAGTGATGGAAAATGATCTCTGCAGCCATCAGCCACAAATTGCATGTCAATAGTTTTGCATTTTGGCATATTAAAGTAATCAGTGTTCTAGCCAAATTTGAAAAGGATTTTACCACCATGACAGAGATGAAGTCAAAGGAGGAATTGTGGGATGGCTTTGAGGTTTAGTTTCACTGTCAAAATAATGATGTGATTTCCAAATCTTGATGTTACAAAATCTGGTGAATCTCTTAAATTGGTATTTAATTGCATTATCCGCGATCTTCTTTGTTGGAAAGCTAAAGAGTGTTTTATCAATCTCACTATTTAGTTAAAAAATATACAAATCAATACTGATGGTAACTAGTTATTATGAACTAATTTATTAACTATATTGCCTATTTTAATGTAAAAAGTAATTTACGGTTAATCAGGATTTTTAAATTGATGCTGTCACATCTGTTTCAGTGAGCAACATGAGCCAGAACTAATGAGAATCTGGCAGATATCTACCGATAAATATAGATGTTAATCAGCTTCCTGATTTAACCTTTGTGTATCTCATTGCATTCCAACTTAATCATGGAAAGCTGCTAAATGTCCCGTCGCATCTAAATCACATTTGTGCTTAACTGTTGAGAAGATGGTCTCTGTATGTGTAACAGCAAAAGGCGTGGAGACGATAAGGAATTTGAATTACCTTGGAATTCCAGTGTAGGGCCTGGACACATCTTGGTTCCTGTGCCTCCAGTACTAACAGGGTTATTCAAAATTTCAGATGAGCAGCAAAAAAGATCCACCACTGTTTTCACAAGCCAGGCGTGCTGAGCTGACATAGAAGGGAGGATATGGATACCACACCCCACACAGCAGTAAAACCACTGCTGTGTACATTACTTTCCTGCTGTAGAAACACTATACCTGTCTTTGGAAAACTTTGTGACAGAGGTTAAGACACTGGAACCAGAAGCTACTGTATGAACTTTATGGATAACATATATAACTTTAGGCTCCTGCCTTTTTTTTTTTGCATGGCTTGCTGTAATAATAACCCAAAGGATACTTTGTGAATGGGGAGAGTGAGGGCTAGTATTTCAAGTTTTCCAAAATGAAAACACTGCAGAAAACAGGTCCTTTTAAATTTTCCCTCTTTGGAATAGTATGGGTAGGCTCAAGACAGCCAGGCAGACAGAAGATACAAAACCATAGACAGATCAATCCTGGCCTCAGAGAGGATCATTCAGCTTTGATTAAAGCACTGACAGAAGTCTGTGGCTAAAGAGGGATCTGAAGAGCTTTGAATCTCCTAGGATGCCCTGTGGAAGATGGACTAGTTCCTGAGAAGGTACTTTTTAAGACGCATTTTCTTTGAGACCTTTTTGATCTGAATGACTGCTGTTTTGCTTTGTAAAAGTCAGTAGGATAATTTTAACTCTTGAGACAACAATTATGCTCCACAGCCTGAAATTCAGTCAGATCTACTTAGAAGACAGCAGTGACCTGCAGCTGTCTGGAGTTGCAGAACTGGGTCTGAAAGAAGTAGATGAGGGATTTCTCATTTTTCTCATTTGAGGGATTTGTTCAGCCTGGAGAAGAGAAGGCTGTGGGGAGACCTGATTACGGCCTTTCAGTACCTAAAGGGGGCCTATAGGAAAGATGGGGAAAATCTTTTTAGTAGGGCCAGCTGTGACAGGACAAGGGGTAATGGTTTTAAACTGAAGCAGGGTAGGTTTAGACTGGATATAAGGAAGAAATTCTTTACAATGAGGGTGGTGAAACACTGGAACGAGTTGGCCAGAGAGGTGGTGGAGGCCCCATCCCTGGGAACATTCAAGGCCAGGTTGGACGGGGCTGTGAGCAACCTAATCTGGTTAGGGGTGTCCCTGCTCACTGCAGGGGGGTTGGACTAGATGGCCTCTAGGGGTCCCTTCTAACCCAAAACATTCTATGGTTCTATGTTTTCCATGATTCTGTGGCAATAAAATAGTATTTTACAAGTTTAGATCAATATATTGATTTTTCTGTTTCACTTTACAGTTACTAAAAATTGATTGAATGGAATCTGTATAGAACAGTTCTGGGGGAAAAAAAAATAAAGGTCCCTCTTTGTAAATGGTATTGGTCATCTATTCATCTTTTGGGGCATTTCCCCCTACCTGCAAAGCAAGCACCATAATGAGAATTTATCTCAAAGAGCTTCCTAGGAAATGTTTGCAAAATGTTTTGGAAATCTTAAGTGCAACCTGTATTTGAATGCTGTATTTTAAATTCAAAATAACTATAGTATTGGCTTGAAAAGCACGGGAAGTATATCCTTGTGGAAGTAGCTGGCTCGCAGAATCGATCACCTAACTGCATAAGGAACAACACAAAATTATGAAAAACCCCACCCAAACTCAGAAATCACTACCGATACCGGCGGCCCATGGATCTTTTATTGAGAAGGCAAGAGCGCACACCTGGGTCAAGCCCCCGGGTTCCTCCTGAGCAGCTGAGAGGGGCTAGCTCGACCGGAACCGGACTGTAGGAATCGCAGCAGCTCTCCCGGGCTCCCGGTGCGACTTCCACACGCGAGGGACGAGGCCTCGGCGCGGGCGGGACTCCCGCAGCCTGCCGCACCGCGGAGGAAGGCGAAGGGAGGCGCTGACCTCCCCGCCCCGCCGCCCGCGCCCGCGCCCGCGGCGGCCGCTTCCTGCGCTCCGCCCTCAGGCGGCCCCCGCCTGACGAGGGGGCGGGCGGCGGGGCGGCGGACGCGGGCGGCCGGGGGGGGGCGGAGGGCCCTCCCCGCGGGCGCACCCACCGCCGGGCGCGGGGAGGGGGCGGCCGGGCCCGGGCGGCGCGGCGGGGCCATATGGCGGCGGTTCTGTCCGCCCTGGCTGCCAGGCTCTCCCAGTCGGCCGCGGCCAGGTCCTACGGGGTGTTCTGCAAGGGGCTGACCAGGACCCTCCTCATCTTCTTCGACCTGGCCTGGAAGCTCCGCATCAACTTCCCCTACCTCTACATCGTCGCCTCCATGATGCTCAACGTGCGGCTGCAGGTGGGCGGCGGCGGCGCGGGGGGGGGGGGGGGGCGGGGGGGCCCGGGGGGCCGCCCCCCGTTTAGCCCGGGAGCCGCTGCTGGGCGCCGGGCGGGGGGACGGGACCGCCCTCTGTGCGGGCGGGGGGAGGCCACTGCGCGCCCTTGTGTCACCACTTGGATTCTGCAGGGATGCCGTCAGCGCTGCAGGCTTGCCCTCACCTGCGCCCAGGTGCGAGTGCCTGGTGCAGCAGCCGCGCCGCTTCCTCGTCTCAACTTTGTTCGTGTTACTGAGCCATAGTTAACTTAAAGACAGGCAATAAATTGTGAGTATGTGCATTTTGATAGTACATTCCTGACACCCTGTAAGGAGCTAATAAAATAATTTCCTCCGTCACTTTGCTTTTGGCTTTTTCTTTAAAGTCAAGAACAATTGTAGCAGGGAAAATGGAGGGGTGGCTTTAAATAATAATGTCACTGCATGAAAGTGGTAGTTCAAATTTAATTTGCATTTCTCCCGCCTTGAACTTGTTTCTACAAAACGTGAAACTCCCTAAACCAGCTTTGACCTAAAGACATGAAGGAGCTCTCGCTCTTCGTAGGGTTGAAGTTCCATTGGGTTTGTGATGAAATGCAAAAAGCTTTACCTTTAACTTAACTGGCAACAGAAGCAGGCTACGGACTATCACAACAAACATCTGCTCTAGCCAAAGGCTGGACACTTTCTTTCTCCTCATAAACATAGCTGTAGTGAAAGTTTTGATATCTGGCCAAGTGCTGAAAGACAAGTCTGGTTGTGGTTTGTGAGTTGTAACAGGTAAGCTGAAATGGGAAGAGGTCAAAATGTGGCTTCTTGTATTTTTATTTTTGGGACTCGTCCTACAGTTCTGAAGCTTGAAATTGAGCCATGCTGCCAGGAGTTGTACATGCAGCTTTGGTAACCTTGGTGGCTAAAAATGCCTTGCCTTTGCTTGTTATCGGTGTTGGTATGTAATAGTTCTCCAGTAACAACGTCAGCTTGTCATTTGATGACAATATAAAAAATATCCTCTAACTATGCTGGTGCAGCCAGTCTGACCAGTTCCCTTTGGGAATCTGTGCGTGGTACATTGTTGATTTCCAGTGTTGTCTGATTTCAGTATGCATTTCTGTTTACAGAAAGATTACTTTAATATTTGCCTTTAGTGTTAAGCCTGTAATCAGTTACAGTCTGCATTGCTGTTGTTTGAGGACAATGGTACTGTTACGCAGCGAATCTCTCTACCTGCTCATTTGCTGAATCACTTTGATTCCTGTTACCAAAAGAGAGTTTGTAGAGATTAAACTTTCTTATGTAGTTTCAGTTCATATTTGGGTATACTTCCTACCCCCTTGGATGTGCTCAAGCAGCCTGTAGGGAGACTTGTCTGTTTGGACTGCTGTTACTTTCTGCAGTTGGTTTATTCTTTTATGTTAAAGATTTTTTTTAAAATATTTTTTTATACACTGGGCACCAATAAACTGGAATATTAGTGTAATAACTTTCTGCATTCTTTTTCTTTAGGTCCATATTGAGATCCACTGACTTGTGACTTGGTGTGCTGCTTGCGCTGTATGCTGCAACTAGAGTCAATCACACTCTTCTTCAAATTCAGCCTGTCGTGAAACAGCAAAGCTATGCTTGTCTTCTCTAGGACTATGAAGAAAGAAGTATGTGACAGTGGCCCAAATCATCACAAGGCAGCAGCTTACCTGGCACGCATACATTCCGTGTTGAACAATTCTCAAAGTCATAGTAGCAGTTTACAGGAATTATTTTACTTTAACACCAGGAATTGTTCTCTCTTTAATACTATACCTCTGCCTTCGATTGGCAAGGAAATGCCTCCAAGTTTGAGTGAATCTTCAGGGAGGAACTCAAGTGCAGCTGTTCCTTGGAAGGATTCGTTTCATCTGCATTTTTCCTCTGGGAAAGACAGTCTTGATAGGATTGATCATTGCATGAGAAGTATTTCAGTAATGGGCTGGCTCGAAAAAGCTTGCAGTTTTGCTAGAGACTTTAGCTCATGCTGTCCAGGAGACAACTTTGTATGTTTTGCACACTTGTGGCTGGGAAATTTGTGGTATAATGAAAAACTGCAGTTTCTGGAATTAGAAATGAGCAGCAGCAAAGAGAATGAATTGCAGCTTGCATTTCTCAAGGAGTTGGAACTTGGTGGACTTCCTGATCTCTATTCTATTCCAGTTGCCTCGCTGAACGAATATGCTATGGGACTCATAAACCATCAAGAACCGTGTTTTTTTCTTTGTTACTTAAACCTTGTACCTTCAGAGCAAACACTTGGATACAAGCAAATGCTTTCAAATATACGATATGTGACTAATAATTTTCACATCACACAGCTAGTAATTTCTGTGCTAGCTTTTGCACTAGCAGGTCTCTGGTATGCAGTAGTGAAGGTAAAAAAGTACTAAGATTTTAACAATTACTATTTTTAACATTAATAGAAACGTAATTGACTAAATAACAGAGACAAGGTTACAGTTCAGGTTTTAGTGAGAAGTAGACAGCTAAAGTAAAAATGATACGTGTGTAATTGCTAGTAAAACTGGCTGTTGGAATAATTGGGAATTTTTTTTTTGTAAGGAATATCTGCATCCGAGTGGAAAGAACTTCTTAATCTCAAAACTCTTTGGGACTTCTGCAGGTCTTCCATTAACACTAGATTAGAACCCAATTTGATTGTTTAGCACAGATCCTTTGTTTTCTTTAGGGTTTGTATTAGCGGAGTGGTCTGCACTATTTTACAACCATTTCCAATGGAACTGTTTTTTGTAGAATTGAATTGTTGCTTTTAATCCAACAGTAAGTAATGTATCAGTCCTTAAAACACTTTGACTTAGATAGCTGTTGGGAGGGTGATCTTCAGTACAACGTAATTCTCCGCAGTGTTCCTTTTCAAGGATGGTACTGCTCTAATTTAAACAATGTTTCATGAGCTTTATTATGCTACAATAGACACTATAAATGATTTTCTAAAAGAATGTTTTCTTTCCTTGAAAAAGTGATTGTTATCACTGAAGCACAGTAGTTATTTCTGGGCCTATTGACTTTGGCTTTGGAACAGATTTCTGACAGCGGGGTTTGGCAAAGAATGGAGCAAGAATGTTGGAATCAATAGAGCTGCTTGTGAATAAGAATTTGCACGAATAGGCTCGTGTGGGCACTTAGATGGAGAAACTCTGTGCAATAGGTCAAAGTCTGAACTTGGTGTCCAAAATTCTCAGCAAGGGAGTTGGTGTAGGTGAGCTTAATGTGCTCTAGGGGCTTACCTAAAGAGGTAGGTGTCGATATGGTGAATTAGGATGCATTTTCAGCTCACCCTTCACTCTGAGTTTAAAGAGAGGACTTAATGCAGAGCAAAGTCATGCCAGTGATTCACACACTAAGTATTCTTTTTGCTAGCTAGCTTCATTTTGGAAAGAGAATAAGTGATGTTGCATTTAGTTTGAACTGAATTCACCTGGAAAGCCAGTAGAGTTTCTAATGTGGCATTTATTTGGATGTTAGCACATTTGTGTAGAAAAGTCCTTGATTATGAAGATGAGATGCCAGTTATCAGTGTTATGGGGAGAAATAATTGAATTTTTTAACCTTATTTGAGTGCTGAAACGAAGATAACTATTTTTTATGTTAAATGATATGTTTTTATTATCCCCATTGGTTGGTTACTTCTTCTGGATGTTAGAAGAGATAAAAAGCCATTTACTTAAATTTAGAAAATAACTTTTTCCCTGGTGTGTACTTTTATTAATTGTTTAACTTCTAGACTTTTCACCACATGATTACCTGTCACAAAATTATCAAAAACTCAAAATAATAATGGATTACATATTGTAAGTAATTATTTTGACAGCAACTTTCCTCTTATTGACTCCCATCTCTACTGCTGCAATTTATCACCCTTGCAGTGGTATTGACATGAGTGTTTGTGGATCAAGATTGCTGAAGTGATGCGGATCTGAAACCCCAAAACATCAGAAGCAAAGATACTTCTCAAAAAGTCTGTGGCTTATTTGAGTTATGGCATTAAGCTGTTATCTGCATACAGCTTGACCCAAAAAAAACACTTGGCAGAGCTGAAGGTGGAGGATGAAGGTGGAGATGGGTTGAAGCTTGTTTAAGCTGGTTTGAATGCTAAAGAAAACATTGTGCAACTGCATCTTAATTTCTATAACTAGCTATTTAGGTGAAGAAATACTCTTTTCCTGTATGGTGAGCTTTTTTTTTTTAAGTTGCAGATAAACACAATCCTACATCCATAACTAAGTGCTTGAACTTCCTATATAAAGAACTGATTGGCACAGTTGTACCTGTAGTTGTTACTCGAGACCTTGGCTGTTCAGCTCAACAGTTTGGCCTGGAAGATTCTCTACTGTATGTCATTTGGGAACCATACCTATACACAACAAAAACTTGTAGGTGTTATTGTCAGGTTAATAGGCAAGAGGAGTAGCTAAAGGCTTAAAAGCATTAATCCAGTTTTTAATGCACATATTCTTCTTGGTGATTTTAAAGGGGGGAGTAAAGGGGGGGGGGGAGAAACATGAGAGAAATTAGAATTTAAATATGTATACTGTGGGGTGCCAAGTGTTGCCTCTTTATTGATGACAAGCCTATGCAGGAGGGGATCTTGGAACATTGAATCATGTTATATATCACAGTCCAGCTAATGCAGTCCTGTTTTAAGCAAAATTTGCTTTGAATGAGTGGCCTTTAATCACTTATTACAGGATCACTTTAAATACAGTTACAATACAGCTAAGTGAAATTATGGATTTTTTGTGTATTATATGTATATTGAAATAAGATATAAAGAATATATGTCTTAAGTGAGTGGATTTATTCCATTTTAAGACAGTTTATGTACTTTGCCTTGGATTTTATTGCTTAAAACCTAAAAGGTAACTTTCTAACTTGAACATTCCTTCTAAAATTCAAATAAAGGATAGTTTGGTATGTTAAAATCTCACATAATATACTGCACTTTAAGCTTGGGGAGGCCATAAACTGAATGTGCTGTTCTTGCACTAATAGAACTGTTTGACTGCTAGTGACAACGCTCAAATGGCTTCTACTGCCTGGGGGAGAATAGTGACCGAAAGGATGGCAATCCTTTGAAACTATATATAAATCAAACACTATGGTTTAGGCCACTGTTCTCTTCCTACAAATGTTTTGATATTAACTCATCTCAGAAGATGGAAGGTGTCTCAGCTAGTAACCAGTTTTTATGGAGTTTCATGGCTTCAATAAGTCAGACGTGGAAACTGCTTTTCTGAGTAAATGTGCTGTTAGGGCTGAGACTGTCTTGGATGATTATTATAGTACAGAAGATAACATTTTTAGTAGGGGTAAGGGACCTTTATACTGAACCAGGAGTTGCCTTCTTATTTCCAGTTCGTCTCTCATCTTGCTCTTCTGTTGGTGTTGGAAAGAGGTATTTCTAAGCAAAACATCAGGGTTTTACTAAACAACTCATGCTTTCTAAAATTTCATTGATCAGTGTCCAGATCCTTCCTGCGCTACACAGCAAATAGTTCTATTTATGCCATTAGAAAAGAAATTAAGTAAGAAAATATTAAATATGTAGAGAATTGCCTAGTAGTTTTCCATAAATGTACACTTGAGTGGAAATTTCCTATATGGTGTACTGCTTTGAAAAAGAAAATATACTTTTAAATGTGTGCGCATGTAGATAAAAAATGGTTTATCACAGTATGATGTTGGAATGCTTATGCAAATGCTTATGTACTTTCTGACATTACAATGCAAAATGCAGTAGAGGTGGTGGTGTACTTCGTGTGATAATAGCTAGTGCAATCTTAGAAATCATCATGAGACAGTTTTATCTGTAGACAATTTTTAGCCTTCTGGTTTTTCAGTGTTGAGTTGTTTGGATGGTGTTTTTTTTTGTTTGGGGTTTGGTGTTTTGTTGTTTGTTTGGGTTTTTTTTTTTTTGGTGTTTTTGGTTTGGGGTTTTTTTCTAGGACTGTAAAGACTGCACTTTCTTAAACTTTGCCAAAGTTTGCTTTCTTTCTCCTTTTCTCCTCTCTTGCCCCTCTTTATAGGTATACACAATTTTAATTTTTGGAAGAAGCAAGCCTGTACGTACTGTCCTAATATATCATCTTATTGTCAAGTTGTTCCTTTTGGTTTTATGGCCTGATCTTGCCTATATTTTCCTTCTCTTCCCTCCCCATCATTTCTCAGCATAAGCATATGCTGATATTCTGTTCCATTTCAGAAACACTCCCCTGTAATTAATTATGCATAACAAATTGACAGAAACCATGTAGAGATGTAAGCATCCATAAGTCTGTCATTAGGGTGTCTGACAAGTGGTATATCTGACAGAGCACTAGGTAGTCAGTGTGACATATTTCTGCTTTTTCCCTTCAAAACAGCTGCTTTGATTAAAATTAGTATTTAATTTGAATTTGTAGACCCTCTGTCAGCTGAGAATTGCAGCTAGAATTTGGGGCTCATCAATTATGTTGTCAAAACTTAAGAAACAGTTATGCTAGCTTCAACACTCTTCAGGTTTTTAAGTTATTAGTATGACTTTCTGAAAAATTCACATGAATGTACTCTTAATATTTTGAAACCTTTTTTTTTTTTTTCCTAAGAGTGCATAGAATAAAATGTGTTCTGACACTTGTTTCTGTGATGCACAGTGAATAACTGGGGGGGAAAAGAACTTTTTAGGATTTTTAAAAATATTTGTGATGAATCCCCTTTTGATATCTCAGACTACAAAGCCTCTAATCCTTAAGGAAGAGCTGCATTCGATAGAACTTTCAAATAAACAACTTGTTGCCTATGGAAACACTAATATTTATGATCAGCTCACATACTTAAAACCAAGGATGTAGATACCAATCTGCTGGTGGTGTGAAAACAAGAATAATATGGAAGTGCTAGAAAAACGCTATCCTTTACCACGCTGCACTAAGTAAATCCTGTTGGTGTATACTTTGAAATTAATCCTCTATTGCATTCCAAAATCTCAATTATCATATCTTTTTGGCATTGGTGATAAAGATTCAGACCAAGTAGATGGTTATTTCATTGTTGATGGTTAATTTAAAAGCTAAAACATTTTAGAAACTGGCCTGAGGGACTTCCAGAAAGAAAATATGCTTTGAAAAGATCCAGTTTATTTCTGCGATCTCAATATATTTTTAGCCTGTTTTGCAAATCTGTTTTCTTCCTTCTTTGTGGAAGATCTAGCAAAAATGGTTAAAAGCCAAACTGGTAAAAGTCTTTAATTTTCTGTTTGTAGTCAATTTTACATATTATGAAATATAAAAATACCTAGATGTACTTTAAGCTTTCATTCTTAAAAGTGGGTAAATCTAACACTTAGTGCCTGATTAATCACTTGAAGTTGAGCGTTCTATGAACTTTCTTGAAACTTTCTGCTACCTGCTGGTGACTAACACTATTTTTAAATGCTGACACTTAATACTTCCTGTAAAATGTGATGTTACCCATGCAGAACAATTTTAGTCTATGGCCTTGGTCTTTGGCCCATTTTTTTTTTTAATTACAATGTGGGAGATGGAGAAGGCTGGCACAAACCATTTTTTCTTTGTTAGAGAGAAAGATGTTTACAACTTTGTATGTATTTTAGAAATTAATTGAAACACTTTTTAACTTCTCAGAGGAGTTTCCATAGTAAACTTGAAACCCGTTGTCCTAATGAGGTGAATACAGACTTTTGAATAACACAGAGTGCTATCTAAGCTTCCAGAAGCTGTTGATTGTGATGCTGCTCACTTACACCACAGGAGGGAGTTAAATATCAGTCTTTAAAATATTTTCAGTTATGGCATCGTTTTTTCTTAGTACAGTGCATTTCAATTTATAAATATGCTGACTTTGACTTGTCTTATGGATTGTCACTGCAAATAGGTTAATGTACAAAATCAATACACAGCGGTAATGTATTGTAACTGTTTACAATTGAACTCTGAATACCAATTGATGGGTTTTATCAAGCTATTTAAAACAGAAATAAAAATCTTAAAAATTATCTTTTGTCTGTGCTCAACAAAAGAGCTAGTTTTAGTGCTTCTCATTCCAATTTTTCACTGTATAAACTGTACAAACGTCAGAAACGTGATCTCTTTAAGTACAATATAAAGTCAGTGAGTGGCTTTTTCAGAGAGATAATTTGAGAGATGTGTGGTGATTTAATACCAAACACATTTAAAAACTGTGTGAGACTAAAAGGGGCAGATGCCTTATGCTTGGCTTTGTGAAACTTGGTCCCTGAGCTCTAGGCTAGCCTAATCGTGTTAGCCACCAATATTCATTCATAGGCATTCTTTTCACACACCTTTTTTTTTTTTTTTTTTTTTTGTTAGTGACACACCTTAACAAACCAGTTACATTCAATGTAATTCCAAGGTATTTCCTAACTAGGTAGCTCTCATCTTGCAACATAGTTTCATTTTAGAAGGGGAAAGTGAAGCATGCCAAATATGTAGAACAGCCATGGGTGTTTCTCTTCAGGGTTAAAATCATTTTAGGATTAACACATACATCAGACCTCTTGGTTTCACCGAATAAAATCTTCATATTAAAGCGGAATGAATGTCTATCCTTTGCTTAATGCTGAGCATTAAAACATATTAACCTCCCCTCCCAAACCCTCACTTCCCAGATCTCTCTTCTGAAAGCTGCTATGACTTTTTTGATTCTAAACTCAGAAGACATCATTAACTTACAGGTTTTGTTTAATCTTGGGGTCCCTTAGTGCCACAAGTGATACATTTTGAGTTATTGCTATGTGCTGTATGTATTCTGAACGGAAATGGTATTGACAGCATCAGTGGACAAAGGAAAACCAATGGACATCATCTATCTGGACTTCTGCAAAGCCTTTGACACGGTCCCCCACAACACCCTTCTCTCTAAATTGGAGAGCTATGGATTTGATGGGTGGACTGTTTGGTGGATAAGGAACTGGCTGGATGGTCACATCCAGAGGGTAGTGGTCAATGGCTCGATGTCCGGATGGAGACTGGTGACGAGAAGTGTCCCTCAGGGGTCCATACTGTGACCGGTGCTGTTTAACGTTTTCATCAATGACTTAGACAGCGAGATCGAGTGCACCCTCAGCAAGTTTGTGGATGACACCAAGCTGAGTGGTGCAGTTAACACACCAGAAGGATGGGATGTCATCCAGAGAGACCTGGACAGGCTGGAGAGGTGGGCCTGTGTGAACCTCATGAGGTTCAACAAGGCCAAGTGCAAGGTCATGCACCTGGGGTGGGGTAACCCCCAGTATCAATACAGGCTGGGGGAAGAAAGGATCGAGAGCAGCCCTGCCGAGAGGGACTTGGGTGTGCTGGTGAATGAAAAGCTGGACATGAGCCGGCAATGTGCGCTGGCAGCCCAGAAGGCCAACTGTCCTCTGGGCTGCATCAGAAGCATGGCCAGCAGGTCGAGGGAGGTGATTCTGCCCCTCTGCTCTGCTCTGGTGAGACCTCATCTGGAGTACTGCGTCCAGCTCTGGAGCCCTCAGCACAAGAAGGACATGGAACTGTTGGAGCAGGTCCAGAGGAGGGCCACAAAAATGATCCGAGGGCTGGGCACCTCTCTTATGAGGACAGGCTGAGAGAGTTGGGCTTGTTCAGCCTGGAGAAGAGAAGGCTGCGGGGAGACCTGATTACGGCCTTTCAGTACCTAAATGGGGCCTATAGGAAAGATGGGGAAAATCTTTTTAGTAGGGCCAGCTGTGACAGGACAAGGGGTAATGGTTTTAAACTGAAGCAGGGTAGGTTTAGACTGGATATAAGGAAGAAATTCTTTACAATGAGGGTGGTGAAACACTGGAACAGGTTGCCCAGAGAGGTAGTGGAGGCCCCATCCCTGGCAACATTCAAGGCCAGGTTGGATGGGGCTCTGAGCAACCTGATCTAGTTAGCAGTGTCCCTGCTCCCTGCAGGAGGGTTGGACTAGATGGCCTCTAGGGGTCCCTTCCAACCCAAAACATTCTATGATTCTATGATGACCGTGAAGAAAAAGGCTGATACCTCAAGTACAAAATGAATGTGTACTATTTTTCTTGATGAATGCCAAGAGCATCTTTTCCCTCAAAACATGCATTTAAACAGAAAAAAAAGAAAGGGGGAAGGCATGTGGTTAGACACCCACAGTTAAGTGCTATCAACGCTCTCTCTGCACTTCACTGTAGATTCCTCATTGCTTCTGCAATTCACATGGTACATACTGAAGTAATAGTTTCTATGTTCCACCCACCCTGCTGTGACAGTGATGTGATCTAGCCTTTATTACTCATGTTGTCATCACGTTCAGATGGTTTATTGGTAGTTTTATATATATTTATACAAATGGGCATGATACCTGCAGTACATGGGGAACTTCAAGGAACTTGGAATACTTTTGCAGATAAACTCAGGAATAGACATGCTACCATGTGCATATCCAAATCTCTTCCTATTAGGATTTGAAATGTTTTGAAGTCAGATTCAAGTTGGTGGCCTATGACACTGTGGTAGTCTTTGTTCGTCTCGTACTATAGAATTCTATGAGAGCAGCTCATCTGTACAGGAGCCCAAATTTCCTCTGTGCAAATCTGAGATTGCCAGAGGAACCTTTTAGCAACTCAGACCCATCATAACATTTACCTCTTCAGGATGTTTCTTAGCTCTCGCCTTTTCTGGCAGATATGAAAGTAGTTTAAAATTAAAAAAAACCCCCAAACCTCAAACCAAACACAAATACTAAAGACTGTGCTGAAGATATTCACATTTCTTAAGGAGATTATTTTTTTTTAAAAGTAGATGGAGTGCTTACCTTGCATTAAAGAAGAAATATTGGATGGGGGTCTTGTTATCAAGAACTATGGTGTACTTGCAAAAAGCGTGTTGGAAGTCTCTTGAGCATTAGGAAGTGCTATGTCTATCTATTTGCTATCACAAATATTTTCTAGACATACCAAAATACTCCTTTATTTATCTTTAACCTCACAGTTCAAAGAAAAAAAAAACAACCACATTTTGGAATTCTTTCAAGTATTATGCATTGTTAAAAGTATCCCCAAGGACAAAGGACCAAAACCAACACAGAAGGCAAACACTCACCTCTTGCTCATTGAACAAAAAGCCAACAGCAATGACAAGCAGGATGTTTTTGATGCTCTTTTTTTTTGGCTAGCGGCTGTAGCCCTTAATTACTTTAGCTGGAAGTTATTCACAAATAACCTTTCTGAGCTCAGTAATCCTGTTTTGCTTCATATAATAAAAAAATCTTTTCTACAGCAGAGATTCCTAAATTGCCTCTCAGATCTTAGCCTTGCATTCCAAGTGTGGCACACTGACTGCAAGCATGTATGACCCGCTCCAGACTTAGAATAGTCACAAGATTTCCAGTTTCTGGTCTTTGCTCCCCTCCTTCGATATAAAAGCATTTAAGATTAAAAAACAAAAAACCATTTTTATGATCCTGTATAGCACCTTTCTAAGGGGTCTGTCATTTTAGGTCAGGTTTGTAGACGTTTAATTTTCTATCAGGCTGAAAATCAGAGACTACCACAAAAACTAGATTTACTTGTCAAGACAGACTGAAAATGTAAACCTTTTTCACAGTTGGATAGCCTTCTTTTATCTTCTGTTCCCTCTAGCTGCTTTCTGAGTGAGAACATCTGTACAGACTATAGCAGGTTTCAAGTCCTTCACTTTGATATACGGTGTGTGTTCCCAACAATCTGTTGGTTAAAATAAAAGCTGTCTGGTCTGTGTTGTCACTGTCAAACATAATTTTCAGAGCTCTTCCTCACATTTTATTTCCGGTTTATAATCATTCATTTGCAGTTGATAACTGTATCTTCTGATTTCTTTCTATTTAGCTAAACTACCTACTTGCCAATGGCAGGAAGCTAGAAGTCTATAGAGATTTTTTATCACTGGATGTTTTGTTATGGTCAGTTCATCAAGCTTCTTTGCTAGTTGCTCAATTTACAGTTAATTCTAATATAGTTTCATAAAGTATCCATAAGGCATTGTAGCTGTTCCTGAATGGATTATTTAGCAGTTTCTCTTTCCTCACACAGGAAGTGTTTTTTCTGAAGGTGCCTATTGAAACAGCATTGTCCAAAGGTTTAAATTTTTATTGCTATTGTTACTATAGTTACTATAAAAGAATGCTTTTATCAGTAAAATACCTCTGGTAAATCTTTGTTACTCACATATGCTTGTTAAATCCAGCAGCTGATCTGCCTGAGAGGGAACTGCACTTCTGCCTCCTAGTAGATATTCTAGCGGCGATAGATAATGACATACACAAGAGGACACTTCATCTAACATACAAAACCTGAGAGGTAAGGAATAAACTCAGGAGTGGAAAACGAGAGCAACCAAGTAAAAAAAAGTGCTTTGAACATATTCTTGGTTTAATTTTGATAGGTCATTTTGCCAGAAACATGGGACAGAGATGATGTGGATCACAACTTGAGACCAGAGGCAACATAGATATGATCTGATTTTCCTTTATAACAGGAACTCTGTCAATAATTTATATCCCACGGAGGGGATGGGGTTAAATAAGAACTGGAAATGGGTGTAGAGGAAAGAAAAAAGCACAAGTATTTCACATCTGTTTTATGGAAAAGGAAAATTACACTTCTACTATTTTCCCCCCAGAGTCATTTCTGCTGTCCTTCCAGTCCCATATATACATTACGATAGTGCAGAACTAGAAGGTGAAGTAGTCCATTAAAAATGTGGAGAAAGCAAGCAAGCTTTTGAGTTGTTTTTTTTTTTTGCATTTCAGAAAGTGTAATCAATAAGAAAAGAAATCTGATAGTAGGATTTATCTGTTTAAGTAACTTAAAACGGTTTTAGTAGGACAAATCACAGCTTCAATCCTGTAATCCAATCACACAAGATCAGTACTGATGTCTAGCCTTGCTGACTTAATCAGAGCTCTTTAAGCATGAGGATCTCTCTATGTGAACCAAACTACAAGGTCTGGACTTGTGTGTTTTATCGGAGTATCCTTCAATCTGGCCAGGTTAAAAGTCCGGGCCTACTGACAGTAGAGTCAATGTGAATCTTCCCAGCAATTCCAATGGAGACAGTACCATGTTCCTGAAGTGCTCTGAAATTCATTGCATACTTTCCAAATGTTGTACTCCTTGTAGAAAAACAATCTTAAAATATAAGTGTGTTATTTTGAAACAAAGAGTCAGCATTTACTAACTGAGAACTATAAAAATAAAATACACAATGTCTGAAGCTACAGCATACTGGATGGTCTTCTAAACCAGAGAAAACTCCTCGGAATTCCAGTTTATAAAATGATATAATTTCCTACTTTATTTGAATGATTAAACTGATAAACTTTTGGTAAGAATTTTTACATAGCTTTAGTCACTATTGCTTTTTAATCTTAGATATTCTCATATGAACTGCACAAAGTCATCATTAACAAGGTTATTACAGCTTTTTATGCCAAGTAAGTGTAATTTTGTTTTGTGTTCCTTTTTTTTCCTGCAGTATTAAATTTTAATTTTTTTGTTTCTCAACTACACATTGTTCACCTGTGATATGCTGGCCTTTGCATTACTTTGTTTAAATTCATCTGCTTGATGTTGGTGCTGCAGTTAAAGAAACAGATGTTTAATATTTTTATCTACTACTAATGATCAATAAAATATATTGGACTATCTTCTTGAAATGGTGAGTTAATGAAGTCACACCAAATTACATTAATTAGAAAGTCCTTACACGCAATTAGGCTGTTAGAAGAAACAGATATGAAAAAATATTTTCAGAGCTCTTTTTCTTTTCACAGCTTAATGACAACAAATTCTGCTTTCAAATTAATCTGACAAATGTTATGTTGTAATAATTTCTTGATATTATGAGGAAGAATCCACAGTCAGTTTCTCCCAGTTATTCTAAAAGGTGTTGCGACTGACACACACATCGGCAAAGTAGTAATAGCATCTCCTTGCCATTTCCACTTATAACGGAAGACACCCCAACTAATAGTAAATTCAAGAATTCAGGGAGAATTTTACATGACTTTTTTAATTTGCTGTTATTACTGGTGGCTTTATTAAAGAAGTACTACAGACATGTTAAACAATTGCTGATTGTTAGCAGAAGGCGAGGAGAAATTATTTTAATCAGGCAGACTCCAGACTCAGAGGTGGAGTCTGCATCTAAACTTTTGCTAATGGGCTCTGTAAGGAAATCAAAAGAGTTCCTGTTATTCAGCCAATTATTGAATGTGAGTGGTCATGCCTCTGTTCAAAACTGGACTGAAACCAATGTAGTATATCCACACTTATATGTAGCAGCCTTCAGAGTCTTTTGCTAATCATACTCTCAGCATACCTCTAATCTTGTGATCTAGAGATAAAAGACCATTTCATTAACATAAAATATGAAATTGTAATTTTCTGACTGCATGTATACAACCATATATAAATATTCACATACAAACATACACATGCATGAATATCTTGGCTTGTTTAGCTCAAGAATAAATTTCTGCTTAAGTACTCTCCAGAAATGATAAAAAGTGAAGAAAGGAAACACATCCCTAACTGCTAGATTAAGCATGGTAAAAGCATACCTTTCTTTTCTGTTGTATTATTCAGGAATTAATACGGATCTTCCAAAATCCCAGTGTGATAAAGATACTGCTTTACCTGTTCCTATAGCCTGTAGTCAACATCCTGGAATACTGTCTTTAATTGATTAGCAGTTTGGATTTCTGAGAAGACTGCTTTATCTGCATTTATCTGTCATTACTTGCAGTTCATAATCTACTAAAACCAGCATTATCTCTTTTCTAATAGTTTCAAGACAGTCTTTCATTAACTGAAGAATATGAAGAATTTATCTCTTTTTAACTCATATCCGTGTATCTCAGCTTTACTAAAACAGAATGAAAGACGTTTATGGAAAGGAGAACTTTGTACAAATTATGCAGAAAGTCCAGATGATTTCAGGAAAAAGCAGCAGCTAGAAAAAGAACTGCCAGGCTACTGTTCTTCAGAAAGAGTAAATCTGGAAATTCCGTAAAAGCAATCAGGACACTGAAGATTCAGATATAAGAAATTACTAAAAATACTTAACGGAATAATTTAATTTATGATAATAATTTAATCTATGATAATTTAGTCTAAGATAACCATTCTTGTCAACAAGTTAAAAAAGGTTTTGACTGTGAGAGAATGAGACATTATTTAAAAATATAAATAGTACTCAGCTAACAGTCTATTTATCTTGCAAATGTGATGCAGATGTTGAAAAAATAATCTGTTTGTTTTAATTGTAGTTATCTGCCATCTTGTTTTTCAGGTTTGGAGTCTTCCATATGTGCTGAGTTCTGGAAAAGCCTTACAGATGGGAATAAAGAGCAAGGGCATGACTTTGTTAGTCATGAGAACTTAGCTGTGCTCATTATCCACCTTCTACTGAAATGGTTTCTCTTCTAGCAGGAATGCCAGAATGCAGGCCTTACCAGGACAGAAAGGAGAAAACATCTTTGCAGAAAATAATTAATTTGCTCTCAGATGGCACAATAACTGAACTAAATATCCTAGATTCTCACGCTTTTGAAGTGTTCTCAGTCAACAGCAGATTTCAAAAACTCTTATGTGAAAAGTCTTTCAGGTATAAACGTACTGTTATTTCCTAAAGCTTTCGATTTTTCCCCACAAACATACAAGGAAGTAGAGAAGATATTATCTTTAAAAAAAAATTCTTTATCCAGTGTGAAAATGTTGAGCAGTACACATTTACTTGAATAGCTTTATGGATTAAAATTGTGCAGTAGATATTTTAAATATGTGAATCATTTTTTCTATAAAACATGCTTTAATAGTTCTGCTATTTTGAAGGCAAAAGATTTGCTTTCAAAATATATCTCCACCATCTTTGTTTAATTTTGGATATTTGGAAATTTTCTTCATCCTGCTGAATGGCACACCTGATGCAGACATCCTTAGAGGAAAGCTTGCAGCTGTACAACTGAGATTTCTGGTATTTGAATATATAATGAAGCTTTTAAAGATACACATTAAAAAAGGAAACAAAAAAATGTTTAATTGAATTACTTTGTAGGACATTAGTTTTTCAAATGAGTCTATTGTATTTTGTACACTAAATCCATTTTTTTTACATTACATTGCTTGTTTTATCTGAAGCATGGCAATTTGCCAATGTTAGCTTTTACTGATAAATTCTGCTATACAAAGCAGAAGTTTTTATATCTGAGGCCACTTCCTTCTGCTATTTTATCATCTTCCTGGTTTTGTCTGTTTTCAATAAATGCCTTTGTATTTTCACATCTTTTATATGCATGTATACACAGATCCTTTCCTCTGTATCAAAACTGATAGTTGCAAGTTGGGAAGGATAAAAAAGAGAGACTGTTGACTTTAATTTCATTGGACTAATATACTATATGGATACTTTTATATTACATTATTAAAATATGTTAAGATATTGATATTAAAAGTTTTTCCTGAATTTGGGAGTGGGGTGGGGAGGCAGGGATTCATATTTCATGACAAGGTTTTAAAATGGAAATAACTTCTGGATACAGCTATATTTGAGTACTACAGATTGACACATGGAGGCTGGGTTCTCACAGTGAAAATGCGTTATTTTAAAGCATCCCAAATTTAAGCATATTGAAATTTAAAATCTAAAAAGAAATTATGGTGGAGGCC
Organism: Gorsachius magnificus; assembly: GCA_034008185.1. Lineage (NCBI taxonomy): Eukaryota > Metazoa > Chordata > Aves > Pelecaniformes > Ardeidae > Gorsachius > Gorsachius magnificus. Next base: position 9,163,839 of record CM067087.1, on the reverse strand, counting down.
AACCATCTCTCCTTTATCTGTCCCAAGAGGTTGAATATTTCTGCCTGAAGAGAAAAATCTAGAAAGCTCAGCAGTAAGGAGAAGCCACACAGATCCCTGCCCACATAGTGGAACCCAAAGAAACTTGAGGGAAAGAACTGAATTAGGGGTAGTCAGGGGAGAGGAATGAGATGGGAGGGAAAAAGTTGAAGTTGCAATGCAGTAAACTGGAGAAAAGCTTTTGGAACTTACAAGAAAGAGAAGCTGTCCCTGATGTCACTCCCCATTTTAGCAGTCTGTCACAAATTCCTTTTTTCCCACAAAAAACTGTTACTAAGGACCTAAGCTGCAAATCATCATGTACTAATCTTTTTATGAAGATGTTTTTGTTGTTATTCTGTAGACCTATTGTTCTTTTACAATTATATTAATAGACTAAAAATAACAAGGGCTGTTCTATCAGACTTAAATTACAATTTTGTTTCTTAAGAATGATTATTTTATACTGTGCTGATTGAGATCACAGAAATCCTTTTCCGACCATGGAGGTATAAGGTACCAAATTCATCCTTCATGTAACTGCACTGAGGTAAATGGAGTTCCATAAGGAATTAATTTGACCCGTCTCCTCCATTTCCTTGGAAAAATTCTTTGTTTTAGTGCTTGCCAAGTTTTAACTTTGACTGTCCCTTGCTTAACATCTTTTTGTACTTAGAGACAGTTTTTCTTTCTTTAAGACTATAAAGAGAAATACAGCAGGAGAAAGACAATTAAGGTGAATATCTGCTTTTTAAATTGAAAGTACACTTCTATGGTAAGAAAATATCAAAACCTTTTTGTTTTGGTATAGAAGTGTATGTAATTATTCTTTACATTCATTAGGATATGAAAGGAATAAATTTGTATGTATAGCCAACAAAGGGAAAGGATTTAAGTGATGTTTTTCTGTCTCAGGCCTTGTATGTTTCTTTCTAACTGAAGCAGTTGGAATAAATAGAGACCTTTCTTGGTAAGAGAGAGTAAGAATTTGAAATATTACACATCATCTTTTAATAAAGAATCACCTCCCCTTTGCACCTGGACTCAACAGGAGCTATGTATTCAAAAATAACCTACAAGAGAAGCTGAAGGCATACTCTCACCAGTACACAACTGCAATTTCATGAAACATTTAGGTTTTGGATGGCAACATGGCACAAAATTCTTTGTACAAATTCAACCCACCAGTACAAAGTTATTTAAAAAACAAAACCCTCACAAAACAAGGAGTGAAGAGTGCTTTTACTCCTGATGATTTTATGTTAGAGTTTGTATCATTTGTCTTGCTGTTGCCGGTATAAAGCCAGGATAAAGCTGTTCCAAACACTGTAACTCACAGCTGGCTAATCTTGACAGAAATGCAATTACATGCTCTTGATCAGTTTACTACCATTAGATGATCTAGTATTGGGCAGATCGGACATTAACAAGCATGTAAGTCTGACTATAGGCACAGTTTGACAAGGGCTGAGCATGAGGAATCAAAAAGTGAAATTGATGGAGAGTCTCTGGTTCAGAACAAGGTTAGAATTATGCAGGGATATTATTGTCCTCACTGACAAAACAACTATCCAGCCGTCTTGCCGTCCTTCTTTCCACACCATCTGTTTGTCACAGTCTACCAATGCTGCAATTGTGCCAATGCAATGGTTTGTGGGACCAGAGTGTGAACTTAATCAATGGAATAATTCTGGTTAAAAATTATTATTTTAGACAGAACTTTTAGAATCTGGATTGAGTGATCCGATTTACAACATGGCTTTGCAAACGGTTGCATGAACAGCTGAGAGGGCACTGAAAGTCACAATCATTAGTTGCCAGTTCCTGCTCCTGTCTAAATTTATGGCTCCATAGTTATTAAACCCAGATTTCTGCACTGCTGACTAGCCAGCAGCAAGACTTGAGCCAGCTCACATGGAGAAATGCAATTGCATTTCAGACGCTCACTGGTAAATCAACAAGAGCACCTGGTCTAACCCTGCTAACACTGTATGTCATGAACAGGTCCAGCTTGTCACTTGGCTGCCATATATACTGTGGGATGCCAGCCCTGTTACACTCTGGAGTTGTTTAAGAACGCTTCCCCGGGGCAGGGAGGAGGAAGGAACCGTGGGGGCCTCCCATTATCAGCACTACTACAATAAATCCCTCAACTGCTGCTGTATGCATGCAGCTAGAGCAGGACTCATGTATGGTTTGCAGCCCAGCTACAGCTCCCAGTGCAGGATGAATTAGGAGTTTCAAATTCCCAAGCTGTGGTGAGGCTGGAGAGTAGTATGTGATAATACATTTAACCATCCCAAGCTGGAGTTAGCCAGCAGAGATGAATTCACAGAGTGTGGCTACTTCTCAAGGTGGGAACAGAGTCTGGGCTTAAACAGTGCACCCTCCTTTGCAAAATTACTTTACACCAAGCTCTTTCATTTTCTAAGATAGAAAAACCCTCTCAAGCTTCATGAAAAATTCTATTCACGATCTGTTTCAGCCCATGTCCTTTGAATACAAGTCCTCTTTTTCTGTTATTTTAGGCACAGCTTTCATGCTAGAAAGCATCCTATTTGAGTTAAGTACTATGCATAATTAATACAGGCAGAACAAGTTCTAATGCAAAGTATATTTCAGATAGTAAGCATTACAGAGTTGGTGGACCTACACAATATTTAATGTATTTGGTTTTCCTCAATAGGACGTTCTGGTGTTCTTTATTCAATGACTCCCCAGTGGCATTATCAAGTGTTACACAATGGAAACAAGCACTGACTTCCAAAACCAGTAATATTCGATGCTAGGAATAGATTAAGCTTGTTTAGGAGTCTTTAAAAAAACCAACAACCTCAAAACATGTCAAGAATTGGAATTTGAAATAAGCTGCAAACAAAACTCAGGATATGATTTAAAAGTTCATCTGGAGAAAAACCAGTGCAAAATTCTTAGAAGAGAGGCATGTTTAACTTTGGGGTTTTTGACTATTTTAAGGGAACAAGCTTCCTACCCATTCATAAAAGATGTTTAACTTGCTAAGCTTCAGCTTTGATGTTCCCCAAAGCAATATGAAATACTTGCGTGTAAATTTTTTTTTTCACTAAATGAAAGGTGCAAGCACTTTTGAAATTGTTAAGACAACCAGCAGACAGGATTTTGTACAAATACATTTTTCCAGCTGAGACAAATATATGTGTGACAGCGTAAACATTTTAAGAAACAATACACGGCTAAAACCCATCTGCCAGGCAGAGGAAGTCAAAGAGTTTGCCTTAGGGTTTTAAGAATACCAGTTTATTCAAGTACTGATAAAACAAAAAAAATAGAAAAAAAAAAAAAAAAAAAAGACATGATGATGGACTAAGACCTTCCTGCCTGGAAACTATTAGGCAATGCTTCTTAAAAAATAAAATTTTTTTGATCATCTAAGTAAGCAATTAGTAAAATCAACCAAATTATTTAGTTTACAAAATGTTCCATAGCATCCGTATTCTTTAAGATGTATCTATATTCTTTGAGATACATCTATATTCTTTAAGAATGTATTCTTAAGACTACAGATATTTGCATCTATAAGATTAACTGTTCTCCTTAAAGGTAACTTTAAAGTCTTTCTTACCAAATCTAACAGAAGTCACAATAAGCCAGACTTGCAAATTAGCAATGTCTTGACTGAAGGCATGAAATGGGAATACCTGCATGCAGGATGACTACCTCCTTATTTAAAGATTCTTTCTTCCTTCCAACAGTAAGGCTCATTGTTCCATCTGCCTGTGTCTGATGCTGATGTCTAGTCTGATGGCACAACAGCAGTTACTTTATTCCTTTCTGCATCGAGAAAATTCAGAACTGTATTTCTTGTCTTCGAATAAAATGTTACTATCTACTTTCCAATTACTAGCCATGTAATGAATATCATCATAGCTCATGCTTTTGATTAGAAAGAAAAAGTTTATGAAATCTATCATCCTAAAATGGAGTTTTACATTACTGAAACATTTACATTACTGAAAGAGAAAACTTACCAAAGTAAGATTAAGCTTATTTCTTTCTACAATAAACTGAAGATGTTTTTTCAGAATTTCTGTTAACCAGTAAAGAGCAATCCAGAAAAAAGGGAATCCACTTTTGCTGAGGAAAGGATGCGATAACCCAAAGGGCTTTCCTACTCCTGAATTCTTTGACTATTAAAAAAAAAATAGGGGGGGAGGTTAAAGAGTAATTTTCATTTTCATTGACTGCTGCTTGGAATCTGGTTCAAACTGAAATCCATAGAAATGGCTTAATATTTAATGAGCCTTTTAGACCATAAAAATATGATGTAAGGGATTCAGTTGTCTTCACTGACTCTCTGTGTAGGGACAAATGTCATAACAGATGTGCTCCTGACACCTTAAAATGAAAAATGACATGCTAAATTACTGCTTAGTGGAAACTGAATCACAACAGATACTAAACTATTCAAAGAGGGAAAAAAAGCGCCAAAGTGTATTACCTGAAAATTGAGCAAATAATCATATTTATCATTGAAAAATCAACCCTGCTAACAGCAGTTTTTAGAGAAAGCCCAATTTTCCCCTAAAAACAATTTCAACAGACCAGCTATTAGACAAAAAATCCGTATGTATTTAAAAAAAAATTTTCCAACACAGAAGGTTAGACTTGTGGATACAAAACTGGCAAAACATACTTGTGGTAAAAATATTACAGAAGGGACTGCAAGAAAGAAAAAAAAAAAAGATCAAGCAATCTTTCAAAAACTGTTGATTGAAACCCTTATTAATATGGAGAGAAAAATAAAATCCGTATGTATTTCAAAACAGAAAATGATCAAAGTTCCAGAAAACAAGGTAGATCCAAGAGAATTATTCACATAAGTACGAAATACTTTATCGGAGCGTATCCTAAAATTTGCTGGGATTGTAACCTGTCCTGCTACCTGGCATCTTTGTTGGTAAGCAACTACGCAGTATCTAATGATAGTGGCATTGTTACTGTTGAATTACCAAAAACTATAGAGCAGTTCTGCTATGGTAGAACTACTATAGCTATGATGTAGAACTATGATTGTCATTCTTCAGCTGATTTTGTACATTTGCAAAATAACTATTCCTGACCTAGTTAGGCTTACAGTCAGACATGAGACTTATTTTATACACAGAAAAATGAGACAATGAGGTAAAAGGTTTGATCTTAAAAGTTTGTCACACATCTTGCCTGAAGACTAAACAGCTTTGTCCATTAAGCACTTCGTACGCAGAACTAGAAGTTTTACACCTAGAACACTTGTAGGATCAGGCCCATGCAAAATTAAGTCTATTTATAATATACACAATATATATGAAAATTTAAAGTTTTAAGGAATATCTGCCATCATTTCAGAGACAGCCTTGAAGAAGGCACCATAATTTCAATGCTCTTTTGTACTATGTATAATTAATAAGTCACCCTATTAAAACAGGACTGAAAAGAACAGATTTTCCTTGAAACGGTATTGAATGACATATATTTCAAAGTTACAACAGAGTAAGCTACATATTCAATAATGCAAAATACTGAAAACTTAACTGTTTGCTCAAGTTAATAATGAGGTTATAACAGAGAACATTTTGCTTATCTCACAAGTTTGGAAGTCTGATTTCACCATGAATTTTATATAAAATAACCCAATGGATCGCTTATAAACTACGACAGACTGTTTTCATATCTTGCACGCATCACAAAATTATTTTTATCTTTGCTATTAATTTGGAGAATTTTAAAACCTGGTATTGCTTCCATGAAGTCAACAGGAATTTTGTGCTGAATTAGTGGGAGAAGGGCTGTTCTCCATGGCTTGCTCACTCTGCTATTAGAATTAGTGATTGGGCTATCTTTTATTTTGCACTAGAATTTTCCTTGTAGCAAAAGTATATTAAGTTATATCAAAATATATGAGGGAAAAAAATGATACTGACAAACAAAAGCAACAGAAGAAAAGAATATATTTTATATAAAGGTGTAAAACAACACAGATGAAAGCAAACAAGCTGTGATCTATTACAAAATTTGAATTTTTCTCATGAACCAGATTCCCCTCTAATGTAAACTAACAGTTTGCTCAGTGTGCAAAAATATTCAAAGCCCACTGTCAGTTCATCTGCATTCAGACTTATTTTAAAACCATCCTGTAATTGCACTTTATAGACACACATTTCAAAATAAATCTCTTACCAAGGTAACGTTTCTGTTTTATGTAATAATATCATTTTCAAACACTGACTTACTAAACTCATAACAATGTTTAATTTAAAATATGAAGTATTTATGGAGTACTTAAAATATGAAGTATATATGGAATATTTTAAAGGTTTGTGATGTTTATGATTTCTAGATGAAGTAAAATGCTTTATCACCAGAGCAGCTGTCAGAGCCAAACCTCAGCTCTCAGCAAAATGGGCTGTAATAACCACCTATTAGCAGCTGTGTCAAGAGGTGAGCGGTCCCGACACAGCTTCCTAGGCCCGCGCTCTGTCCCATGCCAGCCTAGAAGAGGAAAATGAAAAACCCGATATTTTCCTGTTGGCTGACCCTTTCCTCCCACAGCTTCCTATCTGAATAAAATTTTGACACCAAAGGTTTTAAAAAAATAAAGAGAGGTGGTGCCTAAGAAGGAAGGAAGGAAGGAAGAGTGGTCTGTGCCAGCACACTTCTGCTTACCTTTACAGACTTTGGAGGCTGCTGATACCCCAGCTCCCATGGTATCCCACAGATTCTTTGACTCCTAGAACAGTAAGTAGGCAAATGCTTTCTGTTACCAACACAGACAACACAGATATGGGGGCACAGTCCCGTTTACATGCAAGGTTCTTCATAACCCTGGTGGCAGTGGAAGCACCCAGCATCCCTCCAGTGCTGAACCAGACCCAAGAGCAAGGAGCAAGCAAGAATCAGCATAAAACATGCAGAAACGTCATATACCTCAGGCTCCTTCCCAGAGACTGCAACCCACCTCGTCCCCCTTCACGATGTGGCTTCAGACCAGCTTGGCCCTTGCCTTCCTATCACCTCCCGCTCTTTTCCCTCCCCTTAGACCTCTCCAAAAAGTGTCAGCGGCTCTGCAGACATTTTCTGGCTACCGCCCCCCCAACCCCCCCGGCCCCCCCCCCCCCCCGGCCGGCCCCGGCGCCCTCGCCCCCTTCCCGCCGCGGCCACCCCCTGCCCGCCCCGCGGCCCCTGACAACCCACGGGGAAGTCGTTTTCGGGGCCTCAGCGCTGCCAGGCCGCGCCGTGCGAAACCTGCCGGGGAGGGAACACCGAAAAGGAGAGGCGGGAAGGAGGCTCCCCGCTCCGGGCCAGCTCTGCCGTGGGCACCGCCGGGAGCTGCCCCCCTGAGGGGAGGAGGCAGCACGGCGGTGGCCGGCGACCCTGTGGCGGCGGGGGTGGCGGCGGCGCAGGGCCGGCCGGGCCTGCCTTCCCCCCTCCGCGGGTCACATGAGAGGGGCGGGCGGCTGGGCCAAGGCGGCGGCTGCCGCCGGGGCTGAGGCAGGGCTGGGCGGAGAGGGACGGGGCAGAGGAGCGAGGCGGCAGAGCGCGGCGGCGGCGAAGAAGAAGAAGGAGGAGGAGGAGGAGGAGGAGGAGGAGCGGCCGCGAAGCGCCGAGCGAGTGGGGCGAGCCCCGGGCCTCCCTCAGCCGCGGCCGTTGCGGAGCGCCCTGCCTGCGGCCCCAACATGGACGAAGAGGGCGGCGGAGGTGGCGGCGGTGAGTGGCGGGGCTTGTGCGGGGGCGGCGGGGGGGGACGCGGCCCCTCACCTGGCCGCCGCGGGCGTGAAGAAGGCGCAGTCGCGGCCGGGGCGCCCCCCCCCGGGGGCCGCCCCTGTCCCGGGGTCCCCCCGGGGGCTGAGCGGCCAGCCCGAGCGGAGCAGCTGTAGCAGCCGGTACCCAGCAGCTCCCGGGCGGCTGGGAGCGGGGGAGCGTGGCGGCGGGGGCTGGCCCTTTCGCCGGCGGCCACAATAGGGGCTCTGTGCCCCGCGACGGGCGCCCCCGCGCCCGGGAAGGGTCAGGCGGGGGGGTGAGGCGGGTTTGCGCCGGTTCGGCGGGGAGCGGGCACAAAAGGGGGCGGCAGGGCAGGGCAGGGCAGGCGGCGGGTCCCCGGCCCCCCGCCGCGGTGACAGCCCCGCGACATCGCCGCGCTCCCTGCGTGCGGGTGCTGGTCTGCTGGGGAGAGGGGAAGGGGAAACGGGGCAAAAAAAAGAGAGAAAAGTATGTGTCTTGCAGTGTACGAGCAGCGAAAAGAAAAATTAAGCTCTGCGAGGGCTCTGTTTGTGTGTGTCGTTTTAATGGAGGCTCGGTGATAATCACGGGGTGGTTCATCCAGTTTAAACAAGGTGAAGCGTTTCTAAAGGCAGCGGCGTTAACGTTGCCAGATACTACTTTTAGAAAATCCGGACTCGCATCTTGGGGAAGCTTTTATTTTTAATTTTTATCTTTTGGAGACTGGCTTGCGCACCGTCCCAGTTTAGGGCGCTGCAGACTTGCAACACGCTTCTCTCCTTTAATTTATAATGTGTTTTGTGAGCGTGTGTGTAAAGCTGCTGCCTGAAATAACCAGTTCTTGTGTATCGTCAGCGATAATGGTGGCTGGGGAGTAGTTGATCCAGCCTTGGGGCAGAAGGATTGACTGCATGGACTGCCCTATATTCTCTGTGTCTGTGACTGTCTTGGTGGTGGTGGTACAGAATGAAGTGATGAGGATATCTCCTAAATAAAATGCTAAAGAGTCTGCATTTGAATGCATCGGCTTATTTCTAAATAGGTAAAGCAAGGGCTAAACCTTGTATGATTAATAGTTGCACGGTGCTTGCTAATTCTAAATATAATTGCCCAGAACTCGGAAATCAAGTGGGTGTGGTGTTTGTTTTGACAACTTGAAAAAAAAAAGCTATGATGAATCAGAAAAATAATTCTTCAAGTGGTTGTCTGGAAATGTGGCCATTTCTCAGCAGGCATTTTTCCTGCTCATTTTGTCAGTGATAGACTTAGCTTTAAAAAAAAAATCTGAAAAAGGAAAACAAAAGACAAAACAAGCCAGTCCTGAAAAGTTGTTATTCAAACCAGTTGAACACTGTAATTGTAAAGAGCAGATAGCTCATTCAGCTCAAAATATGTTATTTTCACAGTATTATGGACTTGAATCTGTAGTTAAGGGAAATGAACATGCTTGTTACTGGTACTAACCCTGTGTAATATAGTACTTAATCACATGGAAGATGTAAACGAGAAAGTGGATGTATTGCTGAATCAATCTTTCATAAGGTGTTAAGCATTTCAAAGTTGGATTTTCATGGGAGGAAGAATACTCAGGACCTCGGGAGGAGATGGTCTATATTTAGCTAAAGGCTGGTTCTATAGGTGAAGTCAGATTTTTACCTAGCATGCAAATGAAACTATTCTTTTATTTATAACTTCATATCAGGTTAGTAAACATGTTGGAGTTTTTTTTGTCAAATTACACTGTATGTTCCTCCTTACTTGGCTTCACTGTAAAATAATTGTAGACTAATGAGACTGGGAATTTTTGCAATCAGTTTATTTGTTGTTTTGTACTGGCTTCTTGTGAGTATTGCACTCTTTTCTTGAATAGAGATCCAGTCTGGCTTTTTCTTATGGATTGCTGTCAATTTGGAACACCAGGATTAGTTAGGTCTTTTCCAGCTAATGAATTGGTATTTTGAATTGAAAGGTTGGTGTTGTGTTTTGGTTTGGGGTTTTTTTTATTTTTAAACAATAGAAAGCATGTGGAAAGTGTGGATTTGACAGCCAATTTTAAAATCCTTTGGTGCCTCTGAATAGTGAGACTTGTGGGGTACCAAGGGAGTCTGACCAGGGCAGTCCTGTGTTTTGAACCTCTGTAGGACATTTGCAATCCTCAAAAAAATTGACATTATCGAGTGGGAAACTCATAGAGATAAGCACATTGCAGTACACAGGTACTTTAGGAAGTTTGCAAAATTATTTGAGGGCTGCACAGAATCACCCTAATTAGAGACTTGAACTAGATAAGCATCTAAATATCTAGGACATTAAACTGTGATTCAGAAGGTAAACTGCTATTCCCAGCTCAGTTCTGCCTGCTGCCCTGCTCTTCAGTTTAATTTGCATCCTGTGCTTCAGTTCCCTTATTTGTCAAATGGGGTCAGTTGTTTTACCACCTCTGGTAAAAACTGTGAATGAAAACAGCTATGTAAAGTTAGGATTTATTATTTTAGAAGCACTTGATGGAAGAGAAATGTTAATTAAGGGAATTGTTCTTAGTACTGCTTTCTCTTTTGTGTGTGGAGCCCTAAATAGGGGCATGCATTTATATTATACAATCCACTTACGCACAAGCCTCCCATTGATTTCAGCAGAGGCTCTGTGCATGGATTATTGATGCGATATGATCCGAGTCAGTTGGTGTTTGTCTCAACCTTCTTTTGTGTTCCGATTAAAATATCTCTCTGGTTCACTTAATCCAGGAAATTTCTCCTCCTCCCTCTCCTCACTTGGTTTAAAGCTGCATCGTTTGTGATTTGACTGAGGCTTTTCTTACGTGCTTACTGTTAGGTGGTGGTGGTACCAGTGAACTGAGATCCTCACATTGAATAGTGCAGTTGGCAGCAGGTGGTGTGATTGCATGCTGCTAAACAGTAAGCCATCTTCTGTATAACTTCGAAATATAGAAACAGTCAGTGTGGGTCACTTTGCGCTGGAGGCACAGTGATGCTTCTCTTTGTTTTTCTGAATTTGAGTCTAGCCATGCAGCGGCTTCGTAGTCCCCCAGATTCAACTCCGTGCCATTCCTCTTGGAAAAGACTGCAAGATCAAGTGCCTATCAACTTCTGTATGTATGTTCTAAGCTATCTCTGCAAAGGGCTCTAAACAGACATGCAGGAAGGTTAATATCCTGCTTCTACCTGACAAGTAGACAAAATTATAGCACTAATTACGGCAGTGAGGTTTCCCTACTGTTCCCCAAACTCTGTGGGATTTTTTTGGAATTTTGAAGCTTTTTTGGAGGATGGGAAAGCAATTCAGTTGCCAAGCCCTGTTAGTTGTTGGCCGTACTTGCCAGCAGTGGTGCCAGGTAGCACGTTGATTCTGTTATGTAGACAGCCGTTCTTGGGGAACTAGACTGAGAGACCAGATCGTCTTGCAGAGCACTCAGAAGAATGGATTTGCTGCCAAACCACATTTAGCAAGATGACTTGTGTTTTTCTGCAGGGCAAAGCAGATATCCATTTATAGGTAAAAGCTGTGAAATGTAACAAAACCCACAGATTTTTCTTAGAAAAAAAATGTTTTAAAATTGGTGAAATACATATCTATATCGCTTTTAGACATGAGCAGCCTGATCTGTTCTTTTCACATTGTAGTATCTTTCAAAGGTAGGCGCTAAAGATAGAAGAGTCCATGTGGCTTCCTCATGGTTGTAGACATTTGCTCTGCATTTAAGACTATATCTGCATGTTTTGTTTATAATAAAAGAAACTCGTAAAATAAGAAATGTATTTTAACACACAAGAATGTTAAATATATTTCACTCTATACTCATCAAAGTGGAGAATTTGTACTGGTAGTTTTAAAAAGTTGTCCCAAAAGCTCTTTAGTGGAGGGCTTGTAGTTTTTGAATAACACTCCAGGGAAATGCCAAGAATATAAAAAAGCACCTGAGTGTTAGATTAACCACCTGGATTGATTCAAGGGAGAGAAAAAGAGTAGATACGGAGACAGAACACAAAAAACTAAATTACATAAATATTACTGCTGTCAGCCAGCAGAGGTTCATACTGTCTCTTTTTGCTAAATAAATATTTCTTCACGCTAAATTAATTTCACAATTTGTACAGATTACCCGTCAGCTCAATATCTTAATTTTTAGCCCCAAACACATTTAATCTGTTATCACTCTAATAAAAAAATGCCATAGTAAAGTATTAACAGTTATGTTCTAAATATTAGTTTTCTGGTGGTAACAGAAAATAGGCTTGTTAACTGCAGTAACACTTTATGTTTTTTCTTAGCCTAATGTTCAGTATTTTTAGCCATGACTTGGAAGAAAACATGACATTCTGATAAAATTTCCAGAGTCTGTCGGTTGCCAAACTTGATATATTGTTATATAACGGTATTTGGTGAGTTGTGCCGTGGATTTAGTGGAACAGTATGCCTATAACATAGCATCTGTGTGTACTATTGCATCTAGGAAAGAAAGCTGTAGGATTTACTTAGAGGAACAGAGTGTACTTTGCAGAACAATGTTTGGGAATTGTGGTAATAGCCACGTGAAAGTGGGCTCCCCATGTGCTACTGTTGCTGAATGGGTTACTGCAATCTTTTAATATCAGTGGAGTTAGAAGAGCTTTTACCAGTCGAGGGGCTGCAGATCTTGAGGCAGCACACTGTTTTTCAAGATATATTCTGCAGTTCACATTGAATTTCTCAATTCCATCATACTTACTGCTTCCCCTTCTTTCTTTATAGGATTTTGAACACTTTTTCAAGGGAAAACAAATTAAATATGTTGTGGCTTTCCTCCGGTTTCTTCTGCTTGCCATCTTTTTGTCCTGTAAGTCTCTCCTTTCCCTGTACAGTAGAAAGGTTTTTAAAGCTTTAAACTGTTTCACTTATAATGTAGCTCTATCTTATCTGATGCTATCTCTTTCTCGCTTCCTTCCCCTTGCAATGCAAACATGCTTTTGTCTGTTTCTTTTTGTACTCCGTCTTTGGCCCCATTTACTTTTTGAACTACCACCCCATCTCCTTTTCATGTTGAAAGTCATTCAGTGAGCTGTTTGCAGTCACTGTCTGAAGAGTATCTCCTCCAGGTTCATCCTAGGTCCTTTCCACACTTGTCCTGACCCCTTGTACTCTGTACGTTCCCTTCCTCCTCTTTGTCCTGCCAGCTGCCTCTAGTACTGTTTACTATACTTTTCTTTTTGAAATCTTGCTCTTTTTTGGCTTCTTTGACTGTTCTCTCCTCATTCCCCTCCTACCTTCTTAATTGCTTTTTCATTTGGAAGATGATCTTTCTGCTTCCAACCTTCTGTGAAGATTTGCAGGACCCTGTGCTTGGTTTAATGCTCTCTTCCTCTTTACATCTTGCTTCTGGATAGCCAAATTTGCAAATAAAAATTGAACTATTGTATTTAAACTGATGACTCACAGCATATACTGGTTGCTCTGGATCCAGTACCATCTGTCCCAGCTAAAATGTTGGCTTATTTGACATCTTAAGATTGTGTAATTGTCATCTTAAGCTTAATGAGTCTAAAACAGAGCTCTCAACGTTGTCTTCACCCACTGCCTTTTTTTTGATGTGTGTGGACGCACGCTGACATCCCAAATGATTATTGACAAGTAACTAGTTAGATGTATAATTTATTCTTTTAAAAAATAGTCTGTAGGAAAGTTGTAATAAAAATGGCAGTAAAAGGGCAATGTGAAAATATTGGAATACTTTTAGAATCTCAAAGTTATGAAATGAGTTACGTTCTCCTATGTGGTATTAATTTTCCTGTTTGAACATACAAGTAGATTTAATCTGGTTATGGGATCACATGATGTTTTCTGTAGACTTCTGCATGGGACTAGCCAGTATGTAGGATAGTGTTTTGTGATGATTGAATGAATCTATATTAATTTTTTCTTCCTTTTTAAAATAAAGTGATGTCTCCTTCACTTTGTCTCCCTGTAGTTCATGAGTATTTAAACATGTACAGAAGGATTGCACTTATTTTAGTGAAGAGTTTGGACATGTTGACCATGTGCTTCATTCACAGAGGATAAAAATAAGTACATAGCAGCTGGTTTATTAGAAAAACCTGTCAACTTACAAAACTGTAAAGCAGGAATCCCATGGAAGTGAAGAACAAACAATATTTTACTTTTAAAATATACAGAAGCAAAGGAAAAATTGTGTGAACGGCCATAATGTTGACTTCTTCACTGTGCATTCTTTTAAAGCAATATATTGTATAGGGAAGGTATGTGACTTGGATAGTAAAAGTGTGTTTAATTATGCCATTTGTATAAATTCAACATCTAGCAAATTGTTTTTAATTGCATATTACTTCCTTCTTTTAATTCCAACAATTTCATGGGAAAACTTTAGTATTGCAAATTTTTTGGACAGCGGTGTTTCCTCTTAGTGGGATAGACACACAATCCTCTAGAAAACCATGTGTTTTGTGGTCCTCTGAGATTTGCCTGAAGAAGGAAATGGCTTGACCTATTTGGTTGCTATGAAGTAAAAACATTCTTGGTTGTTTTTTTTTTTTTGGGGGGGGGGTGGTGGTGAACATCTGTGTCACATTTATTTCATTACTTTCTGAGGTTCTTTAAACCCGTTATTTGGTAATATAAAGTTTTATTTAAGGAAAATAAAGTGATGCATAGCTGCTTCCACAATCTCATTGAAGTTCTGATATCTGCTTATACATAGGTATGATATAAGTGGGTAGGTTTTTCCAATAAAAGGTGACATGTTAAAAGGCAAATGCTATGTAGTATTTCCTAGGAAAAAAAGTATTTGAAAAATTCAGTAGGATCTCATGGAGTTAACAGGAAACGTTGCATGCTGGAAGCTTGTGAAATCTGAATCAGAATGTCATCTAGGATACGGAGCACTAAAGATCTTTGATCTGTTTTTTTTCAACAGGTTGGGCTTCTTGGCATGGTTTTACTAATTAGCCTCATTTTCAGATGTTCTGTTTATTATGAAAAGAAATAGCTTATGCCAGATGTATGGAAGAACTGTGAAACTGATACTGTTATTTAGCAACCAAATGGAAATTGTACCAACAAGAATAGCTTTTACTGCAAGACAATTAAGTAATAATTCTTCTCAATTCCATAAGAAAATTCTTCAACAAGAATTGAAGATCATTTGAATCTGATTTCAGGTCAGCTTTCACCATCATATTCAAGGGCTCAGTTGGATTTGAGGAGCTGCTGCTGTTCTTTGCAGATGCGGGTCTTTAATACGAAAGGAGAAACCGTCGTTGATTTTTAGATTAAATACCTTGAGTTTCTTAACAAAACAAAAAAGCTGTGTGAAAATGATGCAATGCAAGTCTGCTGACTCTCAGGGTATGGCAGAGGCTGAACAATAACTGTGGGAATTAATTTTAGTGGCTTTTCCACCCAGCTACCGGTTCTCACACAGCTTGTAGGAATATCTACTCCTCAGTCAAATTAGATTGAAATTGAGTGCTATGCTAGGCGTACTTTGGCAGAAGGAGTTGATGGGTAGGAAAATAAATGTGTCCAGTCTCTCTTGTGCTCACTCTCATTCTCACACACATGCATGCACAAAAAAAGGCTGAAGAAATTGGCATGTGCAAGTAGGGGAACTGCCTCTTACTGTTTTCTCCAAGAGGAACTGTGAGATGTAATCATTTAATGAGTCACCTCTACGTTTTTATACAACCACCTCACTAATAGTCAGTGTAACTTCTAACATGGAGATGTGGTGTGGGTTTGGGGTTGGTTTTTTTTTTTTTTTTTTTACTATCTGATTCATATTGCAAAATACCATTCAGGTTGTTTTTTGTTTAATTCCAAGTATTCACGAGTCTTTATTTGCTGTTACATTTTTGCTTTCATGTACTGTAGATATCATGTTCCTTAATAAGATCCTTGTTTAGCTCATAAGCAATGTTGTCTGTAGGGTCAAATTCTGGCATAAACAGATCCTGTTGCCTTACTACAAGAGAAGGGGAATTGTCAAAAGGGACATCTGTAATTGTGTTGGATATTATAAAATAAGGAATTACTGTCTCTTGAAGCAGTATTTCTTATATTCAGTAGTCAGATTCCAAATACGTGGTTTTTCTGTCTTGCTCATGTAACTTTGGACTAATGAACTTCCTGCCTAGTCATTCTAATACACCGAGGAGGAATTTTCCCACCAGGCTGTGTACTCCTCCTGAGTACAACTTTGACCACTTGCAAATGCAATTTTTAAATTTGTAAAGCTGCTGCATGTTTCTGTTTCATTGTCTCATAACTGGCCAGCTAGGGGACATGGAAGAAAGCTTTCCCAGGGAGCTGAGGTTAAACCAAGTGGCTGTAAGAAGAGACGGTGGCTCTTACGGAGAAACGCTGTTCCTTGGGAAGAACCTTGCAAGTTAAATGCATTCTCTGACCATGAAACTCGTGACATGTACAGGACGGGGGCTTAGTCCTGCATAGGACCATTCTGAGTCCTTTCTGAGACAACCAAATGGACCTGACCCCTTTCTTGTACATATAAAGTGCTCAGCTGTTTCTGATTGCTCACACAGGAGATGCTGTGTACAAATCGTGCAGGCTGATGATCCATTATATTAGATCTATGGACTTTATTGCGTGGGGTAGGTGAATGTGCATCTATATATTATTTTGTGGTTCTCCCTTTTTTCTTACTTTTGGTTCTAATTTTTTAAATATCTTTTTTCTTTTCTTTTTTCTTTTAACTGAAAGGTTCTGTTTGTGACCCACCCAAACCAAACACTTAGTGTGTCAGGAGCATACCTTCAAGAGCTTCTATCAGGCTGAAGTAATCCTTGGTTTAGTCTTGTGTTTTGTAACCCCAGTACGTACTAATTGGGGAAAATTCATTTCGCATGTGGTATCCGTCATGTAAGTGCCTAAATGGGTAGTCTGTATAATGGAAGTATATGTTTATAGTATCAAAAGTAACTTTTTTATTTTATGGAACTTTATTATTATTTAACTTGTTCTTCTGCAAGTCAGTTTTTGACCTAATGTACCACCCTTTTAGTTATTAAAATTTCCATATCATGTACTCACAACATTTTTAAGCAGTATCCACCATTCATCTGGGGTCAAGGAGAATATCTGTGCTTGTTTTCCCACCATCTCTTATCATTGGTGCTGCTATTCCTGAATTGCAGTTTGTACAGAAACTGTTTCCTAAATGAAAACTGGTAGCCAAGGTTTGTCAGAAGCAAAGTTTGTGTCGTTTGCAGTCACAGAGGGAGAGATTAAAAGGGTTCAGGTATGTGACTAGTTTGTTCTTTGTGTAGGTGTTGCTGATTAATTCTGTGATCTGGGAATCTCAAACTGGGTCTTAAGCCTCTCTCCTGGTTTTTACGTGAGGTCAACCTCTCTAGGCAGCTTGTGACATTTCAGTTTGCTGTAGATGTTTTAACAAGGACACATAAACGGAGCATATGGAATTGATTATTTTTTTGGCTATAGGAAGTGGATTTTTGTGCTTTAAATATAGTAACTTTCTTTTTTTAAATATCTGAGAGGAAGCTTCCCCACCCCCAGTGATTTTTTTTTTTAAAAAAAAAAAAATCAAAATACGTGTAACTCTCTTCACTCTCATTTTGTGCAATGTAAGTTGGAAAGACTGCAGTGTTTAGTCTTGGTCTTGTACCAATAAATGACATAGTATCACATGAATGTTTTAAAAGATTAGGTGATATTTTATAAGAGCAAACATAAAAAGACAACTAGTTTAAGTCCTTCCTCTGTGAATTCACTGATATCCAAAGTAAAGGCAGTATATGTTATTAGTTTAGGCAGTATGTTGTTCTTAGTTTGCTGAAAACTTATTTTCCTCATGTATCTTCTACCTGTGTTGTAAGCCTGAAAAAGTACCATGTGTTATGAAGGGGAATGGTCGGGTGAAATTGGTAATCCAAATTAAATACAAATAATACTCTAAAGTTTATGGAGCCTGTGGGTGGGTGGACTTGGCAGATATATCCATTGTGGTATGTTAGACTTGAAAGACCATATGGAGATGATTATTTTCTGGCATTTTGTAGTAAAGGTTTTTGAAGAAGGAATTTTATTTTTATTTTTATGTTTTTAGAAAAGGGGTGAAAAATAGGAAGAATAACTTCAGTTTGCATTGAGTAGTAAAATAGTTTGTGGTAGTAGCATATGGAAAACCAATTTATTCAAAGGTAAGCTGCTGGAAGTTTTCCTACTGTTTTCCTATTGGCTCTCTTGTTTTCTGAAGGCAGCCAAAGATCCTGTACAGCTGGGACTAATACAGGATCCAGCTGTAACTTCTTTTATTGTTGTTCAGATGTCCGGTGATGGTCAAATCTAAGTTATTGTGTGGAAATTCAGTAAAGGAAAAGGGTAGGGTGGGAAAAAAGTGACTCTCTGTAAAAATATTCCAGTAAAGGCAACAGGAACTAGGAGTATCCATTTCAGAACTCTGCCATAAATCCCATCCTGAAATACTTAAACGCCTTCAGATTTTGCTGTGGACTTTAAGTCATCTAAGAGTTCTTGGTTTATTTTTTAAACAGAAATGAAGTTAGCTGGTTGAAGTGGAAAGGTGTCTCTTCTTTTAGGTTACTTATGGAAGAAGATACCAGTTTCTCATTTGTAGTACAAGATTTTATTTAAAAAAAAATATTTTTACTCTCTTTTAAAGTATTGGTACAATATGTAATGCTACAACGTGGAGTGTATTGGGTTTGATTTTAGTAGTTTCACTTATGCTGTGTTTCACTAGTCTTTGTTTTATAGAGCTTAAGGAGGGGAGAAGCCTAATATTTTTCTGTAGAATTTGGTTTACCTTTGGTATATTGGGTGCTTCCAACACTGTAGATGATGCCTTGGACTGAGATTAAACAAAATAAGTGAGCAATATAGCAGGTATATGGAATGGTAAGAATACTTGCAGGTGATCAAAATAATGAATCCTTTTTTCTTTCACAACAGTTTGTGTTTTTTCCTTGTTAAAAAGGTTGTATTTCTCAAGTTTCTTTATAATTGTAGCCAGTCATCCTGTTTCTTAGCTACTTGAGACGAGTGATGCCAGTGAAGAATAGCACTGTCCTTAGGTATTTGCTTCCTTTCCAAATCTTCCTTCCAAACTTAACTTGCCGATGGAGTCCATCAAATATCTACCTGAATTTCAGAATTCTTTTACTATTACTCTGAGTCTTTAATTTTGAATATTGTTACTTGATCTCTTTGTCATTATGCTAGTCTAATTTAATAAGTTTAATAACAATAGTATGCAAATTATAAGCCCTAATTGACTGGAAGAGCTAGCTTGAAATACTATATGTTATTTCCCTTACTAGTGACAGCGAAAGAAATGTTAAAAGATAACTACTGTCTTGAGCATAATCCTGGACAGTATTAGTGCATTCCTTTCCATGCGCATTAATGGGTTGTTGATACTAATTCTTTTACTGGGGGGGCATGGGGAGGAGGGAAAAAAAAAAAAAGAAAAAAAAAAAAAAAAGAAGAGGAAGATTTGTGGTCAGTCTGTTGGCTGCCGGACAGTCTGGCATTTTGCCCCACAGTGCTAGAACATAACAGCAACAATTTATTTTCCTTCCTGAGCTAGTAGGAGCTGATCTGTGACTTCAAAGTGGAAGTGAAATGTGGACAAAACAATGTGCTTTGAAGGCAAACCACTTCTAATGCAAATCAATTACAATGCAAAAATATCTATGATGTCCATATAGCAATGTAAAATGCAATAATTTTTTGAGTTCTTGAACATGGTCACCAGTACCGACTGTAAGAATGAGGAAGTGTTGTTTCAGTGGCAGGAGTGTTGCAGCCTATGACAATAACAGCTGATACTATTTGCATGGTGACTGAATTCACTGTCAATGTGTTTTGTAGACCTGCAACCAAAATTTTTTTTTTTTTTAAATTGGCCTGTGTTTCTTCTTCTGTTTAATTAATTGAATGATGACACTTATTTTGCTCTGTTACTGCTCTGGGTGATGTATATTGTATACCTACGTTTGGGCTTTGGTCAGATTGTTTCCTTTCCCAAGCACTCTTGTATTTTATCTTCTTTTTTAATACACTATTATGAATTAATACAAGGCAAATAGTTTGCTTTCCCTCTTTTTTTTTGACATTGCAGTGATTAAACAAGCAATACTACTTCATTTTATCCTTGTTTTGCAAGAATCATAGTCAAAGTTATTTTTTCCCAATTTTTAAGGGTTATGATCTTTATTTAAATTGTGAAGAGCCTAAAAGAATCTCTTTCAGTTTAGTTGTCTTCTTGAAGTGCAGGTCAACTTACAGTGCATTTTGCAAAATTGGTTGTATGTAGACTCTGCCAAGGTCAAAGACCATTAAAATAGAGCAACCAGAATAAGAAACTTTGCTTACAGATTCACTTTGAGATGCTTTGGCTATGTTGATGATATATTATAAGGAAAATTCAGAAAATATTTGTGGCTTGAGAATAAAATCTGCCAGCTAAACTGAAGATAGCATGATAATGTCTTGCATCTTTGAGAGAGAGAACACTGCATTTCAGCTGTTACTGCATTGTATTTTTCTCTGGAGCTCATATGGACTTAAGAGATGTTTTTTCTAATGTGATGGGAGAACATCAAAAGGGCCTTCTCACATCTGAGAAATAATAGTATGGCAATTCTAGCAAAGTTTTGGCTTTTCACTACCTCATTTTACATTTTGAAGAAAGGGTTTCCTGCTGAACAAACACATGTTAGCCTGATAACATTTTCCTGTATTTGAATTGTGAACAGTCAAACGACTCAAAAAAATTTGTTATAGTAGATGCAGGGTTTTAACATAGAATATGTGCATACAATAAATCTATTCAACTAATCAGTCTGCTTCCTTTCTCTCCCACCCCCTTGCAGCTGGAAGTTCATCGGCTTCTGCTACTATATCTAGCTTCCGCTTGAGACTTTCTGGAATAGAGTTAACAGTGGTGGCAGGCATTAATGAACAATGTTGGGATTATATTCTATGGGTCTGTATAAGTTGTCATTTTCCATTGCTACTAATTCTTATGGAAACTATGCCATCTATTTAGTGTGAGCACATTATGTGTGCCATGCAAAGTTGCGTGCTGCAGTATTTAGTGAAAGCATGTACATCATCGTTAAATCAGTAGAAAAAAATTTTGGATTTCATCAGTGACCAATCTGGCATTTAAAATGGAAAATTTATGATAAGATTTTATCTTCGTAAGTTCTTAGCTAGGATAATGCTAGACTTCCATTGATAGTTAGTTTGTCATTAATTATGCTTTAAGGTTCTTTGGCATATGACAAGACTTTTTTAAGGTATGACTGAGGAAGAATTCAGGAAAAAGAAAAATCAGATGCTTCCATTTGTCTTAACAGTTGTAAACTTTCGTGATAAAATACTTGCAGTCAGCTAACAGCCTGATTAAAAACTTGTACAGCTGTGATTTTTGTTGACCTTTTTTCTTGTAAAGGATCAAAATGTAGTTTTTCAGAACGAGCTTCTGGACATTTAGAGATACTGGCTAAACATCTGCAGCTTCAGTTGGGTATGGCACTCAGGTGTTGCGGTCAAGCTTCAAATACTTCAGCAAAGTTTTAAGGTCCAATTTATTAAGACATTGAAGAGATGGTAGGACAAATGCTGTAACTGAAGAGTCTTTTAGAACTATTTTTTGTATAATTTTGAAGTGGACTGTACACTGTTGCCTGTCTAGGCACATGCTGTCAGTATTAGATGATTGTTGGTGACAAAACCCTATGCTTAATAGTGCCACCACTTTTATTACCACTTTCATTACTACTTTTCCCAGTGGTCGAGAAATACTTAACACAATAAAGAGTTTATCTGTGAATGGTATTCTCCAGGTGTTTTGTACTCACTGCTGTATTGTCTGTGTTTGTGAGATATGGAAGAATCTCTAAACTGCATTAACAAGTTTTCTCACTACTTATTGCATGAGCTCTGCTGGCAGAGCTGCAGACACTATTGCTACAGACTGCTTAACAGAAGTTACAATTTGGTATTTCTCATTGCCCTAAGGCAAATTTAGGATGATTGCAAGTATGTTAATATGAGTCAGATTTTTTCAGCCTTATACAGAGTTTGTCTTTGTATAGTGAAAGCTCATGCCAGGTAGAGCACTGCTCTGAAGAAGAGACTGCCGCTTTGGAAATGTGCTTAGCAGAGGCTACATATAAACCTATATTTATATATATATATACACACACACATATATACCACTTTGTCTACGAAGCTGGTATCTGCAGGTTAAAAAAAAAAAATCATTATTTGCTAGGGTTTCCTCATTTAGGAAATGATATCTTTTATTGTTACCTTTTGCATCATGTTGAGGGATAGGAGAACTAAAGCATTTGGTCCCACTCAATTGTTTCCCAGTCAATAAAAATGTTTCCTATCTGAGCATGGCAGGATGAAGTGGAAATCTGAGGAATAATGTTTATTAATAGGAGCAGCAGGAGCTGGTGGATTTAAAAAGAAGCTGAGGGTTGAATGCCAGTTAGTTATTTAAAGTTTTAAAATCTCTATTCATTTTCAGGGAAAATGCTGAATTTTGTGTTGTAAGTCAGAGACATCAAGAGTAATAAAACTAAATTGCTTAGATCTTTGAAGTTGTAGGGATATGATTTTTTTTCTTGTTAAGTACTTAGCTGAGAAAAAAAATGATTGAATTATTTGAAAATGAAGTACAAAAGTTTATATGTTTGGAATATTTTTCACTGATCTCTGGAAGGAATGCAGTAATTTTGCCAGTATCAGGCAGAAAAAACAGCTTAGAAATGGCAATGTAATATTATAGTAGGTCTGGCTGAAACTGTTAGGAAAAGTTTAAATAGGAAGAATGAATGTATTTATTCAAATGAGTTTTTGATCAGAATGCCAGAAGATCTGCTTGGAGTATGAAAAATCTTTTTGTAACATAGAACTTATGCTGCACTTAGAAGGATTCAAGCATACACTGAACGTGCTCTATTTTGGAAGTATGGTGAGCCAGATTTGGTATGAACTGCCAATGGTCTTTTGCCAAGCAAAGAATGGGAGGCCAGGGGTTTGACCTCGGTAAGTGGATCCATCCAGCAAACTTCTTATCAGTGAACCAGATAAAAAGCTCTTTTATATCTGGATTAGTGACCTGTCACACTAATTGTTTCATGGTGTGATGGAACCAACAATTCACAAAAGCTAAATATACTCTTTTCTGAGGAATCTGAAAATGTTTTACAGTCTTAAGCTTAGCCTTACTATTCCTTCACTAACAAATCCATGAATAAATTCGTGACCTCTCTTGGTGCCCTCTCAGGCTGCAGGTTATGTGGCCAATGGGCCTGGTGATGTAGTAGCAAGAAGCTGGAGCAATTCAAGCCTGAGATGACCAAGAAGCAAAATCCGGTTTTACCTGTAGTGTGTTTCTCTCCAAGTACTGCAGCTTAGTGGTTTCCATAGCAGGTATCAGGGTTACTTTTTCGGCAGAGACTGCAGGGACTTCGAAGGCTTACAGAGCATCAGGCATCACATTGTGCATAACGTTGTGCATCCTGGAATTCATCTTGTTCTGGGGGAAGGTAAATGCTACTCGAGGGGTTATTTGACAGGTGAGCCTTTCTATATGGCACTCTGTAGCTGCCTTTTGGAGACATTCTTCAAATGCTCAAATCCAGCAGTTGCTCCACCTCTTTCAGTGTGCAACTGATCTTGGAAAATGAATAAATAGAAGGCTTCTGCAATAAATATTGCTTCTGAAATCTAACTCTAGAGCTGTGTCAGGCAGGGATGGGGGAAGGGGAAAGATGAACTTTGCCTTGCTTTTACTGAAAATTGGATTTGTGTGGTTTAGAAACAGCCAGCAATCCTAAGTGACTGGCTAATGCTCTCCACTAATGAGTGAAGTTCAGTGGGCAGCTTCCTTATTGCCAAGAGTAGATGTTACTAGAAATTTGTGACAGAAAGACTGGCTGAGCCCCAAATGTTTTGCTGGGGACATGGTAGGTCTGATGAGCTGTGCCTGAATCTCGAGGAGGGTTCAAGGGTATTGCTGGCAGACGGCCTCAGGGACCGGGCTCCGCAGGCTCTAGGACCCCCCCTGCAGCTGCTCAGCGACATTCCTGTCAATTTTCCATGCTGCTACTCGAAATGGATCTGACAGGAATGTCAGCTACTACTCTGGTGTGTTTGCTTTTTGAGTCTTTTTTTTTTTTTTTTTTTCTTTTTTTCCCCAGGGTCTGTCCTAGGAAAAAATGTAGGTGCATGCCAGCCAACCATTTCCTCTCCTCAATAACTAGGGGTGCTGTGGGAAACACAGCCGTTTTGTAACAGCAAAGCTGAAACACATTGCTACAATTTTTTTTTTTTTTCCTTCTCATAACATTTCAAAAGGTGAAGTGATCTGTGTGTTCTTCTTCGCCTCTTCCTCACTGAAGAGATGATGAAATGGTCTCTGCTTTCAGAAGTTTTCCCATCCTTGGTCCGAGGTGCTTGGATCCTGGAGCTGAAAGCTGTCTAGATTGGCAGCAGGACATCTGTGGTTAGTCCAGTTGTTCAGAGGGACTACTGGGAGTTGTGTGCCAGCGGGAGATGGAGTATCCCTGCTTTCTTTTTCATCCACACATACTCCTTAGGACTGTTAGGGGAGAGAGAGTCCTGTCCTGGTTGACAAGGAAAAGGAGTTGACAGAGGGGATTTGCTGTCCTGTCAGGAGTTTAAACTTTGCCTCATGCTCTACAGAGTTGCTAGGAGTCACCTCAAACCCTCTGAAGTGAACAGAGCCAAATCCTGGTCAGTGGCAACAGTAGTTCAAGCAATCCAGCTTCCCAGTTGGGGCTTCCATTTGTTCAACCTGTTTTCCGTCTGTGCTGATCACTCTCCCATGCTGGTCAGGTGAAGAGTATGTACAGGACCACTTCTGTTCCCTTACAGGCCAGTGACTTTGGTGATGGTTGATGGACCGGAGGTAGTCCAGTGCTAACCATTTCCCATTTTACAGGGAAAGAGAATGTAGTATAACTCACAAAGGTGGATATTCTTTGCCAGTTTTCTGATCTGGATTTGAACTAGGTAATGTCTTCATACTACATAGCATAATGTCAGTTTTTTGAAGACTTAATGGAAATCTGTTAAAGCTTGCTTACCTTAAGTTTTGTCACCTTGCAGTTGTTTAAAAATAAAGTGTTTTTTAATTGCTGTTAGCATTGCCTGTATGCTTGGCTCAATCAGAAGTGAACTGCACGGTCGTAGGAATTGGTCATGGGACCATCCAGTCCTTTCCATCCCATTCTTTGTGTAATTTTACCACTTTTATCAGGCAAAATCATAAGTGCCCCAAGTTAAAAGGTATATGCTGCTTCTATTGTGTGGCTTAAAAGATCTTACTCTTGGAAAGCGATTCCATCTACGCTTTTTAATTTCATAAATTTCTCTTCCTGCTGCAGGCAAGCAAAACCCACTGCTCATTTGCTGCCCTTTCCTTGCACTGCAATGAATGAAGGGTTTCAATTAAATATGCAGTATCTTTAATGTGTCACTTAGCTATGCTGTGCACACTTGGCAGGGTGATTTGTTCCTTTCACCTCCTAGATAATGTCGAGGGGGAACCCTGATTTCCTTCCCAAGACTCCCACTTAAAAAATGGTGGTGTTCTGCATTGCAAGTGATTACATTATTTGCAATCAGCTGTTACCCGTGGTCTCTCCTGGCGTTATTGCTGGATCACTCTCTCACTCTGGGGTGCCAAAATTTCTTGTGACCTGGATCTTGCTATGAAAGTGAACAAAAGAAATTCAGAATTTGCAGACTTACTCTATAAAGACTAAATTTTGTATCGATGCTTACTGTAATGTAATATAAGCAAAGGCTTTCAAATGCAAACATCAGAGACAATTTTATTTGATTGTACATGTAACACTAAGTAACCTACCTATTTATTTCTCCAGTTTTGCACATATGAGTGCTCCATAGGGAGACAGTTATTACAGAGTTTTCCCAAAATTATTTATCTGTGAGACTCTGCTTTGCAGAATACATACGGGGGTGGTGGTGAATAATTTGATTTTGTTTGACAGTGTTTTGTTGATCTGATGCAGTGTAAAGAAAAGGCTTGAGGCCTCTTATTTTGGAAGGGTAGTATCTGTATTTATACTTGTGGTGTTACTACAGAAAGCTTGTTTGCTGTGGGGAAAAGAAATCAGATGTAGTCATTTTGTTAAAAAGCTGAAAGCCAAGTAAGAAAATGTTAAGGCAATGTAAATGCACCACTGTTCCTGAAACAGTGAGACAATGCAAGACTGTGCATTTTTACTTATCGTGCTTGGCACAGCAAAGTGTTATGTTTGTCCCACGTTACTTTAATATTGTTCTCCCTGTTGAAAGAGGACTATAATGTTAAGATGATAGGATAAATGACAGTGTATAGATTTAACACTGTAATCAGACTGGTGATTCACCAGATTTCTTGAACAGTAATTGGTGATTGATGCTAATGAAGGCACGTTATCTTGGATAGTATTTCTTGTATCTGTGCTAATCTGTTCATAACCCTCCCCAAAACACATACCACTACAGTGTGGCCAACATCTCCCTTTATAATTTCCACATTAGCTAGCATAAATTTCTTCTGCACTTCTTAAATATGCATGGCCATGCATATTTTAACACTTTATATTATTAATGCGAGTATTAATGTATTTGGGTAAGAGAATGTTAAGTTAAACTCAGCTTTCTTTTCATATTCAGTAATTTGTATTTACATATTTTAGAAAGAAAAGTTGGCCTAGAAGCATCTTCTGATCTTGAAACAAGAGTAGAGTGACTTCAAAAGAAAAATGCTCCTAAAAGGAAATCCACACTTATCTATTTTTAATATCAGGTTGAACTAGTTTTAGGATTTAGAGAACACAGCCTGTAAGGGTGGGGTTTTATGGCTGGCTGATGTTGAGGGGGTTGCTGTCCCCTGTACCTCCCTGCTGCCAGGGGTTTCTGCTGCGCCTGTTGCATTGGCTTGGACAATTCTGTGGTCCCTCAGTGAAACCATTTGGCCTGCTGAACTGGCAAAAAACAACCTCAGAAAGAATGGGATCAAGGCAGGATTGTATATCCAGGAGCAGCAAGTGGCAAAGCGATGCAGGAATATACGGGAGCTGGTATCAACTTGCTACCTGTGAAATCTCACTCAGAGCTGGTCCCCATGTGTTTTTTCTTCTTTCTCCCCTAGTGATGCTGCTTTATTTGCTTGAAGGTGGTTCTTTTACTTTGGTGTTGCAAGACACTTGGCTTCCTAATGGTAATACATCAAAATGATTAAATAAGATACATTATTGAATAAAGAATGGATACTAAAAAAGGGATACTCGTTAAGTTGAATACATACTGCTTTCAAATGGTAAATATCTGTGTCAATGGCGTAATTAGGAACTAAAAAGCAGGGTAGGTGTCTCTCGGTTCTTTCTATGGGTATATCTATACAGCAAGGTGAAGATCTGAAAGCTGTCGTAAAGTGCCTATTTGTGCTTCAGTGCCATTAAGAAGGGCAACTAATAGCTAGCAGCAAGGGTTAGCAGCTCATGCGAGAGCTATGAAAAGCCTTTATGCTCTTCCCTTCTACTTCACAGCTGTTGTTGCTCATGTTATCTACGTACACAGTTTGTAAAGATACATATGCTGCAGTCATTTGTGGCAAACTCCTGTTCCGTCAGGTTCAAGAAATGCATTTACTGTGGTTTATACTTTATAGACAGAAGCATATTTGCAGCTACCATGGCGAGGCAGCACTCTTCTGTGTGACAGCTGAAACCGAATGTTTTTTGGGAGGCAGGTAAAATGCATGGATTGGATTCCCCCCAAATCAGTGTTATCTGAACCCTGATTTTGCACAATTTTGGAGCTGCCTACTTTCTGCTTGACTAGGGAAGTTAACGCTAATTAAATCATATATGGCTATTTCTGACCAGGACAAAAACATAATCTTGCCTTTTTTGAAGTAATTCTTATGGATTATAATAAACACTGTTTGTTTTTACAAGAGATGGTTTCACATTTGGCAATGCAGTTACCCTGCTGTCTCTTTTCTGTATAGAATAAAAATGTATTTCATATTTCCAATTTTTTACACTTTTGTTTGTTCTTTCAAAAAAATTGTGATGGGTGTGAATCACTGGTATAATTAAATCTACCTTGCAGTACAAGTAAAAAAAAAAATCTTAAAGATTTAGTGGGTCATGTCAGAGGGAAACTGTTTCCTCTGAATTCCTGAAAACGTATTGTCATGTGGTAATAGGATTGGTATTGTTAGGCTTTTCCCCCCCCACATATTATTAGAAGCCCAAAAGGACAATATCTTAACTATAACTTGCCTGTAAAGTATTTCCATATCCTAGAGTGAGAAATATTTTCAGGAACATCTTCTAATGGTGTGATTTCCAGCAGCTGAACAATGAGAACGATGGATGTGAGCTTGAGGTTCTCTTCTGGGCTTGGCCACTAATGCGATTTCTGGCCACAGTGTCCCTTGTGACTGAAAACACTCAAAATAACTCTGCAAGCCATGGACTTGGTCCTAAATTCCTCATACCACTGACTGGTAATTTTTTGCATGTGAAAGGATATTGTGTACAGGATTATTTCCCCTCTTAATGGAAGTGTGATTGCTCCTATGCTAGAACATGTTCATCAGTGATTAAATAGTAGATTAATGCAGTAAGGTAGTTAAAAGAAGGAAGCAACCAAACCCAACTAGTTTTATTGATTTAATTTAATGCAGATATAGTTTGGTTTTGCACTGTGAAATAAATCTATCCAGGAGGATGTCCCCTCCTACAAAAACTTCTGTGGAATTTTTAATAGCCACAAGTGGTCACAGCTTTGTTTATACATCTCAGCTGAAAGCTGGAAAATGTTCCTATAATTAAGTTTAAAAAAAGGGAGCATGTAGGGGGAAAGGAAGAGAGAATAGCCTGAGAATATCCGTTGAGGCAAATGTCCTGAGACAATCAGATTTGTTCTCAGAGATGAATGTGTATTATTTTAAAGGCCAGAAGAAACATGTCTACTCATTCTGTGTATGGATAAGGATCGGTTTGTTTAGTTTTAGGCCTTGCATTGTGTAAATAACTTTACACTTGCGAGACGTTTCAATTGCAGCAAAATTAAGTTCCATCTAGTTGTTCTTTGCTTGGAATGGAAATATTTAAGACCACCAATTTGTGGATGACACGGAAGAAGGAAAATATTTATCTTTATGAAATCAAAAAGTTAGTTGAGCAATGAGAGTCAGGGAGTTGTGTTGCTTCATAAGTGGGGTTACAGAATTAGTGTTTTATCTATCATTGGTTAGGGCTAAATGTTTGCTTTCTGCTGGCTGTGGATTATTTTACTGTGTCCTCTTGAGAGACTGAGTTCTGCAATCAGTTGAAGTGGTGGAGTGAGATTGCTTCACAGCTTGGCCAGTGACTGGCGATCAAAAGGCTAATAAGTAAAAAAAGTTTTGGTTAATATAATACCATTGGAGAGCTGGAAAGGATTTAATTTTTGCTACTGAAAAAGATAAAGGTATCAGGGGTATGGACTCAGAAAGTACTAGATTTCTGTCTCCTGCTACGGGATTTGCTCCTCATTTTCACGAACCTGTGGGACATTCTTTGCAAGTTGATCTGTTGTAGTTCTTTCTCAGTTTTCTTTTTTTGGTGCCTGCTTGCTCAAAAATGCTTCTTATGCCTTCATAAATGTCAGAGTTCTGGGTTAATGCTCGGATGTTTGGATACTGTACTTGGGTTGTCAGTAGTGGAAAATTATTTAACAAAGTGATATCACAGCTGCAGGACAACACACTGATTTCTGTGGCAAGCTACAATTTGGTTTTTGTTTGTGTGTTTTCCTAACACATTTAGAATAAACAAACCTGTATTGAAAGTGTATATTCCAGTAAGTGTTTGTTTACAGGAAATTAATTTAAGTATATTTAGATCAGTTACAGTAACTAACAAGAGATGGGCCAAGTTGGAATAAATTAAATATTTTTTTTCTTTTTTACTTTTTTTTCCTTTTAGTAGTGAGAGTGGTAAGAGTAGCAATATATATGGTGGTGTGGTTTTGTCTGTTACTACTTGGCCAAGACTATAATTTATACTTTCAACAACTTTGTTCCTCTTAAATAAAATCTAAGTAGATATATTGACTTTCTATTTAGTAGTAGTGAAACTCTAAAGTTTTAGGAAAAGGAAATGCTCCCCGTATTTCACATAAATTACTTACATTGGAACATTGTCTTTATTTAGAGATTAGAAGATAGCATGAAAACATGCTGCAGCTGCAGTTTTCACTATACTGAAATGCTTTTGTTCTTTTTTAGTATTTAAATGTTCATGTTAGCACCTCCCATCCTGCCTACTTTGTGTTTAGATTGGTGAAAGGCAAAAAACTTGGAAATGTCTTGGAGAGGACAGCTAAAAAATTTGTCTTGCAGAACAAATATGTAATACGTGGTCTATGAGCTTTTCTATGTGAAGGACAAGGTTAGAAAAAGCAGAAGTGTTCCAGCTGCTGAAGTCAAAAAGGTGGCTTATGGAAGGGGTCTTGCCAGGGCAGATCATCACTTGTCACATATCTGCAATATTTGCTTAGCACTGTTGTTACTTGTCAGCTATTTTATATCTCCTGTTTGCTTGCTGTGAGTCTAACATCAGCCTTGATGCCAAACATCTCAACTGTGGTTTTCAAATTTTTTGAATAAATAAAATGAATATTTTTCTTTTCAAACTGGAAATATTCAAAGCGTTTATTCCATTTTCTAAGAATACCTGGGCACCACAGCTCTACAGGTTTGCTTTCCAAAGAAAATTATTTTCTGTCTCTCACTGTGGTCCCTGCATTACATGTTGTGTAAGGCACCTCATGCTCAAGTTAGGACGACTGATTGCCATTTGAGTCTATCACTGAGGAAACATTTTATCTATTTAGAAGTACGATGTAGGGGTTTTAATGTTTTCTAGGGGATGTTGAGTCATTGAAAAGCAAAGAATAATAGATGTGAAAAGTGTAGAGTAGATCCTTACTTTTCCTTACTTGTAAGGAAAAGGTTTAACTAATGGTGGGTGCCCTTTTCACAGAATCACAGAATGGCAAGGGTTGGAAGGGACCTCAGGAGATCATCTAGTCCAACCCCCCTGCTAAAGCAGGCTCTCCTAGAGCATGTTACACAGGACTTCGTCCAGGCGGGCTTTGAATATCTCCAGAGAAGGAGACTCCACAACCCCCCTGGGCAGCCTGTTCCAGTGCTCCGTCACCCTCAGAGTAAAGAAGTTCCTCCTCATGTTCAACTGAAACCTCTTATGTTTCAGTTTGTGCCCATTGCCCTGTTAGTGGGGTTTTTTAGTTTGTTTTTAGCTGCAGTTGAATGTCTTCCACTCTTTTTCCTTTCAGGTAAGGTAGGCACATCCTTCGATGTCAATATTTCAAAAGCCTTAATTGAAATACAGAAATACTGTTACATTTTATTTTAAGACAGAGGATTGAAACACCAGGGACAACAGACATAAAATCACGTAGCCTCCTGGAGCAACCACCTTCAGCCTCTGAAGTTGCAGGCTGTAATGCCACATATAGTCTAAAGAACCTTTTTTTTGGTGAGTTCATTTTCCCATTGGTAAGTTGCTCATCAGCATGAACAGTAGCACTGGAGAAGGGAGGCAGTGATGATGGACAACCAAGAGAAGGAGGAGAATAAGACAGACATCTTCAGTATCTGCACACATGCCAATTTATGGTGATGGTAGGACAGTGTGCTTAGGAGTCATCCTGACAAGTCGGTCATCCCTTCTGTGTGCTGGTGATGTGAGTGGAAGTAAAATACTGGCTATACCAGTAGTTTCTGGAAGCTGAGCAGTACTGTAACCTCTGCTCAGTTGTATGCTGGTTCTTTTATTTTTATCAAAAGATACGGGAATCTTCTGGCCCTGATATTAATACAATTATTTAAAGATGTTGCATTAATGTGCAGTTTTCTCTAAGTGCTGTCTTCTAAGTGCTCTCCAAGTGCAGAATCTTCTTTTCCAGCAAACTTTTCTTGTCTTGCATCTGGCAGATAGACACTTGATGTTATTTCCTAATGCAAAAGGCAGTCTGACTCCATTTAGTTTATTTCCTTTTCGTCTAACAGCATCATTAGTTATACTGTGAGGGTTGTCACAGCTGCAGCTGTGATCAGAGGAAAGGAAAAAACACAGCAGTCAGTCTTTGGGTGCTGTAGGATAAGGATTGAGGTGTTTGATTTCTTTTTCTTTGGTGGGTTGCTTCAGCATAGAAAACTGTCACAACTTGTGTTGATTCCAAATAGCAATTTCACTTGTTCTAGATACTCAGACCTCTGCCGAGGAGCTTTCACTGCATGGTAATGTAAGGGAGAAGAAACTGCAGTACCACTCACTGACATTCTGCTTTGGGAAGAATTTGTGATAGCAGCTACTCCAGAGATTTTGTAACTCAGCTTAAAGAAAAATCAAGAACCATCTATGAATTCTAAATATTTGATGCTTAAAGATTTCTATTTGGGTTCTGATCAGTATTTCCAGTTGCCAATGAAGGTGAGAGTTACCAAAATGTCTGCTGTGGCAAAAAGTTAAAAAATGAAGAACTTACTAATACTGGTACTGCAAAATTTCAATTTAATTTCATCTACCGATGTAATACTACAAAAATGCTTTAAGGGTACTTGAGCGTAATTCCTAGCTAAGACAGTGATTGATTATACAGAGTTTGCCTTTTTAATAATCAATATTGGGTAGCAGTCTTCCTTTTTTTTTTTTTTTTTTCTTGCCAGTCCTCAGTTAACGAATTGGAGTATTTGTGGTATGTGTATGTACATAGTGTTCGTGTAGTCATAAATTCTCTTGAGTTTTGATGGTTTAAGATCTTAGAGTATACACATAAGACAAAGATGTGATGTAAGCACATGTATTTATAAGGTATGAAAAGAAGCTTACCGGTATTTGCATGCAAGGAATTTTTAGGAGTGGGTGGGTTTCTAATGAGATGAAGGGAAGAAGCAGGTAAACATATTGAAGTCTGGTATGCATTCAGCAGAAGACTGTCATTTCCTAAACTGGAAGTAATTTAATCATGTTTGTATCTGGAGTAGTTAAATGAGATCATTTGCCATAATTACTTCATGTCTAACAAGGTCTGTTGCCATTTGGATTTTACATTATAATTTGAATTCTAAAAAGAAAGGAGCTTAACCACTGGATGTTGAAAATAATCAATGTATTTCATTATTAAGATTTGAAGAGAAGCTGTGTTTCAAATGTGTCTTTAAAAATCTCCTGTCAAGCTGAACCTTTGCTTGTTACCCTGTTGCTACAGTCTGTTACATGTGTATATGACATAAAGAAACTGTTTTGGTCATCCCAAATTACTGCATTTGTTTTGTGTTGCTGTTGGGACAGAACCATTTAAATCTCTTAATAAGTATTTTTGTTCCATTTCACTGAGCTAGAAGGAAAAGCTCTTCTATAATTAAGGAGCTATTTTCAAGAAAGTGGGTAGCGATAAAACTGTTATTATAGAATCATTGCAAAAGAGGTGAATATTTGTGGTTGATGTCTAGTGCTGTATAAGTGAGTGAGAGTAATCTCTGTCCAAAGAAGTTTCTCACCAGGGAAAAATCTAATTGCTCAAGAAGAGCAGAAGTTTTGTGCAAATAACTTTTCACGTTTGCTGGTTGTCAGGAGACTCCAGGGTTGGGGGCTGCTGCTAGAGTGTGTGACAGCCGTAGCTGTGTACAGAAACACGTTTGCATCTTCAGCAGCAAGTAATTTTTGTCAAAAGGGTAACATCCTTGTTTTAGCATAGCCAAGGAGAGACCTAAAATTGACTTAAATACTTCAGACTCACTTAAATGTTGTTACACAAAAACATAAGTTTGTGATATGCTGTGTTAAGTAACTGATTCTGACTTTGTATTTATTTGTATATCCTACTGTTGGAAAGTATTTGCTGTTAAGGATGTTAGTAGTATTGTGCTTACCTGCATCTCTGCTCTACAAAAGCAACCAGATGAAGGGGTACTGCTAAAATTCTGATGTTGTCAGATGAGCACCAGGATATACAACTCATTACCACGATGTGTATAAATTTGGCTTTTCTTTGGCTTTTTTCCCTGAAAGATAGTCATGTCTTTTGAATCATAATTCATTTACATGAAGAATTTTGGTCTGTTACTGAAATAATTGGAATGATATCAGACTTGAATTTGGCAATTAATTAATTAAGAGCCAAATCTTACCATATGTGATATGGTAACAAGTTCACTTTGATTGTCTAGCTTTCTTTTGAAAGATAGTTTCTATCCATAGTCATTCATTCAATTACCTTGCTTAGGATTTTATAAAGTAGCGTTCCAATAAATTAGGTTTGGGGTTATTTTTTTTCTGACAATTATCCCAGCTAAAAAAAATGCTCTCATGTTTCATATAAACTTACTTTTCTTAATCAGGTTTATTCAGTTTTCTGTGATGGGGTATGTTTGCAAATGCTAAAAGACTGTACATTTTGCTCTGTTTCAGTGCCTGATGACCTCTCCATAGAAGAAAGAGAAGAGCTTTTAAATATTCGTCGCAGGAAAAAAGAACTGATTGATGATATTGAGGTAATCGATTTATCTGTAAAGATCCTTAGAAGACTGCTTCAGTAGATTAACTTACAGTAAACTGCATACCTAGGTATGAATTTATTTTTAAAAGCATGTAAATGGCTTAAGCTAAATCTTATTAATAATGAATAGGATTTGTGCATAATTTGTGCGCTTTTAAAAATGCTAACTTCTGTATTTATGTAATGCAATATGTGTATATGTGCACATTTGATTTGTGTAATCAAGAAGTCATTAAACAGCAGATTTTCATACAGGATAGGAGTGAGTGAGAAATCTGGGTAAAGGAATCTTATACTGAAATTGGTAATGGCAATTTGGTCTTGATGCTCTGACATGAGCCCACACTGGAGTTCAGATCCATCTGTTTAACAGTCATTCAGCTATGGTAAAATCTTTAAGCTAAATATCTAAGTAAGTCATAAGATTCATTACTTTACTTCACGTGAGTAGCAAATATTAGAAAATAAAACCTAATAGATATTAATATATGATAGACTATTTCAAAAAGTGTTTTAATGTAGGTTAACATACTGTCCTTCCTTCTTTTGGCAGAGATTAAAATTTGAAATTGCTGAGGTTATGACAGAAATTGATAATCTGACTAGTGTAGAAGAAAGGTAAGTAGTTCTAACATATGGCCATGATTCAGTAAGACCTTGGAACCCATCTTCCAGGAATAGCAAATAAACAAACACAGGTTCAACTTTATTCGGTCTGTCATAAAGTCTCTAAAGCCTGACTTTATCCTGTTCAGGTGTTTCATTTGTTTGGATAGAGAATATGTTGGGTAGAATGTAGTATTTTAGACTGTCCAATTGATAATTATATAGTTCTCTGAAGTTGCACTCCCTTGAAAGAATTTAAAATAATAACATAATTTTCCCTCTTATAAAAAGTGAATGTCTTGTTTTGTAATAACAAATACAAAGTAACCAAAATACAAATTAAAAGAAACTCATCCAGAAGTTGTTGGTTTTGTAAAAGAGCAGCTGATAACTGCTCGTTGTTTCTTCTTTTTCTCCATGTGTAGCAAAACGACGCAAAGAAATAAGCAAATAGCCATGGGAAGGAAGAAATTCAACATGGACCCAAAGAAGGTAGAGAATTTTTTTTTTTCTGCTTGTCTGGAATCAAGTTCCTGTCTGTAATATGATCTATGACAAATACAGTCATGTTTTCTTAAGAAAGCATTTCTGATAATATATGGTCACAGGCCTTATTTGTATATCCTGTAACACGCTGAGCAGAGGGCTAAATGAGAAGCAGTCATCTAGTCATTTGCCAGTCATGTGTACTTTTTTCACTTAAGCAAACCTTTTTTGATAATGGAGGTTATTTATCAACAATCAAATATGCCAGGTATTGATTGAGCTGGCTTGGAGGAAGATTATCTGTACCTGACAGAGGTGTTCTATGTTGATATGTCAAATATAAATATACTTTGGTGTTTGGTTATTAGTGAGGCCATAAATTTTTTTTAATGCCCTTGTATTTTTGTTTCTTCTGAAATACCTTTAACATTTTTTTTTATTTGTTCTCATACAGACTTTTATATTTGCATATCTAAATTCTGTTTGTGAAAAGGCATGTATGAACATTTGTATGTTTGTATACATATATACGTTTACATATAAGACTTGTAGAAGCACCTGCAGCTAGAAACTTAATTACCAATTTCAAGTAGTCTACTGTGCATTTAGCCAAGAAGTAAAGTAGTTAATTTCCCTGCAGTGCCTCTACTTTTCTTAAATAATTTTTAATTTTCTGGAAAATTCAGGGACCTGCATATGCTCTTACAGACATCCCTGGTATATTTAAAAGAGCTGCTTTGACATATTTGACCTTTAGCCTTTACTTTCCATTTTACCTCTTTCTTGCTTTGTTTACTGCCTTCTTGTTGTTTGTAATTGAGATTAGTTGTTTAGCATTTCTTTTTCTGTGTTAGTTCTTGACATGTTTTCTTTCCAATTGTATTGAATTCAGTTACATTTTGGTGGCTTTTCTGTAAAGTTCCAAGTACAGTGATGGCTGCTATTCTTCAGGCTGCTTTCAATGTACCAGAAACACTCAAGTACTTTGAGATAGAGAACAAGTTTTAAGCTACTGACCATGTCTTATTATCTTTTATTTTTATTTTGGTGACTGTCTAATTTCAGTTCTGTTGAGGGCAGAACTCCGCCAAATATGATGGTAGTTTGCTGTTGTCCTCCAGCTCTTTCACATCCTAGAAGTTTGTGGCAAAGTCATAGGATGATGTCAGATGCTTTCATTCCAATGTTAACTATTTTTTGTTACTGTTCTTGTTGGGTGAAATTATTTCTATAAATAGATGCTGTAGCCACATTGCTACTGTAACATAATTTAAATGTGGTAAACAGACTTACGGTAGTAATTTCTTAATAATGTCTATGAATCAGTGGTGGCCTGCAGTAGATGGCTGCTCTGAAGCTAGATCATCTTGTTGTTTGCAGCAGCTATTTTAAATTACAGGCAGCTAAAATATATGTCCTTCTAATGTTGAAAGAATTAACTTGGGGCCATTGTGAAAAGGATATTTTTAATTCATAAATGGGAGGGAAGATGGTCTCCAGAGTTAGGAATGTGAAAGAACTGGGGTAATAATACATGTAGTGAATCCCCCAAGTTTTCTTCTTTAAAACCAAGTAAGAGTTCTAATGTTTTCATATTAGCAGGAACACAGTGAGGTAGTTTTCTTTTACCATTTTTATTTGAAGACCTTTAAATTTTCTAGTGCATAACTTATATGTAGAGCAATTCTGCCTGCCCCCACCCAGGCAATTCTCATTCAAAATAGCTGTGTTCAATGCAGTTACGTGATGTAATATCACGTACCTTGCTGTTTGCATTTGGTTAGTGGGTATGGGAAGGGCTAAATGGTAAAGTTTGTAAAACACTTCAGGAATCCCTGTACAGCGGATATAAAGCTGTGCTTGAAATTCGTAGCACTGGAAATCAGTACTGCCTGCACTGGGCCCAGAAAATGATTTCTCTGTGACAAAGGGTTTAAAAAACTGCAAAATTTGTAATTAAGATACTGTAAAAGCTATGAAATTCAAAGCAGATTTCATTGCACTGACTTAAAAAAAATCTATGCAATATCTGTAGTGAATATTGAATATTTCTGTAGCTGTGAATTTTGTGGTGAGGTCAAACTAGTACAGCTGTCTTCCGTCTCCTATCAGTCTACAGAAAGAAAATTTGCATCAAGACAAAAGATAGCGTAGGAGTTGATGGGGATTTGGATGACCTATTTTACCGTTTATTCCAGACGCTGGAGTTGTTGTCCCAGACAAATTCCTTTTCCTGTCTATTTAACTTCTGGTTCTTCAACATCTTAAGAATTAAAAAAAAAAAACAACCAAAAAAAAACCCAGGAAAAAAAAATCCAGAAAAGGAAAATTAAGGGTTTTTTTGTAGTATGTTAAAGTATCTGCTTCTGTGCACAGAAATTTGTTTTCCCTGCTTCTAGTCGTGTCCATTATCTTTTTCAGTAACTCGTACAACTTTTGAAAAACTATTCTGGTCGGTCTGTTTACATTAAGCGTGAATAATATGGTCCAGGTGTTGAATGAAAGAATATGCAACTGCTTTTTCTGATGTTTGTTGGAAAAAAGGTTCTCCCTTGGTTGACAGAGCTGAGAAAACTATTTGTACAAAAAATTCATTTGACCATGAAACATAATGTTTTTTCCTATACCAAGTTATTCAAAAAGCTATCAAATAAGCTTTGAAGGGATCATTTTTTAGGAAAGCTCAGCTATTTCTGCTTCAAGATAAAACAGATATTCTTTGCAATGAAATCACGTCTGTTCTGAAATGACTTATCAAAATACTGAGTTGTC
Source organism: Gorsachius magnificus (assembly GCA_034008185.1). Lineage (NCBI taxonomy): Eukaryota > Metazoa > Chordata > Aves > Pelecaniformes > Ardeidae > Gorsachius > Gorsachius magnificus. The sequence continues at coordinate 9,125,571 of CM067087.1, read as the reverse complement.
AGAGTCAGAATACCAGCCTGTCATTGAAATTAAGTTTTCAGATGATGATAAAATTGTTTTGAGAGAATTGCATTCCAGACTTTTTTTTTAAAGCTTCAAGCCTTATAAAATCACAGTTCATTTTCTTCGTTATATTAGGTCAGAAAATTGACTTTTTTTTTGTCAGGCAGGTAATCATTTAATTATAAAAAACCAGAATCAATCAAACAGAAGGATAATTACTTTTTTGAATGTTACTGCAGGGCCTCCTATGCTATATCAAAAAATAATGGAAGTTTTCTCAGTTGTAATGAAATAGAAAAGAAATATATTCCATTTGCAGAAACTGAAAAACTTCTAATATTTCTGAAATTATGAAATATTCTAGTAGAAAACATTTGGAATAATATTAAGCTCTTCTGTACGTCTTTGGAATCCAAGACAAAGTTACAGCTGCCATTCCTACTTTCCACTGCCATGCTGTTAGCAGTTAGATGAAATCAGCAGGAACAGCAACATCTGTGTTGGGGTATGTGGTGGGGATAAAAAGAGCACTATCTCTTCATGACCTGCTGAGCATCGGAATAACATCCCTCCCATCCTTTACATAATCTTTATATAACTCTTAGTCTCCTTTCTTTACCGCTTTGCAGAAAGTTCTCTGGGCATCTCTAGAGTGTGCCAGTTATAGGGCCAGTAATTTATGGAGGCATAGGAGTCCAGGGGCTTGATCAAGCACCCACTGAGGGGCAGGGTAAGACTCTCCTACTGGCTTTGATAGAAGCTCCATGGTAGAAGCTTGACTGGTTCGTGAAAGAGTCCTTTGTGAATAGTCTATAGTTCCAGCACGATCAGAAGTCACTGATAATCCCAGTGTCAGCATAAACTCTTTTAAACCGGTTTCGGTATCTTCAGCCGTGACTTCTACTGCAAGTAATGGCTTGATGTATTGGGTTGCAGTTTGTAGATTATAACAGATGCTTTATTTTGTGTCATGGTGGTAATTAAGTTATTCCTACGTTCCTCTTCATTATATGATTTTACAGATTATGTATCTGCAGACATTTAGGCAATATTGTGAGCAGGCTAACTCCCACATTAACTCCAAAGAGCAACACAGAATCATTATTAAATTAGTATTTGATATTTCTGTTGTCGAGGGATTCAAACTGCCACCTAGTACTCCTAGCCTTAAAAATGTGTTCTCATTTTAATCATTAAACCAGTACTAAATATTGTTTATCTAACTGAAAAACATTTGTTTACCATTTCATTTAAAAAAAAATAAATAAATCTGTCAGCTAATGTAATTCTTAATGTAGTATGTTTATGTCTGTGTCAGTATATTAATACCAAATGTTATGAGCGGCATTTACATAAATGCTTGTGTTAAAAAAAAACAAAACCACCCAATCCATAACATTCCTTTTCCTCTGGAATCGCTCTTCCTAGGGAATACAGTTTCTGATAGAAAATGACCTCCTGCAGAGCACCGCAGAAGACATTGCACAGTTCCTTTATAAAGGAGAAGGATTAAATAAAACGGTAATTGGAGATTACCTCGGTGAAAGGTAAAATAAAAATATAGAAACTTTGTTCTTAAGTTTACAGAGCATACTTGTGGCTTTTGGTCGTTACCTTCCCCTTCACAGGCTGCTTGAGAGTGCTACTTTACGACTCTGAGATCTATAAAAGCTACAGTGGGAAGTAAAACTTCTATGGTATTGTGATAGGGTTTTTTGTTTTTTTTTTTCTTCCTGTTAGGTTGTTCTTTTTAAATGGGTACATTGTGGAAAAATATTTAATTCATTGTAACTTACTATTTTGAGAAAATACCCTTAAATTTGGCTATAGTGCAGAATTTAATACCATAAGCTTTTGGAATGTCTGAGAGTTGTATTGCAACAGTTCCGGTATCTCTTGGTACTACGCCCAGACAAGGAGTGATTTACAATCACTAATAATTGGATAGTAAAGAAATTACTTACTAAAATGGCTAGTTCCTGGGACAATAGTTATAAGCAGGTTTTAGTGTTTTCTTCTTCCCTGAACACAGACTTCCCATAAGTAAGTAGGCGTCTCAAAGGGCAGCTGCACCGTATCTTTATCAATCCTAGTGCAATAAACATGCAACATACGTATTTATAGGTACTATTGCAAAACGCAATCAAAATGCAAATTATTTCTATTGCTGTGAAACCCAGGAATTGATTTTGAAAAAGGCAACAGAAAGAGACAGAAGGGAAGAGCAGGCTGCAGTACGTGTATGTACGTGCTTGCACACGTTCCGGTTCAGATGCCAGTTGGTGGAGGTTTGAAAGTTGACTCATGTAGGATATACTCCTGTAGTGATATGTTGTGGCAGATCCCTTTTGCAGCACCCATAATCTGTTTACAGCATCAACGGCTTAGTTTGTGCTCAGCAATTTCTCCCTGACTTTAATAGGTTTAATGAAAGTTTTCACTGTAATATGTGTATTTTGGAAATAGATGTTCATTGTGAAGTTTCTGTACAACATACGTAGACATTTGAACAATTTTTGTATGACAGCATTACGTTGTTTCTCTTGAATATTTGGGCAATCAGTATTGTTAAAATCACTTACATGTTAATGTCTGTAATTGCAAAACTGTAACAAAGCTTGTATAAAGCAGTCAATGTTCATTTTTGAGAGCTGCATTCTACCTTGGTATTGTCTTCTGAAATACTTCCAGTTTTCTACTGCTATTCCCAGAACCCCTGTATTCATGCAGAAAGGTCTTACCAATATGTCCAGGCCCACTGGAGTCATCAATAATATTCATGTGACTATTTATGGGTTCACACTTAAAATTAAAAAATTTGTCGTTCTTTTGCATCCCTGGCAGGGATACTGCTGGACAGCACTGTGGTCTAAAAATACAGGGCAACCTTTCTTAAGATTGAATATGTATACAGATAAACATGCAATTCAATTATATCTTCTGAATTTTTCAAGACTTAAATACAGATGAATGTAGTGGTCATACTGAATAGCAAATTTGGTCAGGAAATTTTGGATAAATCTATCAACTGGGTAATAAAATCTTAGGAGAATTGAAAAAAATTAACATACTGCTCCTAGGCAGAAGCTATCTATCAATTTTAAGGAGCATTTGAAGTCAAAAAGAAATTTAAAATTATTTTTTGCTTTAAAAGGAGCTTTTATTCAATGTTTCTTAATTTCTGTGAAGGGTGTAGTATTAATATGGTAATGGGAAAGCAAAACCAGTATTTCTGTCCTATTTTTTTTCTTCACTTACATGAATTAGTAAGGCGGGTGGAGGTGAAGAGATGACAATCTGATTTTCAGGAATGTGTATGGACATTTCAAGGTAGTCAGGTCTGGAATGGGGAATTGGTTCATCATATTCCTTTGAACTCTGCAACATTAATTTCCTACAATCCTAATAATTTTTATTCATATTCCTCTGAAAACAGTGTATTAGGCCTTTAGGTCCTGGGATGAAATAAATACCCTGGGATAAAATAAAATGTGACAGTTGGGGTGGTCTTAAGCTGCTAGTGTTGCTTTTGTGACTACCTCAGAAACAGGCTATTAAATAATTTGTGCTATGCAAACAGCACTGCATATTATGGATGAGTTTTTGTTATGTACTATCTTTTATCAAGGCATTTGGAGTCTGAGGACATTCTCTTTTACTTTGCCACTCCTTCTCCGGGGCCCATCATGAATTACTTCTGCATTCTAGCTAAATATAGCTGAAGACGAGACCAGGATAGTCAACAGAATGAAATATTTGTGTAACATTCTGCCATAAAGAGATATATTTTAAATTACTGGCTTTTATAGTGTTACAGCACTCAGCAAACTGAAAAAAGTGAATGGTAAAATGGAACGAGATAATACCTAAAAATGTACAGTAAATAAGGGATGAATTGCATCCTATAAATGATTTAAGATTTCTTTACATGTGGGTAAGTTTTCACTTATTTTTTTAAGTGGCTTCCTAGACCTTTCATGATATTTGGCTTCTGTCTTTGGAACTGTACCCAGCACAAGTATCACTATTAATCCAGTCTACATTAAAACCTAGAAGAGCAAAAATGAGAGTATAAGGCTAATATTTGTTCTGAATTACTGCATCTTTACAGGCATATAAGCAAAATCAATATTTGGCTTATAGTAATAAAGTACCTCTGAGTGCTCTCTTTTTTTATACTATTACGCCACTTTATTTACTGCACTGAAGAGTAGTCATGCAGTTGAACTGTGCATTACTAAATATGATGTGTTTTTCTGTAAACAATACGGGGACATCCTAATGAATGAATAGTTCGGTTTACGGTATTTACTCATGAGTGTTACAGGTTAGTCTGACTATGCAGTTAGTAATGCAACAGATAATTCTTGGTGGGTGCACACCTTTCTATTTTCGGGTGGAGGCTGATATGCAACATTCTGTCTTGGTGATGTATTTAAAGCACGCCCTGAGGATTATAAACCTTTATTTATTTTCTGGTATATGAACTCGGTGATGGTATGGACTAAATTCTGTCTGTATCCAAATAGTTTTGTGTTCATTAATGTTTAAATGTTACTTTTGCATTTAAACACCTTTGTCTCAAGCAAAGCAAAATTTGGCGCGTTTTACATAGCAATATAAAAGATAGGTGAGAGGAAGCCCATTCAAAACCCGTTCTGATTTTAGTAAACTTTCATTGTAACAATTTTTGAGAATGGAGTAAGAATATGCTATGTACTATGTAGGTCTTTTAAAAAGCTCTTCTTTTTCTTAGGTACAATTGATTGAAGCATTTCTGTTCCTCATCTTTGTACATAAATTAACATACTGCTTTAATATTTTCTGTTCTTAGAGGAAAAAATGGAATAGTTTGTTTTTCATGTGTTGTATAGCTAGAGAAATTAATCTTGCGTTAACTCTTGTTTTACAAGTTCTTGACACAGTTTCTGCAAAAGACTTTTTGCTGGATAAATTTATCAGGTATCATCCTGTATCAACTGAGGTGCAGTAATAATAAATGTGAAGCAAAGAAGGCCAGGCCATTTTTGGGTCATTTAAATAAGCCGTGTTAAAATCAGTTAAGTGTACTGGCTCTTGCTAACCTACCTTTTTAACACCATCAAAAATGAGCAAAATACTAGTGTTAAATATTAGAATACCTCTCAAACAAATGTGTAAACTATTTCTGATGACTTGATTTGATCAGTATGATCATTTACTTCCTTGCTTATTCTCGGAAGCAAGTAGAGATAACTAACAAGCCTTTAAAGGTCAGAATTGTAATTGTTGATTTCTATTTTTGTCTTTCATAGAGATGAATTTAATATTAAAGTTCTTCAGGCTTTTGTTGAACTCCATGAGTTCGCTGATCTCAATCTTGTACAAGCCTTAAGGTGAGTAAATTCTTTCTCTTTCTTGACCTGAGCTTCCTTTATCAAGTTGCACATTCATATGAGTCACTGTGTTGATTTATTCGTCAGAAAGCTGATCTGCAGCTCAGCACAATTATATGCATTACTGTGCAAGTTAGCAGAGACTCTGTTTTAACCCTTCCTATTGCTTGCGTGTGTGCTGCGTTTGGAGGTGAAAACTTTTAATTATTTGAGACAAATACAAACAACTAAAACATAGCTGTAACTCTTTGGTGTGCCTGCCGAATGTGGACATTTGAAGATCTGTTTTATATCTTAGCACAGAGATAGGTAAAAACCAAAGCCCTAACCCAAGCAAATAAATTCTTTGCTGCAGTCATCTTTCTTGTTTCCTTCCACCTCAACTCGTTCCTCTAGGCAGGGAGGGGGGGAATCCTGCTGACCATAATCAGTGATTATGTTTAATGGCTGAGGTAAACTTTGAATCAAGTAATTTCTACTTCTCTAATTTTCTGCTTGCCTCAGAGTTTCCCACTTGTCACATGAAAGAAAGTGTAATACCTTAGTATACTTTTTTCCCCTTGCTGAGTGAAGGGTTTACTTGATTTTTCTGGGATGCCAGCATACAGTGACTTTGTGAAGTCCCTTCTTGTCTTGGTGGAAATCCATAATAGCTGTAGCAAATTAAGTTGATTTAGACAGTCCTTCCAGTTTTGTTGCCACAAGTGACTCCCTCCTGACACCAGATAAATTGAAATGCCCGTGTGATCTTTGTCTCTGGTGCAGTCCCTCGTGATGTGGAGTCAGAACAGCTTTGCTGTGGTTGAACGATGTGGTGACGATAACTTGAGCTGCCTGAGGCTTGAGCTAAAGAAGCCTTTTCTCTGGCTGCTGAAGCTTGTCTGGGAGGCATCATATTCCTATCTCTTTTACCCAAGTTAACGTTAGGTTTGACTTTATTCTTCCTTAGCAGCTACTACTATTAAATGTTTGTATTTTGGTAGCTTACAAATTCGTGATCTGGGTTGGAACCTTGCATGAGGTGAGTAAAAGACAGTATATAGAGTTGACAAATTAAAGATGGCCTGCGACACTTTAATATAATGTCCTAAAATGAAAACGGATGAAGACAGGAATAAATGGTTATTATATTGGCACCCAGCGTACAGGCAATATCGAGAACTTGTTTTGCATGGCAGAGCATGTAACTTTGCTGGTTCAGATCCTGTTTTAATTTAGATAATTCTTTTGCTAAGAAAGAAAAGAATAAGTGATTAAATTCATTGGAGCTTTCTAGCGCCACAGTGTGCCAAATTTGAAGACTTCTGTCCTGTATGCATTCCAGCGTACCTATATGTAGAAATAGTAAGCTATGAATGTAAAAACTCTTATTCCACTTCATGCTGCTAAATGGGAGCACAGATCTCCTGCGTATATCACAAAATGACTGAGGTGATACCATGATGTCTTTATTTTTAAGATCTGTGTCTGATTCTTGAAAGGTGAACTTACACTGGACAGGCAGAACCTCTCTTAAGCACTGGGGTTTTTCTTGTTGTTGTTACTATTCTTTTAAATGTTTGAGGAGTTCAAGTACAGATGTTAAGTGTTTTTGTATTCCTTGCTTCTCTCCCCTATCAGAAATATTTTATGTGATGTGTCTTTTTACGTTTTAAGTAAAGTCTAGCTGAGTGTTTATTGTTTTTAGTAGCCAGGAAATCCAGGGAGGATTGAATTGATTGTTTACCCATAGCATTCTCATGGCAAAAATGGGATGCATACAGAAAATTGTTTACTAGTCTGGAAAAAAGAGAGAGTCTTAGAATATGAACTGCCATATTATCTTGCCTGATAGCATGCAGTGTTGCTGGCTGAATTACTGGGCTAGCCATCTGTGCATGTTGCTTTATAATAGCTCCTGACTTGTGTGTTGAGAGATTGAGAACATATTTCTAGGACATTTTGTATAGACATTGCTGATTTTTTTTTCTTTTGCTTTGTTTCTGATTATTAGTAATATATGCTTAATATATAAATAGTGGAATGAGTCTAACAACTATTCTTCCCTTCTGTAGGCAGTTTCTGTGGAGCTTCAGACTCCCAGGAGAGGCTCAAAAAATTGATCGTATGATGGAAGCTTTTGCTTCACGCTATTGCCTTTGTAACCCAGGAGTCTTCCAGTCTACAGGTTAGTCACAGGAAACAATAGGAGTTCTTAAGTATATGTATGTATTTTGGATCATATATGTTCTTCTACATCTGAATCAAGGAGATGATGGCTAGTTAGGAAGTTCAGGATGAAATAATAAGCGAAATGAAAAATTTCTAAGAAGTGAGAAAATACAACTGTCTAATCCTACACTTTGTTTCTAGGAGGTGCAAGCTTATGGTCAGAATACATTTCCATTTATGAAACTTTAACATTAATGTATATCTAAGCCAATTAAAGTATAAAACACACTTTAGAAATGTCACCAAAGATTTTGGCTAGGAATTGGAAAAGTAAGATTCTCAGGGGCTCAAAGGCAGAAGAGACCAGTAGGTTGGGTAGTCTTGTCTGTCAGTTATAAGGACTTTACACCTGATTATCTCTGTATCAAGTCCACCTATACATTGCTATAGTATATTATCTAGAAAGTCATCCGTTTTTGTTATGAGGACTGTATCCTTTCTCTTTAGCAGTCTGTACAGTGATAATTTATTTCAGTTAGAAATGCACCTCAGTTTTCTGTTGAATTACTTGGTTTAGAATTACTCAAGTCATAAAAGCTAACAAAACTTTGTGATAATGCCCTAGCATTCTGACATTGTTGGTCTGTTTAGTTAGATACAAACATAGCTTGCTGTTGATCACAGTTTGAGGAACAAATAGGCTAGGAAAAAGTTGATGTAAAGCAGGTCTGCTACAGCTAGAGAGGAAAATACTTACTGAAAACAAGATGCTGAAGATGCAAACACATTCTTCCTCTATGTAGCACAGAGGTTTCCATCCTACTTTTTCTTACACAGGATCTTGTACTTGAATTCTGGGAGAATTTACTGTAATCATAACAATGTCAAGAGGCATGATAAAATCTCCTTTGTCATCTTCTGATATTGTTCAGTGGTACTAGCTACCTCATGTATGCCAAGACCTTGAGTCAATGTAATTTTCAGTCTGTTTAAATGCAGTTTAAATATTATTTTGAAGAGACTGTTCTTTCTCTTTGGAGAAAGCTTTGGAAGTACTTTGAGTAGGAGTCTGACCAAGTCTATTATAGGATCTACCAATATGATCTAGGCAAAATCTGTATGCAGAGAACATTTTTCCCAACAACACTTTAGTGTTTCAAGCGAAATGTTAATTTAGGGTGTTAGCAGTGATTTCAGAGAGTTTAAAAACATTTTTGGATTCTCTTGTACTGTTTTTCTCATACTGGCTTTTAATTTGAACTGTTACATATTTTTTTTTTCTGCTTAGGCTTGCTTCAACAGTTCAAAGAAAGGTTAGACTTTGCTTTCACGTATGGTGTTCAGGATTTTTTGGCTACCTGTTTCTTTTTCTTTATCAGTCAGGATGAGTTAATATATTATTACAGGTTTCTGCTGCAACACAGAGAGAGAGAACTCATTTTTCAAATCTTATTTCAGATACATGCTATGTGCTGTCATTTGCGATCATTATGTTAAATACCAGTCTGCACAACCACAATGTAAGAGATAAACCAACAGTAGAGAGGTTTATTTCAATGAATCGTGGAATTAATGAAGGCGGAGACCTTCCAGAAGAATTGCTACGGGTAAGTCAGACTGGGTAAGACAAGGCATTGCTTTATGTTTTTAATAGCAAACTTAGAAGCACGTACAACAGTTCTTGGGCAGATTTGTTGAGGGAAAGTAAGAAGAACATTTTCTAGCATGCATAACCATTTGAGTAGCTGAAAGAAAAATTCACAGCTGCTTTGAGCTAGTTCTCCCTATATTCAATCATTTGTTAAGGAGAGGAGATTTCCAGAGAAAACACTCTGTATATCTCTTAGTAGTTTGCTGATGGCAAAATTCTTGTGGAACTGGCTGCTTCTGAAAAAAAAAGTAGTATTTCTGGGTAAGTCAGAGAAAGACGGAAAAAATAGTAAAAATCATTGTTTCATTATTGCCTCTCATTTCTTTCCATGTGTCTTGTGGAGCTTCCTCCCGTCTCTTGAGATTAAAAATACTTATTTCTCTAAGATAGTGTGATGGTCTAAAACGTTTTCTGAAAGACCCAGATTCATTTGACAAAACTTGCACTGAATGAGACCTGAAACTGAAACCTTTGAAATACTGAATGCTGAAGAAAAAAAGCCTTTGCTAGGAGTGCTTATAAAATCTGTAAAAAAAGAGAGACACTTGTTTATAGATGTAGTTTAAAATCAAACTTAATCAAATTAGCAAACAGCGACTGAGAAGGGTTGGTCCAGAATTTTGTGGACTGTATTTCCTATGCTTTTTATACAAATAGTGTGAGAAGCAGTAGGATGTCCTGGTTGCATTTTCTGTTAGAAATTTATTAATGAGGTCTTTTTCCTCTTTTTTTATTCTTCTAGAATTTATATGAAAGTATTAAGAATGAGCCGTTTAAAATTCCAGAGGATGATGGAAATGATCTAACGCATACATTTTTTAATCCAGATAGAGAAGGTTGGCTGCTGAAATTAGGTTAGTTATAAGGGCAGTTTTGCTGCTATATGTTTGTTCATTGTTAGCATGTTTGCTGCTCCTGTGTCTACCTGCTTTCTTGTGAAGGTAATAGGATTAACTTTGTATTTAAAAATGTATGAACCAATAAGTAACTCCTTTACATCTGAAGGCTGTTACTTATTATTTTACATCTCCAAATCAACAATCTTGTTTCAAACTTTGGAGTTTTATTTCTGATAGCTGAGAAGTAAAAACTCAGCGACAAAAAGCAAATGCCATATGGTATTTACATGCTGTGACTGATAAATAACAACTAAGTCTCCATACGGTCATTTCAGAAAACTGTGTGATATTTCAGCTCGGTTTTCTGTGTACCCAAAAAAAAAAAAAAAAAAAAAAAGGATTTATCTTCAAATAGTTATTTTTGTATGTCTTTATTTTTCCATATTATTTGTGAGTTTCTCTTGGTTTGGTTTTGGCTATGATTTTTTAATGAGTGGTTTAAATGTGCCTTCTTGTTTTCCTTATGGCCTATGACCTATCACCTTTCTGTTCTGTGACTGGCTGTCTCTGCTTATTCTGCATTAGGAGGTACGTATCTGATTGCTTTCCAGTCCCCTCTTCTTCAGTTGCTCATTCTTTTATTTTCTTCCTCCTTCCTCCTGTTTGGTTTTTTTTATTTTCTTTTTTTTAAAAATCAAGTTTATTGTAGCATTTTGCTTTTTCACTCAGTGTCACTAACGGTATCATCAGTGGTACTCTGAAAGACTGGCATGTCAGTGTCTAGCTCACATGCGAGTGTCTTCTGCAAAAGAAGAAAGTGCTTACATGTAAAGCAGAAAAAAAAGATGGCTATTCAGCATACTTTTCTCGTTCACTGAAGACTATAACAAGGGAAGAATAATTTCTACTGAGCGAAAACAACGTCTTACTCTTGTAATGAAGTTCCAGAGTGATTTTGTTATTTGTACATGAATTATATTAGATTATTGAAAGATTGATTACATTTGAACTATGCATTTATAAAAGCTGTTCTTTTTCCTGCTTATTTTCCTTTGTAAATAATATATTTAGCTTACAGAATCTTAAATTAACAGAATCTTAAATGAGCACCAAATTTAGGGTTGTGGAAACCTCTGGTAATTTGCAGTTTCCCTTTGCAAGATGCCCTTGTTTAGAGACTCTCTTAAAGTTGATGTGATTCACTTTTTCACTTGGGCTTAGGGAATTTTTTTCCTATATAAAGGAGACTGAAATTTTATTTTAACATTTGTTTTTCAATGAAATAAACCTCTTTTATATAAAACATCAGTACACACTCCAACAGAGCCAGTTGTTGGCCACTTTAATGTAGAACTGCTTGTTAAAGTAGAAGGAACTTTGCACTTGGAGAATGGTGACTAAAGTATGAAAAGGGATGTATGCCGGGGGGCGCACATGGGGGTGAGTATGGCAAAAATAGAGCCTGGTTAGAGCCACGGGCCCGCTCTACTGATTGCATCTGGAAATTAGTGGTCATGTGTGTCATTAGTGCTGGAAGAAAATAGATGTGAAAAGGAAGCATTTGTAATTGATTTGCATGCTCTGCAATGTTTTATTTTGGCCGCTGCGCTACAGATGCTTTAGAGCTCTTTGTCTTTCTAACTACAAAAAAGCAAAGCTCTTGCCTTTTGACGTATGTTGACTCAGCTGGCACAGTTTCAAAGATGACTCTGCAGCTTCTCTCCATTTTGTAGCATGAGACGATAGCTATCTCAACAGAAAGGCTTTCAAGATGATGTAGATAAAATGTGGTTTTTGGAGAACACGTTGGGTATAAGGCCATGCTGTGCCTATTTCTCTTTCTCTTGCCAGTGCACTCTCATATGCTTATGCATGTACTGAGAGTGCAAGCAAGAGTGTGAGTGTGTGTAGAGGAATGACAACATCCCTTGTGGAAGAAACTGTCAATAAAAGAAATATTAATATATCAACATATATCTAATATATATTATTATTTAATATATAATTATTGTTATATTAATATATAATTTAAAATAAAGGAAGAAAGAAATTGAAGAAAAAAGGTGACTGAAAGTTGGTGAGAGCTGCCAGGTACTTGTGCACAATCCGTCTCTGGCTCTGGTGCAAGGTCAATAAAACCGAATTTTCATTATGTATGATGTAGATGAGAGACAGGGCACAGAAAACCCGATAGTAAAAGCGTGTGTGAAACGGAAGGGTGTTGCATGTAACACTCCCATGGCATGAGGGTTATTTGAATAAAGAAATGAAACATATCCAGAGGCCTCCAGTGAATCAGCCTGTAAATGCATGAAGCTGTGCTTCTGTGAAAGACTGGTTTTTTTCAGTAGAAACTGACTGGCACAGACAAATACATTGTGCTAGTTTAGATGCAGTAACCAGAAGTAAACCTGGCAATCTCTCTCCCTCTCTCCCCCTTTCCTTTCTCTCTCCCCCTTTCCTTTCTCTCTCCCCCTTTCCTTTCTCTCTCCCCCTTTCCTTTCTCTCTCCCCCTTTCCTTTCTCTCTCCCCCTTTCCTTTCTCTCTCCCCCTTTCCTTTCTCTCTCCCCCTTTCCTTTCTCTCTCCCCCTTTCCTTTCTCTCTCCCCCTTTCCTTTCTCTCTCCCCCTTTCCTTTCTCTCTCCCCCTTTCCTTTCTCTCTCCCCTTTCCTTTCTCTCTCCCCCTTTCCTTTCTCTCTCCCCCTTTCCTTTCTCTCTCCCCCTTTCCTTTCTCTCTCCCCCTTTCCTTTCTCTCTCCCCCTTTCCTTTCTCTCTCCCCCTTTCCTTTCTCTCTCCCCCTTTCCTTTCTCTCTCCCCCTTTCCTTTCTCTCTCCCCCTTTCCTTTCTCTCTCCCCCTTTCCTTTCTCTCTCCCCCTTTCCTTTCTCTCTCCCCCTTTCCTTTCTCTCTCCCCCTTTCCTTTCTCTCTCCCCCTTTCCTTTCTCTCTCCCCCTTTCCTTTCTCTCTCCCCCTTTCCTTTCTCTCTCCCCCTTTCCTTTCTCTCTCCCCCTTTCCTTTCTCTCTCCCCCTTTCCTTTCTTTCCCCTTTCTTTCTCTCCCCCTTCCTTTCTCTCTCCCCCTTTCCTTTCTCTCTCCCCCTTTCCTTTCTCTCTCCCCCTTTCCTTTCTCTCTCCCCCTTTCCTTTCTCTCTCCCCCTTTCCTTTCTCTCTCCCCCTTTCCTTTCTCTCTCCCCCTTTCCTTTCTCTCTCCCCCTTTCCTTTCTCTACTTTGAGTTTTCTATTTGCTGGGAGACTTAAACTATATTTGAGTCTGCTGTCTCAATCCACATTGTCTGCATTTTTACAGCCCTTTCTGTTGGGGAAACACTTTTTGTGAAATGGGTAGGGTTTTCTTCAGTTCTGGAAGATACTGATATTAAAAGTTTCAGTATTGTTGAAATGCTAAGGAGGCTTTATTCCTGTATGAGAGTTTAAGCACTCAGTTGTGATAATACTTAGAAGTTGAAATAGCAAGTTTTATATAAAACTATAAATAAGACTAAGACAACTTCCAAACGCTGAGTATATCAAGACAGTATTCTGTATTTGGTTTTTCTTACAGTCAACTCTTCCCATTTATATACTTGCACCCCTCTTTTTAGTATTCCATCTCACTGCATTGATTATCCTTGGGCAGGAGATGGGTATCATGAAACTTTCATACATGGTAGAATTCATCTGCCCTAAAGACCACGCTAGCTCTCTAGCCTGGCATTGGGTTTTAGAAAGCTGGGAGGGTGCAAAATGCTTTTTGAGAGTTTGCTGCTCTGAATTGTTCAGAGGTGACTTTGTGTAAGTCTGAGTGCCAAACCTGGCAGTCAGACAGCAGTTCTGGTTTTATCTATCTAGACCTAGCTGGTGCCTTTATATAGACATCTTTATCTCCGTAAACCTAAATTATCATTCAGTTCCACATTGTTTGAAGCATGGTGTAATGAAAAGGAATGTTAAAAGGAGAAAACTGAAAGCTGCTGACTGCTGGTGAATCCTCACTTAGACCAGCTTGAGATATTATGAACTTTTATATTTTTCTGCACCATAATTACTAGCGGTGTTGGTACTGTGAATTTTTCTGCCATCCACTTTAAGGTATTTTGAAATTGTTGTCTGTGCTCTCTGTCCTAATGCCCAAGTTACAATTGTTTTGCACAGGGAGGCGCTTCCATGCTTAAACGGCTTCTCTTGGCAAATAGCTTGGCTTGCGTAATATTTTCTTCTCATTAGAGGGAAACCGTGACATTATTCCACCAAACTGGAAAGGAAATGATTCAAGCCAGACACATGATCGTGTTAATTTTTTGCGCCAGCCAGGCAGTTACGGGGAGCTTGGAGATTGTCCAAAAGCTTTGCATCCGGGCCCGTCCTGCCAGTGGTGCTTGTTCCAGCACATCTGTCCTTGAGAGGATGTTGTTTCTCTTCCCTAATCCAGGGCAAGGGAATACCGGTGGTTGATCAGGAAACTGGTGCCTTCTGGTACCTGCCTGGCTCTTGGGGTAACTGATGCTGTTCTAGGTTGAGGCAGATAATGTTGCGGTCAAGAAAAAAATTCTCTTTCAAAGAAACCTAAACTTTGATCCAGTCATCTGTATAACTGTACAGTTTCTGAGCCTAGTGGTATCTAAATGAACTGAGAAGAAAAAAACATTCTTGATGCATGTGTCTCTTTCTGCTCTAAAACTGTAAATAGGTGTGCTGAAGATTTGGGTAGAATTTTCTAACTTTAGATACATTGCTGCCTTAACACTAAAGGCCTTTTTTAATTTTGAAATTGGTGTTTCCTAAGTCATTGCCAGCTGTTTTTAATATAAGTGGTTTCTTTTACCTTGTTCTGTAGTTTGTACTTTGCCCAGAATTGAAAAAAAAAATATAATCCTATGCTGGGTTACATAGGTGAAGAGGGTTTCTATTCTTCTTTCTGTACGTTTTGCCTTGTTGTGGCCTTTTCTTGTAGTTTCCTCAGTTTTCCACCTACAGAATATTGTGGTGCTTTATTTTGTTCTTTGAGATGTCTTTGCATTTTAGCTAATCAGATCTTTGAGAAATACCTCACTTATGGCTCTGCATTTCTGTAAATGTTTATGGATTCATACTCTGATTTTCTTGATCCTCTTCTGCTAACTTAATTCCTTCCAGTTTTAATCTTTAAAAGGCTGGGAGCTGGAATAAGATGTGAAGTGTGGTACTAAAACCCTTTGTTGTTTTGTGAGCCTACAGCAATCTCAGCAGAGGAAAAGAATGTTTTGTTATCACGAGTTCTTACCCATTAATCTTGCATGCAGTGTTCATGGGCTGCAAAGCCTTATCAGCCGGCTTCTTGGGTTTTAGCCCATTGTAAAGGCCTATTAAATGCATGTTATATGGTGACCCCTCAAAACTTGATGAATCCAGATTAGATTGCCTTTCAAGCTTTATTAGAGTTTCTGTGCTGTTGACAGCTGCAACTAAGTAATGCAGTGGGGAGACAGAGACTTCTGTGTGAGAATAGTTCCTTGTCCTACCTTGCTGCTTTTTTTTTCTGGAAGAGAAGAGTAACTTACAGCTTGGTGGAGCAGGGACTTAGGGTCTATTTCTGCGACTCACGAGTGCTGTAACCCAGGGAGCTACTGGCTGTTTTAGGGAGAAGGAAGCAGCAAGAGGGGTGTCGTTAGAGATATGTAATCTTCTTTCTGGCTTCAACATCAGTACTATCCTGGAGCTGGGAAACGTGTCATAGAATCATAGAATTGTCTAGGTTGGAAAAGACCTTTAAGATCATCAAGTCCAACCTTTAACCTAACCCTGCCATCCCACAACTAAACCATGTCCCTAAGCACCTCATCTATCCTTCTTTTAAATACCTCCAGGGATGGGGACTCGACCACCTCCCTGGGCAGCCCAGTCCAGAGCCTGACAACCCTTTCTGTGAAGAAATTTTTCCTAATGTCTAGCCTAAACCTGCCCTGGTGCAACTTCAGACCATTCCCCCTCATCCTATTGTCTGTTACCAGGGAGAAGAGGCCGACCCCCACCTCGCTACAGCCTCCTGTCAGGCAGTTGTAGAGGGCAATAAGGTCTCCCCTCAGCTTCCTCTTCTCCAGACTAAAGAACCCCAGTTCCCTCAGCCACTCCTCATAAGACTTGTGACCCAGACCCCTCACCAGCTTTGTTGCTCTCCTCTGGACATGTTCCAGCAACACAACATCTTTCTTGTAGTGAGGGGCCCAAAACTGAACACAGTATTCAAGGTGCGGCCTCACCAGCACCGAGTACAGGGGGACGATCACTTCCCTACTCCTGCTGGTCACACTATTCCTGATACAAGCCAGGATGCTGTTGGCCCTCTTGGCCACCTGGGCACACTGCTGGCTCATATTCAGCCGGCTGTCAACCAACACCCCCCAGGTCCTTAGGTCCTTTTCTGCTGGGCAGCTTTCCAGCCACTCTCCCCCAAGCCTGTAGCATTGCATGGGGTTGTTGTGGCCAAAGTGCAGGACCTGGCACTTGGCGTTGTTGAACCTCATACAGTTGGCCTCGGCCCTTTGATCCAGCCTGTCCAGGTCCCTCTGCAGAGCCCTCCTCCCCTCAAGTAGTTCGACAGTCCCACCCAGTTTGGTGTCATCTGTAAACTTACTGAGGGCACACTCAATCCCCTCGTCCAAGTCGTTGATGACAAAAGCTTAATCTAAACTCATTTCAAAAGGTTTCAGGTTTGAGAACTCTGGCTTTCCAAAGAGAGGGGATGTTGTCAGGAAAAATTTCAGCGAACTCAACTGACATTTACTGTTCGGCACTTCATATCCTTCTAGAAGGTCTGTGTTTTCAGTCCATTGTTTCTGCCTTAATTATAAGCAGGCCTTCTTTTAAATATGTGGTTATTACCTGATTTATTTATTTTTTATTCTGTTTTGACATGATACCACAGTTTATGAGAAACGCTGTTGTTCAATTTAAGCTGCCTCTGTGATGGTAACCGGTTTGCCTGTTTGTTTCATCCTTTCTCCTGCCGAGTTGTTTTTCTTCTAGACCTGGTCAAGCCATGACATTTGATGCTAGCTGATGTTACCTGTTAATCAAAAAAAAAATGATATTTTTGTGCCTTAAAAATGTCAAACTATGTCAACCTGTTAACCTTAGAGAGCAGAACATGACTTAAAATCAGAGAAATGAACATTGAGTTACATGAAAAAATGTCATGTTACAGTGATAGCAAGGACTGCCCTGGCAGTTGTCTTGACTTGATGGCTGCTTATTCATTGATCTGGAAGTGAGTCAAGCTAAAGTTCGTCGACTTTCCATTCCTAGCCCAAATACTTGCTGATACTTGAACCAGCTCTCAGTCAAGGTGATGGGAATTTTTCTAGTGACTAATGTGCCAGTTTGAATGTTTCTGCAATGCTTTATTTAAGGACCTGTCACAGTGGTTGTACTAAAATGCCACCCGTTCTTCCCTCACTGTCTCCAGTTCACTCAACCATTCATTCTGTCACGGCTTCTGCATCTTGCACTATTTTGCATTCTCTTATTTCACCGCACCTGCTTGCAGATTAAATTTTTCTTAAGATGTCTGTGCACGTAGTGGAAACATAAACTTTATTGAGTACATTGAACATTGCAGTGAGTTAGCACTGGGTTACCGTGTGGGTCATGAAACCAAGCAAAAGAAAGATATGACATGCAACGTACTCGGTCTGCAATGCAAACACGTAGTATCAACAAATTTAATTATATTCCTAGAATTGTTCTTAAACTTACTATGATTTGGATTTCTGTATTAAACAAAACCCCAGCTATCTCAAGTAGAACAAAAAGATTAAAAAATTATGCTATCTTAGATTTACTTACATGACTTGGATTAAACTGGGGGTCTTGTGTGTATTAATGATACTCTTATGCACAGGTGTTCAATAGCAAGATCAACTATTTTGAGATGTTGGGTTAATGAGATTAAATCACTGCTGAATGGATCACGCACAGGTGGTGACATAATCCTGAAGTCAGATAACTATGGTGGAACTAAGCCTGTATATTAGTAACACATGAATGCTTTACCTATAATTGTCTTTCCTGGAAATGAGTTTTAAAAATAATGTAATTGTGGAATGCTAAACATGTTCTGAAGTAGCCAATGGCAGAAAACCAGATGAAAAGGCCAAGACAATAATGTGTGTTTCTAGAAGGAACTGTTCCCTACAGTGTGACATTAGCCAGGTTTAAGAGAGAGGAGCTCTGTGGCTCCTGTTGTCTAAACTGATAATGCAGGAAAAACTGGCATTTCTGGAGCAGTAGCTATTTCTTCTGTCAGCTGTGCTGAATGATATATCAACCTATAAAGAGAACATGTTTTTATATACGGAAATGATGTAAAGTGACTAAAAATGGTATATTTTGGCATAGGATTTACTCCTTTCTGATGACACATCATATTTGTTCTGCTAATAATGTTTCTAAGAATCTTATGTGCTTGATGTTAAATCTGAAAGTAGAGATAAGTTCTTAATTGCCGTGTATGGTCATGAGTGAAGGGAAGGTGATAAAATGCCCTTAATTTTATTGACGGAACCCTTTCCTTGTACAAGACAGGCTGTGGAGAGTGTTGGTCGTGTTGCTGGAACCCAGTTAATGGTTTTGCTGGTGATTGGCCTCCCTTTGCCATATCAGCACTGGCTGCATTTCTGAGGGCTGTATAATACTAATATTTTTGACGCAGTAAACAACTGTGATGGCATGGACAGAGGGAGCAGGTCTGACTGCTAAACTGTTGCATTCATTCTCTATAAGAGAGGAGACATTTACAGCCTTAGAGCGCACAGTGTTTGTGGCTCGTCAGCAACACCATAGTTAATGCTGTCTCAGGAGTTTAACCTTAGTACGAGAGTTTCAGTAACATGTTCCTTTAACCTCAGCTCATCTGTGCCTGAGCCATTTACAATTAAGTAATTTAGCCATATTTTGAAAAACAAGCAAAACTAAATTACTTTCTTATCCATTGTCGAAGCGTTGGTAGCAACATGTGTTTAATTCAGCCATACCTTTTGATTGTAGGGGGAAGAGTAAAAACGTGGAAACGGAGATGGTTTATTCTGACTGATAATTGCCTGTATTACTTTGAATACACAACAGTGAGTATATATTTCAGTGAACTTTGTTTGTGATCAAGATACCTAAGTGGCTAATAATGTGATATTTTCCTAATTTTTTAGGACAAAGAACCTAGAGGAATTATTCCGTTAGAAAATCTTAGCATAAGAGAAGTGGAAGACCCTAGAAAACCAGTAAGATATTTTCATAATATTTCTTTTAAATGAAGTAAACTGTATAAAACTTAGTTGTAGTGTTAACTGAAGGTGTTTATCAGTTTTGTTGGTTTGGTTTTTTTCAATTTGTTTCATTTCTACCCTCCAGAACTGCTTTGAGCTCTATAACCCCAGTCATAAAGGTCAAGTAATTAAAGCATGTAAGACTGAAGCTGATGGTAGAGTGGTGGAAGGCAACCATGTAGTGTATAGAATATCTGCTCCCACCCCAGAAGAAAAAGAAGAGTGGATTAAATCTATCAAGTGAGTTTAAAGACTTAAATGCCGTTCAGAAGTTAAGTCTAAGCTCTTTTTGGAGTAAGATACTAAGAAAATTTGTATTCCAACTTGTTTGAAGAATTCTGATGTGGCAATGTCCTCTAGGATTAATGACAAGCTACGTGGGGTTTGACAGATCAAGATACAAATCTCCTGTTACTGTCTGGTCCTAAGGAAATAGTGCTACTAACTCAAATGAAGAAAATGTGGATTATTTTTTTAAGCAAATGTGAAGCCTTGTGTGCATTGTCTTTAACCTTAATTTTGTTAGATTCTTACCTAATAATTAACTTTAGTGACATCTATCTTAAGCATGCTCACAGTGCAGCTTTAAACTTTCACAGCTTGACTTTATTTTGTAAGGTTTATAAAGCAGACTGACACTTAAAGAAATAATGGTCAAGATGAAGGTATGAACTCTTAACAAATCACAGCTGAATAACATCTTTTTCTAAAGCAATTTTGTGATGCTTAGAAATGAACCATCCATTACCTTATTAAGAATGTTGAGTCATCCACAGGGAAGAGAGAACAAAATAGTTTTAGTTTTTGAAAACAGACATTTGTTAACCAAACTGATGATTCTTTTTTTCTCTTCTAGAGCAAGTATCAGCAGGGATCCCTTTTATGATATGCTAGCAACAAGGAAACGAAGAATTGCAAATAAGAAATAGAACATGATCAGCAACTTGTGTACCTGCATCAACCTATAAATGAGCATACAGTTGAGTGATAATGTAAAAATTGGACAAACTGAATGAAGACAATAACTGTAAATTTTATATATATACACTTTACTATGACATAACAACTTGGCAAGACCTTTCAGGGTAAATAGTTATTGGCATATCATTTGGCGTAACCTTCAAATCCTACATGATGATTATACTGGAACTTAATTCAACTGAAAACATGGAAGCCTTGTTTTCACTTCTATTAGTTAGCACTCCAGTTTTTTTGCTTTGGGAGGGAAGGAATTCGAGGCTAATAGTAAAATGTCCTATACCTGCTCTTTGAGCACATTTCCCATAAAAGGAGGAGTGATTATAGGACTTTCATCCCTCACTAAAATGCAGCACCAAAAGTGGAGTACAGCGTGATCCAGCACTTAATTTTTCTGTAAGCAGAAAACCCACATCTCACTATCAGTTTTCAAGTCTTGTGTGTTTTGCAGTAAATGAACAGCTGAGTAAAGCTTTCGTTTAGGATTCTCTCTCCTACCTTTATGGAAATAGCTTTTCTTCTTTTTCAGAAATGCAACTCATCGGTAGACTGGCAGCTGCGTAGTTAACTAGTTGTGCTAAAGGGTTTGGTTGATACACACAGAAGTGTATGCAGGTCCCAACAGCAAAGGTTTGAGTCTGTAGACATGACACTAAGTCAGATGTGGTTTGATATTTGCCGGTAGGCTAAAACTCATTCCTGTCTGCTCATACACTCACAATAAGCAGTAAGGCTTAATGACTGGTTTAATCTGCTTTTTGTATAGTAACATCCTTCTTGTTTTACAGATGTTGTAGTTCAATTAATACTAAGTTACTACTAAAGGAGTAAGATGACAGGGCTTGCATGAGTTTAGGCTTTGGATGTGAAAATACCCCCAAATAATTTCACACGCATTTAATGTTTTTAAAGGGAAAAACCAGGAAGGTAAAATCTTTCTGTAAGATACAGCCCTTGATAGCTAAGCAAGCAGGGTTCATTCCTTTGCTTGATAACAAACTTTGGACATATAGAAAAGTTCAGTATTTTTATTGCATTCTTAAAGGCGATTTTTCAGACCTGTGCTTCAGCAGTTGAAATTGAAAAAAATAATTAGACATCCTTATTTTTACATAAAAAATAAAATCTTACACATCTATTACTTAGTGCAACTAAACTCCCCCACAAGCATATGTCTCTCTTGGGTTTTTTTTTGTAGTTTGTGAAGATCTTTCTGTGGTCCTACTGATAGTCTTTTAGTAACATGTAAACTGCTATGACAGATTTTACTACAACACTTTTCCATTGATAGTGAGAGGAAAAGTGGCTTTTTGGACCCTACTGCTTCTGTTAGTACTTGGTTTTTCACAAACTTGTTGAACCTCAGCCGTGCCTACTGTACCAATGAATGCTTTGGAGACCCAGTGCTTTGTCAAAGCGATTTTTCTTGTTGGAGTTACAGAAGCATCTCTGGATAGGCGATAGGGAACTGCTGCACTGGCAACACCACAGACTTAGTGAGTTGATCTGTTTCAAATCTCCTTTTAACTGTAAGGGAGAGTCTGTTTCATTGTTCCTGTCTTACTAATTTGCCTTGTTTTGCATGCAGCCTGTGAATGTTTTGCCTTATTGCATGTTTGCCAAAAGGGCCGAGAGGAAAAGAACAAAGTAAACTTTTCTACACCTTAGATTTTCCCCAGAGTGTGTGGACTTGCAGTCTACTTGGACAAATGTTCAAATCTGAGTACTTCTGAGGGAGTAAAACCCAAAGGAGGTAGAATCCTTGAATAAGTAGCAGTGTGGGGACATCTTTGCTTAATGGAACACATTTAAACTCTTTATAGAAACGAAATCAAGCAGTATGTCCTGTGTTTGCAAAGCAGCGTGATTATGGAGCTGCTACGGTCACTTGGTTTGAGTCTTCTGTTCTGCAACTTCAAGTTTTGTTTTCAAGTAATGCATACATCAGTTTTAGCTTTGGACAAATAGAATTGTAATGCAAACAGTGATAAGCCAGAATCAGTGGTACTAACGAGTGTAAAGGTGAAAAGCAGCAAATAAAATACTTCTGGAGAATGTGAGATTACAGAAGCATTAATAAGCAGTGAAGCACTTTTGTATCATTACCTTCTGAAACATCACCTTCAAGAAAATCTGTTTATTTAACCGGGTGAGGATGTCTGCCTTTAAGCATGAAGGAAATGCCTTGAGAGTTCATTTGCTGTATTTAGTTTGAAGTTCTTATATCCAACAGAAATAATTATTTAGAGTAATATGTAACTGAGGATATTATAGCAGGAAATATATTATTTCTTAGCATTAAAATGCAACATCTTAAACAGCTATTTGTGGTGCTCAATATAGCTATTTAATTTACCAAAGCTAATGGAATAGAATTCTTGTGTGTGGTAGTATTTGATTTCAGATGTTTTTTGTAACAGTATTAACAGGGAGTGAAACTGGCCCAAAATTTCCACTGGCCACGAGGCCAGTAAAACAAAGTGGCTTGTGAAAATTTTGGCCAAAAGAGGTACTATCCATGAGGGTGAAGAAAAATCTCTCAACCTTTCCCTTTTTTATTGGGCTTCAAGTCCAGGGGTAGCTACTAAGGCTAGCTGCTCGGTGGCCTAAAGCAGCATCTGTTACGGTTTGGCCACGCTGAGGAGAAGTCCTGTGGGGACAACAGACTTCTCCCTTCCTGTTGCACTGAAACTTGCATAATCCTTCAGCTCTTTGTTTTTAACATTGCCCGTTACAACTACAGGGGCGAGCAAGAGCCACTGCTGCTTCTGCCATGTCCATGGCATCGCTCAGTGCCTAAACCATTTGGCCACTAACATCAGCCACGGCGCCAGTGCAATCTAGGGAGAGAACTGTATATAATAGATAAGCTCAGCTGGACTGACTTAAATTTTACAATATTCTGACAAAATAAGCTCTACGTCACTTAACATTTTGAACCGTTTTAAACTGGTACAAAACTGAACCTTTGTAAACTGAGCAGCATTTATAATGCTTCATATATAAAACCAATGCATATTTTTAAGATTTATTACATATCTATGTAGATATGCTTGCTGGAAAAGCTAGGTCTGTTGTAGACCAAATGCTACAAATTAAAGACTTGTGGCTTACCAGTTTCATTTCTATATTTTCTTGGAAAATGTTTCTAGCTAGAGTTTAAATATAAAATGTAAATACTGTACAGATATGTATTGATATAAGTATTACTTGGTGTAGACAAGTGATTCGCATGACAAATACTCTGTATCAATCATTGTTAAAAATGTGATGTTCTATGTAAATCCACTGCGATATTAATGTTTTCATTTATCATTAAGACCTGTTGCTTAAACTGGAGATTTTTCTCAAAAATAAAGTGTGAAACTATACTATTGTAGAGCTCCTCAGGGAGCAATTGCTGATTTTCTTTTTTGAGAGAGAGTTAAGGTTCAATTTTATAGCATATGGTTGTAACTACTCTTCTAAGTAAAAGGCCTCTCTTTCCCTTCCTTTAGGTGCACTAATTTAAACGACCAGGTTTACGTTTTCAGAGAAAGGAACCTTCACCTGCAAAATGGATTGGTTCAGTAAAGTATGCTACAACTACAAGCATTATTCCATTAAGAGCTGGTTTCCCTTGAGAGCCACCCAAAATTAAGGCGGTGTTTTGTCAGTGCCCTTTCATGAGTTTCAGTCAGGTGTAAGGGGGGGGCAGGAATTGGATCTCTGCTCCTCAAGTTGATTAGAGCTCCCCCAATCCGAACTGGCCAAGGCTGCTGCAGGTGCCTAGTCTGCTTCTCTGTAGCTCTCATCTGACGCTGTTGGGAGCTGCCCTCCCTCCATGTACTGCTTACTGTCTAGCTCAGGCAGTTGTGGCTTCTGGAGCTTGGAAAGGAGGTACAGCAGTCAACATTTAAACTCCTTTTATACATTTATGCCAGAGTTATTCATCAGACAAAAGACAAGACACCAGATCTTGGAGCCAAAGGACAAAAGAGGAGGAAAAAAAAGCCAGATACAGGAAAGGTAGGTGGTTTCTTTGTCATGTTACTTTATGTAACTTCACATAACTGTTGCCATAGGAACATTATGCAGGGTACACTTATGGTTTGGCTTTATGGTGTTCTCCATGTACCAAAATATTACTTTAAGTATTTAGTAAAACATTAACCTTGCTCCTTTTTTTTCTTTTTAAGTGTTGCACACAGTAAAAAGCTACTGCTCAGCTTCCAACCTGGTGCCTGGTTTTGGAAGCTTTTAACTTCAAAGGAGAAAGCCTTCTGCATTCTTGTCTAGGCAGCTGAAGTCCCAAGTTACTTATCTTCTCTGGGTCACACCGACAGCATCTTCTCACCTACCACTGAAAGGAAGATCTGATTTCTTGAGTATCAAACACACTCTGAAAGCTGTCAATTCACATGACATATTGCATGTTAAATAACTCAAGTAAAACTCAAGTAAAAATCCATTTTAACTTTGCTGTATTTATATACTATATAAATTTTACATGCTATATATTTACAGTGGGGCAAGTGCTTTTTATCTTTAAAAAAACAAAGATCAAACTTTAGACATCTCTGAACAACACAGCTTGTATAAACCAGACAGATTATTCAGATGAACTGTATTTAATACAGGTTCCCCACTCATCTCCTGATGCAGGACCAGTGAATAATAAGTGCATCACAGTTTGATAGCATTTAATAATAAAAATAAAAATCACAGTATGAATTTGTCTGTAACTAGACACTTTAGAGAGACAAAACAGACAACTGAGACTTAAGACAAGTGACAGTATATTAAGAAAATGTAATAAAAACATATGGAAGAGTATACAAATAGTCTTGAGAGATACATTCAGAACTGCATATTCATTGTTTCACAACGTTGAAAACCAGAAGATTTTCTTCAGATCTTGAATATAACTCAGATGTGAAGTAAATTAGTTTCTAGTGTCAGACATCACAGAAAAAAGATGCAGCTCTTGCAAAACCCTAGTTATTTGAGAGCTTGTGAAATTTTAAATAAGTCTTTAAATTAAATATACAGACTGTCAGTTGCAATTTTTATAATTCCTGGTCGCTCTTGCACCAGATGTCTAACTTGGAGTAACATTACATGAATAACATAAAGTCAACCTGAGTCTGTAATTAAGCAGCATTTGAGATGGTCTATTCCAGGGCATTATCTCACACCAGTGAGATGTTTATGTGGTAATTTACAATGTTCAGCAGTTGTAAAAAGTTTCCACCCTTTTGGATTAGAAGTATATTTTTAAAAAAGAAAGTCTCGTTAAAAACTAAAAAAAAGTTCTTTCATGGTAAAATTCTGTACAGAAATGTTAAGCACCACTTATGACTGGATTTTTGTCTTGATGGTAATTGTTTCGATAATAAAAGTTAAGTTTTGATGGTCAGTATTGGTAACGTCGGGGTTTGATGGTCAGTATTGGTAACGTCGGGGTTTGATGGTCAGTATTGGTAATGTCAGGTTTGATGGTCAATATTGGTAATGTCAGGTTTGATGGTCAATATTGGTAATGTCAGGTTTGATGGTCAATATTGGTAATGTCAGGTTTGATGGTCAATATTGGTAATGTCAGGTTTGATGGTCAATATTGGTAATGTCAGGTTTGATGGTCAGAAGTTGTTGGGTTTGATGGTAGGTTTAGTTTAGGTATTGAAGGCTTCCGTCAGTAAGCTCCACATCTGAAAGACAAAAGGAAGCAATGTCATTCTCTGTCGTGGCATTCAACATAAAACTGTCTCTCAGTGGTTTGATTTCTGAAAGAGATGTCTCAAACCTGTACACAGCTCTGTCTGTGCTGTGACTACAGGATCCTACTGACTTGCAGCAGTGGCTCCCTCACATTTGAACTGGCTGCATTTCAGCTCTGTGCTAAGATTGGTGAACTGTACAGAGTATTAGGAGAAAGCTACCTGCTTTAATAGCAAATGGTAGGCCTTAGGTAAGTTAAATTTAGTTGAAGTTTTGCCTAGACAGCATCCTTGTTTTACTAAAGATCTTGTTGTCAAGCTGACCAAATCTTACCTGCAAAACCAGAAGCCTTCACCAACTTGCTGGAGCGAACATGTAAGAATGTGGGAAATGTAGCAGCTTTAAAGCTGCTTCTCCAATCCTGTCTGGATTTTTCTTAAATCACAAGTTATCACTAGCCACTTTAATCCTTATTAATTTATTCAAAGTAACATGAGTCCTGGTGAAAAGGCACAACCTAACAATTCTTTCTCAGTTAGTTTCTAGTCTGTCCCTACCTTGTTTGAGAGGTTCAATACCCTCTGAAAACACACTGCCAAAGTGGCCTTTATTGAGATTAGATTCCATCGTTCAGAGAATCTTACTTGAGGCCCTTTTTTTTAAAAAAAAAAAGATTGACCTTTTACAAGACGAAGCTAGTTAACATCCAAGACTTAAAAAAATGGCTTTTCACAGCTCTCATATCCCACTTGTGTTGCCAGCAATATATCAAAGGGAGGTACTCTCTTTATCAATTAACCTGTTTCGCCTACATAGCCCAGTAAGCTTAATGCCCCTCCCTGACATGTGTAATGAGATGCAAGACATTTACTTTCTTACTATACTTTTGGCTGGTTCAGAAAAAAACGAGTTTGCCATCTGCTGGCCAGAGAATTCACTAAAGCCAAACAAGGATCGAGCAGCTGCATATTGTTCTGTTCATTTCCTGATTTATCAGCTAGAATAGAGATGCTTTTACTTCAATAAGGATTATTTTGGCATTAAGTGTCATAAAAAAGTCTATTTTTAGAACAACAGTATTTGAAAGATCTCAATTCAGTCCTCCTTAAATGTTCCTTGTTAAAGAGATAAATATAATTAAATTGTACAGGAAGAATGTGTGAACAATCAGCTTTTCCTCCATTCTGTATTTTCAGAATAAAACTTTTGGTTGTCTATGTCCTAAAATACAATTGTTGGTTTTCCACAAATGCACTTCCTATTTGCCTCAAGCAAACTTTTCAGTGCAAGAATGTACTGACTGTGGCAATTTACCTCAATGTGGAAACCACAAGGAGTTTCTGAAAATTAAAATCTCTTCCAAGATTAAACTTCTCCAAATTGTGAAATGCAAAAGATTAATTCTTTTGTTTTCTGTGCCAGAATGACATTTTCAACACCGGACTATTAATGAACAGGATTGTCAGTGACTATTAACTCAGTTCTTAAATTGTGGGCAGGTATAAAATGTAGAAAATTTAAAAATAAAATTTGCTTTTGGATAGTGAGCTGCCTTCACAGACTACTACAGTTATCTGTAAGAGTAAAATAGATGGTTGGGGGGGGTTGTTTGTTCACTAAAATATCAGAGTAACTGGGACTGGCTTTATGTCAGATAATGGGAATTTAAGGAGGTTTATTTTCATAATAAACACTTCCATGGGAATTGTTGTCAGATATGATTTTAGATGTTGAATTTGTTGCAGTGTGCAATCTTCAATGTGTAATTCTAGAGCTATTTAAACTGTTTTATCTACTGAGAGCCCATGATAAGCAACAGCAGACAGTTCAGCGTAAATTCAGTCAGGCACTCAAGTTTGTATTTAGTTTTTTTATAAGAAGCACCAAGCTGACTTTTTTTAATATTAAAAACTGGGAGAAAGCTGTTTCTTCAGCCCACTTCTCTGTATTTTTAAGCCTATACTAACAGAAAAGAACCACAAGTAAATAAAACCATAGTAGGAATTTAACATACTCTCCAGCTGTTAAATTGCAAAGCATCCTCTGGAAGGTTAACAACTGTGAATTCTGTGTGCTTAGGAGAGGGCAGATCTACATCTGAAATGGTATTTCAGTATTATCACCAACTGACATTGCTCTAATAAGCAGTCAGCACTGTTTCTATGAGATAGCTGAAGGTAGGATTTTATTTAAATAGATTACTCTGCCAGTCATTTTTAGGAAGATGTGTTTCACTACAGTATTACTAGCCTGGAAGTCTCGTGTCATCATCTTCTATCTTGCCTACTGAAATTCCTGTCTACCTACTAGATTTTTTTCGAAATACAGTTAGTTGCTCAAGGTTTTATTTCCTAATTAGTTGGGACTGAAATTAATAAGGTTTCTTGCATCTCTCCCACTTGTTTGCTACTTAACCATCAGATCAAATTAAAATAATTTGCCCTTCAACCCCTTCACAGTTTTACTTCAGACTTTCTTTCCTAGCAGTCATTAAAAAATGGGGGTGGGGTGGGTGGGGTGGTGTGAAGCCTATCAACTTCTTTTTATATTAATGCAGACTGCTTGGAAGACATGATAGAAAGCAGAGATTTTGTCACACAAATATTTAAAGATTGTTTTAAATAATAGTATCTATGTGAATAAAAAGGAGTCCTGCAAACATCCTGTGGCCCCTTACCTTTAACATACTCATGGGATGTCATGGAGCTGTACTTCTTGCTTTCACCTGCACCGGAAGGCTTCCCTTCCTTGTAGGGTTGTTTACTGCCCTGGTTTCTGTATTGCTCACATAAATAGCCGCCTGGGGGACAGGATTCTTCCTTCTTCTCCTGTGTTTTCTTCTGGAAATGAGGCTCTAAATATTCCAATAAGCCTTTCAGTTTCCTGATGTGTTTCTTCTTTTTCTTCTTTTTCTTACGTTTGCGATTGTCATTGTCAAAGCGGAGCACAGAGAAATCCAAATCATAAAGTCTGAAGGGAACATGCAAGTTAAAAATAGAAAAACAGATGTGGCACTTGATGCATATATGAAGCGTTATTTATTTTACCACAGGTGATGACTTGCAGTGTGTCAGCTATTTTGTGGTAATTTCTGCACATCTAACTTTAGATGCAGCAAACTTAAGCCCTCAGATTGAAGGACAATAGGTCCTGGTTTGTACACAAATCATTAACAGTGGCTAGTTGTGGAATATGTGGAATTAAAAAAAAAAATAAAAATTGTTGTAACCTAATCAAGAACAATGTGCAGATGTGATTCTAACTATGTGGTCCAGATCTAGTGTTCTAACACAATTCAGCAATATCTTTCCTATCATCACTTGACCAACCTAATGACACAATCCCCACACAGATTATGCTACATAAATAACTTAGAAACAATGGAAAAAAGGCTGACATGAGAAACACCCAGAAAATAATTAGGAAAAAAAATTGCTGATTATGCTGGAATCCTTGCTTACTTGTAATCCTTCTCTCGATGTTTATCTTTGGACTTCTTTTTCTTCTTGACCTTCTTATATTTTTTCATTCTTTGGTCACCTATCTTTCGGCATTTCTTTTCTATTTCGCTTCCGCTTCCTTCTGCATGGGTGTATTTTCTTTTGCCATTTCTTAGTTTTTCATTTTCCCGGCAAGAGTCCTCAAAATGAGCTGACACAGCTGGAAATGCATGCCTTTCACGGGAATATTTTTCAGATTGCTGCTGAGGTACTACACAATTATGCGAGTTTGCTCTGTGGCTACTAACATGATGCACATCATCTTCTCTAGAGAGCGTGTTGTGAGGCCACCTACTTTTGCCATGATAATCCTTATATGACCTGTTGTAAGATTGACTCGATTTGTCTAAGTCTTTATCAACATGAGAGGACTTTCTACTATCTCTTGTTCCATGAGACGAATAATAATCATTGTAATATCTGCATTTATCCCATCTGCGTGGCTCATCTTGATAGTACCTTTCTCTACTCCATGTTCTCTCTCCTTTGTAGTAATAATACCTATTTCTGTCCTGTTCTGTTCTTTCTCTGCTTCGTGATCTATAACGAGAATATTTTCCTGAGCTTTTGCTAGTATTTGGACTGTTTCTTTCGTTGTAAGAAGGTCTGTATTTGCTTTCAATGCAATATTCCTGCTTATACCGATTTTGCTTATTTGTTTCGACACTACGAGAGCACCCCCGCTTCTGGGAATATTCATCTGGTTTGGTTCTGTTTTGTCTCTCTTTCTCCTTCTCATCAGTGTCAGAGTTTTCTCTCTTCTTTCGGTAGTGGTCCTTTTCAGTTTTTTGAGAGTCGTGTATTTTTTTTTGTATTTTTTCCTATGTTTATCATCTTCACATTTTTTATTACTTAGTCCCTCAGTTTCTCTCGAAAACTGACTCTCCAGAACTTTATCCAGCTTCATGATAGAAGAGTCGTTAACTGGTGGTACTTCGACGTAGTTATTGGAAACATCATTCATATCTTGGCATTTATCTGTAGTATCTAGAGATGCCAGTTTTTTAGAACTACATTCAATGTCAGACTTTATAGAAATTTGGTCTAATTTTTCATCACTCTCAGGAGAAGGATTTTCTTTTGAAATGAGTTCAGGTTCTTTTGATCTTCTTAGCTTGTCTTTGTCTCTAATATCTTCAGATACACACTGCCTGAGGAATCCATCTTCTGCGTCCAAGGATTTTTTCCTAACCTTGTGTTGACCATTGATGTTGGGATGTGCATTACCAGCTGTTGTTATAATACTTTCAGGAACTTCAACTTTGGCGGAGATAGTTTCAGAATCTGATTGACTGAAAAGATTCTCAACATCAGAGCTAAAGCTGGAAGGAACTTTCCTGGATTCTTCATAAGCAAGCAGTGCTTCCATCACTACTGTTTCCATAAGAGTATCGTTCTCAGAAGATTTCTGAGTTCCAGGGACACTGCACAAAATAAAAACAAATTTTTCACTTGAAAAGTCCATTTAAAAGATGAATGTTAGGAGTAAAATCCCCTTAGGTAAAAAATTGGTGGCTACTGGAAAAACTCTGAAAGACATTCCCTTTAGAAACCTATCCTTACACCTTCCTAAGCTCCCAGAGAAGGTGTTTTTTTCTCGATTCTCCAAGTATTGCACTAAAAAACCCAACCCACACCCAACACATCTGCCTTCCTCCACTTGCTGCTCTGAATCACATCAATAGCCAAAACCACTTATTTGCTCTCCCCCCAACTAGAAAAAAGTAAAAACAAATGGGAGAGCAGATCGTGGGAATCTACATTCACACATTCTAGGATGGAAAAAAAAGGGGAAAGAGGAACAGAAAAAGTATTTCAGACAGCGGAAAAAAAAATAGAAAAACATTCTGTGAAGAAACACAAATTTTCCGAGAGGCATCCGCCTGTATTTAGTATCACAATAATATAGGCTGATGTTTGCAACACTAGATGTACAGTGTGGAATTCTCTGTACTGATTTAAATCTTTCTGTTAAATAGTATTAGTAGACAGGTAGAACAATGATAAACTTGTATGAAATCTTGTTTAATTGCAGTGTACTCATTTTACCTTATTTCTTCTGATAAGCTGTTCAACTGGCTGTACGTAAGAGATTCTAAGATTATTTCTTGAGGAACTGGTGACAAAGCTATAGGCATCTACAATTAAAACACAGAAGTTGACAGAAAAAAACACTATCTTTAGTAGAAAATTTGAGTTATATACACTAACCCCATTTTGCACATCACCCCACTCACCCTCCCCAAATATATTTATGAAGCTTATGAAGTATTATCCCAGCTGAGCTTCCCTTAAGTTGACATGTTCCCATATATCAGCTCAGCTATGCAAATTGTAATGGGATAATAACACAAAGTGTTATGATGACATTTGTACTGTGTGTTTTCTCGGTATTTCACATGAATTAGAAACATAATACTCCTGAATATTGAATACATCATAGGTGAGAAATTCTAGATGGAACAAACATAACTCACCGTTTCAAGCAATCCGTTTGTCTTAGAAAAGAAAATCTCAGATGGTTTAATAGTTTCGACTTGGCAAGTAGAGTCATCAAGTTTCAGTCCATTTTCTTTAGATTCGTTATCTAAACTAATAGCACCATTTAGTGAATCATTTTTTGGCAGCTCATGCTGGGATCTTTCTTCTTCAACATTCTGACAGGAAGAATGGGAATTCTGCAAGGTACGGACCACCTTTCCAATCAAAATTCCATTAGAAGGTATTATGTTGCAATTCCTTTTAAACAAGCCCTTCGACTCCTCAGATTTTCCTGAAGATTCTGCACCGTAAGGGACTGCAGTATTAGAGCTGAGTGTGGGATTTCCGTTCACTGCTGGCTCAACAAAAATTTCATCAGGAACTTCCTGTTTGGAAATGTTAGTAGCAACTGACATTGTAGATGCATTTGAGGTAGACTCTGCTGCAGAAGAATTTGTAATTGTGGATGAAGGAACAGGCTTGCTCAGATCCTCGTACTCCGCAGCACTGGTAAGACAGTCAGGTTGTGACACAGTCTGACGTGCAGGCAATTTGTTATGAATACTGATAGTGATCTTCTGTGTTTTTGATGGATCAGTAATTGAAGGCCTGGTAATTGCCCAGTTTTGAACACAAGCTGTTGGCGGAGCTGAAGATGGCCTTTTTAGGGTGACACCAATGGTACTTGGATCCTCTTTTAGGGGTCCATTTCCATTTAAACGACTTGAATTCTGTATTTAAAAAGAAGAGATTGTAAGATGGATATGTGCAAACACACAGCATTTAAAGTATGAAATTCTCCTGCTAAATATTTCTATAAATTGCCTCAACATCTAAGAAGAAAATACATCCCCTTTCAAATATAAAACTAAGTCCAACAAGTGTGTTTAATTCCTGCTTTACGTTTACTGCATATTGGTATCAAATGAGCATCAATTTTGAAACCTGCCCAAACAACATCAACTAAAGCTATTTCCAAATATTATTTTGCCCTTTAAACATTCCCTGAAAACACTGGAATAATTGTTCTGGTACTCGGAACAAGACAATTCATTTTCACTGTCTCAGCAAGTGACACTGATGGGGGGGGGAAATATTTTTTTAAAATTATTATTATTTTAGCATTAATTAGACTACTTAAATTGTCTCAAGGGTGTAGTTCTCAGTGCTTTAAAAAGCTGAGGTGGAAGTATAAAAGTACTGAAGTAGCATGACTGCAAAATTTAGGATTAGCCACTGCTTGAATAAATCTGGCTAAGGCATGAGGGCTATAAAGCAAGCTGCAGTGTGGGAAGGAAAATAGAACTCAAGATGATAAAAAACAACAACAACCCATCCCCACACCAAAACAAAAAAATACTATCAATTTGGTGCCATTACCTGCCCCCCTCAAATTACCTTAATCATATGAGGAGGAAGTCGTGGTCCCATAAATCCAGCCTGCTTACTATTATTTCCCCGCTGACCGAGGAACGAACGGGGATACGACGGTGCTGGCAAATAAAATGCACGTTCTCCGAGTGTCAAATCATAGCGCCTTGGGAAGAGAGCAGTAATCTTAGTTTAGAGTTTTTCTTTCATCCTATTCCTGGATTAAACCCCATCCTATAGTTTCATAGGAACAGTTCATATGACACAGAAGACATACGGAAGACTTAACCAAGCCAACAAACTGAAGTTATGTAATGGTCTTCCTAAAACAACCATCATTTGCAGAGCAATAACTCATTCTTACACCATCTATGGCCTTAATTTCTCCTCTTTTCTAAATTAGCTAGCCACAGAGAGCAGATACATAGAAATGTATGCAAGTGAAGCAATTTAAGGCGAAGCAAGCAGTGAAAGATTAAATAAACGACACGGGGAATTTCAGGTTAGACAGGACTGAATTATACAATAGTAATCTTTTCCTAGGGCAGAAACACCTGAAAAGAAGAAAAATGTCAGTAACAGGGAAATAAATATATTGTGAATACATTTACTATTTGTTATTACCTGATATAAAATAGTACATAAGCTTGCTGATTCAGAACTGTTTTGATATCAGAAAGGTCCACCGAAGCATCATTCATCCGATACCAAAGTCCATTACCAGCCTGCAAATAAAGACAGTGGTATCTTTAGATGAACTGCATGTTTTCCAAATGACATCAGATAGAACGCTACAGAACAAAATATACCAAAACAAATCAAACAGAACATATATTGCAACTTTTTCCCCTAAAACCAGTGGTTACCAGTAACATTTAGATTTGTCAGCACAGATTTTATCCTGTTAGAAACCAAGCTGATATCTACCTTTATGAAGCAGAGATAGTGTCCTGCATTACAGTTGAAACCACTATGCACAAGAACCGCATATAAAGCATAGATGAGTGGTTCTCCAATTGACTGAGACATATATGCTCGAAGATCCAAATATTCTGGGTACTTTACATCCTAAACACAGACCAAGAAGATTCAATAATTATCCTGAAATACTTCATGGAACAGCCTAAAAAAAACCTCTTCTAAAACACAGACTAGGATTATACAAATATATTTTTTGATTCATTTAAAAATGCCTATTGTCATAAACAACATATAATAATTTAAGTTGCAGAGAACTGTTTTCTACAGAATTAGCTCTTTAAGAGTAAGGTATATTCTTATGATCACACAGGAACTTCATCGTTATTAAAAAAGAAAGAAGCAGCCATAGTAGTTATATTGACTTTTCTTAGACTATAGTTATTAGTCTATAGTTACTTCCTGCAAATGTTAACAACTTTTAAACAAGTATTCATCTTTGGGAAATCTCCCATTCCAAGAAGAAAAAGTTGTATTACAGCTGTAAGTATACCTTGTTGATCTTTCCACCTGTAAAATTTGCAAATCTTTTCAGTGATATTGTAAGAACATTGGAAGAACGATGTATTGTGTACCGCTTTGATGCAGGAACCATCTTTTTACACCTTAAAAACAAGCATAGACAAATGTTTAACAGTATATTCTTCCCCCCCCCAAGAAGTCAAACAAGTTTTCATCTCTCACACATACTTATGCTATTTGAATGATATTTACTTGCATAATGTTTTTTTCTTTTCATAAATCCATACACTGCATTTCAGGTTTGTAAATAGAGAGAAGATAGCAGGATATAAGAGGACAGCTCTACAGAACAAAGAATAAAGGATTTAGAACGTTATCTTTTGATAGCCAAACAAATGTCTGAACACGTATCTTTGTTATCCCAAAAAGGCTTCCCAACAATTTGGTGCAAAGCAGGACCAGGAATCTCTCAGTGGAGCACTACACCAGAATGTGAGGCCAAGTACCAGTTCTCATTACACCAAAGTGGCTATTTTGAACACGTCCTGGCTACATTCTTTCAGCTTTCTGCTGGAATGCAAATATTAGAAGTGGAACGAGAGAGTCTCGGTCCCCAGGACCAGAAACTGCAAATAATTTCCAAAACGGTTCATGTATCAACGTAAAGAACACAATGGCAGGAAATAGTCATTCTGCAGGAGGGAGACGTTGGACAGTGTAAG
Organism: Gorsachius magnificus; assembly: GCA_034008185.1. Lineage (NCBI taxonomy): Eukaryota > Metazoa > Chordata > Aves > Pelecaniformes > Ardeidae > Gorsachius > Gorsachius magnificus. Next base: position 9,090,069 of record CM067087.1, on the reverse strand, counting down.
TCTTCATGCACTGAGGTTGCCTGGAAAGACACTGAAACCGTTTGCAGTCTTTGAAACAAAATTGTGAACTGTTAAGTTTGTGCATTGCACGCTCAAAAGGTAGGAGGTACAGAGCGAGCCGTGAAATTCCACCAATAGCACAGAGAAAGACTGCAACATGTCAGTTTACACCAAGAAAAATACTGTTGTTAACAAATAAAAAGAATTAAAGTCTCTTTTCAGACTCTGATGTCAAAATGCAAGGCAGAGAATTCCAAACTGATGGAGAATGCCTATCAACAACAGCAACAAAAAAAAAAAAAAAAAAAAAAAAAAAAAAGGACCCACAAGAATAAGGGAAAAAAAAAGTTTTATAAAATTCTGTGAAACTTGTAAATAGATACAAGGTTTTGAGACAGCAATCTTTATTAGAAAAGCTCATGGTAGACAAGAAAAGGAAAAGGTTAATTAGGAAAAACTTAAAAGTAATAGAATAGTTTACCAGCAATGGAGAAGATACTATACATATGCTAAACTTTTCCTTTTAAACTCACAAAAAGACTGAAAATTATAGTTTTGTGTGTGACTAAACTGATCACACTTCACGTTAATGAAGGATCACACAAGTCAGATGTGAGGTGCTTACTAGTTATCTTACTCTTCCTCAGCCATAGTCTGTAAACTATGAGAATTCTTCATAAATTACATGTTGCTTGTTAGGATCCCACAGACTAAAAAAAACCTGGGACTAAGTTGTTGTAATAGCTATTGGATGCTCTTTATTCAACAACTGTGTTCAAGTGTACTAATTAACTTACAGTTTCCAACAACAAAAAGCAGGTATTGCATTTTTCATTTAGAAGGATCAGACAGGAATGTTACAGAACCGAGCCTGGCAGTCTCTGCTTTTCTGAGTTCATGTTTGAGTAACAGCTTCTTTTGCCAAAATAGCTTATACAAATGTTCATAGAAACATTTAACATATTGATTAGCATATAAGACATCTTAACTCCATATGCTTTCACTAAGTGTTGGTTAGGTTTAGGGTGGCTTATTTTGGACAGCAGCAGTTTGCAGGTTTTACAATTCAAGAACTGTGCAAGACATTGTTCAGTAAGCCAGCAGAGGCTGCTAATACTATCACTGAGTCTGTTCACATTCACCGAGACCCAGTCTCGCCTTGTTTCACGGTGAGTCCCTGGGACCTTCAGGAAGCTGATGCTGCCTCCCACCCCAAATTGCTGTCCACAGCTCTGTGCTTCAACTCACTGCTACTTATTGGACATGCCTTTTCACTTCTGGCCACGTGAATATTTCAGTGTGCAGCTTCAAACTTAGGAAGGCTGACATGCCCCAGTGTAGACAATACTAGGAATAAAGTCTAATGTGGGCTTAATGGCCACAATTCTTACAGTATATTCCCAAATATCCAAGCAGAAACACAGAAATTACTTTCTTGGAAACAAATTTATTATTTTCCAAGCTTTGTATTATTTTAGTGTATTAGTTCATAGAATGTTTTAGAATCATAGAATGTTTTGGGTTGGAAGGGACCCCTAGAGGTCATCTAGTCCAACCCCCATATAAAGAAAACTAGATGAAAGAATAACAAAGAGCTGTGTCTCATTATCTTATTTCTAAATGAAGTAAACAGATAACTTATGCTCTAAATCATACAATACATTAAACGCGTATTTAGTGTTAAGATGTAATTAGTAATAATCTTACTTGCTACACTTATAGCTATTTTCACCATCCAGTTGTTCTGGTTTCACGAATTGTTCTAGTGCTCTGGTCACAGATGTAACTGCCTGGATGAGTAAGAAAGCAGAGCACTAAGTCACTGGAAATACAAAATTTCAAACACCTACTAGCAGTTTATGAGAGAATTTTGCTAGTTCATGCTTAAGTGACCTACTGTGAACCAGCAAACACTGTGAAGGAGGCAGACACAGTTACCTCATATGAAAATTATTCTACTTCAAAATAAATAAATTTTGCAATACCACAAACAGCACCTGTGGTATGCTTTGGCATCAGTAACGAGAACAATCATACCCATCAGTCTAACAATAGATGTATATTGAAGTAGAATAATCAAGTATGATAGTATTACTGTTTGTGTAGGTATAATTATTATTTTTCCAGCTTAAATTCAGTGCAAACATGGAGACCATTTGCATGGCTTCCACAGAAGAATGAGGTCCAATCCACTCCCATCCACCACCAAGCTCTTTAGTTTTAACAGTACATGTTTTTAAGTAAAATGAATTTATTTTAGAAAGCTCTACAAGTCTTTACACATCTCAACCCATGTTCACAAAACATCTTACCTTTATATCCAAAGTAATATCAAGGAATGGCTCATATGTATCCGAAACTGCTTTGCAATTCAAGCACTTTACTGCAATCAAAATACAAATGCTTAACAATATGTGAAGGAGACTAACTGTGCAAATTTAAATTATTAATATGTATTATTTAGTTAAACTACAAACTCCTTTACTACAAACAGACAAAAAGACACAGACCAGTTTGAAGGACAGTAAGATTTTTAAAAAGTACCTCGGGATCTCAGATATCCTCCAAATATTTGATAGATAAGTGTGGTAGCTTGCGAAGATCTGTCCAGTCTGGAAATAAATTATATTCAGACTTCAGAATGTTTAAGGCACAGAGTTAACTCTTCAAACAATTTTTCTTTTTATGAAAACCAAGGACATAGATTTTAAATTATGATAGTAAGTAAAGGAGTAAGAGGGGCTAAAGAACATTTAAAAGTAGAATTGTTTATGCTTACTTGGTGCTTCCATTTAAGCAAGCTTTCTGCAAAGCATCAACAGTGAAACACAAGAATTCATGCGCATCCTCTTGACTGCCAAAATGGAAATGTTTTCCTATTCCTAATAAATAAGAGGGTTATTATATTTATCTCATAAAATGAAAGAAAACTCATATTTCTAAAATCTCTCTTCTTTAAAGTATCAAAATCATTCATATGCATGAAATAATTCTTTCAAAAATTACAAAAATAAAACCATCTGAAATTACTTACTTTTAAGGCCATTGATAACAGACGTAGGTTTTATGGCATTATTGGAGCAACACAAAACTTGGTTAATATGAGTCTCCATTGTACACATCATACAGAACCCTTCTTCATGACCTGAAGAGTGAAAGAAGAAAGCATCCCAGTCTAGTCAAATATACATTGCTACAAAAAAACGCCTAAAAAAAATTATCTCTAAGTTATAGGTACAGTGTCCACTCTCCATGCCATGTTGACTCCTCCTAAGGTGTCAATATCCCAAAAGTTTTGTGACATTTTATTATGCAGAACTGTAGAGAATAAAAATGTCAATTAAATCTGTATTAAAGTGCATTTTCTGATGAGAAATCCAAGCAACTATTGCAATGTAATTTTTTTTTTTTTGAAGGCTGACAGGAATGTGAACTCCACAGACTGCAGAATATATGAGAAAATATTGACATTGATGATACAGCACTAGGAGAGAATGTGTGTTATTTTCAGCACACTGCTGTTAGGTGAGCTACATGGCACAGAGCTAAGAATCCTCTGGGAGAAAGGAAAGATTAAAGTAATGTATGTATTGGTATTTCTGCCCTCCTTTTTTCAACAGGATTCTTAACCAAAATAATTTTTATATATGGTAAGAAGACAGAGTTAAACTTCTAGGAATAAATACTAAGATACCAGACTAGAAAGCATACAGGTGCCTTTGTAAAAATACACATATATGTATGTGAAAAGAGGCTCCTAGGCTTAAATAAATTAAAGTATAAAAATGAAATTCAAAGAACACACATTCACGGGTTTAAAAAATAGAAAATTCTATTTATAATAAAATCAGTCTAAATTTTAATGCAGTCCCCTACAAATTTCTATTTAAGTTCATAAGAGATTAGCTTGTAGTGCTTTCTAGAGTGGCTTTTTTTAATGGGTCAACAGTGACCATATCATTTATCACAGTATTAGTGCATTGCAGTATCTAGGCTGCGAAGACTAAGAATCTATGATGCCAACATACTAAATTTTATCACCTTTCTACCAGCAGGAAACCCAAATGCCAAATGTTCATCAAATGCCTTGCTTTACAATGCACTTCATTATTCACATGAAGAAATAAATTATCTTTTTTTAAAATTTTACCATGGTACATTAAATGAACAAATGCACTTTATACGTTATTCTGAGCCTCCTGTTAATATACTCATAGAATCATTTAGGTTGGAAAGGACCTCCAAAGCCAGCTTCTATAGATAAAATAGGACAATTAAGAGTTTTCTTCACAGAATCACTGTTGTTCTTTCACCTCAGAGCTGTCCAATATATTTATAATAACGTTAGAAAGTACTCACATGACTGGGTGTGTTCAAGAGAAAGCATGTAATTGGCAAGAGGAGGTGTGTAGGTCAAACACTGTAGAGTAGAATTAAGGAAACATGTGTTGCCGAGGTTCTGCAGTCCAACTCCAACACTTTGTGTTTGTTTCCAATCCATACAAATTTTTTCAGGTGGAAAAAGAATCCTTTGTGGTGGGGCAATTCCGTCATTAACAACTGCAAGAATATTGTATTTTATGAGAGATGTATTGTTTTGTCTTAAAAACGGTATTTAAAAAGTAGTATTCTGCAGGAGCACCCAAAGAACCAGCTATACTCCAAAACACAAAAACATATGATGCACAGCTTTAACACTGCCACTCGAATTTGCTGGTCGATACACTGTTTGGGGCACTAGTTTATTCATCAGTTTTAATTCTTCTAATGCAAGATGAACTTACCACCCTGATTTTAATAAGTTTTGCCAGGTTTCTTTCCAGCTGTAGTCTTTAATCTGATTATTATTTCAATTATTGGTTTTTTCCTTATTGTAACTTAAACCACAAACTTACACTTGTAGTTATATGGTAATAAATATAAGAACTAAGACAGAAAAATAAGCAAGTAACTATCACAGAAGGCAACCCTACAGATATCAGATCTCTTCCTGAGCAGTGTTATCATTCAAAGACTTGTGAATAATGGAAGCCATGAAGAGCAGTGGTAAAATGTACTTTTCTCTGCATAACAGAAAAAGACTTGGATAGGTCTGTCTGATGTAAAAAGCTCCCCATAGTAGTAGAACTGTTTAGAATCAATTAAGTTACAAATAGATTGTAAATAGATTAAGTTTTGCAACACCAGCCACTTCAGTTGCCGTAGGGGATTCACAAAATTGAAGTCTACCGCCGAAGTCCTTATTCATCGTAGTCCCATTTTATAGCAGTGGAACAAGAAAGAACTGCATTTCTACTTTTGTTTTGTTTTCAAGAAAAAGAGGGGAGGACAAAAGACACACTTACTTAGATCTCTTTGGGCAAAAGGCTTAGATTTTTGAGATGATCTACAATAAATAGCACCCCCACGTCCTTTGTCCACAGAGACTTTGCTTGGATCTTCTGCAGGTGGTACCCGGCTCAAATTTGCGGTGCGTGACGTCATTTTTTTAGTACGGGGTTTCTTAGATTTGTTAGACCGCCTTGATGATGTTTTTTTAGATTTTGAAGATTTTGTCTTGTTAACTATGGTCATTGTTCATATCTGTAACAGAAGCAAAAGTTCTGGTTGACAGAAGAACGTCAAGAAGCATTCCAGAAAGAAAAGGAGAAATCCGGTCACTTAGTCTCAAAGAAATAACTTGAAGAACTAAATAGCCAATAAGAACAATTTAAAAAAACAAACCAAACCAAACACACAAAAAACCCAAACAACCAACCAAAACCACCAAACCAAAACCCCAAATCTAAACACACAAGGCAGAATTTTCCATCAAAACTTTATCAATATTACTTTTAACTTCTGCAGAGCTGGCAAATTATGACATTTCTTACACTTTCACGGGATTCTAATCCATTACAGTTATGAAGATTTTTTTTTTAAAAGGAGCTGTGAGCAGTGGCACATTCAACTGCTGGCCTGTCGAGATCCAGGAGGAGCTGCTTGGCCTACCTTTTCACTCCTGGGAACCCACGCACCTCTGAGACACAGAGGATGGGATATAGCTCTGAGAAATCTTGGGAAAGGAAAGCAAAGAAACATTTGTAAACTTATTTCTGCCTGGGTTTCTTCTGCTCCTCCAAGAAATATTTGTTTGAATACAATTTTGGCAGCCGTACTTGTGGTATTTTACACCTATCTCATTTACAACTCTTCCTATCAACTGAAAAGTTGAACCAAAAAGGATGTTTTTCAGTTTTACTTATGTAAAGTTGTGCATTTTCCCCTGGCAAAACAGAGGAACGTAAGCTATAAAAAGGAAATGCTGAATGTAAAAGCAAGCAAAACAAACCCTTGGCCTCAAGGACAAAGGTAATAACTGATAATAAGTCCTGTTTAAAATGCTGATTATCTTTAAATATGTGTAATTGTGTGTGCATAGTAAAGCGCTGAATACCTACATCATCAATTAACAAGTTCTATATTTAAATTTTTGCTACTATCTGGCTATAGCGTGTAGGGCCTTTTTAAGTTTAGGGAAACTATAAACTTAACTGAGGGTTTAAGCGTGAGCTGCTTTGGTATACTGAAATAACTGAGAGAACAAAGCATAAAGCAGTTTCAGATTTATGGTACAACTTAATTGCTACTGATAAAACTTAAGGTAGGTTAAACAAAGCACAGTAAATTAGAGAACTTCCGGTCCCACAAAAGACGAATTATGTGCAAAGCCTTTAATTAGATCTTTCTCCCTTTAAATTTTCATTTTAAATTCTACTCTATACCCATTTTCCATTTCTGAGAAGATTAATATACAAAACTGGAAAATTCCCTCTCATTTCTCCCCCTTCATGTCTCATGAAGTGAAGACATCCTTGTCTATTTGGAAGACTACAATGACAGTTCTTGGGCTCAGTGATTTTCAGATCAGATCCAGTTTTCAAACTGCAGATACCAGTGCCATCTCCTTTTTTCTGATAGGAAGTGTTTCAACAGCATATTTAAAATGTATTTACGGGACAAAAACACAGAATCAAGACTGCAGTGAAAGGCAAACAGAAGAGCACTACCACAAAAAAGCTTGAGCGTTATATTGACCAACGAGGTAAGCCTTACGTATTTTTTAATTTGACAACTGAGCGATACATTACTAGGTATCAAGCACTATACAACAGCAAATATCAACTCAAGTAAGAATAAACCAGACCCACCACTTTTTCAAAATATGTCAATATAATTCTTAATTTGGACATATCTCTCCGACAAAGAGCATAAAAACTGTAAACACCGGTATTTTTTCCTCTCCCCTTCTTCAACCTACATACAGGTTCTGTTCCTATACCACCGCTGAACATAAATGTACATCATAATGCGTATTGTTACTTCCCTGTGCGGATGTCACAGTAAGACTTTTCCCAGTACGATATTGAAAAGCAAAACAGATAAAAAACAGTTACTTTCCTCCCATCTGGAGTTTTGCATCAGCCTTGTTTAGGTTTTTTTAGTAGTCTCGTTACGAAACACATCAGTTATGACTTGGATCTAAATATTTATATTTGGCCTCTGCTTTGCATACAATCAATCACAGCTCAGGAAGATTTTATACAAGATCCCATTCACAAAACTGCGTTTAACCAGGGAGTAGCGATTACCTCATTACAAAACAAACATTTTCAGCAGCGATTGCAAAAAAACCAAACCAATAAAACCCCATACACACACAAAGCCACCTAGGTAGAAATAAGGAGCAACAGAAAACTATTACAGCATAGGTATGAAAACCGGGCACGCTTACGTCTCCAAATTACAAACTACACTTCCACACCGCAACACTACTGAAAGCAAAAAAAAAAAAAAAAAAAGGAAATGAAGAAACACCCCAAACATACACACGCCGCGCTAGTTTTGCTCTCATTAAAAAATAATCCAGCCAGGAGACGCGAAATTAATGAGTTAATGCTCACTTTACCCTTAATTGGAAGCCAATTATGTACGTGAGGTACCGAGGAACTTCCAACTCTCCTTGCCCCGGCGTCCCGAGGCCAGCAGGGCTCCTGGGAGCCGCCGTTTCTCGAGGCGGCACCGAGTTTGGCGGCCGGGGCAGCCCCGGTGCCCGCCCCGGCTTCTCGCCCCGGGCCGCGACGCGCTCAGACGGGCTCCGATCCCCCGTTCAAACCGTCCTCCTCCGACGCCCTTGCTAAGCCCAAAGCCCCCAACTCGGCCACCCTCTGCGCTGCCTTTCTGAAGGCGTTTGGTTCCTGAAAACGTTTTGACACCGAGAGAGAAAAGGCTGCCTTCACGGGCAGGCACAGCCCGCCTGCACGCAACATGTCCGCGCTCGGGAGCGGCAAGAGCCCAAACACACGCAAAACAAACCCGGCCCCGACGCCCAGGCGAGGGGGGCCGGGGGAAAGGCTCCGAGGGAGCCGCCGCTTCGCCTCGCCTCGTCCTTCTCCCGCCGCCTCACGCACCGCCCCGGCCCCGCGGCTGCCAGCCCGGGGGAGGCAGGCCCAGCAGCGTGCCGTGCCGCCTCACGGACCGCCCCGCCCGGGCCGCCGGGCCCTCTTTCTGGGCCCGAGCCCGAGCCCGCGCCGTACAGACCGTCCGGAGGCAGGACCGCGGCAGGCAGCGCCCAACGGCGACTCCGTGCCCATGGCAACGCGGCGGGGGGGGGGGGGGCGGCGCGGGCGGGGGGGGCGGGCGGGAAGGGGAGACGAATCGAAGCCGGACCCTCCGAGCGGGAGGCGGCAGGCCCCGCGGGGAGCCGCCGCCGCGCCGGGCGGGGAACAACGCCGCGCCGGGCGGGGAGCGATGCCGCTCACGCCGCGGGACTCGGGGCGAGGGCATCCCGGCCACCCTCCCGCCGGCACCGGGACGCGGGGAAGCAACGCCGAGCCCCCACGCCGGCATCAGCGGCAGCGCCGGCAGGAGGAGGAGGGAGAGGCAGGCGGCGGGCGGGCGCCGGCGGGACCCTGGCGCCTAATGGAGGAGGCGGGCGCGGAGCGGAGGCGTCGCGCCGGGCACCGCCGCCCCCCGCCGCGCGGGGGGGGCCGGCCCGCCGCCCGGGGGGGGGGGGGCCCCCGGGGGGCCCCGAGTGCCCGGCCGGCGTCCCGGCGGGCTGGGCTGGGCTGAGCCGGCTGCTCCCGCCGCTCGCTTTCCCTTCCCTTCCCGGGCCGGCCCCTCCCCCCCGGCCCATTGTAAGCGGGGGCACTGCCCCCCCCGGCCTCCCCCCCTTGCATCCGGGGCCCGGCGCCGGCCGGGCAAGCGGGCGGGGGGAGGAAAGGAGGCGGCGGCGGCGGCGGGGGGGAGAAGCGAGCTCCTCCGGGTCACACGGGGACCAGCACCGCCCCTGTGCCGCTGCCGGGAGCCGCTAGAGGGGGCTCGGCGACCCCCGGTCAGGGTGAGGGGCTGAGAGCGCCGCGAGGAAGGGGCCTCCGCGGGGCTGAGGGGGCGGCGCGGGTCTGGGGGCTCTGCCGATCGCTTGCCGGGCGATGCGGGGAGCCGGGGCCCCGCGCAGGGGTGAGGGGGCTCCGCCGGCCCCGCTGCGTGAGGGGACGCCTCAGGCATCGAAGGCCGGGTACGAGCCCCTTCCTCGGCCGTAGCCTTCCCGCCGGTCTCTGCCTTCCGGACCGTACTCGCCCCTCTCCGATTTATTCCTCCATTTAATGTTTTATCGCTCTGCGCTCAGAGAGCGGCCATAAGCGCTGGCCCAGCCCCCGGGGCCGCCCACAGGGAGGCGGGCAGGCTCCGCCGGCCGGAGCAGAGGCCGGGACCCCAGCGCCCGGCATGCGGCGGGGCTGGTTGCCGCCGAGGGCAGCGGCCCCCCGCGCGCCACCGCCCGCCATCGAGTTTCCCGAGGAGAGCCCGGAGCCGCGCTTTGACGGTAAGCGGGGCCCGCGGGGGGCAGCCCCGTCCCCTGCGGGAGGTGTGGGGGCAGCAGGGAGGTCTCCCCCTCCCCGCGGGAGCCAGCGGGGCCCCCGGGCCTCCCCCTGCTTGGCAGCGTGGAACCGCCGCCGTCCTCCTTCCCGCCCCCGTCGCCTGGAGGAAGCGGCAGCCGCGGGGGGTGATGCAAGAGCGGGCAGGCCCGTGGCAGCGCGCGCCCTGCCCGGCGGCCGCTGTGGGAGCGCCCTCGGGGAGAGCCTCGTCCTCTCCGGTTAGCTTCTTCTTATATGCACTTGTAAAAATCAGTTATAATTAGCTTCCTAATTAGCGTCTTGAGCTTCCCGCGCAGTGGCAGCTGGCGTGGTGCGTCTTTGTAAGTCGGGGTTGCATTGAAGCTGCATGGGTTTGTATGCGGTTGGTGTTTTGGTTAACAGGCATATAGTGAGACATAAATTCATTCGTCTGACTGTCCTTTTCCAGAATCGGACGTGCCGGCGGAGCTGCGAGTTGCAAACGGGTCACAAAAGTTTGTGAACTTCACTTCGACCATCCAAAACCAGCTGCTGCTTGTGTCACTGCTGGAGCATCTCTGCCACATGTACACGCACAACCCTGTCCATTCGAGGTGTTTGTTCCGAAGTTAGTAAGAGTAATTCTTTCCTGTCTCTTAAACTGCCTTACTGCAATATATACCAGATTCTTCTGGGCAGAATTACAGTGTAATACCAACACAAAGCTGTAGGTCCCATCCCACTGGGGCAAGAGTACTTCTGAGAAGAGCATGAATACCCTGAATCAACTTAATTGGTCATGAGGACCTGTCTTATTTTTGAAAACAGTAACAGGATGTTGTTGCAGATGCAAGGATCGCATGGTTCTGTTGCAGCTAAATCACGTGAGTTGCATCATGAGAAGGGTAGCAGGGTAAATTATCTAACTTAGTTCTGATCTAAAAGCAGAGAAGAAGAATTTAGTAAAAATATTTATCAAGAAATAGCTGTAGTGTAGTCTTCACTCAGTCTTTCAGATTACGGTATGTGAAAATCAGAGTAAATACCTTTATTTTCCCCTAAGGTCTTTTGATATAATTCAGGGAGGTTACATTTTTAGGTGTAAGGTGTTTCTTTTGAAATCTGGCTTTTTGTTATGTGACTTATCTTAGGATTTTGTTCATTTAGACACATACTTAATGCATTTGAGAAACAATCTCCTTACCATGCATGACTGTAGGAAATAAAATCTCATGTATTGCACGTATGTAAAATTGAAGCCATTTATAGCATCCAGTAACAACAGTGCAGACAACTGTCATTTTTTTGTTCTTGAAGTCTGATGTAGATGTTTGGCCCTGGGTCTTACTATTATCTCTATCAAAACCAAAAATATCAGGGGAAAAAAAAACAACCAAATTTCTTCCTTTTGGGAGAGGAACAAAAAACCCAGCCTGGCATCTTCCAAACTATGTAGCTGCTTGGCTTTCCAGTGTATGTCTATGGAGAATTATGTTCCTCCATTGGTATAGTTTAAACCAGTTTCCCAAGTGGAATAAACCTGATGAATAAAAGGAAAATGTATTGCAGTAGTCCTATCTGTTTTGTGGTTTTTGGCTGGTATATTCTTGTCGGCAAGGGTGGGGTTTTCCCACTTCTCTGGTGTGTGTAACTGTGTCCATAAAGCTTGTGTAGCAATAGTCCTGATTTCTTACAGGTTTTCTTTCAATAAATTTTACCTCCTTTAAAAGATAAAGTAATAGGCTGATTTTTGAAATAATGGTACCAAAGAAACATCTTAAAAAAACCTCTTACAAGTAAGTTTGTTTTAAAACCTTGGAACTTTTAAGTACATTTGTGTAATGTCTTCACAGTTGCACCCATCTCCAGTATTTGTTAAGTCTTTGTCTGCCACAATGTTGTTTTACTCCAACGGAGAAAGATCTGGTGCTTTGGGGGGGATGGAAGGGCACAACTTCCTTCTTTACGATGAGTATGTGCATAAATGTGTGAGTTTGTATGTAAATTAGAAAAACTTGATGTTACCACTTTTTATTATAAACATGCCCTCATAACTGTGAACATGCTTTGAATTTCTCTTTTCACTGATCAAAATTACTCCAAGGGTAACAAGTAAGTGAATGGGTGGATGTTTGTATAATTCATCTGCTGAGATACAGAAGAGGACATGCAGTTGTGACCATGAAGGGCATGGCAAATAATTGTATTATGCAAAGGGATTCCCACAGAGCAGCTCTAGTTTGGATTTAATTAGTTTTTATTGCTAAGAGTATGGGAAAAGACATTAGAGTAAGAGTGACTGTTTGTTTTTTCAGATGCACTACCTTTCAAATAAAGTTTCTCCTCTAAAAACCAACTGTTTACATGGTCTTATTGGCAGGCTTTATTTAATGTGACCTTTCTTTGTTCCTTTGTACAGTCCTTCGTCAGGCTTTTACAAGAACAGGGTTGCTCTCCCCTTTTGCCTTCTGTGATGAATTTAGTACTGTAAGACTGCAGCATAATAGAGCCATTACTGAACTAATGAAAGCAGCTAATCGACAAATACTTAATGGGGTAAGCTTTGTTAAATTTCTTTGGCAACCTGTACATTAAGGAATTAACACATCATTGCATCCAAAGAAGCTTTTGTTTGGGGGTTCTTTTAATATTGGATCGGGTCTTTTTAATAATTATACAAAATGGTATTCCCATTCTACTGTAGCTGTTTGGGATGGCGTGTTCTGGTTCTGTAGGTGCAAGCCAAAGCTTTTGAAGCCAGCGATATTTTGTTCCTTATGAAATAATTGAAAAAAAAAAAAAAAGTTAAAAAAAATTATTTATAAACACAGGCAAGGTGTTTTAGGTATTGCTACAGCTATTTTCGGCAGACATCCATTTTCAACTTTTAACGATTCTACTTGATTATGTTAACACCCTTGTACTTACGTTAGCAGAGGGCATAATTTATATACTGCGTAATGTGCTTCAGGCTCAATCAGACCAGTTTGCTTATCTCACTGCTTGAACTAAGCTAGTTAATTTTGTCTTAAGCACATTTTAGAGCCCTCATTTTATCCTGTTTGCCAGCAGAACTCTAAAAGGGCTGTAATCTCTCCAGCAGAGAGATGTTAGCAGATTACTGGTGGGATAATAATACTTTAATTTAGCGAAGCTCTCTGCAGAATGTGAATGGGTATCAGTAACCTCATTTTCTGCTAAGAACATAGTTGTAGTTTGTGTTTTGGTTTATCTGTCTGTGCCCATGGCGTGGTAGACCTTTTATTCTGTATGGCGTGGATTTTTATGGTGGATTTTGTTTCATAGGAACTTGATAACGGAGATTCTCATGCAACTGGGTATGTATTCAAAGGATTTAGAAATATTTAACTTAACTCCCTTCTTAAAGTTCTGTGCTCCACTCTGAATTTAATTAATACTGCATTTCATATTTTGGCTCTGAAACATAGAGAAAACCTCAGAATTTCTTGAAACTCTCAAAATGATGTGGTGAAAATTCCTTCTTCAGTACAACTCTTATGGTTAGTGCCACCATTCAGGAAAACAAGATTTATCAGGCATAAACTTAAAGAAATCACCTTAATACTTCTGTTAACACAGAATGTGGATTTGTAGCACATGTACATGCTGTTGCAGTCTGCTGATTTTCAGTATTCACTATGGTAATGTCAAAATATTTTCTTCTTTTCATAACATAAACAGTATTTCTAGATTGTGTACTCCTGTAGCCTATGTAATACCTTACTTGTAAGTTGTAACTTTGTTTAATTCAGCCTGACTTTTTTGATCAGGGAAAATGAAGTTCTCTTTGAAGCACAGACTTCACGATACTTGAATGAATTTGATGAGGTTGCAAGGCTAGGAGAAGGAGGTTATGGTAAAGTATACAAGGTATTCCTTACTGTTTATAACTGATCAGTGTATATCTAGGTTTTCTTTGAAATTTAGAGCTACTGTTTTGGCTGTTTTGTTTATTTTTCTAATAGAAAAACAAAAATACTCATTTTCTGATAGAACAAGTGCAAACCTGCACGTGTGAAGGATGTTGGCATTCCATTTCAAAAGATGCTCAGTTGTGGTTTCTGTTCTCTGTTTGTCACATCAGATGTTTTACTTTGTTATTTTTATGTTTTTAAAGTGAATGAAAACTCTATTTCTTGTGTGAAGTATTGTGATATATTGACTTAAAACAGCCACAGGAACTGATTAGTCTGCACACCCCAATGTTCCAGTTGTGGCTGCTTGAAATAAAACAGCCTTACTATGAATGTAAACTGTCCAACCCACTGTTGAATTGTATTAAATACTTGAAGCATATGGCCAGCCTAAGGTTCCCCATGGTGGTATATGCCATATGTAAATGACAGTTGTTGTCTCACAGATTTATTAGAACCTTTAATTGGCCTTTTTTTGGGATGTCAAGATAGCTGTAAAGCTGTTTATTTCACAAAGGTTTCATTAGATATTTGCAATCCTGAAAGAAGGCAAAAGTAGAGTATCCTTATCTTAGACAGCTGGGGCCTAATCCCAGTTTCATTCTCGCATATGGGTGAAGGGTTATCTGAATGGAATGGAAGAAATAATTTTTAGAAAATAGTTGATTCTAAAGGACTTAATAATTCATTAATCTAAACACATTAACATCTAATTCTGTCCTATTGCAATTGTTTTCAGGTCAGAAACAAGTTAGATGGTCAGTTCTATGCTATTAAAAAAATTAACATTAAGAAGGCTACAAGAAGAGATTGCATGAAGGTATTCTTTTTCTTATGTTTCATCTCTGGTTTAACTCCCTGTCTACTCTAGCTGATTCTGATTTAATTTAGTAATGCAGATAATATTTCCCAAAACATCAAAAACATTAATAACATTTTTTATGCATTCGGAATTTCTGAAGATTTGATCCTATCAATACCTAGTAGAAAAAAGTAAATGAGAGGTACGTAAGTTGGTTAAAAGAAGCATGTTACTAACTTGAATTTGATCATCTCTGCAATTACAAAGATCATAATTTATTTTAAAGGTTCCAGATTTTCTCCACTACTGTAATAATTTTATCTGTTCTTTCTCAGAAACTTATTTTTTGTTATCTTTTGGCTTTACTAAGCACTCAGAATAAAGGACAGTCAGACTGTTTCTTTTTGGTCTTCTTAGGTGCTACGAGAAGTGAAAGTGCTGGCTGGGCTGCAGCATCCTAATATTGTAGGCTATCACACAGCTTGGATGGAACAAGTTCAAACAGTACGCCCAAAAGGAAAGTACAGTATATTGTGTAATTCTTGCTCGCATCCTGCTTATAACCTCTGTACTGTTATTTGCAGGAGAGTGTTACTTCTCTGATAAAATAACTATTTTCCCCCTCCTTAAAACAACCAAAAAAAGCAAACTATAGGTGACCACTAGGTCTTCATGTCCCTCTTTGCACTTCAATCTCTTGCCTAGTAACTAATCCGTTACTTAATGATAAATTTGGAACTGTGGAAGTATTAGCTTCACTTCTGGTAATATATGAAGAGGATTTTAAAGTTTGTGAGGTTCAGTGGAATGCAATGAAGACCTTTTAATGCAAAAAGTAGTGATTTGACAAGGAGAAGAATGAATACTAGGGATGAGCCACTTCAGATATTGGGGGAAAAGTGATGACTAGGAGAAAAAAACCCACAGTTTTGCTACCATGTTTTGAAATGTCAGAGTTGTAGCAAAACTAGGATAAATTTCTCACTATGCTTCTCTTCCTATTTGGAAAAGAGTTTAGAAAAACTGAAAGAACCTGTAAATAAATAATGGCAAAAAAAGAAGATTCCCTCTTATTTTGCATTCCACAGGAGAGTTTTTAAATTTGATGAATTGCGTTTCATAGTTCTGCAGTGACAGAGCAATCTGTTTTTTTCTAGTATCAGCTACTGTCTGTAACTCTTGAGAATTTATCTACTTTTGTATTAATTTTGCACCTTCTTCCTTGCCCCCCCCCTTTTTTTTTTCTTCAGTTTCTCTGTTCTCAGCTCTTCCCACACTTTGGTCCTTTTGTAATCCTAATCCATTGGTCCCTTCCTTTCTTGTCCTTTTCCGGAATGCCTTTATCAGTTAAATCTTCTGATCCTCTCTTAGTGGGAGGTTTGCTTATGCTTTATACAACTTTATTGCCCAGTCAGCTATAGGCACAAAAAATGCATAGGAGGTTGACAGTATAGTAAAACAGACAAGACTTTTTAACCGATGATACTGAGAATCTTGAAGGATGCAACTTCTTAGTTCTAGGAATACTTCACAAGTATTTAATGGCGATAATGTAAGTACATAAGTAGATCTATAGGTAGGTCCTGTGGTTTTACAACTTAAAGATTTTCCTTGGCTTACAAGATTGGTGTTTCATATTTGCATCTGTGTGCTAAAACAAACTGCTTTTTCACATAAATATACAATTTTAATGAAAATGATTTTAAAAATATTAAGTGTCTTCAAAACAACAGCAGGGTTATGCAAAGGACAGTGCCTTGTGGAGTTGCTTCTTTAACTGTATATTACCATATACATTATAAGCCCTTATTTTGAACAGGCTAACTTGTTAAAGGTGAAGTCTAGGTGAATATCTGAGAGAGCCCAGTACATCCCTTTCAGTGACCTTGTACAACATGTATTCTCTTTTCATTTAAAGAAAAACAAAAAACATATTAGGGTTGCTTCTTAGTAGACTAACAAGCACCTTTTGCAGCAGCAGAAATAGAGAAAAAGATATCTACAGATAATGAAGTTAAATTCAGTAAGATGCTGTAGCTTAAATGTTAATTTGTAGTAAATGTATGCATGCTTTGTTTTGTAAAATACCATATTTATGTTTTCGTCCAATAGATAAAACAATAATGGAGTTGCAGCCATTATCTTTGGAGCAAGAGAATAGCAAGTAAGTATTATAAATCTCAATGATCACAGTGATTTGGCTTTAACATAAGGCTTCTTTTAAAGTAACATTAAAAGAGTACAGAATTTGGCATATATCACACAAGCTTTTTTTGCTTCCAAATTATAACCCCAAAGAGTCTTAATTATCCTTGTCATTGTTTCTCTTCTTGTTGTGTAAGCTGAAGAATATTACTGGATACTTTTACCTTCTTTGGACCTCTCAGTTTCTGAGTGCCTGGATGTAGTAGTACTGGGCTTCCAGTTTACTTCAAAAGTTCTGTGACAATCAACAACACTGATTAGTACTATGGAGTCTTACTAGAGTGATGGGGCCTTCTGTTTCTCAGAAGCGTTGATTAGCCCTTTCAGTAAGGAGATGGAGTCCTATGACAAATACAGTGTAACTTCCTAAGTTTAAAGGAATGGAGACACATCATACTTCTGTCCAGTGAATTCTGTGACCTAGGACTGTATGTATTATGAGCTGTCTGTCTGGGTCAGCTGTCAGAAACCCCTGCTGGGGGAAGGTGTTAAAAAGGCTGGAGCCTACACTGCCAATTCTGTAATCCTAAAGTTTTATATGGGGAAGCAGCTGAACTCTTACTCTGGAATGCAGTTTGCAATTAAAAAAAAAAAAGTTTTCAGAATGTTGTATCATAAATAGATGGTATAAAACTGTGTACATATTTTGATTTCTCTCCCTTTATTATTTTCAGTGATCACCGTCACATTCACAGTGTGGAAAGTGGTAGTTCAATTATCTTTGCTGACCTTACTTCACAAGAAAAGAATTCCTGTGACAGTACCAGTCTTAAAAATCTGGGCAGTGTATCAGTGCAGAATATGCATGTATGGAATGATTTTACAAACAGCAATAGTAAAGAGTGTATGAATCCAAATAAATGTGAATCATCCGTAGAATTACAAAAAAGCTCTGTAAGTAGTGTTAGCAGTAGATCAACTGATGTGAAAAATCGTTCAGCATTGGGACCTCATTCTAGTCTGGGGCAAGATTCTAGCACTGGAAGTAAGTCCTGCACTGAAGAATGCTCCAAGAACGATGTAGCTCTCTGTGGGGAGTTTGAGGTAAATACAGTTCTCTTTAAACATACTTAACTGCTGCGTAATTTAATGATGTTTGTAAAGTAGAGTTTGGTACACAGAGGAATAATTTATTGTGATACATTCAAAAAACATAAATGACTGCTATTAGAGCTATTAGAATACAGAGAATTTTTACTTAAATGGGTAACACCATTACAAGGAAGCTGACCAGAGGAGCTGGCAAAACTCAGCATACAAGAAAGTTTCCATGTGTTAGTCATCTTGGGTCCTTTCAAAGTACCTACATGAATAAAAAGTACTACTTCTGCATAAAAAAAACCCATCACACTTGAAAATCTTCAGCATTCAGTAATGATGGCTAATTCAGGTATTATTGATGAAAGTGTCTAGGTATGTGATACGGTGCTTGTACAGTGTAGGATTTTACGTTAAAAAGAGAGAAGCAGATTTGGGCAGGGGACCACCGCTCTTAAACTTTGCTTCTTAAACTTTGTTGGCATTCATACCTCTGAGATGTTTTCCATCACACAGCCAGCTCTGGAATGCTTCAAGCTTTTGCTATCATTTGGAGTACCCTCTTGCAAGAAATAGAAGATTGAAGAGGTTGAAATTTTTTGCTATTTTATATTAATTTATACTATTTTCTTAAGCCAGAATGAGCCTCTGTTCAGTATGTCTAGAAGCTTTAAAACTCTAATTTGAATCTTAAGGGACGTAGCTGGCTGTTTTGTTAGCTTTTATCATATAACAATTGTTAAAATCTGAGGAACAAGCAAGCAAAAAAACCCCCAAACCTTTAGCATTGTTGCATCTGCAGTACATTTGTAATACTGTATTCAATGTCACTTTGATATGTCACTTTTTTTTTTTTAGTTTAATAAATTTTGGTTTTATTAGCTTTAAAGAAAATAACTAAGGAAATACTGTTCGTATTTCAGTGTCAAAATCTTGGACCATTGTTTTTCTGTTAGGTGGACTATCGTTTGATGCTTCATATACAAATGCAACTGTGTGAATTATGCTTGCGGGATTGGATTGTTGACCGTAATAAAAGATGCAATGAGAGAACAGATGAAACTTCCAGTAAGATTCATCACTGTCTTAAAAATTAACTTACTCGTTATAAAGCAACTATTTATTTTTTCCTAATTAGAAGTCCACTTGCCTGATTTTATGTTTTACTTCCGCTTGTAATACGGATCTTCTTCATGAGGTTATTTACTCACTTAATCAAATAGCAGCTAGTATTGAATCTTTGTATGATAGGTGTTGGTAAAAGAGATTTAAGTTCATGATTTTTAGACAAGTCTTCAAAAAAGAGTGAGTGTATACCTGTATGCCTGAAGCATAGTTGTTACCGGGAGAGATCAGTGCCTGGGCAATGCTGCTTATTAGGAATAGAGTTTTTTATTGACAGAATTTGCTTTTTCTCAGTAAGCTGTTTAAATAATTTAAATTTTGCTTTGGCAGTAGTCTTGCTGCTACAAAATTGAGCTCTTCACAGGCTAATTTATCTGCTGTGGAAAATATACATACATCTTTTGTTCCAGACAGGTAACAACATACTTAAAAGCTTTTAAGTTTGTTCTTAACTATCAAAGTTCCTGTGCAGGCTAATTTGTCATTGGTCTAAAGAATCTAACAATTACTTTGCTTGAGAGTTCGCACGCCCTGATACCAAGTCATCTTCAATAAATGTTAACAGTTGGAAGAACGAGTCTAATGCTCTTAAAGCATTAGAGACATGTTCCTTTCTCTGGGGTGGTTGTATAAAAAAAGCATATGCTTAACAGATTGTAAGATATGAACTGTATGATTAATGTTTAATCTTAGTTTTAATCACTATTAAGATAAATCTGTTGTTCTCTTCAGTCATGGAGTCAGGTTTATCAGCTAACTGTTAGCTGACTTCCACTAGTCTCTCCTGTAATCATAGTCTTTTAGCTTTCATAAGCTAAAAGATGATGTTCCTCGTCAGGGAATGACAGAATTATTAAGGCATTTGACCTTGCAAAATGCCATTTTCACAGGCAACAGGAGAGGAAATGTGGATGCTATCATAGGTTAGACATTAAGAAACAGAAGCCCAAGTAGGAGTAAATGGTGAGTGTGCAAAATGGCAACAGACATGTTAGATCTGGGTCGTTAAGAGTAGGAAGACAATGTAGTTTAATAAAATAATAATGTGGGAAATGGCAAAAAACAAGGAGATGGTCAGTTTATTTAGGACAGCTACAGACAGAGGAGATTTGGGAATTTCAGAGGGTAGCACAACAGCAGGAAGATTAGGATCCAAAAATGAAGGGTGCAAATCAATACAGAAAACATGTCATTATGTAAATTAGTATGATTTTATCTGGAACCGTATTTTTCATTCTGATTCAGCACTTCCATGGAAGTAAAGAACTTGTAATAATCAAATAACTATCTGATGGGGTTTAGAGGAATCTTTTCAGGCAGACATATGTTCATGTCCCCCGAACTTTTCTTTTTGGAATTTTGAGGTCAGTGACTTTTTGCTGTTTCAAAAATACTATCTCAGGAGAAGCATGGGAAATTCCATTTTTTAAACTATGCTCATTTTGTTAAAAATCTCTTCCATACAATAAATAAACAGAATTCAACAAGACATACCACCGTAAACTTTTATAACTCAGTAACATTAGCTGAAATAATTCCAATTTTAAATTGTTTTAAGGTCCATACCATCTTGTGGATGTCTGCTGGACAATGAAAATTTTTCAAGAGTTATTAGAAGGAGTGTGCTATATCCACAGCATGGGAGTGATGCATCGAGACATTAAAGTAAGTTCATCAAATTATTACTACAGGTAGAAGAAAACAAAGGTAAGGGAGAAAGCACCTTCATAGTTAAATTTGAGATGACCTGGTCCCTTAAGAATTTAGCTGTGTTACATATGAAAAAATACGTTGTCTCCTTTATACCAGTACCATACTTTTTTTACTATAAGCATAGTACTAGATTACATTGACTTACAAGTGAATTATGATTAAGCTCTGGAAATGTTTTCTCCTTTGTGAAGCCATTTTCTTCTCCTAAATAGGGATGGTCAGATTGGTTTAGTTCTGTCTTTGTCTTTCCTTAACCAGGGTAAGACCTAAATTACCTAATTAACTAAAAAAAATTATTTTAGTTAATTATAAAAATCAACAAAGCCCCTTGACTACACTTCAGTTTGCTATCAGCATATCAGTTAGCTTTTGAAAATATGTTCAAGTTATAGTTAACTTCTTTAAAAAAAAAAATCCCTCAGTTGCAAATAATCACTGTCTTTCAAAATAGTTGCTGTCTCCTCTAAGGGACTGAAATTGTAGGTGATGTTAGTGACTGAATGAAAAGTTTTGGTTTCATTCCTATGAAAAGTAACAAAGAACAGACTTTAAAAATGAACCTGCCCTGTATATGTTCCTGTGAAGTTTTTTTGGAACTCTAGTCATGAGAATAGTTTTGACTTACTGGCTGGCTTAAATGCAACGCATAGGTAGATAGATCTTACTTCCTCCTCCCTTAAACTGATAGACTTGAATAGCAAGGAAGTGAACGTGCGTTTTCCTACTCTGCTTTCCACAGAGGTTCTCTGTATCTGTTACGATAGCTAGATGAGGAAATTAGTGTAAAAATAATCTTGATTATTAAAACTCCACATGTGGAAACTTGGAACTACTTCAGAACACACACTCTTCGTTCTGGATTAATTTTAATTTTTCTGCCGACTGTTTCAGGGTCAGCAATTTTTCAGTTTGCTTTCCTGTTTAGCATCATCATGGCCTTATTGTCCAAAGTCCTGGTAGTTGTATAAAGAATTCAATACTGGGAGCCTGTTTTTGAGCCAGTGCTCGTTGTTTTCACCATTCTTCTAATGGTGATTTTGTGGATATCTTGCAGAGACAGTAATTTCCATGATAATGTTATAAGGTCTTCAGCATTTGAAATTCTGAGAAGTCCAGTGGGTGGGTGTCCTTGATTATCTCTACTTCAGTGGATATGAGAAACCTAGCAACCTGTTCAACAGTGCTGTATCTTTTAAATTTGATGTGCATTGAAGAAATGAAGAGAGTGGGGATTGCCCATCTCCTGTTAAACTGTTCATGTCTGATTTATACTCTAACAGAAGATCAGCTGTTTCCTTTCTGCCACCTGAGCAGGCCTCATGAATAGCTGCTTGTCCTTCGTGATCTTGGGTATTTATGTTGGTTCTGTTACTTAATAGTAAATGGATCCAATCTGTGTTGACACCTAAAATTCTGCTTGCTTTAGACGATGCTGTGCACACTGCAACATGAGGGCAGTTCTTCCACAGGTTGGACTGGCAAAGTTAATATTTGCTCCAGAGGTGATTAAAGTTACTGTTACCTCTGTTTTTAATGACCCTGCAGCTACGTGAAGAAGTGTCCAGCCAGACTTGTCAATGTCCTTCAAGTTAATACTCAAAAAGAATGGGTATAGGTGGAAAGGCATTATCAGACTGTTTGCCTAAACATAGAAGACCATCATATTTGTAATTACTTATTTCAGGACTTGTCTGATGTTTCACATTTTGCAAGATACAGAGACACTTTTCTGTACTATGCTGTGAAGTTGGTTGATTTCTCTGAAATTTGTCTGAAATGGAGGTCCCAGCTGTAAGTACTAGGCAAATTTAGTGGAAGTTGAAGTGCTGTGTAGTGTCTTGTTATTTCTGTAATTTCTTTTTATTAAGATAAAATTATTTAGACTAAATCTTCTGGACTGGTAGGGTGTAATACAGTAACAGGTCCCAAAACTTCAGTTGTCAGAACAAATTTTATGAGTTGCTGTGACCTGACAGAAGCTTGGTCATTAACTTTTGTTTGCTAACCACAGCTTCTTTGTGCCCAGCAGGAATGCATAAGATGGTGTTATGCCTTCAGTTCTTCTGTTTCTTATTTTATAGCATGAGAAATGAGTCATCATAGTTCAGGTTCGGGCCAGTGAAGCTCACAGAAGTGTAAGCAAGCAGAAGTTCCTTCTCATCTGTACATACAGACGTTATCTGGCAGTGCTTGGGCCTCTAGATTATAAAATCATAGAATGGTTTGGAAGGGACCTTTAAGGATCATCTAGTCCAACCCCCCGGCTATGGGCAGGGATACCTTCCACTAGACCAGGTTGCTCAAAGCCCCATCCAACCTGGCCTTGAACACTTCCAGGGATGGGGCATCCACAACTTCTCTGGGCAACGTGTTCCAGTGCCTCACCACCCTCACTATAAAAAATGTATTCTTTATATCCAGTCTAAATCTACTCTCTTTCAGTTTAAAACTGTTGCCCCTTGTCCTGCCATTACTGGCTCTGGTGAAAGTCTCTGTTTTTTTTATAAGCCCCCATTATATATTGAAAGGCTGCAGTAAGGTCTCCTTGGAGGCTTTTACCAGGCTGAACACCCTCAAGTCTTTCAGCCTTTCTTCATAGGAGAGATGTTCCAGCCCACAGATCATTTTTGTCGCTGCCTCTAGACCTGCTCTGACAGGTCCACGTCTTTCCTGTGCTAAGGGCTCCAGAGCTGGATGCAGTACTGCAGGTGGGGCTTCATGAGAGTGGAGTAGAGGGGAGAATCTCCTCCCTCAACCTGCTGGCCACACTTCTTTTTATGCAGCCCGGGCAAGCACACATTGCCAACTTATATCTAATTTTTCATCCACCAGTATCCCCAAGCCCTTCTCTGCAGGGCTGTTTGCAGTGCAAGTAGTTTATTCAGCAGTTACTGTTGTGTGTCTGAGTCAAGAGATACTACTTCTAGTTATGGTTTCTGTTTATATTCAGCAAAACAAAATTCATACTCAAAATTATCAATAGATATGATTCTGTCATATGTTGTATTAAGTCAGGTATATTATCATTTGAGGGAAACAAATTTATGTGATTTGCTTGAACTATATGTAGCATCTTACTTAATAGACATTTATGGATATTTCTAGAATTCATCTTTTTTTAAATTCGTGTTAATTAGCCACCCTGCAGCAATGTCTCCACGGAGTTCAACTGTGCCATGAGTGTGGATGAATGGCCCTAGTTTTGACTTCCCACAATAATTTAATTCAGTATCACCTATTTAATTTATTGGAAGAAACACCAAATAGTGTTCGTACTCACTTTTCCCATTCCATATGTGATTTAATAGATGTTTTAAACTTAAGTTTGTCTTGTGTTTTATATTTAGTTATTCCTTGAATAGAAGCCATTCCAAATTTTCAGCATTATGTCACCCATCTATACACAATTTTACAGTTCTCTTCTGTGCTTTTTGAGATGGGAGACTCAGAACTGTAGACAGTAGTGAAGATGTCAGTGTATTAATTCATATGGTATCACAGTGTTTTCTTCTTTACCAATTATTGGGGGTGAGAGGGAGGTAATGTACTGTTTTGTTTATGGACTGCTATTGAGCATTTTTAGAGCTCCCTGTTACCATGCTTAAGCCATAACAGTCAACTTTGATGACTGTCATGTAGTTAAAATTGTGACTGTTTTTTCCTTCATTTATATTTTCATGTTTATTTGCTCGGAATTCCTTTTGTCATTATACTTCCTGCAAGATCCTTCCAGTTCTTTGCATTCAGACCTCATCTTGATTTCTCTAAATAATGTAATACTGCCAGTAAACTTTGTCATCTCACCATTCACCCCTGCTTTTCTACCCATTTACAAGTACATTGTTCAGCATAGTTCTCAGCACAGATTCATACAAGAATCGGTTGACGATAGCCTTCACTGTGAAAGCTGACCATTTATCCCTATCCTTTAATCTTTAAACTAGTTATCTATGTGGGGACCTTCCCTCTTTTGTTATTCAAAAAAAAAAGGTTAAGATTTCTTAATCTAAAAGTATTTTTAGTCACAAATTATAATCCTGATCAAATGATTACCCAGAGGAGCAGCAGGTCTATGGAGCTGGAAGGGTCCTTCCAAGCACTCACTGTTTCAGTGACAGGGTGATCAGCTAGTAAAGCTTTAACAGTGCTACTGTCGTCTTCCGTTATTACCTCATATAGCTTTTCATGGCATTAATTTTATTTCCTCTGCCTACAGGAAAACACAGAGGCAGGCCTACAGGCTCCTTTGACTATGTTACTCTTAGACAAGGGAATTGACATTTTTGTAATAAAAATCCATAATCAGAGAGAAGAGGATTTCGAATCTGGCACTTGAACAGTGTTGTTCTTTGAGTTGTTGCAGGATTTCTGGTTCTAGAATAGCTTTGAAGTAACCACATTATTCAGTACATTTAAAAAGTACTATAAAGCAAGCAAAAGTTTAAGAATGGAAAAAAAAGGCTTAAGTTGCCTTTGCTTTCTTGCTAGTGCTAATTTCTGTTTAGTAGGAAAAAAACCTGTGCTAAGCAATAATGCTTTCACTTCTCACTCAAACGTACCTAAGCTCAGAAACCTTGTGATATAGACAAAGTAAACCCAGTAATTTCATATTTCATTTTATCTGGCAGGTATGTCTTTTTTTTCTAGATACATAATGCTAGCATTTCTCCTCCTTAGTGGTCCTAAAGCCAAAATACATGGACAAAACTATTTCAGTTTTTCTAGTCAGTGCTCTCTACTCAAGTCTCTCATCATTTTTTTTTTTCACAGCAACTTCCCAGAACCATGTAGTATATTGCAGCTGTATAGAAAAGTACATTCTGTTTTACATTATGTCTAGCCCAAAGATGGTATTTAGTCCTCCTTCCTGCTACATCAATTGGTCTAATTTGCTGTCTGTTCTTGCCTGTTCCTGTTAACATTACTGTTCGGCACATTTCCCATTTTCTGCTGAAAAAAAACCCAAACCTTTGTCTTTCCACTAAATCTTTTGGTTTTCCTGTTTTGCTTTTCTTCCTTTTTCTAGATCCTTCATGTGTGGTCTTTTTGCCCAAATGGTCTTGCTAACACATGATTTGGTATCACCTATGACTATTCTTTCCCTCTCACTAATGAAAGTCGTAAATAATTATTATCTTACACCTGTGAAACACTGGATTTTATACACTTTTAAACAGCTGAAATTTCATAACTCTTTATATAGATATATTTTAGATTTTGTACTGTCTTGTTTTGTAGCCCAGAAATATCTTTCTACATGGATCAGATCATCATGTAAAAATAGGAGACTTTGGATTAGCCTGTAAAGACCTACTTTGGGATGAGGCAGACCAGTGGTTCAAGACAGAAAGGATAAATGGTAAGAGAAAAAAGCTTAGTGGGGTTTCTTTGATATTAAAACTATGCAATATTAAATTCTTAAGTGAAATGGTAACAATGTAACACTAGCTGAGTAAGTCTAAATTGTCTTTTTAAAGGACTGACATCAGGTGTGGGGACTTGTCTCTATGCCTCACCAGAACAACTGCAGGGATCTCACTATGATTTCAAGGTAAGGGGTATTTTTTTTTCTATTTATTAATGATAGATAATAGGAATAAAACAAGCCCTTCAGTAGGTAAATACATCGTATTTGGTAAATACATAAATATTCCTCCTCCTGTTACTCCTAATGTTTTTGTTGAAATATAGATTTCAACTTTGCCTTCTAGTTTGCTACTAATGCAAAAACTATGCATGTTCCTAAGATCATCTTGAGGAATCTATAGAGATTGGAATTTGTGTTCCTTTAGTGTCATGATACTTTTCGTATCATTATAAAACTTCACTGCCATGAAACTTTTTCACATTATGAATTTTTAATGAGAAAAAGAAACCTAGTAATTAAAAATACCAATTATCCCAGAACTTTTTCTTCGCCCCATTACCAGTCAGACATGTACAGCATGGGTGTCATCCTGCTAGAACTCTTCCAACCGTTTGGAACAGAAATGGAAAGAGCAAAAGTTCTTACACATTTAAGGAATGGCCAAATTCCTCACACTTTCTATAAAAAATGGCCTATTCAAGCCAAGTATGTGAAACTCCTCACCAGTCAGAGATCTACAGAAAGACCAACTGCTGCTCAGCTGCGTGAAAGTGAACTATTTCATACCGCAGAACATGTAAGTTATGCTAATGACGTCAACCTTTATAGGATAAAAAAAACATAAGAAGGAAATGCCCTGTTTCCCTGCATTATGGGGTTTTTGGTTTTTTAACTTAACAGGATTCTGTGATTGAGACTTCCCCCCCCCCGATTACAGTATTTAGCCCACTGTATCATTGTTTCTGGTGAATCGAGATAGGTGGTCATTAAGTATAGGTAACTTAATGAAGACTAGATAGTTGATTTACATACACCTTGAGGTATTTTTATAGGTCAGAAAAGTTTTTGAAACTTTTCATCAGCTCTGCAGAATCTTTTTATCATTTTCCCTTTCCTTGCTGTACTTTGTGGATTAAATTGTAGTATCAAATAGGCAGAATAGCTGTGGAGCTGCAGAATGTGTCTGTAGTGGATTACAGATACAATTCAAATAGGCTTTATCCTTCCCTGTCTACAAATGAAGTAAACTGGCTTTCATTTTCAGGTTATTTCTAACCTACAGCAGAAGGTGAGACAGCAAGAGGAAGAAATAGAGAAACTGAGAGAGAGAATAAGACTGCTTTCTGAAGAACAAGATGAACACATGAGTCTAGGCTCTCCTGTTTAAGTGCAGGAACGACTAACCTCTATTGTACACTAAGTTTACATAAAATGTTTCTTTTTTTACATAAAACTAGGTCAATGCATTTTGATTTTCCTGTCTGTTCTTAAAAGGTATTCATCTTTTTGTCTTAGTTCAGGAGTCTCCAGTCAACAGAAGAGACTTATGTTGCACTTAGCCTCAGCACAGTTTAACTTGTGTAAATAAGCATTTGGATTACAGGGAGAAATACAAGGAAAAATTAAAAGTGCAGCTTGTATTTATGTAGAACTACTTTAGATACCTTATAATCATTAAACACACATGTATGTTATGCATCAGGTCACACACAAAAAGTAGCTGTTATGTTTTTATTGATTGCAGAATGCTGTCCAACTGTAGTACTTGAACAGATCTCAGAAAGGACTCAAACCACTATAGCAGGCATGAGGTGGAATAAGACTAAAATTACATCGTTATGAAGAGTACAGGCTTACTTCAGTAGCTTCATAACAGAGCTGAAAGGTGCCAAGTTCTCACATGACTTCATCCATTTTTGCACGTTGGCTGGGGCAGCATTTGCACTACCTGTCTGCTGAAGCGCACACCATGCAACAATGTCTGCTACCGTGAGCTCATTTCCCACCAGCCATGACGTCTTGCCCAGGGCAGCATTCATAGCACGCAAGACTGCTCCTTTCTCCTTACTGCTGCCTTCTTTTAGCTGGAAGATGGCTGTATCAACCCAGCTGTCAATCAGTGTTGAAGTAACTGCATTGTACTTCTGGCCACACAGGGAAAAGAGGAATCTAGCAATGTTCCCTTCTCCTTCAATAGGGCACATGGTTTGAATGCTGAACTTCATCTGGGGTTTCGGAACTGAAATTAAGGAAAGAAAAGAAAAAAAAAAGTGAAGACCACATGGTAGAGAAGTTAAGTGTAATGGTAATTTTATGATGTATTTTATTTGTGATGCCAGCAACACTGTAACATCATTAGCCTCATGAACAATTTTCAGTTTTCTTAGTCCAAATACTTAGACTAAGGCAGGAATCTGGGATAAAGATACCACTTTTTACCAACTTCAGCCCAATCTCACACCACATTTCTATTCTAGCTAATTTACTTGTAGAAACTTAAAGACACTTCTATAAAAAAAAAATCCTGTGGGTACAACCAACCATGTAAATGCCACGTGTATTTTAATAGCAGTAACCACAAACAAGAACCTTCCTCCTCTGTCTCCCATCATTGCTCACAGCTATAAAAAGAGAGCAAAAATGTTACCTGCAGTACATATCCACTGTGTGTCAGCACGACAACACCAAAGCATCTGTTGTCAAGGTTTTATAGCACAGCTTTCATTTTCTCACCTATTGTAAAATAGCAATCTACAAGATAATTTCATTCTTACCATCCTTCCAAATAAGAGTAAAGCCCAACTGATATTCATGACGTGGTTGCTTCTTAGTCTGCTCTCCAAAGCATTTCAAGAGGTTTTCTGGCACATTCTTCACCGATGAATGTGTGTGAACAGCTGACAATACTTTATAGCGTTCACAAAGCAGACGGTGTAGTACTAATAGTGACAGCAGAGGCACAGAAGGATTTGCATTGATTACAATATCTTTCAGGGCACCATAATCCTGAATGGAAAGTAAGACATTTGGCAGGTAAGACACATTCCAGATCAGACTCTGAAGTAGTGAAGTTTTCATTTGACACCAAAGTGTACATAGCCATGCATGTGTATATCTGAAATTCTAGAAATACTCTAACAATTCAAGTTTGGACATTTAAAACTTGTTTAAACATCTTCCTTCCTCACAGTAGTAGAATTCAAGACCATGACTGAGGTAAATTTAGTCCAATCTGAAGCCAAAGTTAAAATTTCCAGTTAGTAAAATAGAAGAAACCAACTGCCATAATCTCAAAATTAAGCATTCTAGCTTGGATTTGTATCAAAGTGAGAATATATAGTATTTAGTATTTATAAATCTATCTATAATCTGGATGCCCAAAATGAAGCAGTAGCTATAGGTTGTTTGTAAGAATGAGACTTGTATATTGAGTTCTGAGCAACCCTGAAAATCTGAGAGGCAAGAAACTGTCTATATATACGCTCGGCTAAACTTACCTTTCCAAGCATCAAATCTAAATCTGCTCCATTCGTTGTCGAAGGAGAACAGTCATCAGTTTGAATGATATTAGTTACATCGAAGTCAGCATCTGGAGTTTGTATCATCTTTGAGAGGCCATCGACAGCACTTTTCAGTTCATACAAGCGTTTCAGAATCTCTTCCTGGCGGGATTCAAGTGCTTGAAGTGACGGGTCAGCCTCTTCCTATAGGAGAGGGAGAACCAAGGTCACATAAATGTTCACTCAGCTCAGTGTCAAAATAGCCCACAGCTCACTTGACAGAAAGTTTTGAAAGACAGTCAAATAACCGGAATGTCATGGAGTGTCATGCCTTATGTCTATTAGTTGTCACATCTCTCAGATCTTTCTGCTTAACCTATTTTTTTTTAACCACTAGCTACAGCAAATGCTGTAACATAAAAATCAGACCACAACCACAGAAATGTAAAGTTGACCGTGAAGTGCTGAATTAAAACCTGAAAAACCAAAGTTGGCTTGCCAGGATTCTCTTCAGCCCCAAAGAGCAGATGATAGAGTTTGTGTTGAGGCTGCCAGACAAGGCAACTTTTTGACAATTCAGGTAGCTAATAAAAGTAAAAAAACTCTGCAGGTTTAGATGGATGGGGATGATACGAAATCATTCTTTGTAGTCATTGTTTCAGAATCAGTTATTTTACGAGTCTCTTGTCGTACAATGCTACCTCTTTATAAGATGAAAAGTATGCTCCTGTGGGAGGTTTTAAATCTACAAGCTTACAATAATGTTAAAGAAAAATCTTTATATAGATAAGCCATTTCTAAGCATCCTGAAGGACTAACGAAACCCAACCTTAAGCATCCTGAAGAAGGATTAATGAAACCCACTATTGACCAAACTTCCAGTCTAATGGACAGAGGTAACAAGCAAGGTATCCAAGTGCTATCTCAATACCCACTTCCACAATATTCTGAAAGACATGGATACAAATCTTAACTGGCCATTACTCGTCTATTACACAATTCTATGAAATAAAAACCACTCTCAGAGGAGACTGGTAGTTAATGCTTTGCTGTTGCAGTGGGAGGGCATCTAAGTCAGCACTCTGGTGAAGTTCTGCCCCAAGTCCACTCCTACTCAGGATCTCCCCCAGCAACCCGGCTGAGGCCATAGCGAGCACTCGCTGGAAAGATGCGATGTCATCAAACTAAAAGCAGCCACAAGCACCCTGGAAAAATTCAAAGCATTCCTGACACTGCGGAGAGGCTGAAGTCAACTAGATTAATGTAACATAATATTTTGCATTTTTGCCTTATTTAAGAAAGAAGTAACTGCGACTAGAAAGAGAAGGTGTGCAGACAGCTAGTTCCTATCTCAACAGAAGGGAAAAAAAAAAAAAAAAAAAGAAGACCTGAGCCAGCAGAGCGATGATGCGGCAGGAAGAGACGCGGCCTGCTGGGACGCAGCCACCGACCCGAGGGCCTGCAAGGCCTCAGCTCGGCTGGGCACTCCAAGTACGGCCGTTTAAAAACCAAACCAGAGGGAGAAACGCACACGAGAGCCCAGAAAAGCCAAGCGGAGAAATACCCAAGGCTTTAAAAATGTAACAGGGAAATTCCTGAAGAAGCTGAGCCTATTTAACCCTCGAACGAGCCACTAGTAAGGGAGGAGCAGCAGCGCTCGCCTGTGCTACCGCACCCTTCTCCTGCGGGCTAGGGCGGCGGACGGCAGGGACCGCCCCGGGCCCCCCGCCCGGGGCCTTCCCCAACCCCGGCCCGGCCGGGGGCCCAGGGCCCGGCCCCGCCGCGGCCCCAGCTCCAGCGAGTCTTTCCCCGGCCAGGCGGCCCCGCCCGCCGTTCCCTCGCTCCTACCTGCGTCGGCGGCGACGCGGCGGGCGAGGGGCGGCAGTGGAGGTTGGGCAGGCGGTACATGCAGGTGGGCAGCTGCTCCGCCAGCACCTCCCGGCCCACCCTGTGGAACGGCCTGGCTTTGTACATGGGCATGGCGGCGCCCGCACGGCCGCTGCGCGCCCTCTCCTGGCCCACCGGCGGGCCCGCCCGGGGCGCCCATTGGGCCAGACGGGAGCACACCGCCTTACTGACTCTCCCGCGATCCAATGCACGCTGGCAGCTGCCGCACCGCCCCCTTGCCTTCTTTCTATTGGCCAGCGTGAGCGAGTCTCCATAGGGCAAAAGGTGCAGCTGCTGTTTCTGATTGGATGATCCTATTCTCCAATTGGTGTCCAGGGAGTTGAAAATTTGTGTCGGAGTGGCGGGCTCGTTTCTCCAGCGGCCAATGACTGAGCGGGGGCGGAGTCTGCGGGAGGGGGTTCTGAGGAGACGACGGCGCGCCCCGAAGGGGTCCCGATGGAGGCGGCTGCAGCCTGGTAAGCCCCGGCCCTCCCCGCGGCGGTGGGGGCTGCGCCTCGCCCGCGCTCCCCTGCCCAGGCCGCCCTTCCTCACGGGAGGCTCGGGGCCTCGTTCCCCCGCAGTGGGCCATGCCCTGGCCGCTGGCGCGGTTGCGGCCTCTTCGGCCGCCGCTGGCTTCTCGGTTCCCGCCTCCCCGCCCGGCTCGCTCGGGGAAGCCTGTGGGCGCTCCGCGTTTGGATGCGGCCGCCCGGGGTATCGGTGTTTTACCCCCCGCCTCGCCCCTGGTTGCTGGTTGCCCTCGCTTGAGAGGAACGGAGGAGTGAGGCGTGGCGAGGGGAGCCTTTACCCCCTGCTTCGCACTAGCATGTTGTTTCCTGTCCCTCCTCTCTTTCAAGCCTGCAGCCTGCCAAAGCCATCAAGCCCATCGACCGTAAGTCCGTTCATCGGATCTGTTCGGGACAGGTTGTACTGAATCTTGGCACTGCTGTGAAAGAGTTGGTGGAGAACAGCCTGGATGCTGGAGCTACCAACATTGGTAACCTTCTTTTCATCGTAATTTCATAAAGTTTCATAGACTTACAAAGTACTTTTTCCTCAAAACGGTGCATATCAACAGGTCTGTGTAAATACTTACTATTTGGGCCAAACAGGTTTGCAGTGATTTTTACACCTCAAATAAATAAAGCATTTTGATTCCCAGGCTCTAGCTGGGCTCCTAGAAGCATGTGATTTTGTCTGTTACTCTATTTGTAGCCCTTTTTGCCACTAAAAAAGGTACGTGGCCTGTACAGCAGTAGGGATTAGGCCCTGCTGACCGATGGCCTCAGGCTAGCAGACAGTTAGGGCAGGGTTGTGGTTTCCAGAGCTGCCAGGATGATAGCTGTTACCCCTGGGAAAACTTCTGTTCAGTCAAATGTGCAAGGAGGCTGAACTATCTGCAAGTACAGGCTGGTTTGCATTAGATTGCCCTAACTTTTGACAGTTACGAGGATTTTTTTGTTGTTCAAACTTGACATGGAAAACTTACCTAGTAAAGTTGCTTCAAGTACAAAATTAATACTGAATACTGTGTATGAACATACAGAATTAAAAGACTTTATCATTCAATCTTGTAGATATAAAACTTAAAGATCATGGAGTAGAACTGATAGAGGTTTCAGATAACGGAGTTGGAGTGGAAGAGGAAAACTTTGAAGGGTTGAGTAAGTTAAACATTTTTCATAATTTATATTTGAACATTTTTGAAGCATATTTTGAGCGAGAAAGCTGCTTTTTGATCAGATTTCCTAAGTTTAATAATTTTTAGTGGATACTTAGCTTTTACATAATGTGTGCAAGACGGGCAAAACTCAAGTGAGCCTCTTGTAGTGCTGTTGTGGTTGTAGTTTTTGTAGCTCGTAAGTAGTCTTTGATTTGATTGCTTATTTAAGTGGAACAAAGAATAGAAATAATTATACAAGAGAAAGTCCTATAAATGTTCATTTAGATTCATTCATGTTGAGTCATCAGTCATTGTTGAAGGAGTCAAGCTTTGTGAAGGTCTCTGCTTTTGAGAGGTGAATTATAAACTTGAATATTTGCTGAAAATGAGCTGGCATTGCACGCCTGACTGTCAAATTTTCCATTTGCTAGTTTTAAATTGCACAAAATGGGAGCAGAAACAATACTGTGTGATAAATGTAACTAGCCATTGCAACAGAAATACCCACGTTTCTTTTTTCATAATAATGACTAGGGACCCCTTTCACCGTAAGTTATTACTCAGTAACTTTGTGTGTTCGCAGCATGTATGTGGTACATCAGAAACTCTTTCTCCTACTGTTCCAGGACAGGAAAAGTTCAGTGGTGCTGCTACTAAGTCAGTTTGTTACCTGGTGACTAATGCTGCACTGACTGCATAGACCAAGTCCTCCTCAGCCGTGGTTATAGTGGAATAGGCTTATGCCTGTCCACTGTATACTGTGCACAGCACAGCACTGCAGTTGTTTTCTTGCAGGGCAAAATCTGTGACAGTACCTCAGTAGCAGAGGCAGGTACTGTGTACAGCTCTGGGGCACCTTGTAATGCATATACCAATAATGTTGTATGAATTTGGGGTGTAAGCATGGAATAGCAGGTGTATCTGAGGATTTTAAAGAGATCTTGCTTATAGGAAAAGGGGAAAGGAAACATTAAGTATTTAATATTTTGTCTCTAATAATTTTGTAAAATACAATGAATAATACTTCTTCTTGATATGCATGCAAAATCCACTTGCATAGACCAATGTCACTTTGAAGTGAAATATATATTTTAAATATCTTTTTCCAGCTCTGAAACATTATACATCAAAGATACAAGATTTTTCTGATCTAATACATGTTGAAACATTTGGGTTTCGAGGTGAAGCTCTGAGTTCACTGTGTGCATTAAGGTATTAATATT
Source organism: Gorsachius magnificus (assembly GCA_034008185.1). Lineage (NCBI taxonomy): Eukaryota > Metazoa > Chordata > Aves > Pelecaniformes > Ardeidae > Gorsachius > Gorsachius magnificus. Next base: position 9,055,741 of record CM067087.1, on the reverse strand, counting down.
AAACTTCTTATTAGTATAAAGTTACTATATGCACAAAAATAACTGAAGCCAACTTTTCAGTTTACCGTTATTGATAAAATGAGGCTTTGGAAACTTCCAGTTCCTTATTGTTAGGTCAATTTTGAGCAATAGGTTGCATTGCATGACATCCTGAGTCCTTGCCAGCCAAAATTATTCTATGATTCTAAGCATCTGAAATTATTCTATGATTCTAAGCCCGTGACTGGTCCTTTTATGTGCAAAATATAGTGTTACTTAAGTATGCAAATCTTTGCAGTATGGAACTGTGTACTTGCCTAAGCGTTTGATCCTGTGATGTAAAGCACTATTAATAACAAAGTGCTGTGTTTGCTAGGCTGTAACTCATTAAAATTGTATTTAAACTCCTCCCAGACAAACTATACATTTGAAATGGCACAGCTTTTGTGCACAGTTCTGTGCATCAAGATTATTGTGCTGTTATGTATTAGTGTGAGGAATGTCGTGTCCAACAAAACGAGACATTAACATAGCATTTTACAGAAGAATGAAAGGGATACAAACAAAAATGTTTGCATTGTAGCTAGGAAAATGTTACAGTACTCTTCAGGTCTGTTTTTAGTTGTTTGTGGTGAAGAGTTAGTTTTAATTAAATGAATAGTGTAGTTTCTATGCCTGATTAGGTTGTGAGGAACGGGTAAGAAAATACAATGCTCAGTGAGTAATTCTGTTGCCTCTTTCCTTCCATTAGTGATGTTACCATTTTTACCTGTCATAAGTCTGCAAAAGTTGGGACTCGTTTAGTATTTGATCACAATGGCAAAATTACTCAGAAAACTCCTTTTCCACGACAACAAGGAACGACTGTTAACATACAGCAGTTATTTTATACTTTGCCGGTGCGGCATAAGGAGTTTCAAAGAAACATTAAAAAGGTAGGTTAGATCAGAAATTATTAATTTAGAGGACTGTCATACCCCAGAATTTATTGACTGCTGAATGATATTCAGTTCTCTGTACAATACATTGATCATGTCAGACTATTTCATGCCTGTCTTATATCTTCATCAAATAAAATAAGAGTCTTCCCGTATGCTTTCCTCTTCTGTTTTGCAATGATTGGTTTTAAAAGTACATCCTCAAATTTTCAGATTTTGTAAAGAATTGATATCATGATCACTTTTGTGTATTTTAAATCAGGGACTGCTGTGTTATGACCAAATATCAATCTTGTAAAATGCTGCTTGTTTTTAAAGACACTATTTTTCGCATACGTGTTTTATTCATTCAGTGTGTAAAGATTCAAAAAAAAATTTAAATGCCCCCCCCTTTTTGCGTTACCTGCAAATATTGAATGTTTTGCTTATACATTTTTGTTTTAAAAAGAGACATTTCATATAAATGCGAATTTTCTTTCTTCTTTAATAGGAATATGCAAAAATGGTCCAGGTATTACAGGCATACTGTATTGTTTCAAAAGGAGTGCGGATTAACTGCACTAATCAAGTTGGCCAAGGAAAAAAAAGCTCTGTGGTATCCACTGCTGGAAGTGCTAGTTTAAAGGAAAACATTGGAGCAGTATTTGGGCAAAAACAGGTATTACTGTTATTATTGAAAAGAGAGGTAATATAGCTGCATAGAGAGATTTTTAATATCTAATAAATACAGGGAATGTAGGAAACCTTTAAAAACCAAAAGAGGGTGGAGCATGTGCTGACTTCTAGCACACCCTACAGGTTGAAAAAGGAGAAGCAGTGCAGCCTCCACAGAATCCCTTGAAGCATCTAAATCTGCTTAGAGATGTCCAATGGAAGAGAAATTATTTAAGAGATGAGGTTACTGCTTAATATCTCTCTGAAGCCAGTTTTATGAGCTGTTGTGCCAGCAAGCCTCTGAAGACTTTTGCATTTGAAAAACAGTGTGGGCACAAAGGTCTGTATCTCACAAGAACAAGCAATTTAAAAAATCCTAAAAATGGTGTGATGTGAAAGTCTTAAATGGGGAACAGAAAACTGAGGTGTTTCTAGCTTTCACAACCTCTTCCCATGAAACTGAGTTTCATTAGTGTTCTGGTTAACCTTTAAATGAGATTGCAGTTGGCCCCTGTAGAGGTGTGGACTGTGATGCTTTCTAAATAATAGCTATAAAAATAATTGTTATCCTCTAGAAAAAAGCAAAGACGAAAAAAAAGCATAAAAACATCCTTCCTACAACCATATTACAATGATCAGGGATTTTGAGTAATTGATAGCTGCTGGTTGTTGATAAGCACTTCCTCCCTTCACAGTGCCCACGTAGATATTTCAAAGCCTGTTCACGCTGTGGCTGAAACTAGATGAAAGATGTAACTTTGTCTTGCCACATAGCAACAAGCATAGATGAGAATTCAGTGTTATCTGAATAGAATGTTTAGCTTATAGCCTGCTTATGTAATTTTTTTTACTTAAATGTAAAATCAGCACAAGATGCTTTAATGACAGAAAAATAATAGTTGCATGACTGGGAAGATGTTTGTGGTAAACATATCTGTACTTCGGCACCTTGTGATTTAAATAACGTATCTTTCCTAATAGTTTTATTGTTCTTTCAAAAGAAACTTCTATTCCTCTTCTTGCCTTTTATTTTTCCATAAATCTTGATTAGTTCATATGTATTTAGCTGGAGAGTCCAAACTGTGTCAACCACTTTGTTGTTCTGTCTACGTACATTTTAAAGTAAGGGTCTGTGAAATAACTAAGGCAGAAATAGTGATATCAAAGGATGAGAACAGCCATTCATTAAGGCATTGTTTCTGTTTCTCTGTAAGCAGTGCTACTGTCTTCTAGTAGGTTTGAGTACTTCAAGTATTTGATTTGGTCAGCCGAATTGGAAAAAAACACCATTTTATCAAATGGATTTTAAGGCTAATAAATAATAGCATAGAAGGAAAAAACCAATACATCTTTAATGTTTCATTTCCTTTTTTTTTTTTTTTCCAGTTGCAGAGCCTCATGCCTTTTGTTCAGCTACCTCCTAGTGAGGCTGTTTGTGAAGAATATGGACTCAATGCCACTGACATGCCACAGAATTTTTATAGGTAACTAGAAAAGTACAAACCAGTATTGTGAGTGGCATTTTACCATAACCCAAAATTAAAAAAACCCCAACCAACCAAACGAAAAACCAGAGTGTGGTGGTTAATAGTAACAGCATAGCAGATATTAGTATACAGTTTGGGAAAGACCATCACTTGATTTTAAAAAGTTAATTCAGGACTAAGATGTTGCTAGTCAGATGAGTGGGAAGAGCAAATCTACCATTCCTTGTGTCCCAGTTAGTTGGAAGTTACTGTAATCTGCTGAATGTTACCTTTGTCAGCGCTCTGAGTAATTGGCTGGATGAATTGTATCTGTTGTTTATACCTGTATTTCTTCAGTAGTGAGAAATGGTATGAGATGAATATGAATAATTTTGTGTAAGTAAATTACCCTTTACTTTCTTAAAGTGTACTTTTTTTACTTCTCACCATACATGAGAATGACAAATAGATGCATCAATATCTGACCAATGGCAGTTCACAACTGACCTCTCTTCTGCTTTCAGAGTAGAAAAATTACAAATGCCACTTCTTTTGAAATCAGTGAGCTACTTTTTCAGGTGCCTTTTTTTGGATCCGAACGTCTAGCCTTTGTCAGATAAAGAACTGGGAAAGGAAATATATATACATATTTACTGATACTGTGTAATAGTGTTTCTTTTAGCCCCCTTATAAAATATTCTTCCATTAAATATGCTCAGTCAGAAAAATTTCTTTTGCTTTGCTCCTTCATTTTACCTTACTGTTATTATATTATTTCTCAACAGTATTACAGGCTTCATTTCTCATTGTGATCATGGTGTTGGAAGGAGTACAACAGACAGACAGTTTTTCTTTATCAACCAACGTCCCTGTGATCCAGCAAAGGTGAGGTTTTTATTTTCTAACATCACCAGCACTAACTTGTTTGATATTCTCTGAAAACCACTGGATTAGTAGCTGATAGTTATATTTGTGGCTTGATGCTGCAAGTTCCTGTGTCTCAAGTTTTTTTCTTCATTGTGTCTATTTGTGTGAACAAAAGCCCAGTCATGCAAGATAAGATTTAGTAGATTGTTTTCAGGCAGGTTAAATAACACATACTGGTGGGAAATAGAAGATACTAGTACTAACATGTATTGTTTTTTTCACCTTCTCTGCAGGTTGTCAAGCTTGTGAATGAAGTTTATCATGTACACAATAAACACCAGTATCCATTTGTTGTCCTTAACATTTGTGTAGATTCTGGTAAGTTGTGAATAATTTTCAGTAACTTCTGTAAAGGCCATAACTTTATTGAAGAATAAATTGTATTTATTTAGAGAATATTGTAACTTTTATCTGTATGACTTCCTGTGCTGTGGTGATTTTTTTGATGTACAGTTGGTGAAGGAGAGGGTCCCAGAGGTGGTTCCACTTTTTTCCACCTCTTTTTCTATACTCAAAACTAACTTACCTCAAATAATGAGGAAAAAGCAGTCTTGTGGTTAGCTTAAATACAAGAAAACTCATATCATGTTATTGTACAGAATTAGCTTCTATTCTGTTTTCTGAAATGTTGAGAAAGTTAAAAGTTTAATGTGCAGATGTACTGTGAATGTTAACTGTGGCTTTGGTTTTAATCCTGTGAAAAAGAAATAGAAGGTGAAAGGGCAGAAAACTTTGATGCGAGGGTGGATTTTTTTTTTTTTTAATTTTTCATTTATAATGAGGTTGTCTTTCTTTTTTATTCAGAGTGTGTTGACATCAATGTAACTCCAGACAAAAGGCAAATCCTACTTCAGGAGGAAAAGCTTTTATTAGCAATTTTGAAAACTTCTCTGATGGACATGTTTGGCAGTGATGTTAACAAACTGAATGTCAATCAGAAACTCCTGGACATTGCAGGTAGGTCACAAAATATGAAAGTTTTGTGTATGATATATGGTAGAGAATTGAAAATAGAAAAATGCATTTTTAAAAACCCAAAGAAGAAATTTAAAAAAGAAGTCTGGCTGTTACACTGAAAGATTGTTATTGACATCAAATAATAAAGGAGGGCTTTAAGTTATTAAGTGATTTACAGTCAACTTTATGGGGAAAAAATTAACACAAAATTAACTGATAATGCTTGAAAAAGATTTCTTCCAAGACAGCAGAAGAGATCTTTGTTTCCTTTATTTAAAGGATGTCCTTGAGAAAGAATGGTTAAGGTCTCATAAATAAAACCTGAAATTTGAGTATGAGTTCATTGGATTTTTTGAACTTTGATTCTTCTGTGATACCTACAGAAATTGCTGATTCTCTTGTGACTGTATCTTTAAAAATAACTTTTCTGTGTTAATACCACCTCGTCCTCCTCATTTCTTTCAACAGAAACCCGTCTAATTTCCTTTTTTACTGATGTACAGAATCAGTTGTAGCCTGATTCCTACTGTTATTTAAATTAATCTTTAGTAAAATACATGTCAGACTGGCAATCTGTGAGGCTGAAGTCCTCCAATTATCTTCAAATCACATATACTACAAGTATCTATTGTGCCAGCTCCTTAGCACCTTGCCAACAGACCTTTATACTGACCATTAAAAGTTTTAGAGCAATTCACTTTTCATTGTCACTCAGTCATTAAACTCTTCTGATAACATAAATAAACGTGCTGATTGGACTGATTGCTGTTCCAGTTTAAAAAGAGATTACAGATTCATTCACACAAGTGCCATTAAGTTTCTTAGAGATGTAACTGCTTGTCTGTTGGATATTAATGCATTTCAGCCCCATACTCAGTCATTGTCTGAAGCTTAAGGGCTTCTTTGAGGCGTTTGCTATTTTTCTCAGTCTCTTTTCTTTCCCTTTACTGAAGCACATCATTTAATTCGTGTTTTCAGCTAACTTAAGAATCTTGAAATATTCTGTATTATGGTTTTATTAGGCAACTTGAAGAAGACTCTTCCTGAAGAGACAGAAAAGCCTCAGGTAGAAATGGTGCCTGACTCTGAGAGTGAAAATCCAAGTGGTGAAGGAAAAAGAATAATGACTCTTGCCAGATTAAGGGCGTCGTTCTCTCTCCATCAAACCACAGAGAGTAATTTTCAAAGCCCTAAAAAGGTAAAACAGCAGCACAGCTCTCCTAGACAGATGTTGCTTGATACCACTTTGAGTACTGTAAAGACTCAAAAGGCTGTCTTGAGTAAGGAGCCTAAGAGTTGTCATAAGATGGACTCAAAGATGTCAATTCCAAGCAGGTATTTGAGAAAATTAGAAGATAATGCAGATTCTGGATTCTGTAGCACTTCTGAGTCAGATGCCGGATGTAGTACACCAGAAGCTGGGAGCTGCGTCAATAGTGAAAGTGTAATTAATCCTCCTGAAGAAGAATTCCATAGCACAGAAGAACAACTTCAAAATGAATGTCTTAAAACTGTTGGATGTAATGAGAAATCATTGGAATGTGATGTTCAGGTCTTGGGCACTGAACATAAGTTAAATCAAGTGAATGACTGGACTAATCAAAATAAGTTATCTCAAGAAGACAATAGTTCTTCCCCAAGAGTAAAATGTTTTAAAATCAGAAGCTTTAAAAGTGAAGCAGATGACTTCAAGGCAGGTAAATGTCCTGAAGTGAAGAATACTAGGAACTGTATGCCAAGTGTTGATGTACCGGTGGAAGTTAAAAAGAAAACCGTGCCACTTGAATTCTCTATGAAGGTTTTAGCAGAAAAGGTAAAAAAGGTAATACGGCAACAACAGAAAAATACAGAAACACAGAATTACAGAAGATTTAAAGCAAAAATTAGTCCTGGAGAAAATAAAGTAGCAGAAGATGAATTAAGAAAAGAGATCAGGTATTTTCACCTTCTTAACATGTTGTATTCATTAATAAAAATAGTTAAGGAAAACTATAAGACCTGTCTTGGGGGTGGGCCAGAGGCTTACATCTGCCTGTTAGTTTTGGGTATATCTTTTATTTAACTTACACCATTAAAATGTCCATTTGACAAGTTATTTTACCTGACAAACACCTGTTTGAACTAAGTGCACATAGAATGTGGAAAAAAGACGGTAAAAAGGTGGCCACAAACAGCATAGATTTGGCTTAGTTCAGACTTGTAAATTTGCAGTGTACTCAGAGAAACACCAAATTTCATGATGGGTAAGAATACTCTGAAAAGACTCCATGACTCCTATTTCTTCCTCATGTGAATTTGAAATTTGGTGAGACATGGCTGTGAAAGTAAGTTACATTCAGGTGGTCACTGGACAGTAAGAGTATATGATCCATTAATTTTGGATTTTAAAAAGTGTTAGGAAAGCCTTCTAATTGTGAAAAGGTGGCAAATATGTCAGCTGCCTTACTTCAAAACTGTGATGCTGCCTTCACTGTTGTTCACTTGGACTATCATCGAACTACCCGTTTCTAATTTTATTGTCACCAGTGGCTGTATTTAAAATGGGAGAATCCTGAACAAGTCCTGTCTTAATGATGGATTGTGTTGTGTGAGAAATGGTCTCATCAGTCAGTGGCAGATTCCAGCTAACTATATTTTTTCACATTCATATCCTGCTTAAGAAAATGAAATCATTTTTTATTTTTTTTATGATTTAATATTTCTGTTTATATTTTCTATATACAGTAAAGAAATGTTTGCAAAAATGGAAATCATTGGCCAGTTCAATTTAGGGTTTATAATAGCAAAGCTGAATTCTGATCTTTTCATAATTGACCAACATGCTACTGATGAGAAATACAACTTTGAGATGTTACAACAACACACTGTTCTTCAAGGTCAGAAGCTGATAGTGTAAGTATTTTCAATGTTTTAACAATAATAATTTTTTAATTTAATTCAGTGTTTCAGAAGTATATCTATGATTATGTAGCATTTTACATATTCAAAACATGACAAAAGTAATTTTTATATTCTTTGTTTCAAAGAGTCAATCTTCACCTGAAAACTAAATTCCACAGATAGAGTTGTAGCTATGCAGCGAGTCAGTGGTGAAACAGATTTCGCAGTGGGCTTATGTGGCAACCTGCAGTTTGGTAAGCATGGCTGTACAGTGAGGGTACTGGAGACTGCTATCGCAGCAGGGAGTGCTGCCCACCTGACTTCACTCGGCTGAGTAACACTTGGAAGTGACCTGTTCAGTAGTGAGATTTATTTTTTTTTAACAAAGCGAAGTGAAATGTTTTAAGAGCGCTCTGTATTAGTATCTGTAGATTGCTTCTGAAACCTATTGTAAGTGGCCTGCAGCATGTACCTATGCAATACCATATTTTTCTATGTTTTCCAGGCCTCAAAATCTCAATTTAACAGCTGTAAATGAAACTGTATTGATTGAAAACCTGGAAATATTCAGAAAAAATGGGTTTGATTTTGTCATAGATGAAAATGGTGAGTTTGGGCAAGAATTGCTGGAAGTAAAGAACTTCGACAGTTTAATCTCCTCTATTATGTAAAAATCCCTTTTGGTAGTTATCAGAAACACTGAAATAATATGCATTATAATACATGGTTTGTTTGGTTTGTAAGACTTATGATTCTGTGGTCTCTTTTCACTATTTAATGGAACATTGTAGAGTATTTATCTCACCAGCTTTTTACAGAAGTTTCTGAAGACTCTTTGGAGTCACTGTTTGACTGTGTGACTGGATGTGTATTTTATGGGTGTGTTACATCAAAATCCTTTTGGTTTATTAGTACACTTGCTGGTCCCAGCAGGGTTAGAGGCAGGCAAATGATAAATATAGAAATTTTAAATTAATAGATACCATTGGTAAATAATGTTCTTTGGTTTTCCTTATGGCTTTAGCGTTGACTTGCTATGTACTTCTGAGCAAACTGCGAAACCTGCAAGCTCCTTATTGTTTTCTGTACATAGCAAGGGTAATGGCAGTGCTACCGCTTTGGTATTTGGGAAGACAGTACAGATCTTTTCCATATTCTTCATTCCAGAATCTCCAATTTTTGTCTAAAATGCTATTAATTACGAACAAAGATCCTTAATTATTTTGTAGTGATATAACCTCCAAATAGTTTGAATAAATCATTTGTTCTTTGAAATTGAAGGGTTTGTCAGAAATTAGATCTGCTTTTAAGTTTTCAAGCAATTTTTTTATTAAAGTTAAAAGCATATCTGCCATAGTTACCACTGGATGTTAATAACATCCATTAAAAGACTCAATTTAAACCTTAGCATTTATGCAGATCACATATTAGTGGATCAAAGCAGTTTCTCAATTTTTTCTCAAGAAAAAGTAATTTCCTGTAGTGCTCTGTTTCTTTATTAATTATTGCAAATCTTTCAGCTCCTGTAACGCAAAGAGTTAAATTGATATCATTGCCAACAAGCAAAAACTGGACTTTTGGTCCACAAGACATCGATGAGCTGATCTTCATGTTAAGTGACTGCCCTGGAGTCATGTGTAGGCCTTCCAGGGTCAGACAGATGTTTGCTTCTCGAGCTTGCAGAAAGTCTGTAAGTACAGCACTTGACACTTGTTTTCAAGTAAATACCATATTTTCTGTTCTACTATTGGTGGCTGTAGCTATCTTTGTTGCAGGGGAAGTTTATTTACTGTTGTAAACAGTTAATATCCTTCACTTTGTTGTTTGTGTTTTTGTTGTGTTTTTGTCTAGTGTAACTTGGGAAAAATTTCTGATAGTTTTTTATTTCGTTTCAAACTAGTGTACTTAGCTGTATTTTGTCTTCTGTTCATCTTGTAGGTCTTTCTGCTTTTAATGCCTTGCACAGTATTTACTTGCTCCAGTGGCCAAAGTACTGCTCTTCTCTCTGTCAGTTGTCAGTATGGAGAAAGAAAATAATAATTGGGGTTTTTGTCTTTACCTGCAGGTGATGATTGGAACCGCACTGAATGTGCAGGAAATGAGAAAACTGATCACCCATATGGGTGAGATCGAGCATCCCTGGAACTGCCCCCATGGAAGGCCTACTATGAGACACATAGTCAGTTTAGACTTGATTTCAGCAGAATAAGTCAGTTTCTGCTTATTAACATTTCTGATTTTAATTCGTGGCAGTATTTTGAGCTTTTATTGTGACTCTCTTATTTTGAGTAAAAAAAAATTTTAGCCAGTCTTCAGATTTGAAGGCAATAACACTTAAAGGCATTCAGCAGGGTTTCATTGTTATTCCTATCAAGTCGACAATATCAGCATACTGGGATCCATATGTAAATAACATTTTTTTTTTTTTGTGAATTACTGTGTGTATTATTTTTTGCCATCAAGACTTTTAAAAAATAAATGTTTATATATAAAGATCAAGAGTAGGTGAACCTCATTTATAGCAAATGCACTGATTCTTAAAATTAAGTGGAATATGAATTTAAGTGTCTAGTAATGCCATAAAACAAATATTAACTTTCTATGCTTATACATCCTGTATATGATAATTTTAAAGAAAATGGAAATGATACACAAGTGAAAATACTTTTTTTTTTTACTTGCACTAAAGCTGGGTTTCATTAGATAATTACTTCAAGCATTAATATTGCATTTAATTATTAACTTACTGGCATCCATGTTTAATACTTGAATGGAATAATTCATCTGGCATACTTACTTTTAATTAGCATTCTTCCCAAACATATTTTTTTTTTCAAGAGCAGGGATTCCTTCTCTGAGACTGAATGGAAAAAAGCTGCCTCACCAGGCGCTGCCAATCAGGTCAGTCCTAATTCTATCTCTGTAGGATCAAAATCATTAGAAAATTGTCTTTTTGAATCGCAAAGCAATTAAAACAAAGAGCTAAGCTCTTCCATTTCTGTAGGACCAGGAGTTGACCTAAGAAAAGTCTGTGGGTTTATTGATGCCTTTCCCTTAGCACCTCTGTTGGCCGGTGCGGCTGTGGCGCACGAAGCAGCGCGTGCCGCGCCTGCGGGCTGCGTGGCGGCTGCGGTGGTGGGCTTGGGCAGAAGCCGAACACGCGCTGTCTGGAACTGTCACGCGTGTGGGTGTGAACGGGCCGAGTACCGCGAATAAATTCCCTGTGGAACACGTGCAACGTCTGCCAGCTGGTATTTCCCATCCCGGTTCCTCCGTGTACAGGGAGCCCAACCCGGACAAGGCCGTTTCCCTCCGGTCCCGCGTAACGCGGGGTTCGCCTCCTGACTCGAAGCAAGCGGCTGTCCCGGGGGCGGGCTAGCCCTGGCCTCAGCGTGGGCCGTCCCCGCGCGGCGGAGGAGACCGGCGGTGGGATTTACCCGCCGTGGGGCTGTGCCTGGCCGGCCTGCGGGGCCCGGCTGGGTGCCGCCGTGCGGCTGCTATGGTTACGGCGGCCATGGCCGCACTGCGGCTGCGCGGCGCGGGGAGTGCGGCGGCGGCCGTTGTGAGGCGCGGGGCGGCGGCCTGGGGCTGCGGCGCTCCCTGCGGGCGGGAAGGGTGGCCCGCACCGGGCTGCCCGCGCCCTCCCGCTCGGGCCCTTCGCGCAGTTGGTCCGCTACTGTCATTGCCCGAGTGGAACCAGGCGGTGGCTGGAAGCAAGCAGCGGTGAGAACATGGCGGTCGGTTGAGGCTGCCCCTGTCAGCCCTCGCCACTGCAGCACGCGGCTGTGGTTCCTGTCTTACAGAGCAGTGATGATCAGTCTGTGAACCGAGTGGGAATTGTGGTTACAGCTGTTCGAGCAGTCCTGTAACCTTCAAGTACCTCTTAACTGGCAAAATAGTTTTATAAGCTATAGCAGTTATTCTATGTTGTGGTGCAGTCTGCAACGTGTAACTTTGAAAGCACATTAAATCATTAATGCTGGCGGAGCTGTAACTTTCAAGAAACTCGCCAAACTCGCATCTTTGAGAAATTATTTTCAACTTTTCCAGTGATTAAATCTAGACACCTAAAAATCTCCCAAGTAAAGATGGAGACCTCTGTGTAGCAAAAGTAGGTCAATTGACAATGCTCCTGTCGTAGTGGTTTTGATGGACCACTGAGAGGTAATTCACAGGCCTCACTTACCTGTTAGCCCTGCGGTCTGCCTACTGCAAGTGGAAAACACTGCCTTGAGGAACTGATTACAGAAATAACTTAAAATACATGCATATACAGTAATTAAGAAAATACTGATAATTTTTCATGTAGTTAGCTTTTTTTTTTTATCAGATTATAGGGGAAAAAAATCTTTACATGAGACAGTAAATGTTCAGAAGGAAAATACACATTGAGACAATTCAGTAGTTATGGCAAAGGATAAGAAGAAAGATGCCAAGAAGGCAGAAAAGTCTGTACATCCTCCTATTCCTGCACAAGATACTACAACTGAGAGTAGTTCAACAAAGCTGACAGATGTACAGACCTTAATGAATGCAGTGGAAGAAACACAGGGAAATCCAGTGATACTGGATAAGGAACTAGAGAAGGTGGAGGAACCTCCAGTCCAAGATGTTCCTCAATGCTACGAGGAGCCTGTTCTTACTCAAGTTATTGTAAAAAGGTAAGCTTGTTACAAATACATCAGTGAAGTCAAGTATTCTCGTTTAAGTATCTCTGGTGTACCCAGTGTCATGCAAACACAGATTTGGTTCTTGATTTGAGGCAGTGAATTGGGTTATTCAGACCTAGTATCTGTGACTTCATACGAGACTGATACGTGTGGAATTCTGCTGCTGTCTTGCATCCCAGAGTGTTACCGGCGCGCTCTTGCTTGCCAAAATGTCATTCTTTTCGTTTGTTTTGTTGAAGTATACAGGCAGTTGGTGAAGGAAAGGAAGCTCTGTCATTTTGTGTTCAGTTGTTGCTGCCTTTTAATGTCTAGAGCTGTTCATATCCCTTAAAAATATCCTTAACTGAGGAAACAGGTGAATGGCAGTGTTAACAAGTTAACCAAATCCTTTGATAGTTCAAGGAGACTATATGTAATGTTTCACATACTGACCAGCTTGCCTGATTGTAAGCTAGTAAATACTGACTGCCACTGCGCTTTGTTTTCTTAACTGAAAGAAATATGGATCTGAGGCAACACGACGATTATGTGAAATACTACACAGAAGGTGCAAAAGATTGGAAATTTTGTTGTGGCTCATTTTTCTGCACAAGATGCAACAACTAGCCTGTGTGTAGGCCATGGTAAATCAAAGGTCACTTATTATATGTCTGTTGTGATTTAGGTCTACTGGTAGTGAGTTGAAATCTTCATCTTTGTTTTCCTTGTAGCTATGAAGGTGAAAAAGTCCATGGATTGTATGAGGGTGAAGGATTTGCATATTTTGAAGGGGGAAATACATACAAGGTGAGTATATAAATTTTAAAAAAAGTGGTAGTGGATCAAGTTCTTTCTCTCGAACAGGCAGGCTGTTTCTTTTAATGTAGGTGGAGATTGAGTACTGAGGATGTGTAAGTGTTGAAAGCTCCATTGGTTTCTGGCATTAAAACTTCATCTGAAACTAGTAGTTGGAGGGGAATTACTGTGTCATTATTTTGAAATCTTACCGTAACTGAAGCCTACAGTGACTGGAAGAATAAATTTGCAAATGATGCCGTTCTCTTCATTTTGAAGGGCATGTTTTCTGAAGGGCTTATGCATGGACAAGGGACTTACACGTGGGCTGATGGAGTGAAGTACGAGGTAAAGTGCAATTTAACTTCTAAGTGAACAATTACAGCCAATTAGATGTGCAAATTCAAGGAAAGTAGATAAGCTGTAGTAATTGGTACAGTACGGTGGCAACTGCAGAACTACGGCAGTGATTTCAGTCACAAGCCTGACTTCTCCCAGATAGTTGGGGAACAGTGAGTCTTAGTTTTTTAAATGTTGTGATTTAATCTTTTAGGGAACCTTTGTTAAGAATATACAGATGCTTAATGGCCGTTATACATGGAATGATGGCAGCATTTATGAAGGGTCAATCAAGAACGGATTTAGGCATGGATTTGGATTTTTCAGGAGTGGTACTTGTCCTGTTTCTTACATTGGCTATTGGTATAAAGGCAAAAAGCATGGAAAGGTAAGTAAGGACATCACATGAGAGGATGCTCTTGGATGACTGTCTTCCAGAACAGCAAGCACTCTTGTGGAAAGGTTTTGCAAAAATGTTTTGTGCTATTGCATGGTCTTATACTATGTAGAGATTCATTTTTCCTAAGGATTCTCTGTGAAGTTGTGAATGCTAATTAAAACAATTGGGATGGGGTCTTGTTTGTAGTAGAAGAGATGAACAGTATCTGAAGAGCGTAATTGGCCTATTATGTGGTTTGTCCTTTATGCTGTCCACATAGATGATGACAAAGTCAAAACTGATGACTGCATCAATAGCCATATAACAATGACAGAACAGTTAGCTTCCCAGTAATGATAAAGTGATCCTGCCTCCCAAATGTGTTAAGCAGACCAAGTATGATAATTACAATTAAGACTGCCTTATTTAGTGTAAATAACATCTACTTCCAACTTTTTAAAGGCAAGTAGTGCTTTTACCTGTCTCCGTTTTGTGCATTCAGATTGAGACACTCTTCTGGCCCTGACATTTTGAAGACCAATACTCGGCATGTGAGGAAAATCCATTCTGATCACATGGGTTTTAGTTCTGTGTCACTGATGAGACACTAAAATCACACAGGCTGCTGTGGGTGGTCACCAGTGCAGTGGTTGGTCCAGTTTGTTCTGAGAGGAAGCTGTCAGAGAAAGACAGAAAAATTAACGCTGTAGACCTGCTGTTGGAAGTTGGATTCTGAATGAGTCAGAAAACTGATTTACCTCAGAGTGATTACTGTGGTTAAGTTGCCAAAGTTAGCTCTCTGAAAGTATTTCCAAGTGGTTTGAAAAACATGGCAGACTTCGACATAATGTAGTATAACTTTTTGAACACTTGGTCTTTAAGGTCTTAACTAATATTAATCAAAATAAGTTGTTTTTTTATTTAATTTTATCACTTCAGATGCTTTCAGTACAGTGTTTCAAAGTGACTGTAAGAGCATGATTACATGTGTCTTACATAATTTGTATGTGATGTTTTATTAATGTAGATGAATAGGTATTTAAATTGACTATACTGTTTGTTTCAGGGCACCATTTATTATGATCAGGAACATACCTCTTGGTATTCAGGTGACTGGGTAAATAATGTCAAAGAAGGATGGGGAATGAGATGGTAAACATGATAACACTTGTTCTTCATATTTTTTTACGTGTATTATCATACAGTTTCTCCTATTGTCTAAAATGGATACAAATGTTACCTTTTCATAGCAGTGTGTACTTTCTGCAGTGGAATAAATAATTGTACAAAGTGCTTTATAATAATAAAATAGACCTTCTCTATGCTTGTATTTTTATGTTGGTATATTTCTGCTGAAATCCAAAATCAACTTTGGTAAACCACAAATCAACACTTAAATAAACTCCATTGATTTGAACAGGTGGAACTGCTTTCATGAATAAATGAATTATTTGTGGAATTATATATAAAAGAATATTTTGATTAGCTATGGTAAAGACTGAAGAAAGAGAACTGGTTAATATTTTTACAGTGATTTTTAGGTTAAAAACAGGAGGTAAACAGGGGGTACAATCAAACCTCTGTATCCATGTCACAGTGAGCCAACTTTCAAACTAATGCTTTTATTTAGCATTAATAAACGCTACATTTATTAACAATGAAGTTTTGCATAAACCTTGCTTTTGTAAGATCCACTCAGAATTTACTCTGAGTCATTAACTTTCGCTGTTTTCTTGCAGCTATAAGTCTGGAAATATCTATGAAGGTCAGTGGGAGAAAAATGTACGTCATGGAAAAGGAAGAATGAGGTGGTTGACAGCTAATCAAGAGTATATGGGACAGTGGGTGTATGGCATACAGGTATTAATTTCTTCCCGAGCAATCTCCTTAGTTCAGCATCTGTCCATTACTCTAGTGAAACTGGATAAGGAGTTTTGTGCAATATCAAAGGAACTTTGTATGATTTTTGCCAGTTGAGATAGCGGAAATACGCTGTTTATTGTAAGCTGATTCTCGTGTTAGCAATGTGCAAATTATTAAAAGGCTTTTGACTTAGCCTTACAAAATCATAATTTAATTCTTTAATGGAAAATAGAAACCTTTTTCATTAAAAAAAAAAGTTTAAAAAGTTAAATGTTTGTGACCATACTTAGCTTGAAATATGACTTCAGCCCTGAGTATGTATGGCAAATTGCTTCTGTGTCACCCATAAAATATTAGGCAACGCTGTTCCCTCTTATAAAAGTTTGTGATAGAAGGAGAAGATTTCTGGCATTTTCTGTTCCTTCTGTTTATTCAGTTGGGAAAAGAATGTGAGCTACTTCCTCTGTCTTTTCACTCTGCATAAAATTGTTGAGGAGTCCAGCTTCTGGAACATTGTGGCTCTCTGGCGTGGTGTTCCTCACCTGGCTGTTCAGCATTTGTTGTCTTTAGGAGTCCTGTCGGTAGAGCTTGCTCAAGTATGTGTTGATTTGGTGTGTCATCTGAGTGCATCTCCCATGAACCTTCGTACGATATAGTTCTATGGATGGTTTGAAGTACTGCAGCTATCAACTGGATGCTTTTATTTGCGAGATTTGCTAACAGTGACTCTTTTTAAGTCTGGACCTGTAGCAGTTGTAGCTCTTCTGGAGACTTTTTTTTTTTTTAAACACCCCATTTTTTTTCAGCATGGATACGGCACCCACACATGGTTTTTGAAGAGAATGCCTGTGTCTCAGTATCCTTTAAGGAATGAATATGTAGGTGATTTTGTAAATGGGGAACGGCATGGACATGGGAAGTTCATATATGCCAGTGGAGCAGTCTACGATGGTGAATGGGTTTGTAATAAGAAGCATGGCAAGGTGAGTATTGACAAGTAGTGAGACAAAACTACAGACAACACCAGAGGAGACTGTTCTGCTCTGTATAGTGGATGTCTATAGATTTCTGTATAAAAAACTACATTCAATTTGCATTGTGGATGGAAACCCAACATAAAGGGCAGAGGCCACTGAAAGCAGCTGGAATCCTTCCAAAGACCTTGCTGGGCCACAGATTTGACTCTGTAGATGTGTGTTGTGTGTATAAAGAAATATGTTTTGCTGTGGAGATTTTCAGTGCAATAGGTGCGTCGATTTTTGCAGTAGTTGGTCAGTATTTTCACTCTTAATACTGTGAGCCCATGGATTTCAAGCTATCCTTGTACAGAGGTGTTCTCAGATTAACAGTTTTTAAAAAAACTGTGAGTGGAGTGCCACATATGCAAACTAAAGATTGCAAACAAGTCTTTCTATATGCAGGGAAATGTTTTTTCCTCAAAATACTTTTCAAAATCGAATAAATATATAGACAATTCTTCATCCCAGCAGTGTACTTTAATTAACAGATTACAAAGTACTTATAAAAGAGGGTAGGAAAAATTATTTTGCTTTATTTTATCTCATATATTGCATTTTAGCCAAGATTCTTAAGAGGCAATTTGATTGAGAGCGTTAGTGTTATTTTTTCTGATATTTGATGTATATTTATATTGAAATTAGTCAAATTAATCTGTCTGTAGGGCAAGTTTGTCTTCAAGAATGGTCATGTTTATGAAGGAGAGTTCATAGATGATCGTATAGTAGAATATCCTGCTTTCCAAGTGGGTGCAATGAATGCAAAAGAGCTGAATGCCATTTGCACAGGAAGTAATTTTGGTACTGGTAAGTAGCTTAAAAAACCAAATTCTACCCAGTTCACATTTTGTTGTTCATTTCTACTATAATGTGAAGCTGTTTGTACGTAGTCAAGAGCCAGACATATTTCTTCAAAGAACTTTGATAAAGATGGGAGTTTTCCTAGTAATTAATGACTTATGCTCCCATGCTTCTTGTTTCTGTGCATGACACTTTGAGTGACACATCCGCACTAATGCTTTTGGAACACTGTTGTCTGAAAGTTTGGGGTTTTTTTAACTTACATAATATCTGCATTTCCTTTTGGCTAGGGTTAGATTTGCCAAAATTACTCTTTAGTTGTTATGCTGCTGATTATGAAATCTCTACTCACTATAGAGGAGTCTGTTACTTTCAGTCTGAAGTCAGTAAGATAAGAACGAATAATATATGTTTTATTTTCCCGCTGTGTATGTGTGTATGTATATTTAATTGCATTTTAGTTTGTTCTAATTTATTTTATTTGCATGGTAGGAAACATCACAATCATTAATGGCTCGGAAAATAGTTCTATTCTGGGGTCAGATATTGAGCTGGATATATCTTTGCTGCTTGACTTGTTGCCAAGGGAAGAGAGACATGAAGAAGTGAAACAAGTAAGAGTCTACTGTTTGATATTTTCAGGTTTCCCCAGCAGTTTGTTTTGTATTACTTTGTTTCTGGTTTATTTGTTTTAAAATACTATTTCCATTGAAGAGTTATTTGGAAATCCAAAGGCCATGAAAACAGAAAAGCAGAAAAGAATTAATAGAGTGTATTGCCTCTTCCTGAGCTTCCACTAGAAGACAATAAAAAAAAGTTAAAGTATCTGGAAGCAGCTACCTTTTAGCTGTGAGGTTTGTCTGCTGACAGAGACTAATTTATTTTTATCAGTCACCAAAAAATAGGTATTATAACTGCATTTGAGTATTGTTCTCATGAACACTTAACCAGAGGTATGCTCTTCAGAGTTACAAGATCAAAAGCATTATATACCCAGCTACAGGATCAATACAAGCTCATCCCTACTTGCTATGAGACGATGTTGAAAACATATCCTGCTTTATTTAGGTAGAATTTGCTGTGTTGAGGCATATTACAGAACTGAGAAGAGTTTACACCTTCTACAGCGGCTTAGGCTGTGATCGTTCTCTTGACAACACCTTCCTCATGACTAAGCTTCAATTTTGGAGATTTCTGAAGGACTGCCAGTTTCATCACTCCAACATAACTCTTGCTGAAATGGATCGGATATTGAGTGGTTTGTATTTCTGATGATCAGGGTCTAGAATCTAGGAATTTTACTAGTAAGCTGTGGAGTGTTGGAGTGGCAAGTTCCACTGACAGCTCCTCTGGTAGTTAAGTGTCCCTGAGTGAGTACCTCTGTGCCTGTGGGTTCTCAGTGGATGCGTTAATGTTTCTCCAGGCACTTCAGGTGCTTAGATGAGAAAATGCAAAATTGAAATACCACTTAAAAAAATTATATTCACCCCTGGTCTTGCCATTACTGTTACATGCAGTTTTAAGAGGTCTGAGAAAGAGAAGTAGAAGAAACAAATTTTTTTTTTTTTCCCCAGCACTTTTAACTTTGTTTTGTATGTGGTATGGTTTTTTTCTGCCTTTGTATGTTTTTTTTTTTCTTCCATAGAGACAGTTAATCAATCAGTTTATTTAGACCCGCAGTGGCATGCACTGCAGTGTCCCTGGTATGTGAAGGGTTTAACTCTCAACTTTGCTTCCCATTTCATTCCTACATGCTGAGTTGATGCATTTCTAGAAAGAGAGAATTTGATGAGATTCAGCTGTAGGTGAATAGTTCTCCCTTGACCTGCTTGTTTGGAAGTGATGCTGTGTCTGGTCTGATTCTTCCAGGAGTGTTGTTACACTGTGATAGGTAGGGATGAAGAGGATAAGAAAGGCTGACAAGTCAATATGCCTGTAAGCATTTCAGTGTATGTGATAACAATAGAGATTTCTTTTGTCAAATTTTTTAGGTGATAAAACACGACTTGAGGAGATACATTGTCCACATGAGACTTTACTGTTCAGAACATTTTTATCTTACCTTATTCGTCTAGCATTTCATATCTATCATGAACATCACAAGTAAGTTTCATCTTTTAGTGAAGTTTATTTCAGTATAATCAGTTTGACTCTTCCCAGACAAGAATATTTTTGTTTCAACTGTAGAGAGAAAGGTCCTTATCTGCATAAGTGTTTCTTAGAAATGATGTCCAGGAATGTTATTCCTGCTGCCTGTCGTATCCAAGGTAAGTAATGGCATTTCTTCTGTCCTGTGCAGAATTATCAATTGGTACCACATACATCACAGTTTTATTGTAACTGTTATTTTCTCCAATTAATTTTTAAAGGTATCTTATTTTCTGAAGAACGATGTACAGTTTTTGCCATGAGCTACATTGACAAATGCTGGGAAGTATACAGAGCTTTCTGTAGACCGAGTACCAGACCTCCATTTGAACCCACAATGAAAATGAGGCACTTCCTTTGGATGTTGAATGTAATAATCTATATTTTTTTTATTTTGTGTGATTAGATGCGCTTTATTTGTTCAGTTCAGCATTTTAAAACAGTCCCTGTGGCTTCTGCACAGTTGAAAAGGTAGGAGTGATGTTATTTGTACAAACTGTCCAACAAACATAAAAGGGGCTTTTGTTCTACAGAAATTATTTATGTACTCTTGCAGGATTGAAATCTGATTTCATAATTGATAATTTCAAATAATCAAATCTTAGGTAAATGTTTTGTAAGTGAATATAAATATTTTTGCTGGCTTACTCCCCCCTGTAAAATGTTTTACTGGTAGAACTCAAAGACTGGCAGCTTTTGAAATAACACAGTAAACTATTTTAATAATGTATTGATATACTGCAAGATGAACATGAGATTCTTCACTAAAATTCAGGGACAGATCAAGATTATGCTGAAGCTAGGGAACAATTCCCATTGATAGGCCTGGGTTTTGTGTCACTGTCACTGTTTAAATACAAGCCTTTTTTTCATTAAAAAAATTAATTAAAATATCAGATGGCAAAATTGTAATTTTTAATATTTTTATTTATGAGCTTTCACAAGTTCTTTCTTAATACTGTTTTTGCAGTCTAGGAAAAATTCCTGTGGACTTCAGTAGGGACAGAATTTCACTCTGTCATGGAGCGGAAGTGTCATTTGAAACCACTAGAAATTTTGACACAGGCTTTAAAGGGAGTTAGATTTAGGTCCATGTGGGAATGCCTTAAGTGCTGTTAACATGTAACATTTACTCTTGCCCAGGATTTTAAACTTCTCAGCAAACAATTAAGTGCTTCAAGACTTGTGGAAATACTTGTCAAGGATGGTCCCTCTCTACATGATAGCAGTAATACTAACCTGGAGCAGGAGGTGCGTATGGAAAAAAACATATTGCTACATATTGTTCATTGCTACAGGGACAATTAAAATTACGTTTTAAACATGCTGCAAATACTGTCCTATCTGCTAGAACAGGAAGAAAATTAATTCATTTTAAAAAGAGAGTACAAACTTGAGTCTCTATTTTTGTCTTCCTTTATTCTGCCTATATCTTCTAGTTCAGTGCATGTTCTTCTATGTTTTGCTTATTATCTTACCCTTCTTAATGCAGTCTTAGCATACCTGACCATACAGAAAACTCCTTGAGAGCACCATAACCCAGAGGGTGAAATATCATTTCTAGGAGACTTCTGTCTGTGGGGCAGTTGCCTGACAATATGTGTATATAGTGATTATGTAGGGATGAATCTGAGCACTTCCAGCTGCCTAGGTATGCACTGGAAATGTTAAGATGGGTCAATAATTTAGATGTGAACCCACTAATCCTGAAAATCTGGTGATCCTAAACCTGATTAGTGACATGTGAAGTGCTGCCACCTCAATGAGGTTGAGTAGTGACTGTAGAAGACTCTCGTGCTACCTCACAGCTGGTGTGCTACAGAAGGCCTTCACCCTTAAAGAATGAGCTCTTACTCAGCGATGGTCTATTGTAAATGACCTAATTGAATTTATTGTTTTAAACAGTGCCTGATCAGCTTAACACACAGTGTAAGTCTTACAAAAGGATTCATTATACACCCATTCTTGCGGTTTCTGGAAGCATCCTATGCAATTAAGACGTTTTAGGTAATAGCAATAATTGTGTGTGATTTGTTAGAGAAATGTTTCATAACTCCAAATACAGAAAAAATGTATGCAGTATTTTATTTCAATATGAGTTGTATAAGGCATAACACAGTATATCCCCTCCTGAATTTTTTGAGCTTTGCCTGTTTTCAATTTTTCTTCAGAAGAAGGGATGTTTGCGTAGGTAAATGAGGCCAGTGAGGCTTCACAAAGAATCACTTTTGAGTGCTTTGCTTGCTCAGGTACATGTGCCCGTCAATGAAGGGGTTTTGCAAAAATGAATGTATTAATCACTGTGTTTGTTTTACTCTAGTTGGTTTTTCTTGAATTTGTTGAAGCTCTTCTTGATTGTGCATTGGTGTATGTTACCAGTGATATGATTAAAGAGCAAGTAGATCATGATCATCGGGCAAGAAGTAGCTTTAGAATCGAAGGTCTCTCCAAGGGAACCACAAATGTGTCTCTGTACCCAGAATATTCTCTATCCCAGGTAAAGTTGATGCAGAACTGTTAGATATTATTATATGCCCACTTAGAGGGCAAAGTTGGGCCCCTGCAAATGTTCTGTGTTTCCTGAACATAGAAATCAATTTCCTCTTTTTGCATAAACAATTATTTGATTGGGTCCTTCTGCTTTTTCAGTTTGTTGCTACCTTAGATTGTAACATCAGTATAGACAGCTTTAACACACTTCCACATTTTCCTAGATAACTATAAATACACATAAGGTACTTGCAAGGCTTATGGTGTTTGAAGGGGAATTGACAAATTGGTTGACTGGTGGAAGAGATGCCTCTCCTGCTTTAAGTTGAATGTCTAAAATTGCTCTGTAAAAATGGCATTGCAATTTTTGTACATAGCAAGACTTGCTGTTTCTCAGCAGTTACGCTATGCTCTGCTTTTGCTAAAGTTTTGAATAAGGATTTTGTAGGCTGTCACGTGCTGCCTGTGACACTGGTGCCATTTAGATGGACAGGGTAGTTGAAGGCATGACTTAGAATCATTATTATTTGGGATTATGCACAAGATGAAAGTATCATCATTAATCCAAAGAGGATTCACAAACACCTAATTCCACAATCTCTCTAAGCCAGTAGCGTCACTGAACACCACCGCTTCCCATTCTCTGGCCAATTGTTCCCATCCTATGGAACCCATTCCCTTGCATCACCACAAGTACTAATGCAGTTGCAAAGTGAAATGGTCCAGTTAAAATAGTCATATTTTCCAAGACTAAAAGTAAATCTTAATTTAAAATATATTGAATGTAAAATTATTCTTGTGTTTACTTTTTATTAGTACACTTACAGCGGAAGTATAATTGGTATACACATAAACAATGACGTTTCTGAGGCAGATGAGCTTTGTGCTTGTTCACGGTTGTCTTCAAGCAAAAATGTCACATCACAAGATGAAATAAACAAACATGAGGTATGTAAAAAGCCCACACTAAAAGATGGAGCAGAGGGTTTGCAGTTCATGGGTGATGGAGTAGCCAAGGTTTGAAATTTTGAAAGGGACTAGAATTTTATCTAATATTAAATACAATGTGTTCCCGTGCCTGGATCTATGTGTGAGCCTAGAAGTGATGTGTTTCCATTGCTAACAAAGCATTTGCTCCCATGCATACCCACAGCTTTTGTTATTTAGAATATTGGGCTGTATCTTCTACGTTAACTAAAACAGTGGTGAATAAAGCTACAGTTTTATCTTTATTTGCAAAGTGGGGAGTGAGAGGCTGAGAAGTGGGCAGAGAGATTTAGAAGCACTGGGGAAGGTAACTGTAATATAATTCCTAAAAGACTTTTCAGAATTCTTCCAGCAAAATTTTCACCTTCACTGCCTTACACCCCGTGTATGACTGTAATGAGATTCGTGATATTCCAAGAACAAAAATGGATTGTCTTACCCCTGTGATTTCAGGGTAAGATAGAAAAGATTACTGTTTTGTCCTGGAATCATGGAAATCAGAGAATTTGGAAACTTCCTGACTTCTAGAAAATATATGAAGACTTAGAAAACAGAATTGTGTTTGACTTGAGTTTTTGTGAGATTTTTACTGTTGCTCATCTGAAAAGAGTGTCATCATTAGGCTGCAGAAGATGATTGGGATGACAGTTGGAAAGATTTCAAAGCATCCTTCTCAGATAACACTCTTAAATGTTGTTCTCTCCTTTTCACTCAATATAATTCCTGGAGTATATTCCTGTAGTCAGGAATAGAAATTCATTATTGTTTCCTCAGGAACAGATGAATAATAGTATGTAGACTACATGTTATAGCTACATGTAAGAACAGAGGGATATGTCTAAGAACAGGAGCTTTCATTCCTTGTACTTCTATCTTTCCCTAGCTCTGAAATAGGATAATCCCACTTCCCTGGCTGGTATCGAAGGTAAACTCTTACGACCAATTTACTAATGCTTGAAAGTGTGAGACACTATTGCAATTGAAATGCTTTAAATAGGCGTAATTGCAGAATGCATTTGGTTGGCAGAATGCTTTGGAGATAAGAATTTGCATGACTCAAATGGACATGCGGTTTCACTTTTTAATTTTAACACAAGTCCAGGCATTTAATAACTGCATTTAAAACTTCTTGTCAGCCACTGAGACTTCCTGAAGACAGAGGGCATCCTCTTCAAGAATTTCTACTGGGTGAGTGCTGTAGTTAGCATAAGCATCTATAAGCAGTGGTCCTAGAGGAGATTCACTCTTTCTACAACTTTAAAAATTATTAAAACAGTAGCTGATCATTGAAACAGCTGGATGTATTGCAGTTACAGAGGGTAGGTGCATTCAGTTTGGCGATTATGACAAGGTTTACGTTTAGCTTTCCACACCTGCTGTACACAGATAGCTGGGCAAGTTTGAATCTCTGAACTTTTTGTGCTTTTTAATTAGAAGCTATCACATTTTCCTTAAAAATAACCTAAAGGCTTTTTAAATCTAAATTTCTTCCTGTTCTGTCCCACTCATTGGGGCATGGAAATAGGAGATTGAACTCTGCACCATACCTTAATTATGATCAACCTTTTCATCAATACAGCAGTATTTCAGCCACAGGTCTGACTGTAAGGTCAGATGACAATTTATGTTTGTTTGTGCTGAAGATCAACTTGATTTTTAATGCACAGAATTACAGACTGAGTAGTTTGGATTTTCTTTCTTTGCAATATGAGATACTGTCCTCTCATTTCCCACAACTTGTGGGGATATCAAAGATGTTCCATCATTGGTCATCTGGGATGCAGAAAAAGAACAAGATTTCTGTCCAGCAAAGGAATTGACAGGTAAAGCAGTCATACTGTTGTAAGACTAACACAAAGGAATCCCTTGTAGCTCTCGAATTGTAAAATTTTAATTGTATATGCAGATTTCAGCTTGTCACAAGAGGGCAGTAAATGAACATTAATTCTGGAGGAGGATTTTTAAAGAAAACGGTTTTAAGACATTTTTTAAAGAAAGTGAAACTTAATTATAAGTAAGTGAGATGTTTAAATACTGACTTAAATCGTTTCCCCATTTTAAAATGCCACATTTTATTTGTAGGGCATCTATAAACTGTAATCTGTATTCATTCTATGAGAACCTTAATCCACGAGTCTGCTCTTTTTTTTTTTTTTTTCTTAATGATGTCTTGGACAAATAAAAGATATTAATACAAGAATTACTATTAATGGTGTGCCACCATTAGCTGAGATGTCTTATGTTATGACAGGCCAGCATTCATGCAGAAGAGAAATTGGTAAGAGCATTTTCGTATGTTGAGGCTAGTAACCTTTTTATACCATCTCCCTTCTGGCTGATTAGGAGATCTCATCAGGGTTGGGTTTTGCGCTTGTTAACTGTTTTCTACAGATAAAGAACCCAACTCCAAGAACACAGGGTCTTTGTGTAGTCATCAGCTCTTTCACTGAAATTTGATGACTGAAAAGTTACAGATCTGAAAAAACATTGTTTCTTAAAGCACCAGCAGATGGACCCTGGCCTGTTTTTTGACAGTCACAACTGCAATGCAGTTTGGTTCTTTCAGGTAGTCATGTTTGTTCCTCCATCCCCCATGCCCAGCAGTCATGGATACCCAACTGTCATCAGATTACCGCAGAAGACATTTATCGTAGGATTAAAGGGGAAAGTTCATATTCTTTTGATGCCATTCCCAGGGACAAGTCACTCTGAAGACCCACAAAAGGGCCATCCCCTTTCACATGTATCAGTTAAGTTTCTCACAGTTGTCGTCTTCCATACCATGCAGAAGCCAGCCTTTCCCATTGCAGAGCATCAGATCTGAAGTAGTATAGTTCAAAACACATTTGAAATAGAAGTGACCTGCTAAATAGACATGTTTAATTTACATGTTGCAGGTAAACCAAAGGAAGCCGGAACTGAGCAAGATGAGGAATTTAGTCTGTGGATGTGTCGGGTGCAAATCTTTTTTACAACTAAGTTCTTTCCTGCCTACCAGCATGAAAAAGTGCTGAGGGAAAAAATAAAAGAAAATCAAATACGGGATGCTGAATTAGCTGAGCAGAGAAAGATCAAGGATGAGGAGCTAGCAAAGTGAGTGTTGCATCTTATCGTGGAGTACTTTTATTTCCTACTAGCAAAATTAATGAAAGTGAGGTGTGCTTTAATAAAGTAATATAGAAACTGTAACTAGAACAAACTCATCCAGGTATAATCAGCAGCATACAGACTGTAACTCATGTGATGTCTGTTACCATGGGGAGTAACAAATACAGGCTGCTTTCAGGTTATAGCACTCTTAAGACTGCTATTTTCTGGCACTTGAGCCCTGCCCTGTGTAAAGCCAGTTAAGACATCTATTTTTTTTTGTAAGTCAGACTTCAAATGGTAACTAGACAGATTTTCTGCTTCTCTACAATGTGACAGTTTATACTGCTCATACTGTGAATATAGCTGTAGCTGCTTAGCCAGCATAAATCTGTCTTCCCCCCCCCCCCCCCATCCCCTTTGCAGCACATTAAATTTAAACTTTGTTCACTCAGACTTATTGCTGGAAGAGAAGCAGAAGAGGCAAAAAAGCAAGAAACAGCTCCAGCAGACAAGAATGCAGATTTTAAGGAGTTAGAGGAGCCTGTCACACAGTTAGCACCCCCTCTGAAGGAAGAGGCACTCACTGTCACCCCC
Organism: Gorsachius magnificus; assembly: GCA_034008185.1. NCBI lineage: Eukaryota > Metazoa > Chordata > Aves > Pelecaniformes > Ardeidae > Gorsachius > Gorsachius magnificus. The sequence continues at coordinate 9,028,789 of CM067087.1, read as the reverse complement.
CAAGTTGTTACCAAGGTACCTGCTGGCAAAAAGAGAAAGAAGAAATAAATCTCCTGATGAGAACTACTGAAGGTTCAAGTACATAAGTACTCTTCAAGTAAGGAAAAAAACCAACAAAAGAGCCACACATGCTGTAAGGTTTAAAATACAATAAAACTATATGCACAAGACTTGCTGTTACACCAAGGGTCTTGAGAAAGAGCTTATAGTCATGTACTGGAGTGTAACCCTTTAAACAAAACTACTCCAGCAGCCAAGATTTGACTTGTACCTAAAAATTCCCCTCAGTGTTAAGTTGATACAAGAACTGGTATCCTGTCATGATCCTATGTCCCAATGAAATGGTTTCTGCTTAAAACAGGGTTTATTTGACTGAAATACTGCTTGTAAACAAGTATGCAATTCCTGCTTCAGCCTGATTTACAAAGAACAGGCTAACCTTGAAAGTTCATTGTTCAGGGGGTTTTTTTATAACCAGTCTAGTTTCATACTGTGTGACTTTTCGCAGATTTTCTACAATGATGCAAATGAACACAGGAAAACAAAAAGATGCGCTTAAAAGTGTAACAATTATTAGTTTTATTTTCCAGTAAAATATTCACATAACAATATCAGAATGGAATGGTACAGATGAATTCAGACTGGTTTTTAATTAGTTTGCACATAAACATTTTTAAAATCTAAAAATTTTATGATCAGAGTTTACAGATTTTAGTAGAAATTTTGATTCTTACAAAGCAAGTATTGCTTTACTATTGTCATTATTCCAGTCAATAATATGACTAATAACTTCTCATGTTGAACAAGTGTCTGACATTGACATCTTCAATAAATCAGCCCTTTGCAGATCAATCCAAGAAGAAAATATTATTAAACTGTGTTGCACAAAGTTTCTTCACTTCTTCTGTAAAAAAATAAAAAGAAGATACTTCAGTATGGTATTTTACAGGAGCCTCTGCAAGATAAACTCTGGGGCTCTAGAAAGTCAAACAGAAAAAAAACCCTAGGAGTTTCTAATGCAGAAATACACTTAATTTTATTCTGTCTTCAGTAAGGGAAAGTTGAGTCAACTCTGATGTTTCACACTGTCCGAAAGATGAGTTGTATTTTAAGTGGCTGAAGTGTAAATGAGCGCTTGAGTTTGCTGCTGGGCCATTCATCTCGTCAAACTTTTACACTGCAACAGCGGAAGATTTAGCTTCAACACAAGGAAGTATATTGTAACCCCTTTTCAGGGGAAGGAAGGATTAGTGTAGTCTGTTACAATAAATGAAGTCAGCAAAGCTTCTGCTTTTTGCTATTTGGCAGACAACACTTCAGGGGTAGCAGCACCTCCTAAGTTTATCAGGCACAGAAACACTCATTTACTCTTTCTGTATGGCAGGTTTGATCCTGAAACCCAATTAGAAATTGCTGCATTAAGTCATGCCACTCATTCTTGTCTTAAAAATTCAGGTTGCTAGACTTTGGTCTTGGAAAAGTATCAATTCTTTCCCATCATCCAAGTGAGCACATTGCCTCATATTAAAACACAGAGCCCTAAAACTGCTGCAAGTAAGACTCAAACTGCCATTTCTCTTAGTCTATTTAAAAGCTTATTGCATCTTAATTTGTGCTCTTAGCCATACTAAATCAGTCTCAAAACAGCATTAGAAAACAAGGTAACCATGGAATGAGCATCACTGACAGGATAGGCATTATGTATAAGTAACCTCCCGACGGACCACTGACAAATAAAACTTAACTCAGATGTAAATATTTTCATATCTCACCTGCAATACAATTCATTAATTACTCCTAAAGCAAGCTCCCAGAGCTCTCTATTATTTGAAGGAGGAAGAATGACTGATTAATAATTAATAATTTCTGCTGAATATTTATGCTGTACTTTCACAGCTGGTAGAAGGCAGACTAAAGCCTTATGCAAACTTACCTGGTCTATCATAGATCAATCCCTCTTATATTTCTTGTGAGATGGATTTTATTACTTCTCCAGGGACACACATTTTAGTAGTAACTGTATTTAAAGGTAGTGAAAAACAATCCTTACCATTAACTTCAATCAGATTTGCATTTTTTTGATTCAAAATAACATACAGTTCTCGCTGGTCAGACTTTTTCCCAACTACCCAGTAATCACTCATTGCCTTCACAATAATTTCCTCATCTTCATCAACTCTGAAAGAAGTTTTAGAAAGTAAAGTGGTAGTAGCAAGTTCATCTTCAACAACTTTAAGCTGTCTTAATGATTACAAATAACGTCATAAATTGTTGCGGCTCTGCAGTATCAAAGAGAGACTACAAATACTAACTTAGATATAATTCAGCAGTCCAGGATGAAGGCTTAATAGATGACTGCTTAGGACAATTACATCCTCAGATGAGTAAATCATTAAAACACCTCTATCCTCCATACTCTTAAGGACACACTTCACAGAATTATGATTTGCCAGACAGTGAACAAATAATGAACGCTGGAGATGGTATGGTGATACTAAGCTTTCACATACGTAATTGTTAAACCTAGAATTAAACAAAGCTCAACAGCTGGACTTATTACACAAAGTTGTCACTAAGCCAGTACTTCCACAGTATGATGAAACATTCTTTTTTCATCTACAGAAAAATGAAAACCTTGTCCTTAAGCATAGTGGGAAAATTGCTAGTCACTAATTAGAATTACAGACATCACAATTATTCAGCATTTTCATGTTCTTTATTAATTTTTATAGTGACAGAGGGTTTCTCCCACCTTGAAGCACAATAAACATTGACAAGATACCAGTTTTTTTTTTTATCAGCAGTATTGTAGTGACTGCAGAGTTTGCATTTCATCTATTGTTTAATCCCTAAAAGCAGCCAGCTGTTTCAGAGGGTACAATACAGGCAGAAGCAGGTTTCCCTGTCCTTTATACTACTTATCCAGAGATTAGACAGCCTTAACTGCAAAAGCACTAGGCTTCACATCACTTCCAAGTTTGTTATGGCTACTCTGAAGCTTCAAATAGATTAGATATTTTCTTGGATAGAGGTCCTGGCCCTTCTTTAAATTTTTTTTTTTTAAAAAGACAACAGAAGTTTTGTTTAAGAGACTACTTCTAAATACAAAATACCAAATATGACCCACGTTACACCACTTACCTCACAAAGCTATGAATAACCATCCATGAACAAAAAAATAGGAAAGCTTCACTCATTTGGTAAAAATCTACTTGACAGAAGGAGTTACAGACTATTTAATAGTTAACCATTACCTGGAGAAGTCACTGTTGATGTCACCGAGAATCTTCATAAGGTCAGGGTGAACAGATGCAAGCGATACACTGGGTGTTTTCCTCATGTGAATGGTACTTTTCTCTGCCAGGTTCATGTGATTGAAATAGATAAACTTAAACTGAGGTTCCTTCTCAGCCCTAAGAAGATTTAAAGAAAAAAAAAAAAAGTGACTTGAGAATACTGACACGTTCTATAAGCACAGGCTTCACAGAGAACAACTAACTAGCCAGTGCAAAGCTCTCAGACGTCCTGAAGTTATCTTCCCATTGAAGAGAACAGGTATATTAAGACTTGTGGCATGATCAAACTTAATTTTAACACTTCTTTAAAAAAAAAAAAAAAGCAAGCCTGCAAAACCAACCAGTTTTCCCCCTTCCCCTTCTGCTGCTTAGGCTGCTGGTAAATAGGCACAGGGGAGTCTAAAGACCTTGTCCCACTTCCCAGCAGCAGTTTGCATTTCTCTAATGAGCTGGTTTTTTTGTGTCCCCATTTTGTTTCCTTGCTCCCCTATGCCAGTCCAACCTGGTTTGAACGGACGCTAGGTCTTTACTTTGATTACTAAGTAATCTTCCACTCACGTCTTTGTTATTTGTTACAATCGAAAGAACTCTTCCCCCACCCCACCCCATCATTTGTGTGGGCCAATCAAGAGACTGTTTTCAAACTCCTGCCTTGGTAGTCTTTCTCCATTTCCTTCGTTAAGTTAATATAAAATCTGTCATTTAGAGCTGTAGTTTTGGTAGAAGTCACAACAAATTCAGACTGGCAAAAACCAGCTATAGCAATTGGTACTTGAAGCTATGTATTATTTAGAATCAGGGAGATACTGTAATGACACCACTCACCTCAGCAAACAACTAGATACCCTTGCTCTCTGTCACCCAGATGCATTAGTGTCAAGAAACTGTATTATGTTTTCAGGACACCATGGCATTAAACTTTAAAAGAGTTAAAGCTGCCAAAGCCAGTCCCAGATGACATTAAAAAACCCCAAGTTTAATGATTTAGTAGATTGGCACAATTTCAAGCACATCCTATTCTATACCCTGCGATTTTGCTGATTTGGCATGCTACCACTAAGTAAGTTCAGTCACACACCTATCTTTGGTTTAATGGTTTAATTCCTCTTTTGTTGTCATATGCGATGCTGTTCTTGCTTCCTCAACTAACAAAACTATCTAAAAATAAATACAACTTTATGGAAAGTCAGCTGTAGTTTTAGGTGAAGTATTTTCCAAAGCAGTAACATCCTTTCTCATTTAACTTTTTTTTTTTTTTTTGCCCCTCAAGTAGTTACTTAATCCTGCAAAATAGAAAAAAATAAGACAGTTTTTTCCTCACCTACTATACACAGCAACGCTTCAAGAAGCAGTAATTCTGGAGAAAAGTACTCAACTGTAAAGCTTGCATTGTAACCGAATAATCCACTTACTAAAATCCGCATTTCAAACTGTTAAACAAAAGTTGTTCTAGTTGTTCTAGTATCTATCTATTTTCCTTTGGATTTGTAACAGAGTTAAGAGTTACACATGCTCCGTCCCAGCAGTAAGTACTTGTGTCTAAGGCATTACTCAGATAGAGCTTGATATGAAAAATACAGGGGTTTAACATTACATAAAATAGCAGAAAGTCAAAGCAGAAGTCAAAGGAAGTCAGCACAAAGAATGATATGGGTACAAAGACAGTGATAATATTTTTTTTTTTTTTTAACTCAAATGTGCTACTAGCCCAAGGGCTATTTGTGAACATTATGAGATTGTGTTTTCCTCAATAAGAGTTAGAAATTAGAAACTGAAGTTAAGATTTTGCAGGAACTGCTACTTCTCTACTTCAACAAGGGGACAGTGACACAAGACTACCACTGCCATTTTTGCCATCTTGTATATACTTCTGCTAGCACAGTAATCTGTAGAACTCATCATCTCCACATGTCAGCTAGTTTCAGTTCACACATGAAAGAAGCAAAAGACAGAAGTTCCACCTCTTGTATCTGAATAATCTGCTGACAGCTGGGGGATGAGGAGGCAGAATCTTCATTCATAATAGTGAAATTTATCTTAATATACAAGTGATTTTTTTCTGCAACAACTATACACATAGAGGAAAATGGCTTCAGCAGCCACACAATAAACATTTGTTCCTAAATTAAGAACATGTATGTTGTCACTTCAGGGAGACCTAAATGCGCAACAACAGGCACTTTACAAATGGTTAAGATGCAGAAATAGATAAACATCGTTTAACGTACACACTTAACTCAATGCTTTCAACATTTGGGCTCATGTTACCATTATTAAAGAGTTCATTAAACCTACTTTTTAACCAACTAATGAGGGACTGCACCAGGAACAGAAGTGTGCTACAAACCCTGATATTCTCTTGTTGATGTTGTATTGTTCACATATGTCTGATGCTAACACGGTGAGTTGAGGCCCAACAATGCTGTCCAGTTTACGGCAAAACTCCAGCGTAGGCGGAATTGAAGCTGGGTGGCAGGTAAAGAAAAGGGAGAGATGAGATTCTCTTCCCACAGTTGAAGGTACAGTTTCTGTAATTGTTTTCTTTAAAATTAGTGAGAGTCCTGGGACAAATTTCTCTCTTAATTATAACCTTACAGATGATTTTGAAAGCGCACGGCTAACTGAAGCAATATTTAGTCAATTTATTGTGTAAATTGAGCTACATATACTGCTAGAACAAAAAAAAAAAAAAATAAATCAGACTGATAAAAGAACTCACGAAGAACTCAAATAACAAATTCATCCATTCTTCAAGAGTAAAACAAGTTGCATATAATAGCACTTTGCACTAACCATGTCTTGCCAAATAAGTGATGCTAATAGGTACTTACCATCAATCATAAAGCAGACAGCTGCACTCATGGCCTGGAACAAAAAAGTTAAAGCAAAAAAACCATTTACAACAGGTTACCTCAATACCAAAAAAAATACTTCAGTGAGGTCACACACAGGTAAAACAGTTAAAAAAATAATCTAGTTTAAAGGTAACACTTCAATAGGATAATCTCTTTGCAATCCTGCATGACACAGGATAGTTTTGATTTTAAAATTCAGCCCAGTTAAGTTATAGGGCAAAGGTAAAATTTGCTAAAACATACTTTATGCATTTAATTTAAAAAAAATTAGGGTTTTGTTTTATTGATTAACGCTACATAAAGCCAGGTATGAAACCACTTACATTAACTGAGGGCTGGTATTTTATTAAAACAACTGTTTGTTTTGGGAAGGGCACAAGAGGGCTAAAAAGAGAATTCAGGCTTTAAAGCTTGTTGCTAGAAATACCAAAGTGTTTTCTGTCTCTTTGCTTTAACCTAGTCATATAAACGCATCTTTCTGTACAATTCATAAGTATTCACATCATTGTTGTCTTCATTGTACACAGATGTGGAGTAATTGCAGAGAAAAATGTAATACCTTATAAACAATTAAATGAAGCTCTTCATAAGTGTCATCAGTGTTAACAAATATTTTGGGGAAACGGCATTTTGCTTCTGGATCATTAAGATTTAAAGGTCCAGTAAGAAACCTAGAAAAGAATTCAATAGGTCAGATGCGATGAATTCTTATATTTCAGTTTTTCCAATTTAACGGATGTTTCTGTAACTAGCAATTACTTGCATGTATGAATACATTTGAACACAATGAGTTTTCAGCTATCCAGATAGGCATAGAGCCCTTTATGTATTATCTCTGCACTCTTACATTTTCAAAGCATTATTTGTATATATGCTCCAAAGAGTTAAGAGAAACAGGATCAGAAAGCCAGAATAATGCCAAGGAAATAAACTGTGCAGATCATCAAAGAAACAACAACAAAACTCTTTCCACGTTCAAGTTGTGACTATCTTTAAAAACTTTTTTTGTTGTTACTGGGAAAGCACATGTCCTTTGCTTTCCAACAGTACATTCAAATTAGTTTCATGTACAACAGTGGTGTATTAAAAGCACCTAAACTTAAGGGGGATGTGGGAGGTGTGCCAGTGCCTTGATCCCAAAAGAATAAATCATGCTAGAGGAATTACCATGATTATAAAAGAGAGATGGCCAAACCCACAATTACTCAAAATAATGTTACCTAGCTGTTTAAGTACAGAATTCCTCACTCCGACATGCAGAGTACAGAGGAGAAATAAATAGATAAATCCCTAGATTAAATTTTCGCCTTTGCCTGAAGTGCCTGGCTGAAAAGAAAGGACCAGAGCACTTCCAAAATTTTTGTGTGGTGCATTAAGAACAGCAGGGAAGAAAAATAAGTATGCAGTAATATTGATGAAGCCTTTTCTCTTTTTCTTCCAGAGGTGAAGTTTTACATTGCACCAACTATTGTGTGACCCTCTGGAATGAACTGTGTGGGGCATATGTACTCAAAATGCATGTATTCCTCCCAAACATTTTGCCCTTGAGGGAAGAAGCAGTAGATGGTGACAGTAAACAACAGCTACCTTCCATAGTGTTGTAGATTTCCTGGCATTTCAGCACGTATTGGAGAATCTCTTCCCGCTAACTGAAGCAAAAATAGAACAGATACAAGAAAAAAAAAAAAAAACTTAGAGGTATTTTCTGTTACTTTTTGTGGACTGTCTTTAAATCAAATCAAAGCAAACCATTTGTAGAAATTACCACTCATGAAGATACATACTCTCTGTGTAACATGAAGGAGATAAAGCTGAAGTGTAAGAGATTCTGCTAGAATAGGTCATTCTGATTTTGCGTTTATTAATTTTAAAATTTAGCTTATGCAGTTTTCTGATGGGGGGAGGGATAACTAACTCCATGCTGCATTTAGCCATTCAGCTGACGTGATTCATTTGACGTACTGAGCAGTCATCAGGTATCAACATTCAGTAAACTCCCTAGCACCATCCCATATTCAAATTGCCATTCTAAGTATTACGCAAAAATACTACTGAGTTTAATAAAGTGGCCCGAAAGCAATAAATCTCAGAATTCCTGAACTAAAATTTAAGAGGGGAGGGGAAGAGAGATATTCCTCTTTGGTATGTCAGCCCTTCATGATACAAGATAAAGGGAAAGAAGAAAAAAACACAACCAAACACAAAAAACCAAAACCAACAACAAGCTCCGCCACACAACCCCAAAACCCCCCAACCACCATACCTCAGGCTCCATGTGCCTTGGAAACAGAGATGTCGTGAGGTATTTATACAAAATTCTCATGTCATCTTGTTCCAGTCCACTCCTAGAACATCAGGGAGAAAAAGAAAAGTGATGTTTTTGATGCTGTTCAGGTCACCTGTTTTCCTCTAACCAAAACTTGGGCAAAGCACATACCAAACTAGTGTAGCAACATTTCAGTGTCTCAATAGATTAAATCCCAGAACATTCATTTTTAATAAAATGTTAGTTTATTTGCTAAATACAAAATACATCTAAGTTAGCTGTAAACCAGAAAAGAAAGAAATTATATTTAAACAAACAAAGATCGAGTCTGCTATTCTCAAGTCCATTTTTAAGTAGAACTCTTCACAAGCATTGCACTTTCTGATTCAGAACCATACAAAGAACAATCCTTTAACCAACCTTTTCTACTAAAAGGTCCTATGGAGGAACTTGTGTGTATGCACAGAGGCTCTGTGCAATGGAAATGACAGGGACACTTCTCTAGCTGCTCCTCAGGCTAACTTGGAAGTAATCATTTAGTACACGTTAGAGATTTTAAAGCCAAAGACCAATGCCGTTCTTTGCTCATCCTACCATTCAGTTTTCTCATTTTCATACAATTCTCGCCAGCTGCGAAGCTTTGCTATTATGGCACCTGTTTATAGGATGAGAAATTGAAGACACACAAAAGAATTAAGTACCTACCAGATAAGCTGGTCGTTGTAGAGAAATGCAGTATACTTGACTATGTTCAGACTTTCTTCCATCCTATTAATAAATGACTGAATTTTCAAGTAAGTCATTTTATCCAGTGGAAAGAAGCTGATTCCACAAAACACATCCAGCAGATCACAAGACTGTAAATGCAGTGTCTGGAGGTACTAAGAGAATAATGACAGGGTTTTTTTTAGAATTCAGAAAACTTCCGATGCATAGATTTAAATTTGAACCTAATCCCCAGTAAACTACACTAACGACCCAAGAAAAGCCCCTTCCAGTTCTGCTTGTATGACATATTCCTTCATGTAGGGACAGACTTTTTAGTAGGGCCTGTAGTGATAGGAGAAAGGGTAATGGTTTTAAACTAAAAGAGAGTAGATTCAGACGAGATCTAAGGAAGAAATGAGGGTGGTGAATTGTTGTCACAGGTTACCCAGAGAGGTGGTAGATGCCCCATCCCTGGAAACATTCAAGGCCAAGTTGGATGGGGCTCTGAGCAACCTGATCAAGTTGAAGATGTCCCGGCCCATAGCAGGGGGGTTGGACTAGATGACCTTTAAAGGTCCCTTCCAACCCAAACTACTCTATGATTCTATGTGTGAATACGATTCCACATGTCAGCTCGCTATTATTTAATCATAGTGACAACAGCTGTTAAGGCTAGATCAAGATCTCTTGAGAGGATAAGAAAGCACAGCCTATCCTACTAGTATTTGATTTTAGAACTAACTGCATAGAAATACTAGAAGATAAATCCATTACTTTTCAATGTGCAAAGGAAAAGATAATTTCTATTATTCTCTCTCTTGATAGACTGTAACCTTTACCAAGAGATTTCAAATGCACTATCAAATGCTCTGCTCTGTGAAAGATGTTATCCAATGGCTCCCTCTACAGTCATTTCACATACCAAAAAAACCCCCAAGAAGTAAAATACTTACAAATAGTATGACAGATCTCTGTCACAGTTTATAATCTAAGCCTCATTTCCTCTCAGAGTTTCAGTGCAGTCCAGGCCTGCCAGCAACGCGTAGCCAATTCGTTCAATAGGGTTATGAACAGAACAACTTGCATGACCAAACTTCTTAAGCATTTCTAATTCCCCAGCGAAAGAGACAAACAAGTTTTCCTTGGGTTTCCTTCTGTTATACAAATCTACAGCAATTACTGTTTTATCTTCAGTAGGAACTTCAAAGAAAAATAATGTTTTAAAGATAAAAATCTATTACTTCCCTTTTTGCCACGCTCTTTTTAAGTTAGTCTAGAAGTTGGAAGTATATGCCAGCTAATCAAACAAGTACTCTGTGTGCTAACAGCGTTCATTCCAGTCTACAAGTCTTACAAAAATCAAGCGAAACAACCCCAAAAACCCAGAAGCGAAAGCTGTCCTAAAAATCACTGTACTTTTGTTTACACTGTCACAACATTGTGTTATTTTAAAAAAATCTGTTAAGAGAACAAAATTTTAAACACCAGTATACAGTGTCTGCACTCCGTCATTATCAGAGATATCAGTAGTCACATCTCTACCACAAAAGAATTAACTGCTGACAGCTGTTTTCTTCCATGCAAACTAGAAAAAACGAGGGCAGACAGACACTTGGTTGCTATCTTTTAAAGCTAGCTTGACGAAACTTTTCGTGTAGGAACTCAAAATTCTGCCAGACATGACTATTCAGGCAGTTACTTTATGTGAAAAACACCCAAATAATATTTGATGGATTTCTTGCTCAGAAATAGGTTTTGCTTTCCATCCTTTCACTAAAACATTTGCTTTTAAACACTGAAAATTAAATTCTGAAGACTAGTTATAACCAAGGCAGTATTTCCTGAAACCTTACCAGGCACGACTACTAATGGCACAAGGGGAGCAGGGTGGGGGGAGAAGTTAAAAATTACAGCTATGCATTACTTCACAGTACTATGGGACTTTTAAGTCTGTGCATGCAGGCTGTAGAATCTCCATCCCCAGCTCTTTTCAAGACTCAACCAGCTAAAGCCCTCTGTGGTCTAGCCTGAATTCAGTATTACCCTACTTTGAGTAGGAGGCTGAACTAGATGACCTCTCTAGATTCCTTTCAACCTGAATGATTCTGCAACAGTTACTCAAATAGATCTGCACAGACTGTTATCACACTAACCAATTCAAATGTTAAAGCAGAATTTCCAAAGAATGAACGTGATTCCATCAGAAAAAATATCCAACAGCTAAGCTGTTCCATCAAGCCATAAGCTTGTCTGTGGTTCAACTCCATTTAAAAAAACCTACCACATTAGTTTGAAGCAGGAAGTATTTGAAAAAATTAATAACCAGAATTTTTGTGTTGCCACTATACCTTTTCCACTGCCTATGTTTTATAGTTACGCTGCAGCCCCTTAAGAGGAGATTTTTGCATTTTATTTCCAACACAGAATCATGCTGTATGTGCCTGAAAAATAAGGTCTTACCCGATGGAAGAATTTCTCTAGTCTCTCCTTGAGAACTTTTACACCTCCATCTTCCATGGCTTTCAGGAATGTGCCATTAAAAAGCTAACAGTTAAAAAGAAAAAAAATCAGTCAGTTGGGTAATCGTTTACAGTAATTTCTTATAACTCAGCCACGAATATAGCTAGATTAAAATACAGCTCCTATTTCTCAGTGTTTGGACTCCACATAGATCCAAATGTACCCCTTCTTTATTGAAAAAATACTCCCTCAGATTTGCAGAGTCCAGGTATATATAGCAGCAGAGGCAGAATTAGATAGAAAAGGAAACTAAATTCTTTAATGACAGAGAAATTATTTATCTGTCTCACTTAAGTATCTTATGCCTTTGCTTTGTAAAAGCCAGATGGATGGCCTTTATCCAGCATTGTTTCTTCAACAGATAGTATCTAACACCATGAAAATCAAACACTTAGTAGTGTAACTGCCCATGAAAGAAGAAATTGGGACTTGACAGAAATTAGAAGGCACTTATTGTTACAATAAGCTAATGAAGCAGCACAGCTAACTGTAAAAGCTATATTTTTCTCTTTCATCATCACCATTACAGCTTCAGAAAGAGAACAGACAATAGTAATGAGACAAGAATGTCAAAGCAATGATGAGCTTGGACATCCAGATGGTACCATGAGGATCCCCTCCTCTGCCCAGAAGAGGAGCCTCTAGTATTAACTCTACCTTGTACATGCTGTAGCACTGCTGTAGGACTGAACTATAAACCTTGTCCTGCAGAAAAGAGAGCAGGACATTAGTATAAACAGAGGCAGAATTTCAAGTATTTTGGCTAAGCTACGCATAACATGTTTTCAAAGAGCCAGCAAACACACATATTAGAGAAATCAATCTCTGAAAAGTTAAATAGCATTTTCAGTCAGAATCTAGAAATTTCTTTGTATTTATAAAGTACTATTTCAATAAAGGGAGTCCCTTCCCCCCCTACAATAACAAAAAGCACCTTATTAACTCATACACAAGATACCAGTTACAAGTAGTGCCCTTCCCTAAGGCCAGTGGTTAGTGAAAATGAACTTATTTCTGACTAGTCTTTCTCTTCATCCAGGTCAAAGGCTAAAGGAGATGGGACACCATAGCAGGTTTTTATTGGGCTAGGATCTTAAGCCAGATAAAAAAAAAAAAAAAAAAAAAAAAAGAATATTTTATTGTTTGGCAAAATATAGTGGCTATGACAGCAATCCTTTTCTTATAACACATTGAGGAACAGAACTAGTGCACACAGTAATGAACGGAAGCAGCATAAGCCACCAGATCGAAAATATTATCCCACATGGCCATATATGCTTCCCGTATACAATTAAACTGACCTAATCATAGTGCAGTTTGGACAAGAAATCCTACGGTAGGTGTGAACTGTATGTTTTTCCAGATTATTAGTAAAGATTACTACTACTCTTAATAAAGTAGTAACATGTATACTTAAACCTATTAAAAACACATACATTTAAAATTTTGCAATAACTTTATTAAACAAACAGATCCTAAGAAATACTGGCCTATTCCAAACTAAAAGCCTCACAGATGTATATTTCACTGATGTTTACTGGGTGATCTTGAATCGCTATATGGATAATTCTCTGTCTTGCTCTCGTCTTTAAAATTCATTGAAAAGTACTTTGCCCTTTTTCCATTTATGGAGATAGATAAATATATAAATTAAAAAATCAATTTGGCAGCATTTCAAGAAGAATAAAACTAAGATATTTCTGGAGGATCTCTTAAAATACAATATAACCCTTTTTAAAAAAAAAAAAAAAAAAAAAAAAAAATTCAGTATTACCAATAATTCTTCTTCCTGATATTCATAGACTGGCTTTCCATCCTTGTGTTTCTCTATTATGGGATTCCGCACAACCTAGAAAGTGGAACAGGCTGGTATTAGACAATGCAGAATGCATTGAGAACATTGCGATATGATGTTTTAGAAATATGCATATCACATGCATAAGTACCATGACCATCCAGAAATTTTCTTCAGGTTCATGGAAAAATTGTCTATTCTTCTGTGTATGTAGGGATTTTGCAGGTTTTGTTGGACTAAAGGTCCTGGAAAGAAAACATATATGTAGACATACACACTCAGAAAAAGAAAACATATGACCAGGAAATTTAAAATAGAGTGCTTGGGCTAATACAACGAGTCACGCAATCAGACCTCATACCTTGTGAATTGTACTATAGCTTCACATAGTCCCACGTTTCTAATTTTTTCATTCTTTTCTACTTCATTTGGATGATAGAAGAGAATCTTCTTTTCTTCCTAAAATTTGAAAATAAGAATCAAAGCAGATAGATTTTAACAGAAGCAGAGTCAAAGAACACTAAGTTCATGGTTTGCTTGTTTTTTAACTTCAATCTCTTGATTTCCTAGGCAGAATTTTTCTTGTACCTAAAGGGGCTTCTGTAAAATGGATAAAAGGCATATTTAAGAACACTTAAACAGTCAGACATCCTGCCAGTCATCTCAAAATGCTTTATAAATCCCAAGGCTGTTGAAATCATAGGCCCTAGTCACTTCATGGCTAGTTCAAAGCAAGGCTAGCTTCAAAGCAGGATCAAAGCATGGCTAACTTCAAAGCTAGCTCAGATTGCTCAAGGCTTTGTCCAGTCAAGGTTTGAATATCTCCAAAGATGGAGATTCCACAACCTTTCAGGGCCCCGTTCTGCTGTTTGACCACTTCACTGTGAAGAATTTTTTCTTTATCTCATCAGAATTTCCCTTCCTGGTACTTCTTCCATTACCTCTCAACCTTTCACTTCAACAAGAACCTGATTCCATCCTCTATAGCCACCCTTTAGGCAGGTGAAGACAGCCATCAGACCCCTTTCCACATCGGCTCTTCTTCAGGCTACACAAATCCAGTTATCTAAGGCTCTAACTGATATGTCACAGACTGTGGCCCCCAGATCAATTCATGGGCCCTCCGCTGGGCTTACTTCACTTTGTCGGTATTTTTCCTACTCTGGGAAGCCACTCTGGAAGCCCCAGATGAACACAGGACCCACCAGCAGCCCCACACTTACGGAACAGAGGGGAAGCAATCACATCACTTGACCTGCTCATGCATGCTCGCTCACACAGCCTGAAAACTAACACTGTTAGTTTTCACCGCCACAAGAGCACACTGCTGATTCACGTATGACCTGTTGTTCACTAGGATGCCCTGGTCCTATTTCGCAAAGCTGCTTTCTAACCAGTCAGCCCCTGGCCTGTCATGGTGTGCGAGATTATTTCATCCCACACGCACGCGCCTCTGCGTTTGCCTTCGTTGAGCTCCACCAGGTTTCTGCCAGCCCATTTCCCCAGCTCGCTGAGGGTCCCTGTGAATAGCAGCCCTGCCCTCCAGCACATCCACAGCTTCCCCCAGTTTGGAGTCACCCAAGGACTTGCCGAGGGGTGCGCTCAGTCTCATCACCCTGGTCATTAATAAGTATGTAAGTACACTGCCCTGTCCAAAAACTATCAAAACTAAAGATTATCGCAGATGCTGGTATCTAAAAATAGAGACTATAGCTTCTTGAATTTACTTATTAAAGGTAACACTAGCAAGAAAATACTAGCAATAACTTGAATTTAACTAAGTCAAACACTAAGCTTTCTCCTGTGTTGCGTCTACCTGGGGAAAACTATTTTTAGAAAGAGTTACTGCATCAGTAAAAGGCAGTTACTAACAGACCAGGCCCTCATCTACGCTATTTTACAGACTACTGCTGGAAACACCCCCGGTTACTGTTCTTTCTTAATCTGAAGCAGACAGATCCAGAGGTACGCGGCACTCGCCCCCGGCCCCGCCGAAGCCGGCCGGTACACAGGCTCCGGGCGCTGACAGGGCGGCGCGGGGCGGCGGGCAGGGAAGGCTGCAGCTCCCCCCTCCCCAGCGAAGCGCCGCTCCGCGCCCAGCGGCCGCCTTTCTTCGGGGATGCTCCGCGGGGGGAGCGTCAGTCCCGCGGGGACATGCTGCGGCCCAGGCCCCGGGGAGGGACAGCAGAGCCGAGACAGCCGCCCCGGGGCCCGCTGCGGCAACCGGGGACGGAGCTGGGCCGGAGGGTGCCTTCCTCTCCCCACAGCCCCGGGACGCGACGCCCCCCTCCGGTACCTCTCCCTCTTTGGGCCCCAACTTGGGGTTGTAGATGAAGAAACTGAGCAGGGTCGGAGCGAGCTGTTTCTCCTGGCCGGCTCCTCCCGCCGCCGCCGTCGCCATGCTGAGCCTGAAGCGAGCGCGCCTGGGGCCGGCAGCTGCCACACACCATCGGGGTGCAGCCCGGGGCCCCCCACCGGCACCGGCCCCGCAACACTTCCGCCTTCTTCCCCCGCCCCGGAAGAGCACGGTGCGGGCCAGGAAGTGCTCCCCGGGGCCGGCGGGGGCCCGGCGCTCCGCAGCGCCCCCGCCGGCAGGGAGAGGAATGGCCGGTGTCGGGCAGCGGCTCCGGTCACCGCCTGGTGATATGGGGGCTCGCAGCAGGTGGGGGAGCCCCGGCGATCCGGTCTTCCCTCAGCAAGAGGTTGTGCCTGGCCGGTGATCCGTGAGCCCTGCTGGAGCTCCCCAGCGCAGGCCCTACCGGGCAGCCCCTCCGCAGGCGGAGAGTGCGACCGGCGGGTGCTGCAGTGCCAAATCACCGTTTGGCCGTAACACCCCTTTTCTGAAGAGCAAGCACAGCGCAGTTCAGTTCCCTTCTGATTCGATCAAAGCTGCCTGGCAGCTGAAAAAAGTAGAAACGCTTTATTTTTAGAGGTAAAATCCGAGATTTGAAAGATGAGATCTACAAGTTTGAATATGTTGAAGGAAATGTCATCCAGCATCACTTAGTGCAGGTAATCCTTTCTCCATAAATAGACGCATTACATTTACTCTGATTATTTTTCCATTTTTCTGTCTAGCATATTTAAGATAGTGGCATTTAACTAATAAAATACTCGAGGCTTTTCTGTTACTTTTCAGTTCCAATTTTAATCAAAATCCAGTGTGAACTAAATTATAAGTAAAAACAGCTACATGTAAGAGATGTATCACTTTGCTTCTCTATAGGGGTATAACGTTTAGGAATCTGAACAAATAAGTTACATAATTGCTTAAATAAACACCTAGTTAAGATATAAAAGATACGTCTCATTCCACCAGGTCATTTAGAAAAATGTACTGGTAAGCTGTCTTGAAGTCATACCAGATTAAATCTGAAAGAATACAGTACTTCTTGAGTTTTTAATTTTTCACTTTTGTTATTATTTCAGTTCCTATCATCATTCTTAGTTTATATTTACTTCCTGTGCTAGCAGTGCCATTCTGGATAGTCCTCATCAGCCTCAGCAGTTGACGGCTTACCTGAGAACCCAATTCAGTGCTGCAGGAGCACTGTGTGGAACAAAGATGCTATAAGACTGCAGTAATTTAATATTTAATGTCTGTACGCAGACGGCAAGTGGTGTAAGCATGAGAGAGATGACCACGATTTCCCCCTGGGCTGGTAGAGTCGGTGTGCAGCTCTCTCACATCCCTACTGCCATGCCATGGCTGCAAACCCTCCTGGTTCCTGGCCTGAGGGAAGCAGCTGCCTCCTGCGAGGGAGGGGAGGCACAAAAAGGAGGGGGGTGCCTCCTGTGAGGCGAGGAAGGCACAAAATGTTGTTTCTTGTGAGGGAGGGGAGGCACAAAATGGAGGGGACTGCCTCCTCGGAGGGAGGGGAGGCACAAAATGAAGGGGGTTGTTTCTTGTGAGGGAGGGGAGGCACAAAATGGAGGGGGTTGTTTCTTGTGAGGGAGGGGAGGCACAAAATGGAGGGGACTGCCTCCTGTCTTCCTGTGAGGCACAAAATGGAGGTGCTAGCTGGCTGTGAGGTCTGGTGAGCCAGGTGGACAGCCATGCTGAGGCCTTCTCAGGCTGGTTCAATGTGGAGTTTGAATATGTGTATCCATGTGAATGTAGTATGTGTGCAGGCTCCCTTTCTATGGGTGCTGAGCTCACCACCACCCCAGGTGTCACCTGCACACATGGTGGTTAAACCAAACCTCTCAAGAGCTGAGCAGCTCCTCATGTCATGTGGACTGGACAGGTACGAGCAACACAACAGGCTGAGCCACAGCAGTAGACAGAGCATTTCCAGTCAGTGCCAGCCAGGTCTCAAACAGCTGTAGGAAATGTTTCCAAAGCTGCAGAGAGAATCTGATTTATAATTTAATGCAGGTGTTTTCAAGAGAGGCCACGGTGGAAGGTGACTCCTGCCTCTTGCCAGCACAAGAAAGCAGGATGGGAGAAAGTCCTGCTCTGCTGAGCTCCAGAGGGTTTCCCTGAGTAGGGGCTGAGTAAGGATCAGGCCAAACGTGTCAGGATGAGGCATCCAAATACAGTAATTTTTGCTTCCAACCCTACAGCTGTGAGTTAAAATTCAGCAGTGTGTGCGGATCAGCCCTTTAGAGTTATGGTCCGTCCATTCAAAGCCCGCAACACAGACAAGACAATTTCTAGGAGCATCCAGTCAGGATTGAATAGATCACATAAAAAAAGCAAAGTTGCCCCCCTTGCTTGTGCTATACTATGGGGGGGTTAGGTGGTGGTGATCAGGCCTGCAGGCTGGAGGGGAAGTTAATTTCTTTATACTACTCACTTAGTGCAAAACATGGAAGTTCTTAAAATTGGTGGTATTTATAGTCAAGTTAATTAATTAGTTACCAAAGAACTTACAAAACTGCAGTGACTATGGATTTTGGCTTGTGTTGGGTTAAACCTTTAGATGTGTGTTTGTCCAGGGCTTAACACAATGGAGATCCTGGTCTATGACTAGGGTGCTTATTTACTGCTGTAATACAAATACTGTTGCAAGGGATATATTGTGGAGGCATATGTGGTTGAACAGTGGATACTTACTGTAATTGGTGATTGCTAAGGAAGTTGTTTCCGTGCCAAACTTTCCCTAGGAAAGGAACGAATGTATGTGTAGAGATTGTTAAAATATGATTCTGCTCAGTGCAACCTCATCTGTAACTTGATATCGCTTTTGGTGGAAGTATTTGTGAGAATCTACAAAGAGTAAGTGATAACAGATTCAATTAAATTATTACTTTTCTAATGTAAAAATTAACAGGGCAGGAAGAAACTTCGATTGTGGTTCCAGTTTCATCCCATCTTCTTAATTGTATGTGCAGTAACACCACACCTTGACATTTGCAAAGTGGCATCAGATCACCCAGAGTTTGAAATGTGATTCCTAGCCCATGATTATGTAAAATGAAACTGCTGCATAAGTACATTGGGAATTTGACAGGACAACCCCTGCATCAAGAGACAAATAACAACTTTATAAGTTATTACCAATTTACTAAAAAAAATAGGTAGAAGTAAGAAAAGTCATACTTTTTGGTTTGTTGAGCCTATTTCTAGGTACTATTTTGAGCATTTCCGTCAGCTGCATAGTAGCAGACTTAACAAAAAGGTATACTATAAATCACTCTGGGTGTTAGAGCTGACAGCTGTAAATAAATACAGCTGACAGCTCAAATAGCTGTTCCATTGACAGTATGTGGTCTAAATGTGTTAACAAATGTGTAGACTCAGCAGTTTGGGATTAGTTTAGCAAATAAATTACAAAATAGTGCTGTGATCCAGCAAAAAGCACAATGCCTGTGTATCCCTGGTCTGCATGCTTTGTTAATACTGTAACAGGCCTTTGTAGCTCTATGTGAAAATACAACACTACAGCTAGGTATAGGGGTCTTGCTAAAAGTTACATTCATTTCCCCTAGATTTCTTCTTAGTGTGATGTCATGGAATGTGAGCAACTGAGTGTCATGGTGAGTAGAGATGGCTTAATAATGGATGTATTTGCTTTGCAGAATCAGAAAATTCGTAAAGGATAGTAGTAACTTTGCACTAGCTTTGGTTATGATCAAGGATGCAAAGTGACTGAATAACAATTAAAAACTGCTTTCCTGCAAAGCTTGAGATATTCAAATGTTTTGATTTGTTTAATGTGTTTAACAGGAATGCCTAGGTGTTGTTACTAGCCTGGATGTGTAGTACATGTGAAAGAAAAGCTGGGAAGAGAGGATGAGGAAGGGGCTAGAGAGTTAAAAGGTTTTCATCTCTGAAGATGAATTATAGTAGCATGTTATTTATTTCCCTGCTGATCACAGCAAGAAATGAGAGAGAGAATTATATGAAGAATTATGTCATGGTTTGACATATTTAAGGCATGGTGTTTTTTATGCTTAGAGGTTGAATAAAGCTGCTGTTTATTCTTTTATATTTTACCTATTCACAGGCAGGGTAACATGGCACAACATATTATGGGGTAAATAATGTGAACATGAAATGGAACTCTGGAGACCTCTATTTTAATGGAATCACAAGTATTCTGGTGTTTTCTAAAAATGTATTTCTACAGTTGTTGTGTGTAGTGCATAATTTTAGTATACAATGTACAAATGGTCATTCTGATAACTAGTTGCAACTTTTGTTGCAATCTGTAAGCATGATTGGCAGTAGTAACTGATTTCTGAATGCTGCCTCTCATGTCAAATCTTTGTAGCAAACACAGTTTATTAATGCAGTCCTTATTTCCATCCCATTCATTAAATATATGATTATAGAAAGTGGCTGCTCATTCCCTTCAGTGAGGACCCATATCCAAATGTTAAAGGATGGTTAAATATGGTAAATATCTTTAGTTTTTCCTTCCTTGTCAGTCAATAAAGCCCTGTCCAGGAGCTTTCTCAATTACAAGTCCCTGCTTGAAACAATTGGAATTCTGCATACCAAGTCTCTAGCCAGAGTCTTACTGTTGGCATTTTGTTTCAGGCCATGGAGCAGACAGGTATCTCTGTCAGTGAGTAAATCCATTTTGAGTTATCACTATCATGTGTTTTACAAGAGCATTCAAAAGTATGATTTACCATTTCAAGGATTCCAGGGAAATGGCAAGTTGTTTTAACTTTAGAAGTTTCTTCCACTTCAGAAATCCTACAAGTTTTCCTTTACTTAAAATTTTCTCCCACAGAGAACAGTAATCTACTGGAGTAGCTGCTGTACTATTAAGATTTTTTAAGGTACTTTTTTCCTGATGGAAATGGATGGAAAGGTTCCTTTAACTGTAATACTTTGGATGTTAGAGAGGTCTCAAAGTATCTCAAGTAGAGTAAGTTGGTTGTATTTTTCTGTTTGGTGTTGTAATGCACAACTTGTATACAATAATAAGCTATAAACACAATTGAGTCATGTTTTGAGTTAGTAATGATGAACAAGATTTTTCTAAAACCTTTACATAAAAACTAGTTAAAAAGCTACGTGTTAGGCCAAGAGATGCTTTCTTTGTCTTTTTGTTCCTTGCCCTCTTGATTGGGCCTAGGTACATTTTGTAGTTCATGTGTTTTACAGGAACTTCAAATGCAGACAGCTGAGGTATATAATTCTTCCTGGGAAATTAAGAAAGCTCTAACTTCACTCACAAATGCGTTGTAGGCCAGGCACTGCAAGGATCTTCTGTTCACCCTCTGTCCAGTGACCTGCTCCAGCAGTGTGTTGCATCTTAGTGGAGAGTAACAGAATTTGTACTTTGCTTCTGGGTTTCTTTTTCTAGGTCCATGGTGCAAAGGCTGAGGCATTGAGAGGAACTAGAGGTCAGAGTGCAACAGCAACTGGAAAATTCTTTATTTTGCATGCATTTGCCTGCCTGATGTAATATGATTAATCAAGGTCAGGACACTTAATTGTCAGTGACATAGAGAGTGATTTGTTTGTTACTTACATGTGAACTAGTCCCAAGACCCTTCTGTCATCAGACTGGTTTCATTGCCAAGAACACACTTTATTCCTTGTGAGTATCTTGTGACATCCATCTTACGCTATGAAAATCTCCATGGGTCAGATCCTCATGGGTCAGATCCTCAGCTTGTATAAATCTGAGTAGCTCTGTTTAATGCTACTCTAGTGATTTATGCCAGGTGAGCATATTTCATAATGTTAAGAAAGATTATTAAAATTCATGTTCATTTTTTATGTTTGTATTATTTTTGCACAATAAAAGGAAAAATGTGATGACCATATTACTCAGGTGAGCTGAGTATACCAGCTTACAAACAACTTGTATGCCAAATTAAGCTGCTTGAAAACACTTTGAAATGGGACAAAACCTCTTTTTTCAACCATCAACTGTTAAGAATTGTAGATTAATATATACACGTTTTTTTAAAAGGCAGTAGATGTTTCTTGGCTGGTTCTCCAGTACTTGGCTCCCAAAAGAGGAGGTGGCTGCAGAAAAGACATAGAGGTGAGTATTCAGGGATGAATCACTACAGAATTTGTATTGGTGCAGCTGTGTAGGGTGTCTTGGAGGATGGCACTCCATGAGCTTTTTACCACGCCAAGGAAAGGAGAAATTTAATTTATTTAACTGCTTTTGCTTTGATGATGAACATGTTTGAGGCCAACAGGAATTTTTCAATTGTTTTGTTAGGTTTGCAAAATACAGGTTGGGAGAGAGAAAAGGGCCTAGCATATCAAAACATTAGCCATATGGACTCTGTCTGTGAAATTGTTGTTCTGAAAGATATATGGCCCTTCTTGCCAAGTGCATTCAGATTCTTTAGCTTCTTTCCCAGCAATAGCTGGTTATCTCATAAACAATTCAGCTCTGGTTTTGCTGCTTTTCTGTACAATTACCGGTATTTATAGAGACTTTTGAAAAGAAAAAATTGCAGTTAATTTTGAATGTAGTCATTTGCAGCAGAGGAAGAAATGCATTGAAACTGCAGTGACTAAACCATTCACTTTGCTGAAAAGGCTTCTATGTGTTCTAGTGACTCCTACAAGCTGCATGTGTGTGAACTGCAGTATATAGTACTTGTTAATATTGAGAAAGCAAGTGAATATATAAATACTCCATCAGAGCATCTGAACATCTCTCTTTTCTAATGACTGAATTGTTTGTTTGTAAAAGACATTTCTTCAGCATCCCCAGAGATAGATGCTTTTGTGAAGGACATTTTTAATACAGCAGACATAGCCTGGAAATACTGGGTAGAGTATGTTGGAGCTTTCTCAATATGTAT
This sequence comes from Gorsachius magnificus, assembly GCA_034008185.1. Lineage (NCBI taxonomy): Eukaryota > Metazoa > Chordata > Aves > Pelecaniformes > Ardeidae > Gorsachius > Gorsachius magnificus. Next base: position 9,006,112 of record CM067087.1, on the reverse strand, counting down.
TTCTACAAATTATTCCTCCACACTTTTAGTCCTCCCTATTGAGAAAGCTCGGAAATACCACCAAGAAGATATCTTTTACTTCCCCTCTGCTTTTTTAAGCCTCACAGTTACCTGAAACCTCAAGTCCACAAAAGTTCTCGTTTTCATTCTTATTGCAGGAAAGCATGTGGTTTCTACTTTCTTGTTCTTTTAGTTGGCTAATGTAAAAAGAGTCATTTGAAACTGCAACATTCTCATGCAGAAACCACTTCTTAACAAAAACATATGACTACTTTTAACTTGGAAGTCAGTGAGAGATTTTATCCTCACCTACCTCACAACTATATCTTTGATGAAGACCTGCGTGTTTTGAGAACTTCAAGCTTAATCCAGAAGGTGTATTGTAAACAGAACTCCCACTGATTTCAAAAGATGTTCCATATATGGAGGTCTGATAAGATCAAGATCTTGGAGAGATTAACACTTAGTTTAAGAATTCACACGTTTCAGTTCACCAGTCAGAAAACCAGACACAAGCTACTGTATATGATAAATTTTTATTGGGTATTTTTAAGGGAAGTGTCTGCTAAAGTAGAGTTTAGAACATGGTAAATGGTCCACACAATGAAAAAAAAAAATCATTAATCAGTGTCTCATAATGTTGCTAAGGCAATGAACATATAGCGTACACTGTCAAGATAAATAAGGGTCTCCTGATTTTCAAGGTTTTGGAGTGTCTCGTGCAGATTCATCCCAGTTCTATCTTGTTTGGTCCTTTTGAACCTCTACGACTGCACCATTTCCTGGAATTCTGCAAAAGATAAGAGAATATTTATAGTAGAAATATTAAATGAAAGGATTAGGAGTAAAAGATTAGTGGCTTATCAAGATATTTAGAACAGGAATGAACAGAAAACAATTACCTGGTAGATGACCAGAGGAGAAGAAATAATTTATGGAAGAGAGACATTGTCTAAGCTTCCTCTTCTAAACAACAGATGGAAAGGCAGTGTTTTGCTGACATTTATAGGGAATAATGAAATGTTCAAGGTAGTTTTAGCTTTCTCTCTGCATAATACTGATCTTCTAATGCTTCAGCAGTTGAGAAGTGTTGATTTAGAGCACAGTCTAAAGCTAAAAGCATTGTGCAGTTCCATGTGGTATGATACTGAAGTACTGTGTTGTACAATAAGATACTGTTATTTGGAAGATCTTGCAAATGTTTGGCTTCTGTGAGTTAAGAGTATCTGATCAGTCCTGTCCCTGAAGGACTGTATGAGTATATAGATTGCTTCATAAATCATGTGTGTTTATTCTGGCACATTTCCTAAGGAACTGGATTTAATTCCTTCCAAAGAAAGAAACAGAAGAGTTCTGTCCTCCTGGCGCAATGAGCTAGGGAATCTGCACACCAGCACATTCCCTGCATGCTATTCCCTAAGCCCCTTTCATGCTCATCTAGGCAGCTTGCTTCTGTCATGGGGCAAGTTGCCATTGGCTGCAAGCCTTTTGTGTGAGTGTGTGCTTCCTGTTCAAAATGGAATACAGAAATACAGAATTATGAGATCAGGAGGTTTCTGCACTGAGCAGCCATTAAATCACACTGGCATTTCCACGGGGTGAGTGCAGTATGCTGCTTCCTAAAATAGCTGCTCCTTCCTATCTGGTCCTTAACCTGCCACTGAAGATAAATAGCATCCATCCCCACGCGCAGAGCCTGTTGTGGGATCTTGTGTTGGGGTAGTGACACTTGATCATTCTGTTCTCCTTATTATGCAAAACAAATACTGAACTACGTGCTGCTAGCTCTTGCATATTGTGAATGATTTCACTGACTAGTGGAATTTCTGTTGGGAGATAACTGCAGTAAATGAACCGATGTATGTGCTGTTGATTCTCCTGTGTAGAGCTGGTTCTTTTGTCCTTGATTTTACATTTGTGTGTCACAAGGGATGCTAGTGCTGCTTTACATCAGGGTAAGTGGGAGGAGAAATGAAGGGTGGTTCCTTTTAAAACAACTGGAAATTGTGAGTGAGTGGCAACGAGAAAGTTCCTTAGGGCAGCCTAGGTTTTTTTTTTTTTTTTTTACTTGTTCGTGCAAAAAGGAGTTGCAGAGATGAACCTGTAAGATCAGGGACTGTTTCTGCCCTTAAACAAGTTGTTACTGCAAGGGTTTCAGTAAAATCACTGGAGGTACATTAATGTACCATCAACATAAAAGAGTTTTTTTATAATTTCTATCATTTACAACACATCCTGAGGAGCCTTGTTCATTACATAAAGAAGTTAATACCTTCAGCCCCAATTTTACCATCCCCATCATGATCTGCAGCTGCCAAGAAGGTCTTGGTTTCTGAAGTGGTTAACACTCTGGCTCCACACTCAAACCTCTGAAGGAAATACCTAAGAAGAAAACAACTTTGCTTATGATTTTCACAGAATATTATTCTTTTATGCTGGCTGTATAATCAAACTGATAGCTATCTATAAATAAATTATTTACCATAATAGCCAAGTCCTCCAAACACTGCTTTGTTTCACAAGCTAAATCTTAGTTATATATATTTCTGCTTTGCAAGTCCTGCCCTGGTGCAATTGATTCTGCCCACTACCAAATTCCAGCCCAAAGGAGTTATTTTTTTCTATACTGAGCATTAAAGGCAGGTTTTTACTAATTTGTTTTTCTCTACTTAAATACACCTTTCACAATCTGCTGAAGGTTTTAGTAATGTTTAACATAACTTGTGCTCACATTTATGGAACAGTTTTGGAAAGAAAAAAATGCTGATTTTTGGATAGCCTCTAAATAATTAACACAGAAGATCCTTACTTGAGCTCATCTTCCTCAATAAAGCCACTTTGATCATTGTCGAGAATCCGGAAGATCTCCTTGAGCTGGCTGCTACTCTTTTTAGACATCCCACTGATCTGAAAGAATTTTTTGGGACTAAAGGAATCTGGAGCTGAAAATAAATTAATAAATAAATTAACCCCAGACCACTGCATTTACTGTTCCTAAATGGTCTGAGGATGTTGCTTTGTTACATTTTAATTGTTCTAAGCATGAACAATAGATAAAGACTGTCAAATAATTATCTTTGCCATGCTGCATATACCCTCCTAAACATAAAAATAAATCACTTGGGGATAAGTTGCAAACTGACAATATAAACCAGTCATGAACAAATATACTGTGACAGCTACGTAAAGAAATTACAGAAATCTGTTTACAGTATGCACTTGTTCAGTATTGCTTTGGGACTGAAATAAACTTGCCATGTGTTACACAAAGTAATAGATTTTGAGAGTTTTAATTGTTTTCTCACCTTGGCAGTCCCGCAGAGCAGCAGCAATATCAGAAGGGCTTAGAATGTCTGTAAGGCTCATTTTAAACCTGTGCAAAATAGTATATTGCAAACGGATTTGTGAAATGCAAATGCATCTTACAACAAATTGTTTTTTCTGTGTTTCAAAGAATTCTATATGCCTAACAAGACTTCTAAAGGTAGATGAATGTAATTGATCAAACTGACATCTCTGCTATTCCTAAACAAATTAGAAGATTTAGTACATTACTTCCTTAAAAACAGCAGTGCTGAAATAATACTTTTTAATAAGATGGATTAAGTAAATGATGTTGTGAGTTAGTGATCAATTTTTTATCATTTACCTGCATCCTATTTAAGTACAGTGTATTTTTAAACTCTATGTAACTGTTAATCTAATAATTAATCTTACTGGAATGCATGGCATCTGGCAATACAAATAACAGTATATGCAGTGGAAAAAAGAAAGTCAAGAAGATTTGCTTCTGTTTTCCCCCCCCCAACAGCTCTGAAGAATAAAAAGAAAACTGATACTTATCTATATAAGGTCCATCCATGTGTAATTCCAGCAACTAAAATAAAAATCTTAGAACAATGGTTATTGTACTTACTAGTCGTGCAGCTCTGCACAGTAATTTAATTTAATTAATCTCAAGTCAGCTGCTCACCTTTATAGTTTTCTCAGCTAGGTAAAGGAAAAATAGCTGAGGAGATACCGGGCAAAATAGTAATGTTGGCTCTGGCTTGCCACTCTGGCTTATAAAGGATTCAAAAGGTGACAATAACCACTACTTAGGTTACTGTTTCATGGATCAAATGTTTGATTTGAGACCTAGCTCAAATTTCTTCCTTAACTAATTAAACCTTTCTATTTATATCCTAAAATAATATGTGCAAGAAGAACATTTTTTTTTAATAAATCCACTTGTGCTTAATTAAGTACAACTCTGCCATCAAAACATAGCCTTTCAATCTCCAGGTATGCTAAAGATTTTCAGTTTACCTCTGGACCTTAAAGTTGCTCATTGGATGATGACTTCAGTAATCAAATCCTTATGAAAAGAAACTAGTTTGGTTTCCCTAAGTCTGTTGATCCTTTGGAATGTATAAGGGAAGTTGGAGATGAAAGATCAGAGGTGACAATGTGACATTCTGACAAAGATAACTTGTCACTAGATAGAGGAAAGCATGCTAGAATTTGGGGTGATCTTTCTACAGTAGAATTAACATGTATTTATAAATTGGGGAACAGAAACCAACGCCTCCAGTGACAGCAAAACTCTGAAACTAGGTAAAACTGAATAAGCTAATCTTGTCTGTGTTCCTTGGAAGATTATGTATTATCAGATGGCCTACTTTCTAATCTATTTTGAATATTTTAAATTACATGAAATCAATAATAGACTTACTTGAATTTGTAGGAATCAGACTTTGTTAGTGTGAAGATAGATTTACATACATTTTACAACACATGCTCTCACAATCTATTTCCTTAATATGAAATTAAAATTGTAGGTCTAAATAAGTGGGGGTTTATTATATTTTTCAAGAGCATTAATTTTGGAAAAAAAAACTTAAGAAAATTGGGAACAGCAGATACAAAGTTTTCCTTCTCAGACAAAAATCTATTTCCATCTTTAAGGGAGCTTATGTGGACAAAATTCTAGGATGAAGACCAATAAAAAATGTGTATTTTGGTTAGAGTTTATTGTATAACAGTCTATTATGGTAGCTAAAGTAACGCTCTCCTAATACATGAGCATTGTTTTATTTTTTAATGAATGGAAATAGCATGGTATGCTGATCAAGTAATATTTTTATAGTAGCAAAAATTACAAATGGTGCTGTGGAGTAGAGTAGTAATGTATCTAAGCTTTGGTGTAAGTTAATGGACTACAGTGGGTTTACTCCTGCTTGGTTTAATGACAGTGGGAAAAGTATCAAGCATAGCAATTATTCCATAGCACCTGTTTGTCTGAATTTGGATAGAGAAATACAAGGTATAATTAACATGAAAAAGCTGACATCATTTAACGGTACTTTCACCTTTTTTGCTATCTCTTTTGTATGCAAAAGAAGGTGGCATAAATCACAAATAATCAGACTTAATTTAATCCCAAATTTCAGCTGTCTAGTAATGAAAGAATGCTCTCTTCTATCTCTTTCAGTAGGAAAACTGTTCATAGTAATCTGGAAGAACACTTTCCTGTTAAACCTAAGAACTGTGGGCTGTTGTAAATTAGTATTGTCTGATTAAAACAAATTGAACAATGCTGTTTTGTTGAAGATCTGATCTCAGGTCTTTTGGTGTTCTTTCCGTTTATCTTCTTCGTTCAGTCCTAAATATTGATATTGCTTTCTGTCTGAGATTTGCATGATATTACATCTATCAGACAGTGGCAGTGGGAATGAAGCGCATACTGTCCTTTCTGCAGAATCATCCTGAAATAGCTTTCATCCTTTTGCGCTCTGTTGTGAATGTTCTCCTTTATGATCATCTCAAATTTATGTGAGTTTTGACAAAAGGTTTTTTTACTGATTCCTCCTGACATTTTACTGCCGAGATGATTCTAGAGAAAAGGGTTTTTTAGACCTCTGTGATAGTGCTTTAAAGCTTAAAGATGTTATTCACAGTAGGCTTCCTTTATTTCTGCTTGCTTCTACACACTGCTCATTGAACTGCTTGCTTTGTTTAAATTTTTCACTTGCCATACAACACTAATTATTAAAAGCTAATGAGAATGAGGAAATTGAAATGACGTAGAGGAAAATGACAAGATCAAGGTGAGCATATAATATTCAAGCTCAAAATATGTCTTCAACCAATTCAGGCATAATATTAAAATATAAGCACCAAATGCTCAAAGAATGTCATCTGGTTACTTCATACACTCTGCTACAGCAACCGGGGTGCTGAACTGTTTTTACATGTAATCAACAGTAGTAAAGTAGCCAGAAATTAGTATTATATTTAAATATGATGTCAAATAAAAGTGAGATAATTGCTACAATAATTTCACTATCAATGCTTACGAAGGGATCTTTTAATGTTTGAAATTCAACACTGACAACAAAAGTGATTTTAATCCTAGCTGAAAGATGGTTTACAAAAGCCTAAAAGAGCTGAATTTCAGAATCAAGTTGATGTCACTGTATATTGATACAGGTGGGAATCTAGGGTTACTGGGTTTTATTTATTTATTAATGACTCTTCATCTGAAGTACAGGTTTCCCTCCACTACAATTAGAATGAAATAATCAGGGATGAGTATATTATATAAAGGGATGTTTTCATTAGATAATCTATTTTACAGCTAAATTATCTGCCTGTTTTCCTTACATCTGGGGTATGTGTTAGCTTAGGTGATTGTAATCACTTTAGGGGTTCAAAAACTGAGAATTATGAAAGCAATTTTCTAAAAGATACTATGCAAGCAATGTAAAGAAAATACCTAATAATTCAGCCAGAACAATAGCTGCTAGCTAATGGGCAATTAACAATAGTACAAAATCTGGTACAGAATCTGAGTATTGTACAGTTTCCAGGAATGTTTAGCAGTTGTTCCTATGAAATTAAAGAAAAATTATCAATTTTGTTTATTTATTTTTTGTTTGGTTTTTTTTCCCCTCTACTAGGACATCTGAAAGTGCTATTGAGTTGTTAATCTGAAGATTTATGTACTTGTATAACTTAACTTCTGTTGTTTTCCCCCAAGGTGTCTTTATGCACAACATCTACAGGAATATTAAAGCCATTTTTTTTTTGTTTCAGACTTCCAGAATTAAACTTGAAGGTGTAGTTCTGAGAAGTACAGAACATTCATATTAGTAAGTTCTTGTTAGGGAATCTAAACATACAAAACAACTCTTTTAAAATCAAGTACCAAGTTCAAATCAATACGAGTAATTAAGAGTACTTCTCTAATAAGCAGAGGAAAGTTGTGTTTTGGTAAATCATTGACAGGTTGTGGACTAGTCTTGTACTCTTTGTGTTCTGTTTAGCATGAAGTATGGCGTTAATTAGCAGTGACAATCAACCAAAGACATGACTTTAAGTAGATGCAAAAGAAACATCAGCAGTTGTCTCAGGTGAGATCAGAGGAGAGGTGTTAACCTGAGACCAGCTACAGTAGTGTAAAGAGATGCTGCAGCAGCTGTTTTAAAACCCATACAACTTCATCTTTCAGCCCTGGTTGTGTTAGGGCCAGAGCAATTGTATCATGATTCTGCATGACAGATTCTGCCTCTGTAATAAGTTTGAAAGTAACTAAAATACTCAGTAACCTATGTGGTTGATCATTAATGTTGATGTCTCAATGGTGATGGCAGAGAATCGTAGTGTGAATACAGCTATAATCATTGAAAAGGACCTTAACAACAAAATGAGTTTTATCCTGCTACTTCAAGTTGTCTCTTAAGGCACATGCTTTAATCATATAATTACAGAATGTGATTTGAATGGTTGCTTGGGCCATAGTCTTTTACCATATTTAACAGAGAAGTTTAAGAACATGGTTTAGTATTTGACTTTTTTGGTCCTGTGCATCATTACAATGAAGGATGAAATCCAGGCCTTGGAAGCCTCCAGTAACAAAGCTTTCTTTCCCTGCAGCAAATAGAGGATATTACCCAGAGCACTGAGCAGAGATCTGGACTGTAGAATCCAAGGTACAAGATACATCCTGCAGCATTGTGGGTCTGGAGCTAAACAGAGACAGGTACTTCCCTCATGTTAGGAGAAATGTCTTGTGTATTTTCCCCAGTTTAAATTATGTCCTTACCATTTTGTGTCAATGAGATTGATTTCTGTTTGAAAATGATAGCAGAATAGACTCACATAACTGATTAATAGCATAACTAATTCATATTGTTCTGATCAGGATATTTTTTCACTTAAGCTGTCCTGGAAGATCTCTGCTAGCATTTGATATGCTCTGTGTTTGTCTTTAAATGTGCTTGCAAATGCTTCTGTGACTCAGCAACACAATTTTCTGTCTCTGACCCTAAATGAAATCGTCTAAGATGTTTCTGTCTGCTGTCAGCATTATAGACAGTGTCAGATGGAATGATGTTTAAAAGTCTAAATTGTTCAGTTTTTCTGTGTATTTTAAGAATAACTGTGCCCTAAGGTTGGAGGCTGCAAAATAATCTGGATGATGCCTTTTGTGACATGTAAAAGATATGTAACTATACTGTTACCAAAGGCACTATGACCCACAGTGTAAGAAGTCATGGTAAAATAAAGCAAATAGCACTGAAGTGGTTCCAGCTACTTCTATATTCACTGCCTGTCCTCATTGATGTCAGTGGGATTTATGCCATTAATTTCAGCAGTAGGAGGATGTATAATCTTTAGTGAGGTATAAAGTAAAAATACCCTATAATTTGAGTTAACCTTATCATAAGTAATCATCAGAAGTCACTTGTTTAACAGAAATGGCCTAAATAAAGGAGAAGCAGGTGTCTAGATTCAGACAAGCACTTAAAACATATGCATAAAGCCTGTGAAAAAATTCTGTTGACAAAAGGCCACCACATATTTAGGGGCTCTGGTGGAAAGGGTTGGATAGAAACATTTTTGAAATACAGACTGTGGTCTCAGACCTCCAAATTTATGATTCCAGAAGAGAGTTCTTCACTTTAAGGGAGCTGTGTGGGAATACATGTTTATGATCATGCAGCAGTCTTTCCAGCTGTGACCTTACAGGCACAATTTGAAGAGCTTTCTTAAAGCACATGATAAGCAGTTACAGAAATTTCACAGTACCTGACAGCCTGTGTGAATGAGACAGAAAGGAAAAGAAAGTGTATTCTTGTAGATAGAAAATAGTATTTTCTCCACCAATCTGCTTAGTGGTAATACTGAAAGAAGGAAAGGTCTAAAAGTGTCTCTAGTCCCAAGCTGCTCTTAACTTTCTGGAGTGATCACTGTAGCTGATATCAGACTAACCCTGTCATTAATTTTTTACTGTTCTTAATGGAATGGTAAGTGATGAAATTGTCTTAGATTTGTAGACCTAGCAGGCTAATCGGTGTAAGTGTGGTTAAATAAAGGAGCTGCCTGGGCTAACTCAAAAGTTACCTGAGCTGTCTGTGCTTTTGTCTCTCATTTAGCCATTAATATTGGTACGATGCTTGAAGATCTTCAGGTGACCCATATTACATGGTGAAAATAAAAAATATTATCATTATCAGCTGAGATACATTTTCTGACAATAATGTGAGCTTTTAGTCCTGCAATCAGACTGCAATTCCTCAGAACTTCCTTTGTTTATTGCTCTCCTGAGATGACAATGAAATCATAAATGTGAATTTGTTTAAGGGATAATTCTTTTTTCACTGTTAAGGAAAATTCTACAATTTAGGGACTGATTCATTCATTAGAATTAATGGAAATATATTTTTGGCTAACGTGCAAGGCATGAGGCACATTATTGAGTGTTCATTAAAGTCTTGCAGATTGCTTTAATTTTGTGTAATATGATGATTTCCCCAACATTGTATTGATGTTTCCTTCCTTCTCCATAATGTCTTACCATAAATGTGTTCTGCATCAGAACCATCTGTATTAGCAGATAATTTTGAAATGAAGATTTTTGATCTGCAAATACTGAAACATCTCCATAAATAGCTCCAAACAAACACAGTACGAGACAGTTGTTGTACAGGTTTTTGCAAGATTAATGCCCAAGAACAGAGATCCAGATTTTTTGAAAAGAGTACATAGGAGTAACTGTCATGTTGAAAGTATAATCTGGATGAAGTCATCTAGGTTTTTTAAAAGGCTGTTTCATTGTCTGTTTATTTTTATTACATATGTAAGCCTAAAAAAACCTCATGTCTAGTTAGGTACTATTAGCAATTAGTTCATTTTTGTAACCTAATTTAATTGCTCTGTGTGTTTGTATTATGACCAAATCATGATGACATCATCACACTCTTACTTTTCAACCAGAACGCTAACTTAGTCAGTGCACAAGCTGGATGAACTTCAGTTAATGAGCAATTGTTCAGAATTTTGCATTGTCCTCATTCCTTATTTCTGGCTTGCTATGTCAGTCTGTCTGTAAAGAAAAAAAGATTAATTTCTCAGCTGTTTCTTTATGCTGCTCTTCATTTTATTGTACTTCCCTCACAAACATTTATGCATTTATTTTTACAACCCTGTGAGATGTGGGCATTATGTTATTCTCAGTTCTGAGATGGAGAAAAGCAGCAGAACGTTGATTATTGGGGCAACATGCCCCAATTTGCCATTATGGAGTACCAGGGACTGATTTTTCAAAGTGCTTTTCACCCAGTTGTATCCAAAGCACAGCTCCCTTTGCCTTCACTTGCATTTATGAGGGCTGTAAAAACAGATCTTCTCTAATTAGTCTTCCATGCAAAATAAACAAATTAGAATTGTGGTACGAATTAGCACTCTTTACATTGATCTTGCAAGAAGTCATTTTAGCATATATTGTGTTTATATGATTAAAGGGTACCAAATCCCTGTTCTGGCACTCTGTGTGCAGACCTTCAAGTCTCATACTGACAGAGGGGGGAACTCTGGGCTCCTGATTCCTACTCTGTGCATGTAGACCCGTGTGTTGCTCCTTTGTATCTCTGTGCCATGGTCTGCAACTTGCCAAGTACAGCTGGCATGGTGGATATTAAATGCCATATGAACGGTACTAAAGGACATTCAATGTGCAACGTGGACCCAACGAAAGGTATTTATTCCCCAACTGCAAACTAGCACTGCAGACCTTTCCTGAGGCCTCCATCCTGCTTCCAAGATCTGAGGCATTGTGTTCCCTCCTTTGGAAAACAAAATGTTAGCATTCTGTGTTCAGAGGTTATTTAATCTGGCAAAACTGAGTCATCAACAGAAGTGGGCAGGTGGGATACTAGAAGTGTTCTGAGTTGAATTAATTCAGGGAGATAGAATACTGGCTTAACTTCTTGTAATTGGAACAATAGTGCCATCAGGTGGGCAGGAGGGTGAGTGATTCCTTGGAGAATTTTGTATGTAATGCTATTTCAGTAATGTAGATTAATCTTGGATCAGTTGATTTTATATTAAAATTGACAGCTTAATTAGTGCTAGGTCCTGCCATTTAATTAGTGTATGAAACATAATCAGTTGCATAAAGAATGACATAAAAACATATGGAGCATTAAATACACCTCTTCATTAAATACCACCGTTACCAGTTGCCATAACCAGGTTTTACACTTGGACATTTTATTAATTCTAGTTTTTTACAGCAGGTGCTAGCTATTTATGCAAATATTGAAAATTAAATGGTCCATAGAGATGCTTTTAATTTCTCTGTCTCTTAATTTTTTTACTAGTATTTTTAATGCCCAAAATTCAGGTGAGCAGTTCAGTCTTCCAGTGGTATAAAGACCTTCTGCTTAAAACATTGGGGAACGTGGTTTAAGTAGTGCTTGCACTACTTCAAATGATTTCCAGCAATATGAAATCACTTGCCAGCAATTGTTCATGTGTAAATAAATAGTAGGCTTGCAATAGGAAAGGTTGTTTATGGCACAGATATCTCGGTCTTTATCTTGACTGCTTGTTAATATTTGACCAGAGCTTGAAACTCTGAAAAAGAAATAAAAGAATAATAAAGTGGGACTGCATTTTGTAATCGAACAGTCAAAAAAGTACTTTCTTAATTTTTAGAGTTAAAATGGGAAACTAATGATACTTTTCTGATAATCATTCCTTAAAGATAGCAGATTGTATACTCATAGTAATAGATACTTAAGACAAAGGAAGTGTTGCATTTAAGCATCACGTTGTACCTTAGTTCAATAGTAAAAAGCAGTATGTACTGAAATTTTATAAATGAATCCATTTAGGTTCCAGTCCTGAAAAAATCTCTGTAAATGAAAAAAAGGACTGACCACCTGTAGCCAAGGGCAGAATATAGACTGGCTCCTATGTTAGATCCTCTCTACAATACAGAACAGATCTGAGCACCTCAGAATCAGATCCATAACATCCAGTGTATGGAGCAGGGCAGCTGCGTAGAGCTAGCCATTAGGAAGTCTCAAAGGCAGATATTACTCTGTTTAATAAAGGCAGTCTTACCATCCACTCCAATTTTACTATCTCCATCACTATCACCTGCTGCCAGGAATGCCTTGGTCTCTGCATCAGTCAAAGCACTGGCACTGGCTGAGAAATTCTGCAGGAAAAGTCTGTTAAGGGTGAGAGGATAAATGAGTGAGACATACTCAGTACTAAAAGCATTCAGAGTTTGTTATTGGTAATAGCTGTAAAATTCCAAGCCTGATTCAGTTATGGAGTCTATTTCAAAAGCTCTTTGTAAATAATTTTGAATTCAATGGCAAAACTTCCTCTAACTTCAATGAGAATAAGGGTAAGAAACTAAGAGGATGTTGCATCACAACATGTAAAAATCCTTGATGATTGGATTAAAAAGGCAAAATTAAAACTGACTCTGAAGTGGCAGGATTCATCTCCCCTCCTGTGTTATCTTCCTTCTTTCCTCCTAAGATGTAGACTCTTAAGAGTGGCAAGAATATTTCTAACCTTACTTTTCAACTTCAAAGTCAGATGAATATGATCTGAAAGATAGAATTCATGTGATAGAAAGATGAGAGAAAAATAGCCCTTTGAATTCAGTCTAGTAAAAAATCTTGCAATAATAACAAGCAAACTCTAGCAGACCTGCTATTTTTATCTTCGCAGTCTGTCAGTTATCCCAACATGAAACAAGTATTTTCAGTGCTATCAGAGTGTTTTCTCATTGTGATCCAGCCTTTCCTTTGTTATTTCTCTTGCAGCTCCTTCAGCACAAGCACACACGCACATGCGTGCACACACACACGCAATTGTCTCTCATCCAAAGAGACAGAAGGAAAAGGAGTATTTCTGATCTTATCCTGCATTTTTAGACAATAAAACACAAGCCTGTTGGTAACTCATTTTTTTATTTACTCCAATTCATCTTCCTCGATAAAGCTACTCTTGTCCTGGTCAAGAATTCCAAAGACTTTGGTGAGCTGGTCTTTGGACTTGGAGTTGAGAACCACTTTGACAAAAAAGGTTTTGTAATTGAATGAATTAGCAGCTGAAATAATCAGGAAGAGATGAAGAAAAGTAGTTAAAGATCTGGAACAAAAAAAAAATTTAGCCTTTTGGTCAAAAAGCAGCAAACTGTTCTGCAGTACAGTGAGGGTCATTACAAGTCCCAGTCAACAATCTTTGATTTTCCTGAGTTTATTTCAGATTCATGGGATTTTTCCATCACTGGTCTTTCAAACCTAGGAAGATAAATATTGACTGTGGTCTTCATCATGCAAGAACATACATCTGTAAATAGATACTTCATCAAAGCACAGATTCACAGAACTTCATGATAAATACAGTGCTTGTACTAAAATCAGCAGGAATGTTATTATTCTTCTCTGAAAAAAACAGGATTTTGGCCTCTGGATTTTTTCATACTTAAAATTGGTACAATGCACAAGTGATGATAGGTGCCTGTACCTTGGCTGGCAAAGATTAAAACTTGCATCTGTTTCATTATCTTGCCTCTTTTTTCTCTTTTTGATAAAACAATTAAAGCTGTAATTAACAAACAAACATAACGAGACCATCTTACCATGTACCCTGGAGAGGAAATCAGTGTTATACTGTCTAATTCACCCTTTCAGCCTTTTCTGTTTCCATTCAAATTGGGATATTGGGGTAGTGAGGACAAAGGAATTAGATAGATAAACTGAAAAGCCCAAATTAAAACATAAATGTTACCTTGACAGCTCTGTAGGCCAGCAGCAATTTCAGCTTCTGTCAGGATACTAGAAAGAGCCATGTCAAAGCTACTGTAAAATGAAAAAGAATATTGGGTAGAGTTCATCTTGATCTTGCTCTGTCAGCCTTTGATGCTGTCCCATGAGGACAGCCAGGTTTGGTTAGCAGGGCATTTGCAACCTAAGTCCCAGGGCAAACCAGGGGAGCTGCCCTGCAGGAGCTGACTGTGCCATCCTTTAGTTCAGATACGTGTAGTGCATGTGGCTTGCTGTTATCTCTAATTAAGCCTTCAGGTGCACAAGCTGAGGAGAAAACCAAATGTATTTATAGAACTGCACGGCACTTGGGGATCTTTGGTTATTTCCATGCATTTTTTGTATGGATTGTTGTGATGTCTTCAAAAGCTCCAGAGGGAAGATTGAACTCATCTTGCCACTTAGTTTTCCCCAAGGCAAGAACAGAAAGAATGTAAGGTAAAAGATCTTCAGAGTCCTCTTGACTTAATTCTTTTTCAAATAACAGAGATAATGACTTCTACAGACCTTAGTTAAGTCCTCTCGACCTTCTGTAAGCAGTCCTAGAGCCACGTGATGGCTCAGATACCCCAGGGGGCAAGTTACTGTGGCTGACAGGACCTGCTAGCTAATCAGATTGATATTTATACCCCAAAGGAATGTGCATGGTATTTTAGACAAAACATAAGGTTTAGTGCCATACAAAGTAAATACTCTCAGCTCGCATCTATTTTTAGTCTAGTGAATTTTTAATCTGTGAATGAAAAAAAATATTTTTTTTTAATTGCTTGATGATAGCAACAAGTGGACATCTTCATGGTGGACTTTAAGGGCCTGATCCTGATTGGAATTACCCATGAAACATTACTCCTGCAATTCCCTAATAGTCTTCAAATAATACTAACACTGATACATTTGTAATAGATATATCTGACATACAAGTAGAATCTCACAGATAAAACGTTTAATTTTAAATCAGCCCAAAGTATTTTTAATAAGCTGATATATAAGCTTTGGTTACCCAGTTACTGAAATAAGTACTTTGGACTATAAAAGTATAATACTGATGACATTTGCTCAGTATTAATTCATTGCATGGTGCACATTTTAAATCATCATAATAAATGTGTCCATTTATAGAATGGAGGTTGTCAGTTCAGCAGCACACAGGAGTACGCATCAATTAATGGTAAGGAGTGAAACTGAAAAAATAAACTTCTGTAAGGATTCAAACAGTAGCTAAGCTCAAGCTGCAGCTTTTCTCTTACTGGTTATTAATAGGATCCTCTGCTTGGCTATCTCATTAAATCTGTTCGAACCTAACAGAGAATGGCTGAAATTGGCCAATGGTGTAAAAAACCATTGGGAGAACATTTCATACCCATGTATACATAAACGTGCGTGGAGTATCATTGTAGTAATATTTAAGTAATGCTGTTACATTTAAAATAAAGCCTAACACTTGGCCAATATAACATAAAGCTGCTGTCGTTTCTTTCAAAATGATATACATGAAAATACAGACAAAAAAACTCATCTTGCACATCTTGATTTCCCTCGATCATTTCTTCAAGAGAAGAATGCTTAGGAGAAGCACTAACTATATTATTCTAAACCCATGCTGTGTCGTAAATTGAACATTGTGAAAGTAAAGTTTTCTGAACTATATGAAATCATCTGAGAAAGTTACTTTTAAAGGTATTTTATCCTGAACTGGTGGATATATAAATAAGTGATCCAGTCTTTTCATTTGGGAATCTGGCTTTGCCTTTGTTTCAGATTCCTAGGAAATAATTGAGAGTATGGCCTGGGATCAGAGAGGATCTTATAATTGTGTCGGATTACTGAACATTCAAGAAATAATCCTTGTGAGAAGACCACATTGAGATTACAAAGCATTTAGTGATAAAAGTTTTTGAGTATTTCTGTGGCAAAGCAGAGGTTGCCTGTAGATGGCACCAAAGACAGTCAAGTCCAGCCATGAAATCTCTCTGGGACTACTTAATGTGAGAGAAAACCAAGGAACTGAGAATGAGAACAGGTTAACACGTGGGCATTCATGAGCAAGGAAAAGAAGAGGAATGCACAGATATTTAAAAGAAAAAAAAGTCTAGTCGACAAAGTCACTTGAAAGACTGGAGTAAATCAATAACTCAAAAATAATTCCAGAAGACTTTCCTTTAATGATGATTAGGAAGAACAGGTTATTTTCATCTGTCTAACAATACCAGGTTTTACTGTGTTTATTTTTATGCTGGCTAAATATTACAGTCTGTTAGGGAGATTGTTGCAAATATAAGATCAGTTTGTTCTGGAAGCCTGGGAGTTAGAGCAGAAAGTTAGTTTCTAGGAAATACCAGCTGTTTAATATCTAGTTGTGATGAAACTGATGTGATTCCCTTTGAGTCAACTATTTGCATATTCTACTTTGAACTTAGGGCCAATAATATCTTTGCAACCGCAGGGAAAGCCATTGTCTAGAGGTACCTTCTTTTCATATTGTAACCAATGTGGTGATCTGATTTTCTTTTCTGGAGCTTGGTATACAAAAACTCTGATGCTCTTGTTTTCATGAGTGTAGGACATGGATAAGCAAATTGAAAGTTATGGAGCTGCCATATCACAGCTGCTAGACAATGTGCTCTCTGGGCCTTTGGGACAGAAAGTGTACCAGGAAGTCCATACCAATGTAATGGTATCTTTCTGTGCTTGCAAGCAAAAGTAATATGGAAATTAAGCTTCATAAAATGTAAACACTTTTAATTAGTTCGTATTCCACAGCATCCACTTATTAAAATGTTTTAAAATATATGAACGATTACGCATGAAAGTGTTAGGTGCATGTCTGTTCAGGGATTTAATCAAGATGTATCTATTTCAGTAACCCATTCCAAGCAATGAATCCAGACTTGGCCCCCTCTGCTCACACTGTGTGAAGAGCTTCAGGCGCTTCTGATGATGCTGCATCAAAGATTTTCCACATTGGCTGGCTGCTAACTGAAAGAAGAACCTTTACCAGTCTGTGTGTGCAATGAATGTTCTGACATCCCCTTGCCCTTTCTGTGCTCTCTTACTTGTTAGAAGATGACTGTGAGATGTTGAACAGTTGGAGAGCTGAAATTGAATCTGAAGTTTACAAATGGCTCTAGGTTGGGATTTCCAAAGGAACTTGAAGTTAGGAGACAGCCAGCTTCCACTAAATACCAGGAGATTTTATTTTATGCATGATTCTGCTCCTTTATCAGGACAACCCAAAACTTTGGTTTAAGAGAGATGATGGATTCAATGGCTAGAGCAGTAGGATGGGTTTGGGATATTGGGTTCAACACCCTGGCCCTCTATATCCTTTTTCTAAGAGCTTGTGTATGACAATCAACTTCTTTGTGTTTTGTTCCCACTTAAAGAGATAACAGTGCATCTTATTTCACAAGCAGTATTGAGAAGATTAGAGATTAAACTGCTCATACAGGGTAGTGAGGGGACTGAGGTGTGTCTGAGAACTCACAGTCTTTGGGCTCAGTGGAACTCAGATCTGCCACTCACATTTTGGGTTGCTCTTTAATGGTTTTAGAGGTAAAACATATGAACAAGATTTCCTTTATCCTGGGAATTATGAAGTAGTATTATACTGAGTATTATACTGAGTAGGACGGTCTTACTCTAAATCTGGGAAGAGGTTATCAGTGTGATAATACAGGATGTTGTTAGATCCTTTCTGATTTGATGTAGCATAAACAATTTCTAACACAATTTCAGTTTTTAACTGTGTACTCAGCAGTGTTTTATTTGTGTGCTTCATTCATAAAAGCTTGATGCAGCAGATTTCATTCAAGACTGCACAGAGAGTTTATAGAACCTCCATCCCTGAAGATACTTAAAACTGTGCTCCCAAGATGGCCTTTGAGGAAGTTTGGCCCCCCCCCTTTCCTTTTAATTGAGGTAACATTGTGACATCACCATTTGTCTCTACTACTTCAGATGGCATCCACACAGACATCCTGCAATCAAAGGTTTTCCCTAGCGCAATGACGTTGTCAAGTTAAGAGAACACTCCGTGCTATTCCCTAAGAAAATTGAAGGCTGCCACTGGCTGAACTTAAATTCATTGCAATGAACCTTCCAAGAAGGTTTTTGTGATTTGTTTCCTTTAGATGGAAAATACTGTCTTCTAGTTTGGTTAGCTCTAAAAACGTGGATCCTAGTGCCAACAGAAGACTTAATAGGGACTAGGCATTGTTTTTGCTGAACTGTTTATGGGCTTTTTTTTTTTAAATTGGGGACTTTTTTGAGTTTTATTATAATTCCTTCTAATGAAATGACTGGATGGTTTTAATAAGATTTAAAACTCAACTTCTTGCCACAAGTTACTGCTTAAGAACAGATTTTCTCATAAACAAAATTCTCTTAAGTTTTACATAAAGTTGCAACATACACAAGAATTACTTGATTCTCAGAAGTACTTAATTCACTTGTGGCAACAGAAGGCAGTGATGTGCAGTTGTTCAGCATCTCTGAAATAAAGGGCAGGCCACTATGTAGTCTTGCATTTCTTGCATTCCACATGAGACTTTCAGATGTGCAAGGAATGCAGTATCAGGTCTGTCACTTATGGTATTGTGTGTGCCATCTGCTTGTGAACTAGTGACATGATATTTTAGTGATTAGCAGTGTGAAGAGCTAATGTATATATTACATCTGTATATTGCTGCGATCTGTTTTTTTTCTTCAGCAGATAGGAAAATGAATAAGGTAAAAGCAACCAACACAGTCTCATCATTATGCAAAATATTTCAGTGCTGCAATTAACAGCAGCTATAATTTAAGCCCAGATTTAACATCAAAGGCCGTGGGGATAGAATTAGGATTTATATTCATTATAATTCTGCCAAAGCTTCAGTGAGTCTGATTGCTAGAATTCCTCTTTTGCATTAGCCGTCTTAAATCTGCCAAACAGCTCTCTTACATGCCTGGGTATGAGTGAGCTGTACTTGCCTCACATAATCATCTCTCAATTCATGGAAATGCCAACATTGAATGTTACATAAAAGTTCCAGAAGGCTTTGTTTCTGCTCTTCTTCGAAACAGCTGCCAAATTATGTTATAATTAAGATCCAGTTTCAGCAGGGAGTATTAAAATGACAGTCTACTTGTGATCTGGAACCACGTCATGGTAGATGGGAAAGGAGGCAACTAAATGTTGGTGGGGAGATTTCCAACCCACTCAGCCAGAAATGCACATCTCCTCAGTCTATTGAGCTCTGCATTTAACCATGAACATTATTTACTTTTTCTATTAATTAAGACAATGCTACAACTAGCTCTAAATCCTGTAAGACACTTATCAAAGGAAAGACTACTTCTTAGTAATTTTCAGACTTAAGAAAATTGCTAATATGGATTTTATAGATTATATTCATATAGTAAATGAAAGAATTGAGTAATGGCCATTATTTAGCAACATAACAGAGCTTTAAGGCAATCAAACAGCAAGACTGGCTGTTGTTTCATCTGTAGGAAACACAAATTCAAAAATGTGGTGAAATATTACTGTTTTGTACATATTAAGAGATAATAAGCAACATGTTCATGATTCACAGAAAAACCTCCAGGCCTGTGGCCCACGTTGTCAGGGGACTGTGACTTGTGACAGTGTCAGAGCTGGGATTAGACCCTTCTCCTCTATCTCACAGCTGCCTTAGATTTCATGAAAGATAAATCTTCGTAAGGGAGAGTTACATTTTAGGCCATAAACACTTTCTGATGATACATGCTGTAGCCTAGTACTTCATTTTGTAAAATTACCCACAAACTTATTCCATGCTTTGAGCTGTGTGTCAACTTCTCTTAAATTTTTTTCTCATATTCTCAGGGTTGGGACTTAATATAAATTATTTTTAGCTATCTTGTTAGCATTGCTTTTCCTCAAGGATCAGAGAACTAAGGAGAAATAAAACTCAATGAAATCAGTACAGTTAAGCCTTAAAAGATGTCACATTGTTTAAGATCATCAAAACTGTGTCTGGCGAGTCAGCATGGTCAAGTATGAGGATGGAAAACCTAAACAAAATTACAAAAGCGGCTTTTTCCCCCCAAGTTGTTTTTTTTTTTTTTTACATTTTTTTTCTCCTTTCTTCCAGCCACAATTTCAACACTATGATTGGTTGAAAATCACAAAGTGCCTTCTTTACAATGGAAATGTAACAATACCACATGACCAAAACATCTGTACATTGCAAGATTTCTCAGCAATCCAGTGTGTGAACTTGATGTATGGGGAATTGTTAATGCCTGAAACAATATAAAACTGTACAAACACATGCTGAGTGCGAAGTGCTTGTTGGACGAGGTAATTGGAAGAGTCAATCCAAGGTTGCCTTTGGTCTAATGCTGTTTATGCCTTCACCAGAGATTGGAATTCTGTCAAGGAAGAAAATGAGAAAGGCAGGGAATAAAACTAGATTAAAGTGGGTTTTAACATCTTTAGAAAAGATAGATAAAAATGACTTAAACTCCTAGCTGTGGAGGGCTCCCAAAGTTATTATAACGCTGCACAAGCTACTGCTAAACTGAGATTCTGGGGGCGTAACAGATTTTTCACTCCATAAAAAGAGTAAGTGCAGAGAGGAGGAGTGCGTCTTGTAAATTCATATTTGCGGGAAATCCTGAGTTAAAGGTAAACTATCTTTAACCCATTACAAACTCTGATAATAGCCAAGGAAGCAGAGAGTGAATTAGATTGAGCCTGTACCTTTCAACTTGAGGGATTTTTTGATTTTGTTATTCCAAACAAAAAATATCAGTAGTGATGTAATTTCAGAATGGGAGATTGAACAGTTCAGGGCTAAGATCTGCATAATATAATGCCCTATTTGGGGCTTGTAAACAGAAGCTGCAAAAGCTGCTGCTAAAGCAAATTCCTCCAACAGTGTATCTCTATCTCCTCCTAAACTCTGGCTAAGATTAGCACGTGTGTCTGTTAGAGTTATTGCCACCTGTCCTAGTTCGGCTGAGACAGCCCTGTTTTCAGTGACTTCATCTCTAATATATGATGCATAATGTCCTATTTTCCTTTGCTGCAATTTCTAAAAGAAATATCCTGGCCAGTTTACATTGTCCCTATGAGGTTTTCTTAAGGAATTTGATTTAGTTTCTTGTAGAAGGACTGCCCAGTGAAATCTGCACTTACTAGATAATTCTCCATCACAAAATTCTGTGCTGCATTGCAGCAGTTCTAGCTTTGAAAAACAATACCAGTCTTATTTTACATTACTGAATTAAGCACTCGGTAATATTGGCCAATGTTTGATAGTGGTAGATGAAGGAATAAGTTTATGTAGGTGGAAGTGTGTTTAAAATTGAAAATGTCATACGGCCAGAAGTGCAGAGCATCCACTGCCGAAATGGAAATTCAAAGAATGAATAGGTGTTCAGGATGTTTTAAAAATCCGGCACATTGAGTCTATGGATCAGACACACAGCAGAATTAACACCAAAACTGTTATTATTGATTGGAAGAACAGGCTCTACATTGGGCCTAAATGTGCTGTTGCTGCAACAGAGACCAAATGGGAATAAAGCTATGCAAATAAAGGAATATTTGCTAGTACAGAAATTGAGGCAGAAAGTACCAGGCCAAAGTACTTGGATGTATTCTTCATGCTACAGTTTAAATGCAGCCCTAAGTGCATGCATTTTAAAACACGTATTTTATGGAGTTTCCTAAAGTCTTACCTTCCACTCCGATTTTACCATCACCATCAGTGTCACCTGCAGCCAGAAAAGCCTTGGTCTCCGCAGAGGTGAGGACTCTGGCACTTGAGGAGAAATTCTTCAGAAACAGCCTGAAATAGAACAGGGCTTGAGTTTTATTCTCTGAAATGTCCTTGGCATATTGGTATTTCTGGTTTTCTTAAACCCATGCCAAAAAACCAATAAGGTAATGCCTGCTCTTATTATGTGAGGAAATCCACACAAATTCAAGGAAAGACAAAGAACTGTGTTTTATTTTCAAAAGAACAGCATGTTTCTTCTAGGAAACCAAGTGAGTTCAAAGGTTTACACTGTTTGAAGAAATACAGCAGCTGAACAGTACTTACTGAAGCTCCTCTTCTTCGATGAAACCACTTTTGTCCTGATCAAGGATTCCAAAAACTTTCTTTATCTGGTCAGGAGTTTTGCTGGTTAAACCAACCGTGGAGAAGAAAGCCTTGTAGTTGAATGAATCATCAGCTGGAAGAAACAGAAGTTGTTCAAATATTTTCCCTTGAAGTTGCTACTACTGTATGTATTCCTTGGGAATATGTATATCTTTTCTTAAGCATCAGCCTGCTCCTCGTCTTGTTCCCCGGTGTAGCAAAAAAGAAGATACAGTGGATAATTTCCCTTTTTCATCACTCTGCCTGTGGTCATATATTCTTTCAGCCAGTTTGAAGTTTTCTGCTACAATGCACATTCTACTAAATCAGGATTTATGGAATGTGTCACATGCAATTAATAATAAATTAAAATTTAGAGGGTGCTACTGTGGCTTACAGACCAACTCCTATAATTTGTACTTAATTTTCACTTAGTCCTTACCTTGGTGAAAAATTTGGTAGAAAAGTAAGTAATTCACAGTCAAACTAGCTCTTTGAGCATTTGGAAAATTGCCTTGACCTTGCTGAGGAACTCTTAAGAGAACTGAGACTGGTCATTGCTTCACAAATGACACGTTGATTCTGCAAGCTGAGGTGCTTTTTTGACATTATGAAGGAACAGGCCAACTATTTAAATATAAGTCTTTAACAGGTTTAAAAAAATGACAGAATTTAGAGTTAAGCCAGCTGTAACTGAAACTGTGGCCCTTTAACTGCTGCTCTGTGTTTTAGGGAATGTTACCCACCAAATAACCACTTGTGAGACTTTCTGAATTCAAGGGGCTAGCTACTGTAATGTAGCTAGAAAGAGTTCTTACGGGGAAGGAATCTAAGGGGAAAATGATAGGCATGTCATCTTAAGACATAAAAATGATATGCATCTTCTGGCTGCAGAGAGACCATTCCTTACCCTGACAGCTGGAGAGAGCAGATTCAATATCTTTAGCAGAAAGGATGTCAGTGATGGCCATTGTTGAACTGTAAAATAAATTAAAATGTGAGCTACTTAGTCATGAAAATGACTTCTCTACCTCTTTCATGGCTCTATTTGAAGTTGCTGCTGTGACAGTATATGATAGGGGAGACATTATTCATCTAATTGTAAGCGGAGCGTACTGTAACAGATGTCTGCAGCAGGTGCTTCCACTTAAAGCTGGGTAATGAGGGAGGAATTCTGCATGCAGGAGTGTGGGGCTTCAGGAAGATCTGATGCCTGTACTGCACTGGGAGAGCAAATCAAAGGTGTCTAGCACCAGACAACTTCATGACTTCTGTGTGGGTTTTCCTGGAGGTGGATTATTACTCAATTAAAATCAGCATACATTTACCACATACATAAAAGATAAGGCTCAGTATGTCCCCTAGAACTATATCTGGAATAAAAGTAATTGGAATTTAAAAAATCTAGTATTATTATCAATAAATGTAGTGATCTTTTCAAAGAATGAAAATCATAGTGTAGAATAAGTAATAATACTTTAACTCGTTTCAGGGAAATCTAAATTTGGAGAGTAAGTTCCTCCTCTGTTTAGTTGCAACAATAAATGTAACTACATGATATATTTGTCTTGCTGGGCTGCTGCATCATTAAAAGACTAGATTTCATGATAGCTTTATAAAAAAGTTTTCTTAAGTGTGTTGTGGGTTTTTTTTTAATTCTATGTAGGTGATAATAAACTAGATTTTTCTCCAGATTTTGGCATTTCAGTATATTGATGTGCTTAGAACAGAGGTATTGAGACCGTTCCTAGTAGAGTGGAGGAGGCGTCTTCTTCTGATACAGCAGCATTTCATAAAAGATACTCTTTGTCCCATTCAGCCACCAACAGCTGCAATAATTTGCCAACGTAATATATATTGCTTAAGAAAATGCTACAAGGCCTGAATTTCTATTCAATTTCTCAGTGTGAACATGGCATTGATGAATTTACAGTTTGGTAAACTTCACACACCAGTGCAGACTGGTTACAGTTTAAAACTTGCGACATTACTGTAAAGTAGTTTCATGTTAATGAAGGAAGGGGAGCTAAGGCATAGAAAAGTTATTCTTGAAAGCCACAAGAGAACAGAAATATTTTCATTAACCCCTAACCGATCTTCAACAACATCATTCTTCCTAAGCATGGAAAGCAGCATTCATGAGACAGAAACCAATGCCGGTAACCATTTATAGTCTATGCGCTTGTTTGAGATCCACACAGGTTTAAACTTTGCCTAAAATATGAAATGGCTGCCTCCATACCTGTTGGTTTGCAGCAGAGGAAATTGTCAATCATTTCAGTCCCTTTCTCAATATCTCAGGTTTAAAGAGACAATGGGACAAACTCACACTGATGGCAAAGGGTACTTCTTCAGCTAAGGCAGATGAGTTACTTTTGGTTTACTAGCAATTACTTCTATTACTAATGTCCCAGTGACTTCTTGTGCAAAGTACTTCCCCCTCTCAGTACTAGGCAAGATAATTTGGAGCTATGCCATTCACCTAATTCTCACTGCTGACAGGATTAAAAATGGGGAAGAGTTGAAGGAAAACCTAAAAATTGCAGCATTTTTTACAAGGGGCCTCGTTCCTGTCTTTTTCCATCCTGTGATCCGAATGCTGATTCTATTCTATGTTAGCTTGTAAAGATACGACATACTGGAAGCTGATATAAGAATAGATATCTTCATTGCATAAGTGCTTTCCATCTAGGGAGCATTTTGCTTTTGTGTTTCTTTTTCTGAAAGCAGAGGATCTAATTAGCTTACCTTTGTGGTCTTCTTGACTGGATAAGGAAGCAATCTGGTTGGGAGGAACGTACTTGCTGTGTGTCTCCAGCAGAGCTGAGCTTGCATATATATACTTTAAGTTGTATACCATATACAGATTTTAGATTTCAGCGTCACGAAGGGGGAATGGTGTCAAATGAACTTGCCTAACTAATCATCTTGCACTATTTTTATCTCAAGAGAATACATATGATATTTGCAAATGAAACAAGATAAGTGGCCAGATAGGCGAAAAGGACAGAGTCGTATTAAATTTCTTCTGATTTAAGCAGAAAATACCAAGTTCTCCATATGATGTAGGGCAGGAAAAAAACCCCACTATCTGATAATGCTTGATCTGAGGAGTCAGATGAAATGAAGCACTACTAACTTCTGAAGAGATGCCTTTAATGAATGTTTAAATGTGATAACTTGCTATCTTATCTGTAGACACTACATATGATAGTTTCATCATTAGAGCACTAAACAAGAAGAAATTAAAAATATCCTGTTCAAATATTGTTTGTGTAGCAAGCCATTTAGGGAAAATAATAGTCATGTTGTCTCCCAGAATGTCTGGTCTGTTGTTGTTTGGAAAAAAACCCCACAGAGTGAATTTATTGCTACAGGAGGTAAAATAATATTATGTCAATCCATCGGAACAGTTGGTTGGGGGAGGGTATTTTGTCTGGTATGTTTCCAGAGAAAATCTTAGAATTCTGCAAGGTTCTGACATCCTGTTTAGTCGCGTATGTATGAAGCAAAGGGGTTGTGATCTACCCAGCTGTCTCTGAGACAAAAGCCCCTGAGCCCTACATGAAAGATCTTTGCTTTTGGAATAGAGAGAAAAATTTTGATAGCAGCATCACTGCAGGGAACAATATGTGAAGAGTGTTTTTGTAATTTTGTAGCCTACCTTCTGATCTCTTTTAGATAAGTGATTATTTTTTTAATTTTTTTTGCCAGCGCTGTTCCCAAGTGTTCCTTTGTGCTAGTTACTTTTTATTTTTTAATAGCATAGAAACAAGTTGATCTTCTCAATTTTCGTTCATGAACATCATACCCTAACTGGGTGAGGAGCCTGTCAGCTTGGATCTCACTTGTGGCTTGAGGCAGCAGAACAGTGAAAGACAAGTCATATGGATGACAGCACAAGATAGCATTATGGCCAGGGGTAAGGGATGGCAAGGGATGACAGTGCAATTGGCATCACAGCTTGAGGTGGTGGCACAGTAAGAAGTGACAGTGCAGAGACTGTCTTAATGTCAGAGAGAGTATCAAGGCATCTTTTTTCCATAGCATTTCCCTCTACAATTGAAGGCAAACCTAGCCAAGCACTGAAGCCAACCACTAATAAATCATAGTGTGAGGCAGAAGAAGTGGCAAATGGGGTACCTACAAGACCTTACTGCGTCCAACATTGACAACAGCTGATAAAAAAGCAACAAAAGACTATTGCAAAAGATACTGTATGTAGAAAGGGGTGTTATTTCACTTACTGTATATAAACATAAGAAAAATTACTACTACAAGGTTTTTCTTCTGCATGTCTGTCCTCCATAAAAAAGCTTCAGACACGGATAATTCTTGTGAGGGGCAGAACTGTTGGTTAAGAATGGCTGTGGAAGATTTCAGCTTTCCCAGTTTTCTGAATGGGTTGTTGACCACCTGACGCTGAAAAATTTCAAGAAGAATTTGATGGATAGATATTTAATACTGGCTCTTGTTGCCACTGGTGACATCTGGTAGAAGGAATACAAATATCACTTCCCCCCTCAAACTGTTCCAAGAAATTACTTTTATTCTACATAGGAAAAAAATTCCTCTCCTTTGTGCACACACCACCCTTTTCTTCCCCTCCAATTTGGAAAATTGCCTACATAGTGCCAACAACTGATGTGAAGTAAGTAGGGCGTCCAACATAAAAACTGATGGCATGATATGACCTAATGAAGCTAAGTTAAGAGGAAGGCCAAATTCTGCTGAAACTCTTGGACTGCAGGAGTCTACATGGGAATTTGGTCTCTGGTGTCTATTTCAGAGAATGCATTTGATTTTAGATGCAATGGCTTCTCATTTTGCCCAGAGCTAATTCCACATATGTTAACCCCTCGCCCCCACTCTTCCCTTTAAAAATAGCATTGATTGCTGTTATTTCCCTTAATGCCTGTGGACTGTTGCCATTAGTTTGAACTTTTGTATGTGAATCACATAAGGATGCAGTCTTTAAAAGTGTGCTTTGTTGTCTAAGAAGCTTCAACAAGATGATTCTGTTTGTTCTCTGAAATTTTAAGGATAAAGCATGAATGTCAAATGATTTATGGCTCTAGTCTGTTGAGCTGCATTCAGACTCCAGCAAATTTTGGAGTCACTTTTGCAGTGAGATTGGAGGCACTAGAGATCCAGAACACGTGCACTGGCTGGCAGGATGAAATGCACAAGGATCATATAACTCTATTTACAACCAGCCTCCAACAACCATTTCATTTTCAAGCCCTACATTAGAAATTGCAAAAACATCTGTCTGGTCATTTTTGCTTTCTTAAATCAAATACTGTTAGTAACTTTCCAGCTGCCATCCAACTTGGCAGGGAGAGGAACTGGGAAAGTACTAAAAAGTAAGGAGAAGATAGCCCTTTCGGATTGTCAGGTTACGACTAAAAGCAGTTTTAAACCCTGGGACTTGAGCATTTCACTTTGCTCCAGTCTCATTGCCTTCTAGAGGACTCCGCTGGGGAATGCTCCACTCTTGTTTTATTCTTCCCATTTTCGATCTTAACTCTTCCAACACCTGAAGTTACCTCCCCAGGTTGGAAAGCTATATATTATGTCATCATAAGTTCTATAATATATTCTTGTAATTCTTCTTTGAGTGCTGATGTGAATTGTGTTTGCAATAGAATAACAAAAATACACTGAACAGTTGTGAAAGCCTACTTCAATTTATGTAAGTGCGATGTGCTGCCCTTGTATATGTCTGAGATGATTTTTCCTGAATGCTTACGATAGGGATATCCATAGTCACCAGTCAAGGAATAGAAATCACCTTATATAATGTGTTAATCCTATTGTAAAATGACATGTGAATAGTGAAAGTGGAATATTCATTCAGCTTGTAATTTGCTTTGGGCATGTGTGAGATGAACGAAATTGTATGAATGTAATTTAGTGTAATTGTATTAATGCATCATGTTCCTGTCATTTGAGGAACGTAACTCTTGGAGTGATCTGGAAATATTTGTGAGTGGTTTTAGGTTCATATTACTTAATCTAATATCTGTAGACATCTTGTAACTACCCCCCAGTAAAATGCTGAAAAAGAAAAATGCTGAAACAGTTGCAATGGGATGAGGAAGCTGTACATGAGAAATATACCAAATAACATCTGTTTTATTTTTGCAAACTTGAATGAATCACAAAGATGAGGTAATTTATTTTTCACCAGCTATCATTTTAGTGTCAAGTAGCTTCAACCCTTGAGGCAGATTTTCAGAGATTCTAAGAATTTACAATGTAATGTTTAAACTTCATGTGTCCTTTAAAGTGCTAATTTACAAAATTTCTTCAGTCGTATTTTTCTTACCTGTGCAAAGCATAATTTTTAAGGCAGTTGAATTGTTTGCATAAATCGGACAATTTCTGGTTCTATGTACCTGAAATTTGCAAGAGCTTCCATTCTCATTCCAAAATTTGAAAGGAATGTGATCCAGAGGTAAAATCTGTGTGGTTTCTCAAGCTGCAGCTTGAGGTTTTTGTTTCTGGATTCAAAATTTTCCAGTTCACTTCCATTTCTGTTTCTTTCTGAAAATGTTCATGCATTGATGCAGAAAGAAAAAGTGTGGGGTTTTTTTTGAAGAGAGAAATTCACATAGAATGATTTCTGAAATGATAGATTCCTGGGTCTGTTAAATCTGATACAATGATTCATAAATGGACAAAGTGCTTGAACCTCCAGATTACTCTATCCATAGTTTAAAAATTATGTGCAACAAGTGTCGAATAGCCTAAAGAATAAATAATTTTCCTGCTTTAATTCTGAAAAGCTTGCTATTTTTGGAAGTGTCCTAATAAAATTACCTAATCCTAATAAAAAAAAAGGTCTGGGATAATCAAGTTTTTTGAGTAGAAAATAAAATCAGTTCTATCAAGGCAATCTTCTCTAGCTAAGTTGGAAGCAAAGATATATGCTGAAAACAGAAGTTCTATTCAATATTTGATCTACTATTTTCTGTTCTTGAGCTATGTTCTTCAACTCCTGTCTGATAACATCCCTAAAGAGGGTCCTTGTCACACGAATTGTAACATTAATCTTTGTGCTTACACTGCACGACCCAGTGCAGTGCTGCTCCATGACTGTGGTTTATAAGCACTATAAATAATCATCAGTTGCAGCAGGCTTTCAAATATAGATATGTTTGAAATTAACTCAGATGTTTTTGAGCTTGTGTGTATATTCTTGTATAGTCCTTATCACACTGTGTAAACAGTGTATCCCACTGTAAACAGAAACAACTCCTTGCAGTTATGTAATTGCCAGACCGTGGAATAAGAATTGGGTCATTATTCATGCATATACTAATCTAATACTGATATTGCTGAATAAAGCAGTGCCTTCGATTTTTCTGGCAGAGTTGCTTGTCAAGAATATATGTATTTCAAGGATATGTGGGTTTCAAGAAACCCAAATGCTAATTGACATAAAATTGACTCTTAGAGATGTTTTTCCTGTGCACAAAGCCCATACCCAGCCTGAATAATTGGTGCCCGGTGAGGTGTGACTTAATGCCCTGCTCCTCCATTTGCTGAGACCAGGAAATGGTCAAAACTTGTCACAGCTTCCGTCCAGCCTGTGTGCTGGGGCTTCTTTTCTGTGGAAACTAGAGTGTGATAAGGGGCTGATGTGTGTTTGGGTATCGTCCAAATGTGGAGTTCATGTCTCCAGGGCACACACCCGGACTCAGGAACTCAGAAGCATTCCTTCGTCCCTTGTTAGACATTGCCAACAACACTGACAATAATTAGAATGAGGACTATAGAAAAGTAAGCTGAATTAATATGGAAATTGGTACTAGGGACATAATGGCATCGGATATGAAAGCATTAGGTCTTTACAAACAAGAATTCATTGAGCATTTGAGAGCTAAGCCTGGTTTAATCAAATGGTGCATCAATAAAGTGATTCCACTATTCAAATATTTAAAGGATCAGTGGGATGAAAAGACAGAAGCAGGCATTGTTCTTCCTATACAGTGCTGCATTTGTGCTGTAGCTCCTGAGTAATACCAGTGTCCAGAGAGTCCAGTGATTTCAAGCTTTATTGTATAATATAGAACAACACAGACAGAAAATGTGAGTTCTTATTATTCATTTATGGACAAACTGCTTTTATTCACTATGGATCCTATTAGCAAATTGCTGCAGTCAGATCACTTAGGATCTTTTGCTCTGGAGGAAAAAATAGATTTATTGTATTCTAGTGATAAATTCACATGACAGTCTTGCCTTGAACTGTAATGGCCTCCATCTGAGCTGAATTATAGCACTGATTGCACTTTACTAAAAGGATACATTTTAAAAGGGATTTTACTAAGCTGGGAGCTTCAGGAGGAAAAGGCTAGGTGAATCTCTAGGGCAAGAGGCTTGTCTCCTTAACAGAGATTCAAGTCTGGCTGTGACTGGTTAGCTGTTATAGCAGAAAACGTCCTTAAGCTGTTCAGAAATCAACCATGAGCTCTTGCTCACACAAGACAAGGCCTGCCAGCAGTAAATGGGGAGATGCTTGACTGCATCTATTATTCTCTGAGACAACTCGTAGAGTAGCATTATAATACAGAGACAACAAATAGGCAAACAAAACTCTTGAGATTCTTGAATCGATCTTACAATTTTTGAAGGATTTGACTCATTAGTTTTTAACTTTTGCATTTGGATATACTGTATAGCAACCTCCAGATTTGAAAATCCAGAAGGTGAGAGCAGAAGGTATCTTGCTGATTCCTGAATTCTCCATATTGGCTTGTCCTTTTCTGAGTAGAGGTGGATGGAAGCAGGTGTTAAGCAGAATATATGCTTTAGTGCTTTGCTGAATTTGAAAAGTAAGACCATTTTGCAAATGTATTGTACATCCTACAGCTGCGCTATGCAAGCTGTAGTTCTGGGCAAAATTTGGCACTTACAATTTTTGCAATTACTTCTGTGCACAATGTGATATTACTGAAATTTGATTATCGTATGAAATATGAAGCCTTTACTAAGCAGTGCTCCAAAGCTGTTACCTCAGAATACCATGATAAGGTAATTTCAGAATACCAAATCCCAGCTATTTCCTGAAAGTTACAGCTATATAAAACTTTACTTAACAGCAATGTTGAAAAATGCATGCTAATCAGTGCTGAAGATCTTCCCCATCATATAACCTTATAATTGATGGTGTCATCAACAGCAGAGACAGTCATTTAAATTATGAATGCTTCTGGTTATGAATGATGGAACTTTTTGGCCTAGGAATTAAAATGTATGCATTATTAGAACTAGTAGAAGAAATCAAGTCATGCTTTGGAGGAAAGTGCAAAGTTAGATGTGGTTTAACTTCAGGAATATTTGGGTAACAAAGCATATTTTTCTATTAAATATGTAGGTATTGCAAAACAGATAGAGAAGCATCCATTAAATGATGTCTGAAAGTTGTTCTAAGCCTTTTTGAAGCTGGTATATAAGACCACCACTCTTAAATTAAAATATCTATAAGCAGTTATGGCAGTGCCTTCATGGACGCAGGCAGCTGAAATGACCAGCTTAATCTTTGTCAATCTGTTCCATTTTGATGGCACTACTCTAGGGGGCCTTCTGATGAGCAGTGACTCTGATGGATCTGAGAGAGAGTGACTTCCTACAAAGGGGTGACCTGCTGGTCTGGGGTATTTGCCTGAACATCTTCTATAACCACCTTTATTTGCAGAATACACTTCTATTTAGACCCTGAGTATATGGACAGCATCTAGCTAAGTGTTATTAACAAAACAAAGAAAAATATGGGAACTCATCTTCTGCTGATATGGCCAGCAGGTCACCTTCCAAAAGTAGGATTTCCTTTGGGTGACTGGAATTGGATTTCACCCAGTTTTAAAACTAGAAGTATGAAAAGCACGATCTGATAATCAGGCATCACTTTCACTGTATCATGGTGTCCTAATTCTGCTATTCAGCAACCCCCTAGAGTTTTCAAGGAAAATTGTGTAAACAACAACAATGGCAAAAATAGCAAGACAGCTATTAGAGAAACAAAACCAATCAGTAAAATGGAAAATAAAAGTGCAATCTTCAGAGGTTAAAGTGCTGTAACTCCCTTTCCACAATTGCTTTTATGCTGTTCTGTTGAGGGAAACATCCATAAACCTCCTGGAGACTGCACTCTGGAGTGTCCCCTCCCTTGCCTGGGAGGTGGGATTTGAGTGCTGACTCTGGGAGGAGGCCATGGTGCTTTGGCCCTTCGTATCTCAGCTTCTCCAGTAAGCCCAGTTAGAGCCCAGGGCAGCTAGTGGAGATTGCAGCTGGCTCTAGGCAGCGCAGAAGCCATCATTATACAGCCTAACTCAGCTGTGCAGTGTGCCACTAGGAAGAAAAATAGCCTGAAATTCAGCTTTCTCAAAAGAGCCAGATCTGTTTCGAGATACTGTCTCATTACATATAACTGAGGAGAGTTTAAGTTTTTTCTTGTTTATATAAAATAATATGGGTAAGCCCCATTGAAATGGAGCAGCGATTTGTTTCCCTTAAGTGATCTTACATTGCATACTTCAAAGTGCAAGCAGTGGACTGTAGGCTAGTTGCTACAATTTTACAGCCCTGCTATAAGCAGTGGGAGTAAGACTAAATATCCTAACCTACCTGCTTGTAATGACATGGGCTTGATGTAAGAAATTCAGAACTGAGATAACATAGTTACTAAACTGTCTGTGTCCAGGGAATGCTGAACACATGCAGAGCAGATGGAAGAGATTAAAAAAGCATAGAATTATAGATGAGAAATGTTCACAATTAAAGTGACAAACATGAGATTTCTATGTATGTCTCTTTCCTGATTATTTTGAAGGGTGTTAGGGTGAAAAAGGCTTAACATACAAAAGTTATTGTTAACTCCATTTAGAATCAAATTAATTTGACTCAAACAATGCTTTTCAAAATGATCTTTGTTTCCCTGCAATCCAGCCTAGCAAAAGCAAATCAGTATGTTTAACTCCACCACTTAATTTAGGACCATTTTAAGTTGTCTGATGAATTTGATAATTCAGCTTGTCCTCTACTGTTTCAGCTACTAAGGAAATTCCAGTTAGGATCTGCTGGATCAGATATCCTGTGTCTCAGCTGACCCAAAATCCCCATGATGGCTTTAGCACCATTCTTAAGAGAACCATGCAGACTTAGTGACTAACAGACTTGTTTACCTGATCATGGCAGAGGATTTAATTTAAAAGATAATGGCATCAATATTAGCAACCTCAGAATTAAAGGATGGTGTCTTGAATATTCTTATTTTTTGCTGCTATTTAGTGCAATTCATTAATAACAATGAATTAAGTAGAAAATAAAAGAAGCTTAATGGATCCCTCTTGTTGTTGGGAAATTCTCTCCACCAAAATGGTAAGTGAAAAGTAGAAATCTTTCTAGGACCCTTAAATGTTTTTTTCAAAACTCTAGTCTCTAAGGATCATGTATCTTACTCCCACTGTGCTTATACTAAGCAAAGCTGAATAATACTGTAGTAAGTACTATCTAGCTTGTGCTGCTGCTCACAACACTAATGGTGTGGTCTTGGTGCAAAAGCAACAGTACAAAATTGAAAAAGACCATAAATATTACTCCACCCCTAGGGTTTTCTAAAAGGACAGGCTCTCAGTGAGCTAAACAGACCTAGTTCATGTTAAGATGGTTTTTACGGAACCCTGACAGGGTGTAAAATTACAGACTGGTCAATGCAGATAAAGCTGACACATACTTTCAAGCATAGCGAGAGTTTAGGGCTATATTTAACAAAAACACTGAGTTCTGTGTTTGGGTAATACACTCTGCCTCCGTACCCAAAAGAGTCACTGGGATCCAAATTCTCTCTAGCTTCTCCTGTTGATTACATCCCACATACTGGTTTCAAATTTTATCAGATTGTGCTTGTTTGGGGAAAGAGGTATGGTTTTGTGGTAAATACATGGAAGATATTTTCTTTAAATGCATCCAGTTTTTAACCCTCAAGGACTTAGTCTCTTTTCTTCATAGTGTTGGTAAAAATGCGGCATCGTATTTCTGTTCTTTTCATGCTGGTGAAAAAGTGCAGTCTGGACAAGCTAGGGAGAAGGGACATATTTTCTGAAGATTCCTAGAGCACAACTTTGCAACAGAGCTAAAAGTGTGTCTCCTGCACAATGTGAACAAAACACCTATTTTTGCCTTTACCTCATAGTTGATAACATTAGGCTACTAGAGCTAGGTTTTCGAAAGAGCTGCGTATTGAATGCTGAGTTTTAAAAATCTGTCTGTAAATATCGTAGTAGAAGCTGCTGGTACAGTGGAAAACCTGAACACTGAAACTGAGGCCCACTCCCCAAACAAATGTAATGAATTGTCTCTGTTGTGTCAGCTTTTAAATATATGCAATTAATGTTCTGTAGTCCATTTCTTTGAATCATATGTGACAGGAATCTTTCCCTGGTGGTAATGGCTATTTCTGTTCTGAGGAACACCGAGCACTTTCCAGATCTTTCTGAGACAGTTTGCATCATCTGACATTTCTGCAGGCGTTTGCTCAGTGGTGAATTGGATTGTAAATTCTACAGCTGTGAAGTTATAGGAAACAAGAGTCTTGGCAAATTTCTAAACAGAGCTCTGGTAAGGAGCGAGTGGGAATTTAATGAATACAGATTGTGGAATCAATCTCTTAATTTATGTTGATTAGGGTACAGTGCCTATATCATAGGGTTTTTGTATTGCATTAGTAAGTATGACAACACTGACATTTATTATGTGCTCCTATTTATATAATTTTTCGTTGCTTTTCATCCTTATAAAACTTTTTAATTTCTCAGCATTGAGTTTGTGGCCTCCTAACTTAGTATTTGTATTTAAATCCTCCTGAACAACTTACAAAGAAATGATCTTTTGAAGTCAGTAGCAATTGGAAAGGCTTTTCCCCCGTGTGTGGAAAGACAGTCTCTGTACGTTTGTGGTAGCTATGTTAGACCTTTCTTTATGATTTGTTGTATTTATAGCTTTATAAGAAGCGGATGCTCAGAGAATTGCACTTTATAGCAAGTGACAGCAATCAGGTGGCTTTATTTTGCATTAAGGAATCCCTCTGACCAGAAATAGTTAGAATCTCAGTGTGTCTCACCCTGGGTATTCCCATAGTCTGTCTGAGACCAGCAATATCGCTGTGTCCTGCCTCTTTAGTCTTGCCGGTTCATATAGCAGAGTGACAGTGACTTTGGCTGATGAGAGCTGGACATAACTCGGAGGCTGCTGCTGTCATTTCTGTATTGGCTAAAGAACAGATGAGATTGCAGAATGAAATTAACTTTCCCTTACAGGAATAAATACAATACACATCCTACACAGTGTTCCTGGGTCCAAGACAAGGAAATTCCATGGCTTTTTACATGACTGGAGTAAGATTCAGTCTTCCAAGAGAGCTATCATTTATAAATTATAGGGACAAACATGATATTTATAAATGCCTACTATACAGAGACTTCCTGTTTCCATTGAAGTCAATGGCAAAATTCCCATTGACTTCAGTGCCAACAGAATCTGGACTGCAATAAGACAAATGTTTCCCATTAAAATTATGATATAATTAGCATTGGGAAGCTGCTTAAT
This sequence comes from Gorsachius magnificus, assembly GCA_034008185.1. Classification (NCBI taxonomy): domain Eukaryota; kingdom Metazoa; phylum Chordata; class Aves; order Pelecaniformes; family Ardeidae; genus Gorsachius; species Gorsachius magnificus. The sequence goes on along the minus strand of CM067087.1, from coordinate 8,970,267 downwards.
GAGGTGGACCTGATAGCTACAGGAGCTGCAGATCATTATTATGAATTGAATCTTTCTTTGTTTCTCTAATACTTTAATTTAAAATTAAATAGTGCCCTTGTTTTTATCAAGCTCTATAAATTTTTCACCCTGTACCTCCTTGTGGTTAAAGCCATTGTAGTATTATTATTAGTGAAACCTACTTTGTGAACTCTGTCAAAACAAATGGAAGTTTCTGTTTAGGCGATGTGGTTATTGTCGGTCATATTCTTCAAAATATTAGCCATATTCTTAAAGGTACTTTCCAGTCAAAAGAGGAACATTTCAACATATGGTCAAAGATGGTAATTTTCAGTGTAAGGAGGAAACAGACACTCTTGAGACAGCAACAGTTGCAGGATCCCCAGAAATGGCAGCAGGTTGGTGTTTGCCTGAATAGTTCACGAGCTGAGTTTAGGAGTAAGGATCTACTCTGTTAGGGATCAACAGCAAGTACAGTACTGGACCTCACTACTGTACGTACTGTAGTTCTGCCACCAGGTAACTCCTGTCTTTATATCTAAATCATTTATGCTTATCAGAGAGACATACGCAAAACCCAGGATGGGATATCTGAATCCTAATTCTGATGTTGATGTTGAGCTTCCCTGTGGCCCTGGACAGTTATTATTTATTGTGTGCTTGTGTCCGTACCTCCCTGTGCAGCCTGTCACACATGCATTTAAGTGATAGGCTCTGTCCCTAAAAGAGGGTCAAAGAAAGAGGTCAAAGCTGAAAGGGCAAATTGTGATATTGCCTCAGTGTATGTTGAATAGATTCTTGTGCTACAGACTGCTTCATTACAAGATAGGTGAATCTAGGAATCAGATCCTACTCAGTTTAAGTGTATCACAAAGTTGTTCCTGTATGTTATTTCCCTGCAAGTAAAACATGGCTAATGTCTTTAAAGACTTAAAAAGGTGTTGTATGAACTTGCTAGTTACCCTTAATTAATTCTGGAGATGAAAAAGTCTACATAAGTACAGGCCAGTCCTTTTGGTTTTAGTTTTTCTCTAAGTTCTTCATTCTGGTAAAAACAGAATTTGGCTTGTATCAGTCCCAAGTCCTTGCTTATCCCTGTGTTGACAAAGCTTTTACTGGAAGTCAGTTGAACTTTCGCCTGAATTAGGGCTGATTTATGATGGATTTTGTCCATGTATGCATTTTCCCAGTTATCAAGATGATAGGTGTTTTATTTTAAATTGAAATAGTCCCATCTGATCTGATATGCAAGACAATAACAAATAGCAAAATACTCAATTCTGAAAAATAAAATTGTTGGTATTTTTTTCTATACTTCATTTTGTGCTGTACAGTTCATCTTGGGTTGGGGAGTGAAACAAATATTGTTATGGAGAGCAAAGAAACAGTGCAAATATATTTATGTATTTCTAATTTTGTCTTTGGGTGTTGAATTGCCCTGGGTTAAGTTGCATAATGATAAGTAAAGCAACTGGACATAATCCAGTGCAAAGTGATGCATGAAACCAGCACTTTTCCCCCCTAGTGTGTGAAAATTTGTATCAGCAAGAAACAGATAGTCTAACTTGTATGTAGTTGGAGAACTGCCTGCATTTTGATACCTACATTCTTTTAAAATGAATCATTCTTCAGTGCAGACACAAGATCCCTAGCTTACTGAAGCTAAGAAGTGACATGCTGACACTGGGCTACATTAACCCTCCTTCTTCACTAACTTCTGTGTACTAATGTGACCCTCCTAAGTGGTGACCAAAGAGGAGCTGTGGTCAAGGCTGTGGCGAAAGTGGTTATTGTGTGGTATTAGAGCACAATATTGTACTTTGCAAATCCATATGGGAGCCAGGGTTACATCTGAAATCTGCTAACATCTTGTCACAAACCCAGCATGCTAAGCTACTCATCACTGGTACTTTAGCGTATGATTGCTTGGAGTGGCCTGGCTGCAAGACTCGCCATCTTGTTCAGCCACTTCTTGTCCAGAAGATGGGGCAAGGTGCGTCCTTTTTCAGGAAAGGGTCAGTTGTTGCTTTTCTACTAGTAATCAGATATGTTAGTCATTACAGGCTCAACAGTTATCATGAAAGTAAATGCTTATGGTCATGATTTTGTTCTTTAAGCATCGTTCACCCTGAAAACCTAACATGTGACTTTCTACCAACTATGTACCAGAGAACCCTCATGTGCAAAAAAGGCCTTTGGTGTTAAAAGGAAATTACATTTTTTAATAAATAAGGTACTTTTAAAACAACCCTCCAACATCAGATAGAGAGTAATCAGGGAATAATTTCTCTGTTTTGTCTTTTTTTAAAGTAAAAAATGTTAGCTTTCTATTTTTAGGCAGCTGCCCAACAGCTACTTTTATAAAGCATAGAATAACAGTTTTTGTGTGAAAGAAAGAGGGAAAAGTTCAGTTCTGAAATGAAGATCTATTTGGGTTTTTGTTTTTTTGTTTTGGTTTTTTTTTATTAAATCCACATTCTCTGGGAGGTAGTGGTTGTACTGGGATTTGGAGCAGTGCCAGAATAAATATGTAAATAAGTAAGATTAGTCTCAGAATTAGGGAATGTTTTAAGTAATGTTACAGGCTAAGCCAGGATAAAAATGTGGGTAATGATCACGCAGATTTTGACTGTTGCAGTCAGTCAATCAGCAACATTTTTCTCTGTGTGTCTCCTTTTAAATAAGGCACAAACATATAAACACATTGCAGATTTGTCTTTGGTAGGTGAAGAGCCTAATTGTGATTAAAAGTAGCTGTTTATGGCTGACTTAAAGACCTCCCAAAGCTGAAACTAGCAATGGGAAAGTGAGCGCACCTTTCTCTGCTCTGATAGATACAGCTGTCCATTGAATGTACAGCAGGCCTTTTCAAAACTGCTGGGATTTATTAATCACTTTGATTGTTTTGATTGACAAAGGGGCAACTGAACAAATGGTAAATCATCATGGATATGGTAATGCATCTCTGTGATCTCTGCATGTCATGTAAAGATTCAGGACTTGTTCCCAAGTGACTGAAGTAGCAGAGTGGGAATTGAGGTCTTCCAGCTTTTTGTAGCAGATACGCAATACTTTGCTTTTGGATGAGGTATAACTGTGCTGTTGGAGCAGTCAGCTGTGGAGTATTCTGCTCTTACAGTGGTCAAAGGAAGGCTCTGTGTTGGATAATCATTATTGGAGCAGTAGAGGGATGAAGCTGGGTGAATTGACTGGTCTAACTAAAACCTATGCAGAAGGACAGATACTGTCTCCTCTAGCTTAGTTGAGGCATACAGCAGTGGCTCAAAGCTGTCTCACCAGGGCCAATGAGCATGGTGCCAATGGAGGCTTTTTAATGGCTATGATGCTGCTGTGATGCTCCTGGAGGGTGATACAGAGCAAATACAGCAGATTTTTATTTATCCCAAATGTGTACCTTGTACTCCGTTACACTTTGTAGGTACCTAACAGTGAACAACCAGGGAACTAGTCTTTGCAAAGGATGTGGCCACCATGTGTGGCCTCATTAAGCTACTCACTAGGCAGTCATGCCTTGCAGCCTACATTATTTTTGGACCTGATCAGGAGCAGGCAGGATTTGCCTAAGAGAAAATGTCATAAGAACAGGATGAAAAAGAAGAGTGAATTCTGTTGCTTAAAGGGGCCGGAAAAAAAAAGGTTAAGGAGAAAAGAAGGGAAAGCATTTTTGACCTGCCTGCGCTAAAGCTGGATGCCTGAAAAATAAAGCAGTTCTTATGCATAAACATAATTTTGATTTAGTTGGCATTGCCCAGGGATAAGTCATACAACTATAGCAGCCATAGATGTCAATGCATGCAAGAATGGGCCTCACACATGGTGATGGCAAGAAATCAGGGAGACCACCTGTTCTGAGATGAAGTACAATATAAATAAATATGGATACCTCATCTTGCTCAGCTAGAATCAACACAGGTAGCGCAGGCTGCATGTGATGCATGTTGACATGATTATATGAAAAAAGCATGTAAAAGTGGGCCTGACCTTTTGCAAGAGAAATGTAAGTAACAGGGGATGTGATCATAATCAAGAACTGTTTATGGAGAGCTTTTCATTGTGATCAGTGAGGTCTAGTTTTCTTTCCTTCACTGTGATATTTATGTAAATGTAAGTTCTTCAAACAGAAGCTGATTCTCAGGCTACAGTGAAAAGTAGGTGATCCATCTCTGAATTGCACTCTGCAATATGGCTCTGCTGCAGCCATGGTGGCAAAGATGGGGAGATCAAAGCTTTGTACATGTCAGTCAGGGGTTGGCTTGCCAAGTCCTCTTCCTTAATGCTTTCTGAAAGACTATACAATAGAAGCAGAGTATGGAGGGTGAAGAATAGAATCATAGAATCACTTTGGTTGGAAAAGACCTTTAAGATCATTGAGTCCAAGAGAAACAAATAGGCAGGGAGAAGGGAATGACCAAGAGACAGGAAAATAACAAGAGTGAAAACATGAACAAGACCTTGCCTTGTACTACACATCTTAGGCTATCTTGCCTTTCTCCTTTTTGTTTCCATTGTCTGAGCTTGGCAGGAAGGATATGACAAGTGTGGTAAGCCTGCAAATGCTGAGTTACAAGCTCTGGTAGGACTGATATCAGTATGTTATGATGTCTCTTGGCTCCCGCAATTTTCTTTCCCTTCATATCTTACCTTGATGTGTTTGTTACACTTAATAAGACTTCTTAAAATGTAAAGCCTTTAGACTAGACGAGGATTTGCAAACACTGATGTAGAAAACACTTGTTCAAGGACCAAGTGTGTCAAGCACTCACCCAGCTTAGCTCCCAGCCACTATGTCTCTAGCCCAGCTCAGCATCTTGCTGTTTGAGGTTGTCCAGCCTCGGTACAAGCAGAGAGGTTAATGAGCACCACCTTGTGGCTACTTGGCTGTGGACAAGGTCCCTGGGGTTGCTGGGGAAGGGGTAGTGAGTGGTTCTTCAGTGCCGGGAGGCAGCAGGATCAGGTTGTGAGTTAACTGTGTTCCCACAGAACATAATGGCCTGTCGGTATGCTGTTGGGTTCTACAGAGTGCGAGCAAGCTACACAGACAAGCCGTGGCTGTAAATATGTAAAAAATTGAGTCTGTAAAAACACTTGTAATCATATTTTATGAAAAAGCCTACCCCACTTACACTGCTGACTTAGCTGTGAGGATGAATATGAGGATTTATTGATAGGTCACTAAATTCTGCCCTGCAGTGCAAAAACAGCGGCAAAGTCAAGGAAGTTTCCAGTGCTGCCCCTTCCAGCTGTGCTGTTGTTTTGTGCCCCGTCTGTTTGTGACTCCTCTGGTTCCCACAGGTGAGCATAGAGATGCTCTGACATGACCCAAATCCCTTTCATCCTGCCTGGGGTACCTTGTACATGAACCTTCATCCCACTGCCAGCTTTCCTAGTGCATTTCTCCACAGCAGAAATTCAGTTCTCCAGAAAGATTTCCCCCTGTAGTCCTGATTCTCTCATCAAGCTATGAATAGCTCCCATTGGCATCGCTACCTGAATCATAGCCACCCATGCTAAACCTTATGTAGATGCCTTCTATTATGTAGAAACCTCAGAAAGTGGATCCTCAAATGAATAGAGGACGCAATTTCAAACAAAGCAGTCCTTTGGGATTTGAAATACCCTGCAGTGCTACATCCATTGGGACAGGGCAGTGCCTAAGTGTACAGTCAGAGCCTATTGGAATTATGCTTATTCTAAGAGAATAAACCAGCTTATCCTGACAGGCTACAAGTTACAGAGGATTTTGTGATTAAATCAGAGTTATTCATACCAATTTCACATGTTCAAAAAGCCAGAAAAATAAGAAAAGACTTCATGTGATGGACAACCTGAGTGGGCTATGTGAGAGCTCTAGAGACAGATTGTGATACCATTGGGAAAGAGCTCAAAAGGAACATAACAGAGCAAGTTCAAACCATGGTAAATGTGGTGGTGGTATTGTTACTGTTATTAATACTGTTCCCACAAATGTTTGAGATGTTGCGGGTATTTCTCAGACATACAAGAAAAGATTACATTTGACCAGGTAGTTCACAGTGGGATACGAGCTTTTTTTCAGTTTGACATGGAAACAAATAAACACAATATTGGCAATTACTTTGCTTCCTGTTGAGAACATGTTATGTAACTATTCTGGCTTTCTTTCCTTGTAAAATAGGGTGGGGAAGATGATAGCTGGAGAGAAAATAATAATATAAAGACATTCAGCCATCCTGCAGTAGTTCAAAGAATGACCTATGGCAGGTACAGAAGTGGTGTCCTTGAACTTAATAGCGTCACAGCAAAAGTTCTTTATCACATACCATACTTTGATAAAAGAGAAGAATCAATAAAGCAGAGAATGTAGACTGAACAGCTGATGCTGCATAGAATTCTTAGGAGGCAAAGGGTATTTTAAAAGAATATAATAAGCAATCCAAGTTTCCCAAGTCCTCTAAAATAATCCATGTACAATTTCAATTACCAAGGGGGGGCGGGGAGGGGCTACAGGAGGGTTACTCCTGATTTATACCAAGATAAGTAAAAACAGAAAAAGCAAGCATTTAAAGAATGAAAAATCAGCTGTAAGGCTGTAGAGTATAAAATGTCAACCAATAATTAGTTTAGGCGATAGAATAGAGTGTATTATGTTTGAGAAGGGAGAGCCAGACTGCACTATTAGGTGATGTGCTACTGCACTGGCGCCAGTGCAGCAGAAGGGGAATAGAGAGGAGGAGCTGGTCCATGTGTGTCCTTCCACACATCAGTATGGCCAAATACAAATCACAGCTGTCTGGGATGAGAAGTAGATCATTTTGCTATGTCTCACCCAATGCAACGTGCACTGCCCAGGCAGATGTCTTATTTCAGAGGTGAAACTGAACAATTAGCAAAGCTCCAGTGTTTCAGAGAAATGTGAAAAAACCTTCAGAATCTAATTAGTGCAGCAACGGGGATGTGTTGGGAGGAACCCACTGGTTCCTTGTTGGTGGAACCTTTTGGCAATCAGAAAGCTCTGTGAAGCGTGGGATCCACACATAATAAATACAGAGCAAGAGAGATCTAGTCTTGTTTCAAACCACTCTAGGTACATCCACAACATTTATTGACCACAGACTAATTTTCTTACTTAGTTATACAACTCTTCCATGGATATATCAAGTTCCATCTTAAGACTATTTCGATTCCTTCCCCTTACTGCTCTCTTTGAAAGATCATGCCAATGTGCCGTCTCCTTGAATAGTTAGAAATGTTTTCTTTAGTTTTCAGTCTAAACATACTGCTGATCAGATTATAAAAATTTGATCTCACAGTCATGTTAGCCTTTAACAGAGAAGAAGCTTTAGTTCTTTTTCCATGCTATTTATCTCAAAATCTATTTATAAAGGACTTGTGTATTGTTTCTCCACTGTCACACAGAACAAACCATGCTCTTTTTATCTGTCCCTCAGACTGATATTTCTGTAATCGTTCTAATAGCCAGTCTGCATGGATTCCAGTTTAAGCTAATCTTTTTCAACACTGTTGGCTGGAATTGTACAAATATTTCACACAAAATCTTACCAATGTCTTGTCTAAAAGTCCCAATATTTCCTTCTCTACTAAAAATCTCACCTAACCCATCTGAACATTACATTATCTGTTTCCACAGCTGTGTCGTACTGGCAGCTCTGGCACACTGACAGTCTATCAGAACACTCGTATCTTTTTCCTTCTCTGTTGCTTCCAGCTGGTGGATCCCAAGAACATGACTTTGCAGTTCACATTATTAAATTTCTATCACTGCAGGCAAGAAGGTCATCTAAATCCAGTGTAATGATCTGGACTTTCTCAGTATTGGCAATCCCTTCCAGCTTTGTATCACATGCTAACTTTTTGAGGCTGGGCCTGATCATTATTCCTAGTTCATGGAGGTATGCATTAAATGGTATTGCTCCAAAGACCAATCCTTGAGGAACACCGTTGGGTAATTTGCTCCATTCTTATAACTCCTTTTTTGTTATAGCCTGTTGCTCCTTGTTCACATTGCTTTTGTATTAATCCCTATCATCTCCACTTCCAGTAATGATTTCCTATGGAGCACTGCATCAAATGATCTGTTTCAACTTCAACAGACTGAGTTCACTGCATTATTCAGTTATAAAAAGACCTACTCAAAATATACTAGCGCAGTTTGACATCCTATACTTTGTTAAACCATGTATTTTTTCTCACATCCTCTTTTCCTCCTTCCAGTTAGTTGTTCTTTCTTTCAAAATTTGTTCTAAGACTTAGCATTATTCTGAATTTAAAAAATACATTTTAGAATATATGTATATTCTAAAAATAGTTTTTAGAATATAAACATTATATTTGCTATACTGAAGTCCTAGGCAAACTTTCAAATTCATTAAACACTGGCTGCTTGTACTTGCAATGTCATATACCAGTTATTTCAGTATGCTAGGGAAGAGATTCTATGTATCCCTCAAGGGTTTTTGCATTAAGAAATACAGTTTGTTTCTCCTAAGATATTGTAATTTCTGTTATCCTACTGCTGTTTCCTTTATATATCATTCATATCTGTCATCAGCCTTATGTAAATCATAGCAAAGGTCATCTTCGCACACTCTGAAGTAACACCATCTCTTGTTAGTTAATTGATTATTAAAGAAATCCATCTTTTACCATCCCTACGTCTTTGATGGAACTCTGCCATCATTGGTGGTTTTATTTTCTGCATTATGTCTGGAAAGTTAAATTCTTCCATAACAAGGAATTATTTTTCCTGTAATTTTACATCCCTTATAGTTCATATTCAACTTTGAATAAAGGAGGGAGGCTGTAAAAGACCCTCAGCACTATCCTGGGCAATTTGTGTCATCTCTTGTCCCAGTAATTTCCACCCAAACAGAATCTATTTCATCTGCATGATCACAGGAGATTTCTTTAACACTCAGCCATTTTTTTTAACATTCAATGATACCCTTCCTCCTCTGCTCTCATTTCTGTCTTTCCTAAGAAGCTCCCTACATAGTGCATTACTGGGAATATTCTGTCCCCATCTGAAGTGCAGGAGGCATCCCCATGCTCCAGCAGAGTTGTATACACACCTTGGAGTTTCTGATTTCTAGTGCTGCCTTTGGCATTGCCATTCTGTCTATGCAAGACAATTTTCTAAAGAGACAGGGCACGTCCTGTCTGAGGCATGCAGAAGAGGAGCTGTGTACTGCCAGTGGTCAGCTGGTAACTGAATACTTTTCACAATCAAAGATGGTTTGAAAAAGACACTTGATAATTTAGCTGCCTGTCTGAACACCCTAACTCCATAGGTCCTCAGGCCCTGACTGCCCACTCAGGATTATCAGAGAGAACTATTAATACTCAGTTAGATTACAGAAACACTGTTTTTCAAGTTTATTGATTTGTTCCCCTGTGAGTGTAATTTTTTCAGGATTTTTCTGGCACCCAGAGCCAATGAGAATAGTCAGGGCATTTCCTACAGAGAAATCTATTTGAGCTAACGAGTCATCTCCATGTCTTACTTGTTCTTTATTTCTTCAAAGAAATTATTTTAGCCACATCATGAAGGCATTCACTGAGATTACAAATTTCTGCAGGGCCAGAGGCCACGGGAGAAATGCGCTCCCACATACCTGATCCCCTGAATCCACCAGAGATTTGCTCCTCGGTGGTGAGTGCAACATCAAACAAAAAAACAAAGGACTTGTTGAGAAATGACATTGCTGGAGTTCTTTTCACCCCAGTCACTCATGGCTGCACACACCCAGCTGCTGTTGTTAGGAGTGCCTCCAGACAGAGCTGGATGATGCAAAGCATTTTTCAAATGTTTGCACAATGAAGAATTGCCATCATAGGGTTAGAAGCAACTGTTTACAGAAAGTAAATATTGTGCATTTCTATGTTGGATAACAGCTATGGGCAGCACGCATTGTAGCTGGAGCCTGAAGGGAAAGCATGGCAGAGAGTGGAAAGAGATATTCTTCTTGAATCGGGATGAGACTTCCGTTGTGTGGTTCAAGAAATGCTTTCCCTTTCCTCCATTACTACTGGCTGCAATGCATCATGCTTAATTTTTCAGAGATGTAAAATTAAATTAGAAAGGGGGAGAGCAGCAAAAGGTTTAGTGAATTGGAGAAAGAGTAATAATTTTGTATCTGACTCATCTTCAAACCATTCCATCAGATCAAAAATAGCTCAACACCTCTTCAAAGATAAGTGTCAGCAACAGCATCCCAGCAGTTTCACAATGTTTACAGTTTAGCAGCTCTGGCCAGGACTTCTGCATTTTTCCACGTAGCAAGAACAGCCTTCTTTAACTGCAATGTTATTAATTCAGATACAATAACTCTCCTGCCTGTTATCTGATAACACTTTTTGACTGTTTCACTACTGCTGTTCTCATACCTTTCCCTTGTAGTATGTTACTTACAGAAAGGATTGGCACTTACCTGGCATATTGTGTCTGCAAAAGGTTTTAGCAGGTCTTAATCAGTAGTTCTCAGAGCATATTAGGAGGTAATTTCTCAATAGAAGGGATAGGAACAGTAAACTTAGTATTGGAATGTCCCACTGGTATTTCTGTGGGTTCTATTTGATGTTCAGAGTATTTTTTGAACAGAAGTTTGGTCAGAGTCATGTCTTTTGAGGAGTTTAGGGATTGACTACTACAAAAGGACTATATGGCTGAAAGATATACCACTAATGCAACAGTGTTACTAATATGACAGAATGGTTTGCAAAGAACTTTTGGCCTGCTGGTAACAAATGTTATATGCCTCCCTCCTGCTAACTGAATGGCAGGAAACTATCTGAAGTTTCTGGGTCTTCTTGGCAAGGCACCAGATAGTCTGCATGAGGTTCTAAGAGTGAAACATACAGAACGAAGATGACAGGAAACACAGGCACAAGGGCATAGAATGAGTGGAGGTGAGCTGAGCATGGAGCTAACTTGATAATACTGATATTTATTACATTGTGTGGTGTCATCCTAAGCTTGCTTCTGGCTGGAAGGGACAGACAAAGGGGAATTTACACTTCCAGTGAATGAGATTGGGGGTGATGTAGATATGAAAGGAAGCGATGGAATCCATCTAGGATAAGGCAAAGCCAGCATCCTTCCTTATCCTCAGGAGTGGCTTGACTGCTAGCAGATTTGCAGCACAACTGAAGTCCTTGTTTTGCCTTCTGCCCAACTTCATTAGGAACCAAAACATCTTTTGCCTGTTGCAACTCCATTGAAGTCAACAGATTTGCATGCAAGAGTGTGGAGCAGAGGCTGGTATGCTGTCTGTTGCCAGCTCTTTTTGCATGCCTCTACTGATAAGTGGGTGAGACAAGAGGGCTGTTTCACATGGGGAAAGAATTACAGCTGAAATAAACACTTGATCTGCCTACAATTTTAGGATGGAGAGTGAACATGAGTCTTACCTAAGGTTGGTGAGCAGATCCAGTGTGTCTGATTCAGATGAGTAATTCATGCAGTCTGTATAGTGCTACTTGGGTTGTAAGCTTCATTGGGTAGACAGGATTTTGTCCATGACTTCAGCTCTTAGGCACTATGTCACTGCAAATACTGCCATAATGAAGAAAATTGGGCAAATGTGTGCTCTGTTTCTGAACATCATCTTTCAGCTCCAACTCAGTGGAATTTTGTACATGCAGCAGTATGTGTGATAGCTTAATAGAGATGACAAAACAAACCTGAAACATTTATTATTCTGTGGGCATAGCTACATGCTATGCATTATGTTTCTTAGATACCAGTGCAAGTATTTGATAGTGTTAATGGTATTATCATTAATACTATTAGTATTTTAATAATACCTAACTCCTAACATCCCAAGTCCAATTAGGGATGACTGACTGGTTTGGAAAAACAAGTAGTTTTGGTGCCTTCACAGTCAAAGCAGTTACCAGTTCAGCTATTTATAGTCTACAGTATCAATCCAGGTCTTTCCAAAGCATTGTATTCACATTATGTTTGTGACAAGAAACTTTGCAATTGGAACTTTCATTCTAATTTTAACTCTTTCAGGCAGTATAACCAACTCAGGATTGTGATCCTGTAAGATGCACATGAGTCAATATTGGGACTCATATAGTTGAAGTTCTGACTGCAGAATCAAAGTGCAAAGGACTCAACTGACTTGTGGGATAGAGAAGCCTTATTCAATATCTCACATCTTGTTCTATAATCTGAAGATACATAATGTGAGTTTCCAGGGGGTGTTTGCTTGAGGGTTGAGCAGAAGGAAAGATCCCAACATCCTAGCCTGTTATTTTGTTTCACCATCGATTCATTAGCAGTTAGGAAAATTTTTTTGTAATTGATCACATATTTGTTAGTTCAAAACTGTATTGTCATGTGAATTACATGCCAGTGAAAATGCAGAATAGTCTTTCCTATTTACAGAACCAAAGCTGCACAGTCTAGACCTCAGCTTCCCTGAAGTCTGTGGTATTTATTTAAAGCTTCAGTTTTGACCTAGATCCAATTCTCATTTCTGAAAGCTACATAAAATTCTGACTTGCAGCAATTTTCCTAAGGTCATTAATGTGTATGTATGTAAACCCAAGAGTTCCAGCCTTTCATCACATGAACTATATAGTATTTTCAATAAGAGTCATTGTTTCTACATAAACATATCCACAGGATATTGCAGGCAGGGGAAAAAAAGTGTGGTCCATATATATTTCTTATTAACTGCTTTAACTTGACTTATCTGGTTTTATAAGCAGCATTGTCAGGGGAATTAATTGCATCAGAGTCAGTGGAGAGAAAAATCAAGGAAGAATTCTACTCACAACAAATTAAGCTTTAATACCGCAAAGTTGTCATTATGTGCATCAAAGGCTGCTGAAAGTCATGTTGCTGGCAATAACTAGGGGGCTTGTTAATGCAGTCATGATCATCTTTCTGACAGAAGCTCACTTTCGGGAAACACAATATGAAATTTTCCTTAGGTTCTCATCTCATTCCCATACTGTGTTTATTTCACTCTTCATGTGTTTCCTCTTTAATTTCTCAGTTAGGAACTCATTTTTCAGCATCTACAAAATTATGTAGTGAGTGATGAGCAAGTCTGAAAGAAGCCTTAAGTGAATGCAAGTTACATCTTCTTTTCCTAGTTTTTGGGAATGGGGGTTTCCTCAACTAGGTCATATTGCGCTTCTAAACATAGTCACAACACAAGGCAGATCCCTAATCTCTGCTTCCTGTAGCTTCATTTTTGAAAGACACTGCTTTCTTCATAGCATGTCCTTTTTTAGGAGAGTAAGCCCGAAGTGGGTATATTTCTTCCTTTTTAGTTATTTCTACAATATCTTATCAATCTCTTAGGGGCTGACCCTTCGTTCTGTGAATGGCCGGAACTGCTATTGAAGTCTGTGGCAGTTAAAAAAAGCACAGAATCAAAGAGGTATTCTGCTGGCAGCTTAAAGGCTTACAGAATCTGTAGCACTACTGTTGACATTGTTTCTCCGGGATTTTGTATGCATTCTTACATATGTCTATCACATGCAAATCTGTCTGTGGAATTCCCTTTCTGTCCTTCCTCAATAATTCTTTTTTTTAAGATTGAGCAGGAACCTGAGTTCCTTTGCCAAATGTAGCAACATGAAGCAAAAAGCAAAAGCGTATCAATAATAATGCAGTAGGCAGAACACATGAATGCCTGTTCTACTTCAAATCCATTGGACTATGTTTCATTTATGCTAAGACCGCTATACACTGATCATTCAGAAAACAATCAGAACTGGTGTTAAGAGTTTCTTTCTTTTCCAGAGTGGTATAAATAGACATGACTATAAATGATGGCTGTTGCCAGTACTTCCTGGGACAGATGATGAATTGAACTCAAAATTGCCTACACAAAATGCATGACCAGTTGCATATTTTAATTTGTAATTATCACAAGTGCATATGCTAATTGCTTGTTATGCAGTAGCAGTAAAATAAAAAAAAAACCTGTTTCAGTTTTCATTGTTCATACATTTGCAGTGTACAACAACTAATTTATTTGCCCTCTGAATGTATTGAATATTCTTTCTCTCTGTGAATGATCTCTATATATCTGTAAATTGTTAAATGCAAGATTCCTTCAACACTGGGTCAGCAAATCCATAAGTTGTTATGTACCTCCTGTGTTCCAGTGGTGACCTTCATATCTATGTCTTACTTAGTTTTTAGCCTCTTTAACCACTAAGCATACTTTCTGTGATATTTTGTAATGTCTTGCAATTCTATACAGCAGTACAAAACTCTCCTTAAAGGAGGCAAATATTCAGAGCCATTTGGAGATGTACTTAATTTCTCAGTGGTGGACAAAACTGTATTTCAGACAAGGACAGGAATGACAGAGCAGAAAGCAGCTAGAGCACACATGGGAAGCAACGTGCACTGGCGAGCTCTCTGGACGCTAAACCCATCCACGGCAAAGCTCCTGTGTGTTTCTCACTCAGAGTTTACTCTAACTAAAAGGAGAACTGTGTGCATTAATTGAGCCGCCTGCCACACCACCAGAGCCTAGAGAGAAGGTTAGCCTGGGCTCAGGTTTAACTGGTGCTGTTCAGATCTCTGTGGGAATCACTGTCAAGTGACGGTAGGGCACAGACAGGATCTCCTGCCTTTCAGTGATCATCTTGATGTTCTAGAGGCCTTCCTTCTCCACTTTCTCGCCTATTAGCACCTCCTCTACAGGATGAGGCTCCCAACAGATGAGACCAGGAGTCCTCAGCATGAATATTTCCTCTCCAGTGGGTTTGCCCAGGCACAGAATCTAGATCAGCATGGAGAATGCTAATAGATTGTTGCCAGGCTTGTGTTTGCCTGCTGGAACAAAGCATATTGCAGCAAGGACGTGTGTACAAGCCCATTCCCTAGTGGTGGGACTAGCTAATTGTTTAACACAGCCAGTGGAGAGGAAAGCTCTTGTAAGAATCCTGATCTCCAACAGCTGTAATCAAATACTAGGCAGAGGAAAAATCAGACATGATACACTGATGTTTCTGCTGTGCACAAAGAGCGGTGGACGATTTTTGTGTAACACAGGAGTACTTAACATGTGTAGGAATGCAGTACAAGTTGTGTTAATTTGCTTGATAAAAATAACATTTCCTGTTACCTACATTTAATGATTCAACATTTTTGAGACACGCCTTTGACGAAAATAAATGCGTCTAGAGGTTTGTGTGGGATGAAGATTATATTTGGGTCAAATTAAAAAGTGGTTCATACTGCGTTGGATGGTTAAGCTGTAAAATTTAACCAATGAAAGGGTAAAAGTGATAATCTTTCTTTTACCAGCTCAGCAGTAAACAGAGCAGGTGCAAGCCATGTTTAATCCATGACCCCTGGGAAATGGTAATGTTAATTTCTGTTGTCTTCCTGTGCCAGATGCCAGGCTCTCTGAATTTCTAATTGAGAGCACTAGCTAGAAAGACTGATAAGGCACAACTGAGCACCTGGGTCGCATCAAAATGAGAATAGCTCTGTTAACTGCTGCTTATTGTAATATCCCACTGTAGGCAACACCTGTGGTATGACTTCATAAATAGATAACCTGAGCTGTGTTCACACAAGGCTAATTCAGAAGTTGTCAGCTTGTTAGGTAGCTTTCCAGCCATGTGCTAATGGCACATACTCATAACACAGGAAGAAATCATGCTTTATGTTTATATAGTATGTTATGATGTAAAGGTGGGGTTTTTTACCCTTATCTTTAAAATTGCTAGTCTGTATCTGCATTAAAAGGAAGTTTCAAGTAGACGTGATTTTAACATTTTCTAATTTCTTGGAGTAGATATATCACCTGCCATGTTCTAAAAACATTTGGATGGTGAACATCCTACAGCCCTTGGATTTTGGTTTAGCTTTGGATCTTTAGATTGGTTTCCCTTCATGTTCAAATAATTTACATTTGGAAATTATGAAGAAAAAAATGCAACTTGTCGGCTACCACTTCTTCCTAATTACTCAGTGTATATAGAGGATGATTCATGAGATTCGAAAATAGTCAGCAATTTATCATCAAACCCCTTGGTACTGTTCAGAAATCATTAAGATTCTATGTTGTCTGATATACCATAAACATCCTATTAAGATATATTTATTGCTTTCCATATTACTTTGATAGCAAAAGAAAACACCAGTTCTCCATACAGATAAGTGCATTTTTTATTTGCACCAATTTTTCCTCTCCTGGATTGGAGAGGAAGATTATATCTATTGACATTTATTGCATGCAATTAGACCTTTTCAGTTTAGTCAAAGCTTTGAAAAGTAGCGAAGAGGCGAGCGTTTTGAAAAAAGTCTTTGTGCTTTGGTAGCTGCTGCTCATACAAGATGGGATCATCCCTTGGATTTTCCTAGAGTAAAAATATTTCCATCAGTAAAAATATGAGACATATTTCTGCATATACTGGCACACATAAGCAATATCAATCACATAAGCGGCCTTACTCCCTTGTAGGATATGGCCAAAACAATATAGTGTAGAATTAAAGAACATGCAGTACTCTTATGATGCTGTCACAAGGGGGAAAAAAGAATATCCCGCACGATGAGTTAAGCTCATTAAGTTGTTAGTACTGGAGATGAAAAACCAGTTGCAGTAAGTATGGTCCTTGCTTAAATTTTCACTATCTTTTTATCTGTGTTTTATAATCCTACTAGCAAAGCAACTTCACCTGTATGACTCCAAATGTCTAAATAATTTTGTAGACCTGTTTCTGTTGGATTAGTTTTATTAAAAAGATGAGGAAGGGATTGTGGAAGATAGGACATCTTTGATTCTTGGATGATCTTGAGAATTTCAGACTGCAAGGATAAGGAAAATAAGCTAAATATTTCAGGTCTGTCTATTTTTTTTAAGTAACCAGTTAAAATTAATAAGTAAACTTTTTAAAAAAGACACTGACCTTAATAGTGCCATGGGTTTTTAAAATGTGTCTGCAATTTGGTTTTAGTGGGTTGTTCCTTGTCTGTGGCATAAGCTTTGCTCATTGGTTTTCATTGCTTTCTTTGTAACTAATTTTCATTGAGGTATTTTACACCTCTTTCTGTTCTGATTACCAAGTAGTGCAGAAATTTATGTCCAATTACTACCTTTGATAAATGGTTCTTGTCCTGAATTCTGTCTTTCAGACCCATAATTATAAAAAAAAAAGAAAGTATCAAAAATAATGTTTCCCAGTGTACATGTGCTGGATATATTTGTTTGTGCTCCTTGCTCAATTGGCAAGATTCTTCCTGATGTTGCTTAATTTGTCTTGATTCACCTTGATTCTTCTCTGCCTAATTGGTCATGTTGACATTTCAGTGCTCTGGAAGGCAACACTCATTAATATAAGAAGAATAAGTTGCAAACCATCCACATTTCAGTACAAGGTGGATCCTTCCTTCCCTTACAGTGCTTCAATGAACTGTGCCTTCCTTTAAACCTTGAATCCTTGGGGTTTTCTGTGCGCACTTTAGCTGAAAGCATCAGAACACCAGTTGTCCATATGATAGCAGCTTCCTTAGTTTGTTTTATTTATCCCTTTCTAGATCTGGCCTCTAGATCCAAGCGATTCTTTGAAAAATTCCTTTTGGCAGTATTGCAAATTATTTCCAAATTGGGATGAGCTTCCTCCCCATAGACAGAGTGGTCCTTAGTCTGAAGTCTTTGCTTATGCTTTTACTAAAACTAAGTGGCATGGAAGCCAATGAGAGACTGTTGAAGGGGAATGCAAGTGATCTAAGATAATTTCTGATTTCATTTTGGAGCAGTTACTTAGGATCAGGTTATTAAAGATACTAAAAATGAGAGGTGAGTGCTTACATATGTAAGAAATTGTCCTTTAATCTTCGCTGAGCTTCAGGTTGCTCAATGTTAATGAGAACTAGTACTTGTGTGAGGGTTTTTCTTCATTATTTTTATGAAGTTTGGTATAAAGTGGTATGGAAATGGAAGTATTGCATTAATAGGCAGGTTGATCAAGAATACCCTGTCTGATAGGACTCAAAGCACAGCTCTGAATAACTCATTCAATTTTTCTCTTTCAACAGGTGACACATTCAAGTGGTGATGTATAATATTTATTAAAATTTAGAATTACTGTTTAGAGAGACATGCAAATCATACTGTATCTTCTGCTCAAATGTTTGCCTTCCTTTATTGAAAGGATTTGTGATGAAGACATTCCTGCTGATCTAGAGGTCCAGAAACAGATAGTGGGTTTTTTTGCAAGGTTGTGTGAACAGAGTTTACATCAGCAAGATACTTATTTTAACATGGCTAATTACAGGACCATTCACTGCAGCCTGTAGATTGTTTATTTTCAAAGAGACACTGGCTCTATAACTTGTAGGTAGTTTTACTAAACCCTTGCTCTTAGGCTGAAATGTTGCTGAACTATGCCTTTGCAGGAGTGCTGTTCTTGTCATATTATACCTACAGTGTAAAAACTCGTGAAACCTTAAGCAGTAACACTTGCTTATTTGAGTAGTCTCAGGACAAGTTTTCGAGAGTTGCTGAGCAGCTTCCACAACTATTGCCTTCATGAAAGTATTGCATGAGGGAAGGCTGAATTGAAACCTCGTTGTTTGTTCTGTTGTGTCTTGGTCTGTTGGTGAGAATATTCTTTCTGTTTTGCTTGGGTTTTTTCCTTGACACACATATAATGTATATTTAGACCAGTACTGCATTAGACATTCATTTAGTTAAATAGTTTCTCACTATATTCAGTACTGCTTTGCTGCATCTGGGGCAAAATTTAATAGACCACATGGTTTAGTGTTTGCTAAAAATAAATAGGAGAGGGTGGCAAGGAATTTCTAATGTAGCTATGAAAGTTTTACAACAGCTTCTTTACACAGAAGCGATCATTTTGCCTTTCCTTTGTGTTAGTGGAAATTAGTTAAATCTCCTATACCTTTGGAGAGAATAGGCACATGTAATTTCTGTCTTACAGTTTTGATGAAAGGTTCTAAAGGAAGCTTTAAGATATGGATCTATCACCACAGACATGTCTTGTAGTCCAGTGCTACACAGCTGTCAGTGGCATAAAAACCAGTTTCAAAATTGGCATGAATTGGCATTTTGGCTGGCAACATCGTCAGAAAGCAGTATGTGGGGAAAGAAATTTGCCCACTCATGACTGTATTTCATGTAAGCCAGGATGGAATCCTGCTGAGAAGAAATTTATGCTGATGTTGACATTTCTTATGCCTTTTTGAGGGAGTACTTAAAAAGCTCTTTCACAAAAATTCATTCTTTTGATTAACTCCACTGTTAGTCAGGGGACTAAACTGAAATTAATTTGATTTAATAAAGTAAATAAAGTCAATTTAAATAAAATGAGTAAGATACATTTACAATTACAACACCTCTTCATATCTTAATGTTAAAACCTCTTCAAAGTACACCTGTTTGAAGCCAAAGTAGGTAGCATCCTTCCAGATCAGGCCCATCAAAATACAGTAGGTATTCCTGAGGCAACAGGAATGGAATTTGTACTAAATTTTCCAGGACATTAGTGGCAGATGCAAATCCAAATATGAAATATTTCCCAAGAAGAATGTAATTCCTTAATGGATTTCAAGGTAGGGATTAACAAGAGCTGCTGGATCTTTAAAACATTTTAAAATTACTTTCTACCCCTACCAAAAAGAACTTTCTACCAGCGATTCAAAATATGCCCTGACATATATTTCAGAGCTTCGTTTCTCCATGTGCAAGCTTAAGCATTTGTGGGAAGAAACCAGAGAATTCTCTTCTAAGCCCATTTTAGAGTGACAGATGGATACTAAGGGGAAAACATTTGACTCAAATAAGCAAATTTCCTTTACTGATTGTTTTAAACCCAGTTTTCTTTAGCCAGTTTTCCTTAAAAGCTATATAAAATCATTTTGGATGCTGCAGTATTGGAACTGAGAAAGATGCCTCTGGTTATATAAAAACACTATAAGGTCACTTATGACTGAAAGTGGAGGTTAAAATCAGTTATATTTATTTTGTCTCTATCAGGTGGAGAAGCAGATCACTTTGTTAAATATAAAAAGACAACACTGTCAGGGAAAGAAAAGGTTATATATGAAAGGATGAGAGATTTTTCTTTCGGGGAGATGGAGAGCAGGGTGCGCATCTCAACTTTCATATATACGGAAACTAATCTTTATGTTTTAAAGAGTGACCTGGAATACAGACTTTGGCTCTCTAATCAGCTCTGTTCCTGATGCTCAGTGATACTCTGCTTTGTAGTAAGCAAATTGTGAATCTTCTGGGGCTTTATTCACAGTTACATTGATGACCTTTAACACCCCTCTGGCAACTTGCTCAGTCTGCTAGACAATATTCCTTCCACACCAATAATGTTATCAAAAATATTGAAGAAAACCAACTGAAAATAAAACCATCAACATCCTTTCGTTGATCCCATTATCCGTCTCTAAAAAAAGGTTTTAACACCTCCCACACAGAACAGCAGCTTCAGTAATTTGGCAATGATAGCAGTGCATAATCAAGAAACATGAGGCTGTGATATGTGGTAATACATCCCATTTTGTGTACAGGAAGAGTTTTGTTTAAGTAAATATATTTTCTTTTAAAGTACCTTTTGGATTACTTGGTATTAGGTTGCTCATCCCATTAGTCTCATCTAGTTACTACAAATGTTTAACTGCAGAAATTGTAAACGGGTGAATCATAACATTCCTGATGATGGCAGGCTTTGTATCTTTGGGTTTTTTGTGATGTTTGTGGTGTATTTGAAGATAGGGAGTAACTGTGACTAGCATGTAGAACAAAGGATTGGAAGGTTTGGTTATTTACCTTCTACCAGTGACTAATCCACAGCTAACCTTAAGTGTACCGTCATGACAGAATAGTGCTCTGACAAGTCCTTTTAATGATACACTGCCATAACTTCCCAGATGATAATACAACATGATATTTTATCAGCAAATTACATCAAAGGCCTAACATTCAATTATGATAGGGTGGGTTGGGAAATAAAGCAGTCTGCTGCGTTTAAAATGCAATGAATTTTTTTCACTGTTGAAATGAGAACACCCTTGCATTGTAAACCTGCTGGTAGGCTACAAATGAAGTTTTAAACTTTACGTCTGTAGCTGCTATGAACCTCAAAATTATTTAGGTAGAGACTTTGCATTAAGTCAGTGGCAGATCTCAGAAGTACCTTAACCCTAGATACTGTGGTGGTAGGTATGCTGGATTTGCCCACGTAGTTAGGCCACGGAAGTACAGTGTAGTTTGAATAACCACCATTAAAAGATGTGGCTATGATGTCAACCAGGAGACACGTCACATCCAGAGGCCCCAGCCCTGATGTCCATACTCAGTGGAGGGAGATTTGACAGAGTGAAGAACAAAGGACTAACCCTGAAATTTCCACGGGATATTTATAGTACACATAGAGAAGGACCTGGCTGCATGCTTGTCACCAGCATCAGTTTTACATCAGTGCAGAACTATTTAAATTGAGATGGTGGCTGTTTGTACATGAAAAAAAGTTAATGTATTACATATTGCATATTACATATTGCTGATTTCAGAGAGAAAGGATGACATTTTGCCTTCCCAGACCATAAAATCTATAGCCAGCCAGACGAGGAATACTTTGGGACTGTTTATTGTTTCCTATTGCTTTGAGAAAATAATCCACAATAAGCAGCATGATGCATTAATAATAGTTTACTAAAACAACAAAAGAGAAGCTTGTCTTCCATATCATCATTCAAGTAAAATATTTCCCTTGGAAGAAAAACTAATTAGAACATTTCAAAAAATATGGGTCATTTGGTAGTACAATTAGTGTCTTCAAGACAGAGAGAGGAAATCTGGGGGTAGACACAGACCTGGTAAGAGAAAAATAGTTTGATTTTAAGTACATTCCCGTGGCAGGAGAAAAATTACCCTAGAAAAAAATCTTAGTGACAGAGAGGGATTTAGGTTTATGTTACATCTTCCTGGACATCATGTTCCAAGTACTACTTTGAGCACAAAACTTTCCTTTCATGAAGTCCCAGGGATGCACCTATCGTACATTTCTTTGGACAATCTGTGCTCCCAAAGTCATTCTATAATCTTGACATAATTAGACTTTTTGCTGAATTATTTGAAAATGGAAATCTAGTTAGTTGCGTAGTATTTCCTTAGTTCCTCACTACATAGAACCCGATTCCTTACAATTAATGCTTTGATTTATGCGACTTAAAACTGCCACCTCATTTTTATGTACTCTAACTTCAGCAGAATTACAAACCTAAACCAGAAAAATCTTTATTTCTGAATCCTGCTTGTATCATTAATTCAGCACAGTCAGTTCCAGCCCGCACAGCTTGCAGAGGGTAGTTTATGCCCATCTCTGTGTCTCCCTTGAGACTCATCACACCCCTCTCCTGCAGAGGAGCACCAACAGCCACGGCCCGAGGGCGGCGGCCGGCCCGGCGGATCCGTGTGCCCGCTCCCGCAGGGGCGGTGGCCGGCGCGGCGCAGGGGCCGTGGCTCCTCGGGGGCTCCGGGGCTTCCGAAGGAACCAGGGCTGCTTCCTACTATTTCTCTCGAGTTCCCTCACTTGGCCTCTGGCACGGAGCGGAGCTGCGGGCACACCGAGGGGACAGCTGAACCCCGGCTGCCCCGGCGGAGAGCTCGGCCGCGATCCCGCGCCCGCTCAGTCCCCGGGGAGTCCCCAGGCCCGGGCTGGCCTGGAAGAGCAGGAAGCTGCCGTGGCCTCGGAGACGCGAGGGCACAGGTTTGGGCCTGCGCTGCTCTGCGCGGGGCGATCCCTGCCGAGGAAGGGCCCGCCGGGGCTTGGCCGCACGGGGGCCCAGGGCACATCGAGCGCGGCCCCAGCGAGGCCCCGCGGGCGGGCACCGCGCCTCCAGGCGGCGCTGCTCCCGCTCTTCCCGCCTGCCCTGCGCACAGGCTCAGCCAAGCCCCTCCTTCTGCTCCCGCCCTCGGGAACCGTGCCGCCAGCCGGTTGGCGGACCGCGCCTTCAATCCACGGGAAACTCCGCCCTCCTCCAATGGCCCGGAGCGCGGCTTGATTGGCAAACCTGCTCCGTCGTTCTCGCGCCGAGCCTTCGCTCGCCCTGTGCGGAGCGACTGGCTCGTCTGGTTGTCAATCACGGATTAGCCCCGTCCCAGCCAGCGATCCCACCTCCTGAGCGTGAGGCGCGGGTTGATTGGCGCATTGGGCTATCAATCAGCAACGCGCTCCACCCCCTCCCGGTCAGGTAGCCCGGAAGATGGCGGCGGCGGCGGCGTCTCCGCGGGGCTGGGGGGTTTGGGGGGGGGGGGGGATGCCGCGGGCAGCCGCGCCGCGGAGGCGGGGGGCAGCGGCTGCCGCGGGGGCCGGCCCCCCGAGCCTCGGGCCGGGAGCGGAGGGCATGCAGAAGCGCGGGGGGCTCGGCGGGGTTGCCGGGCGGCGGGGGGGCGGCCCGCTGCCCCTCGGACCCCGGCGCCCGCTCTGGCTCGTCCTCCTGCTGTCCCTTCTCTTGGGGAGCGGCGGGGCGGCTCCGCTTCCGCGAGCAGGTGCAGGTGAGGCGCGGGAGGCGGCGGAGTGAAGCGGGGCTGGGGCAGCGGCTCCGCGACGGGGCCTGCGAGGGGAAGCGGGGCAGTGGCGGGGCCCTCGGCGCGAGGTGCCTCGGTGCGGGCCCGGGGCTCTGTCGCGGTGGAGCGAGGGGACTGCGGGTTTCCAACGCCCCGTCCCTCCCCCGCGCTGCGGGCAGGGCTCCGCGCCGCGCTCGGCGCTCTCCCCTCGCCGAAGCGTCGGGAAGGGCACGGCGGCGGATGGGGCTCCCCGGCAGAGCGGGCTGCGGCGCCCAGCCGGTAAGGTCACGTCTTGTGCTCGGTGCATTGGGCGATATCCCGCTGCAGGTGTCTCGGTCTCTTTAGGTTGAACTACGTGCTTGTTGTCGCTGTGTGCTTACCCACATACGTTCTTTCTGTAGCGGCTGCCGTTCTAGCCTATACAGACCTCGGCGTGATTTTTCTTTTTCTTATTTTGACGGTGAATCACCGGGACTCCCGTTCCTGGGTGGAGACTCTTCAGGGCAGACGGCGCTTCCCTCCTTTCCGGTCAGATTAGTCGGATTCCCCCCGGCCAGTCTCTCTAAATAGTCATGTAGTTCACATTTATTTGTCTCTTATGTTAGGTAGCACTAACTTTCTTCAATTTTATTGCTTATTTTCCTGTTTGTCTTAAAAGCACAAACTACGAAAAAAAAAAAGTCCTTTCAATCGTCTGAGTTACTGATTAGCGGTTTATTAGTACTGACAGGTAACAATCATCTCTTTGATTCGGGTGGGTTTTGGGTATTTCATTGGGGTTTGCAAACATAACATTGTATTGGGACTGGGTTTTGTTAGGTTTGGTTTGAATGTGTACTGAGATTCATTTCTGTCCCTGAAGAATTGAACAGCTGAAATAGACAATATGTTCAGAGAGGAGGAGGAGGAGTGGGGAAGGAGAGATCTGAAGCACAGAGATTAGGTAATCTGGCTGCTGTTCCACTGAAAGTATCAGAACTGGGAGTGGAACCCATACTTCCTTTATTTTTGGACCTGTGCCTCTTTCCCAATTTTTTTTCTTCCCAAGAACATTTCTGAGTTGTTCATAAGTTACTCCCTCCATCAGCCGCCTTTGAAGTCTTTCTTACTTTCTATGTAAGTAAACTTATGAAAAAAACTGTCAGTCAAATCTGTATTTCCTTTGAGACTTAATGATAGTTTTCTCATTTATGAAATGCTTGAAGTTTGTCCAAATAATATTAACTTGTCATCAAGCTGTAAGGTAAGGCAGAAGAATCAGTTCTGTGTGGAGGTCTTTTCTGCATCTGTCTTTTCCAAAAACACAGTTAATTTTTCTGTTTAAAGGTAGATGACAGTGTCAACATCAAGTGTTCTCTTTTTTTTTTTTTTAAATAAAAATTCCTTTTTACTATCAGGACTATGCTACGTACCTTACAAAGCTGGGAGATCAAAACATAACTTTCATGACACTGGTAAAAAAGCTTCATTCTCAGAATGAAAAGTTGATTGGACAAAATGCAGGCGATAGTATTGAAGTATTGGGGTTTTTTTTCATTTTGTTTTTTTAAAAGGCCAAATTGTACTGAGCTGTTAAGTTCAGTACTGCTAAGAGAAGTACTTATGATGTTGTAATATTGGATTAATACAAAATTAATGAGATACTGTAATTTTGTATGTTATCTTTGGTTGTAATTTTAGCCCAAAGTATGTTATATGTATGTCTCATGGGATGTTATTTGGCAAACCGTGTCAAATCCTGTCATGGAAAGCCAATGAACTCCAGGAAATGAAACTGCTGTTTTCTACTGTATCTTTGCCCATATAGTAAGAAACGATGTATTTGGATTATTTTATTGACAGATATTTAGTATTTAAACCTTTAAGACCTCAAGAGGAACCTTTTCCAGTTTCACTGGCATCACTTTTGCTGGGAAGACTTCCTACTGAATGAGACAATGTGTGCAAATGGGTTTGCGTGCAACCCATTTTTAGTCTGCAGCATGTCCCATATCATCACTACAGCAGTAACTGGTTAGAAAGCTACAAGGGTTTTTTTTTTTTCCTTCCTTTGAATAGCTTACCGGTGGATGACAGAGAGACTGTTTTGTCGTGAACCTCCTCTGTCATACTATGCAAATTTTATAACCTGTCTAGAAGACAAACCTGTGATTTTATTTTGCTGAGTTAAAAATAATGAGTTGTGTTTAAAAACAACTTCAGCCATATTGTGAATTTCTCTCTCATATATCCCATGATAGGTTGCTTTGATTTCCTGTATTGGGACTGGCAACTACTGATGGTCTCCATTCTGGGCCATGGCAGTCCCTGCAGCTCACTGTAAAGCTTAGTCTGATACATAAAAGTTGTAAACATGTGAAGAATTTAATGGGCTTTTTGTAAAATAATTAGTAACTGGTTTCAGAATTATTCCAGGATCCCACAATTCTTCACCTAGCAAGAAGTGTTGCTTCTTTGGCAATGAAGAAACATTTTGATGTGAGTTGCCCTGAGCTTGTTACAGGAAAGGTGGGAATCCACAGAAAAAGGAGGAAAGTGTCTGTAGTTGTAGTGAACTTTGTGGAATAGTTCATGGAATATACCCATAATAAATTAACTTCTCTTTTGGGGAGGAAGCTGGAAAGCAGGAAATGGTGATGGGCAGCTTCTAGCAAGACTAGATTGGATTCCTTGTTCAAAAATGCTCCATTTCACGCAACTGCTGTGGAAGTATGCCAGACTGTATGGCCGGGGAACTGTCAGGTTCCCAGCGCCCTGATCAAGATGAATGATGCCACTCTCTTTAAGTATGGCTTCATAGTGTTTGCAGATGAAGGCATGCATTGATGATGTGTTCTATATTTGTCTTGCATTTTTGAGGCTATATTTCTAAAGCAATTTAATTTTTTTCAACAATAAGGTGAAGAGGCAAAGGAAATAAGGCTTTAAGTGTTCCCGTGGAAGGATTCATAGCAATTACTCTAGAAAATAGGAAAAACAAGATGTTGAAGATGCTACTAGCTAAAAATACGTTCCAACTTAGATTTCATCTGTGAATGGAAAAGGAGGATACTGATATGTACTGTGATAGTTCTGAATTTAAGGTTTCACTTTATATGGGGAAGGGGGGGGGGATGGAGTTAAAATGCTGTAGTAATTTTGAGCCTGTGGAATATAAGTGATTTTACCTGAATGCATCAGGCTGAGATAACTTCTACTTTTTTAGCACTATGTGGCTTGAAGTAAGGTCATTTGGGAACTGCTCTTTAGCAGCAGTGTTTTGCAGCCAAACGTAGTGCATTCTAATCTGACATGTCTGCTTTACTGTGCTAAAGCTTTACATTTACATTCAGGCTCTCTTTCTGTTCTTCTGACTTGGATTTCCATACTTGACCTTAATTCAGCTGCCTCTCCAAGAAGGCTAAGAATCTGATTCAAGGGTATGTGTCTAATGTCGGACAAATTATTTCTGTCATCTCTGTGCTATATGAAGTCTTTGCAAATATAAAGTAACAGGGACTCAAAAATGTTCTTATTTTCCTGTAAAACTTGAGCAGGTGGTAGCATTTTTAGCGGGTGCGTTCAATTTTACATTTGTGATGAATTGCGTAGTCTGTTCAGTTGAATTGAGGCAGCTGGACTGGTGCCTACATGCTTTCTTGTTTTGCGCTGAGAACCCCAGTCTTGGGAGTACCTTCCTTGACCAGCTGAATGTCATGGCAGTGAGTCCTTGCTGATGGGCTTGGTCATGTACAGTCTAGGAAGAGACACTTAGAAATTGGTGTATAGTATCCAGAGTACCTAGGTGTTCATGCAGCTATATCTAATATAGTCAGCTGGTCATACATGACAAATTAAAACTTTGAGATTAAGTCACGTTTTTTTTATTTGTTAGGATGAGTTCTGTAGCATATATATACTCTTGGGAAAATGGTTGCTTTTGAGTTGCTTTGGCTTGATGTTTCACTTACAGTTCTGTCAGACCGGGGCCCAGTTGCAGTCGTAGCCTGTGGTTTGGTACAATGTAAAATGTGTGTGACACTGTGCACAATAAGAAAAGCAATTGTCTAAGCATATACAAGTTAGTGACTTGGATCACTTGAAGTTAAGAAAAATCTTGCTTGTAAAGTAGGGATTTAATTAGTGGTATATATTTTTCTTGGGAGTGGTCTAACTTTCCTCCCCCTCTCAAGCACTAAACTTGTTTACTTCTCCCTATATTTCTTTTTCTAGCTTCTGTCCCAGACGCCTAATAATTGTAGAGCTAGAGCTGCTAAATTGTCTTTTATCTTTTGTTTCTGTCTGTGAGTCTGTGACTGAGGTAAGAAGCCAAGCCTGACTCTTTGGCCTGCAGGGATGTTGTGTGCAAGGCTTTGCCTGCAGGCTTGGTCTGCTTTCTCTGCCTCTGGCTGTAAAGTGTCTGGACTTTGGACAACTAAAGCAGTCTTTATAGGAGGAGGTCACTTTCTGAGGTCTTCTCTCACATCTTGAGTGCTTGGGTGTATTTGGTAATTCCTTGGGTATCATTGCAGCATATTAGGATAGCACTGATCAGAGACAGTCTAAAGGTGTGTTGTCACAGCATCAGGCGCAGGTTGTTGCTTTGAAAGGGCCCATTAGTTAGTGCTGATTTTGCCCCAGATCCTGTATTGAAAAAGGAGTTTGTGTTACATAGTGACATCCAGCATTCTATTTGAAAAGTATAAAGGACAAAGTTATATTTTTGGGGGCTACTGAACAACTGTCAGGCAGATTTGAATAGAAGTAATTTTCTGGACACTTTCTGTAGTCTGGTTTCAGTCACTGTCCACACGTGGTTTACCTGCACAAGATAAAGGGACCCTCAGTCCATACAATGTCAGAGGCTGCAAAAATCATAGTTCTCTGTTTCAGTCCTAATGATCCAATTCTGCAGTAGAAGGACAGCACATGGAGTACTGGAGTCTTTCTTAAATTTTATTTTGGGTCTGCCTTTCTATTTGGTGTGTGCATCTAGTATCTGGAGCTTGATATGGTTCTGGATACAATAACTTTTATGCTTTCCTTGCTCTGTATAAACTCTTTGTTTTCATTGTACTGCTGTTTTGAAAGGTCTTGAGCAATATCAATAACACTAGAAAAGTTTTGTAGACACTTTTATAATCAGAAATGTACAAAGTGTGTCAAGGTAGATGTTTCAGACTTCATGTATAGTTCAAGCACAATCCTATAGCAAGGTATTTTGCCACATACGGCTTAGGCAAGGTGATGGTGTGAAGAAAGCTATGTCAGTGAATTGTCTTCTGACGAATTCTCAGTATGAAATGCTGGTACAAAGTAACGCCTTGTCCAGCACTACTACACTTAAAAATTTCCTTAGTGATAAGAAAACATCACTGCAGAGACTTAAGTGACGTGACTTTTTTTAGGACTACCTTTGCACCCTGAGACTTGTTTGGTATAAAAGAAGTATAGAAGGTTTTAACAGTAGACTTTTGTGTGCTCTCTTTTAAGCTTTCAGCCTGTAGACCAAATCCAGTTCTCTGAAATCAGTCATTTGTCCTATGGCCCGTTCTTCTTAGGGATCCTTCAGCTACGAGTAGGGATGAGAAATAGAGCTGAATAAACTCCTTTGGCAAAATGCTGCTTCTTTCTTTCCCACATCTCTTAACCCGGCTGTACATTGGAGTTGGAAATGCATCTACTCTAAAATCAAGATTCTAGAAAATCCCATTACATGAAGGTTACATGCATGGATTCCTTTCACATGAACAGAAAGAAATTAGTCTGAGATACTGATGGTTTGGTTTCCATGCTGCAGGTGCTTCTGATGGTTCGAGTTACCACGATGTGTAATCTTCTCATACTTCTTTAAGTGAGTGTGGTCTACCCTATTTAAAAAAAATAATCTTCAACTCCTCTGGCTCACTGCTAGAGAAATGGTATCGCAGGTGAAAACAGACTGGAATGAATTGTCAAAACCAACATCTAAAAGTATAGAATAAGGTGTGCTTTGCAGAATTTTTTGTGTATGTATATATATATATATATAACACACACACGCACACTTAAGTATCAGATGGTACCTTTGCAAGATAATAATGCTACCTAGATTTTCCAGAAACACTGCCATGAAGGCGTAGGGTACATAATTATTTAACATGTATATTTTTTACCTTGTCTTAAGATGCCTTTGTGCAAATATGAGATTCTAACACTGAAACTTCAAACAGATCGCGCTCTGTAAACACTTGAAGTGCTAGCCTATATTTAGTCCTTATGAAAATTGAGCAGTATGCTGTTGTGTGAGTAATTCTTTGACATTACTGGGAAGACTTGTAGGGTAATAGAATAAGGACAGAAATGTAAAACTAACCCCAGCTCACAGTTTTACTAGTTACTAACTGTTCAGCCAACACTCAGGCCAGGGCAAGTGTTTGGAAAAAATAAGGATTAGAGCTGTGTTGTTCTGAGGGTGCTGCATTATATGAGAATCCAGCATTGCCCCAGGTGTTCTTGCTTTGGGATAGGTTATCTGTGCCACCCTTACCTCCAAAGTGGACTTAAGCAGCTGTAGAAGCTCATTTGAAGTGCACTGTAAAAGTATTTAGGGGGAGCATGGGATAAAATAGTTTGAAAAAGCGTTGGCTTAGATTGCAGGATAGACTTGAATTCTTTGTAAGGACAAATGGGAGGACTGAGATGATTTGCCAAGGATTGTTGACATAGTGTTACGCATCCAGACGTGATATGAAGTAGCTAATAATTTCTTCTTGAAAATATTGTAGCTTGTTGCATAGGACAGTAACGATTTCAGGGTCATGTGTCCATAAAACACATCTAACTGAAACTGGCTTTTGTCACTAGAACTATATCTGGAACACAAGGTGGGTTGGAGGAGTGTGTCAGAGGGTTTGGGTTTTTTTTATTGCTTCATGGGGAAGAACTCTGTAGGAAATTGCCACATGCTGTCTTTGTTACCCTTACTTCTGATGATTAACTGTTGTAAAGAAGAAAAGCTGGTGGCTTTTCAAAAGAATTGTCTGTGCACATGTATTGGCCTTTCATCCTACCCACCTCTCTCTTGAGGGACTTAAATAACAGAGTTCTGGGATAAAACAGGGATTGTAATGGAAAATTGAGTAGAAGGTTGAAGTATTTCAGTTTCTATCTGGAAGAATATAGTAACCTGTATGTGATTTTTTTTGTTTTGTTTTGTTCCACTGCCTCTGAAGGTCTTGTCATCTTACTCACATCTTTCTAAGCATGGGACTTTGATTTAGGCCGTGTAACACAATTCAGGTTTCGGCAGGAAATAGTTTTATTGACAAACTGTTAATTACTGCTTCTTATATTCAGAAAGATTAAACACAAGTGTGTACAAGCGACTTGGGCAGCTCTAGTTTTAAGTCTGTAAGAGGTTTTTTTCTTGAGACTGTATCTAGTAATTAGGATCTTCCATAGTTGTAAGGAAGAAGGGAAAGTAAAATCCAGTGATAAAGTGCTTTTGCATAAAGATACATTTGTAATAGCCATACTGAAGGTTACTTCTGTTAGTTATACAGACTTTGCATTATCCAGGATAAAGGTAGTAATAATGTCATGAGAGGCTAGGCTTTTGAAATAACTCTCTACAATTAATAAAATTTTCAGTAGTTTGTTCCAGATTATTTGTATTGTTTTAAAACTTTAAACATTTGTGCTTTCTTTGAATGGCAATAAGTACTAAAAATCTGAAAGCTGAAAAGTTCAGATATAAACTGAGAACCTCATTAAAGTCCCTTAACGAGTGTTACATATGTGGGATTTGCTCAATGAAGGGACATTTCCAGACTCTGCTTGAAATACTTTGGGCATTTGGGAATGGTTTTAGATTTCATTAAGGTGCTGGCATTGTGTTGGGGACATCAAGTCAATTAAAGTCATCTGAGATCTTGGGGTTGTTTCCTCTTGTTACACTGGTAATGGTCATTCAAATCAAAGGGCTGATTGGAATTTGGAGTGCCTCTCTCATCCTAAAATTCTCTTGATTTTCTTTTTTTTTTTTTTCCCCCAAAAGAATGACTGAAGTGCAGATAACACTCCTTCAAACTCGTGGTTTTGTTTGCTTGTGTTGTCTTAGTTGAAGGTTGATGGGGATTTGAATGCAGTTCTAATCTAGTATTGTAATAAAGTACTGCACAACTAAGTGATGGTACTACACATGTTTCTGCTGAAACTCTCAAAATGCTGGTTTTTGGCTCAGTTGTTAAATGGAGCATAGCAGGAAGAAAATTATATGACGGGAATGCAGTAACTAATGGAATGTGCTCTTGAGGGTTTTTTTGTGAAATACAGGAGTTGCAATGCATGTTGTGCTTTACTTCGTCATACAAACCGGACATTGCAAAATAGATGTGTCTAAAATTGTTTTGAATAGGCTTTTGGTTTTGTATTCTACCTGTTACCTATAAGCCTTCAGAATTTATAGGCCTGGTTGTATCTGTATTGGTTTTGTGCCTATTAGTAGCAAACCTATGAAGATTTTGGGGAGTAAATAAATGCAGGAGAAACCTTTTGTGAGGAAAAGATAATGATCTGAATCTGACTAGTGAAAAACTGGGTAGGAATCAAGAACACTTTCCCACTTAATTGCTAGCATAGAAGAGAATGACAGCATTATTTAGGAAAGTCGGATTAGCTTTTAAAATCATATTTATAAAACCCACAATAAATTGGAGTGATATTACACTTTTTAGTCTGTTTACGTTAATATCCATTAAACACAGAGTAACTAAACTGATGGAGTTTATGAAAGATACCATGGAAGTAGCTAGGGAGCGAAGTTAGATTTGGTCATTCATTGGTATTTTGAAGGCTGCTCTGTTCCGACTTGGTGTTGTAAAGTAACATCTCAGTTCATGATCATATAATTTGAGGGTGTACAAGAGACAGTTTAAGTGACTGCTGTCATGCTAGATTTGTGCTGGAAATAGTTATAGCTATTAGTGCAGAACTGCCATTTATATAGCTGCTCTTGAGAGAAAAGAGGCTCTTGCTTATGCAGTGGGACTGTTGTCGCATAGCAACTACTGTGCTGAAAGCTTAGAATCGGATGCTCCCTTGAAGTTCATGGTTCCCTAATAATGCTTAATTTATCTGGGCCTTGCACTGCCTTTATCACAGTAGTGAATGTCTTTTATCAGTGTACTCAGTAATGTCTGTCATGTACATTTACTTTTCTTATTTCCTCAGGCTTAGGACTGTGCGGTGTCATGCGTTTTTTAGTGCAGTTTCCTGAAGGCTGAGACCTGAATAACATGATTAATTACATTGAACTGAATTAGAGAGAGTCAGAGTTCAAGTGTCGTGGGCTTTCATACTCTGGTGGTAGAAGAAAGGCAGGCCTACTGTCCCTCATGAACAGGCACATCTGGGCCTGTATCATTCTGAGTGGCGGCTGTTGGTTGTCAAGTGAATGTGAATGGACCATCTGGCTAGCTGGTGTGCCTGTTGCTCCTCACTAATGGTAGTGAAGGAAGCAGCAGGTGGATGGCATGCATGGGTATTTGAAGGTATTGTGGGCAGACTGGGAAATTGGATAGAAAAGGAAACCAGTTCTAGTGAGAAACAACTTCTGTTTGCTTAGTTGCTGCATTTAGTAGCCAGTGAACTATCTTATGAAGAAAGCAGACTTGAAAGAAATTTAGGA
Organism: Gorsachius magnificus; assembly: GCA_034008185.1. Classification (NCBI taxonomy): domain Eukaryota; kingdom Metazoa; phylum Chordata; class Aves; order Pelecaniformes; family Ardeidae; genus Gorsachius; species Gorsachius magnificus. The sequence continues at coordinate 8,937,066 of CM067087.1, read as the reverse complement.
AGATGTAGAGAATCCTGACCTATATAAATGGCTTTGAAATATACTTTGTATGAAAATAACACTTTTCTACCCTTTGAAACGTGCAAATAAATATTGAAGTGTATGTTGTCATGTCTATACTTGGTTCTAAGAATGTCAGCATAATTTATCATTTTTTTCAGTGAGCATGTTCATGTACTTGCCTGCGTAAAGGGTTTGACTCAGATGTGCAGTGCTCAAATTTAGACTTTAGTGTAAAAGTTGCTTATGAAATGGCAGTCTTCAGAGGCGCTGAAGAATCTGCTTCAATAGCTGTTAATTAAATACCTACCTCAGCCAGGGCTTTGAATTGTTTATGTACTTTTCAGAAGTGGGTAGATAAGAGCATAGAATCAGTATTTAATATTGTGAGGCTTTGAAAAAAGACCTTATTTTCTGTGTTGATAATTTAGGCTCATCTAGATGCCATTTTGAGATGGAACGTTTACTAGCTTCTTAAAAAGCATTATGTCGTGTTAACCTTGCAGTAACACATATAGTAACACAGACACACTGCATCTCCTGCTTACTTTAATATAGTAGTGATATAATCCAGGCCTCTTCCTCCTGCTAAAGTAGTTTGGATATACCAGACCAAAGTAGTCTAGACTGTTCGTGTTAACTGACAGGAAGCCTTATATTCTTGGCATTTTGCATATAGTAATTTTTTGATCTGTTTTGCAGTTCCTTTCATAAAGAACAGATTCTGACTTCCGGATAGATATTAAAATGTAGTAGGTTGTTACTGTGTAGGGTTACGTTAAATATGGTAGGTTTTTAAACTGAGATGATATGCCGAGTAAATTTATTAAATTCTCTACTTTTAGAATCTATTATGTTAAGATTCTGAACTTCTGCATTTATTATGAAATTGTGAGTGATATTAGATTTTTTTTTAATCTAGGTTTAAATGAAAATTAATAGATTTACAGTATATTTTAACGGGGTTTTTATTAAAGAAAACTGTTTCCTGTAGTAACTATATAAAATGGTTCTCTGCATTTAATTGAATGGATTTCTTTTTGGTTACTTTATTGGTCAGGATCTTATAATAAATAGCTGTCATTCCGTCATACTTTCACAATCTACAAACACATGGAGGTACTAAACATCTACTTTTTCAGTTCCGAGCCATTTTACTAAGCTCCGGTGAATTAATATTGGATAGAAATAGTTGAAAAATGCAAAAGAGATACTGCAGCAGGTTTTTTAGCACTTTCTCAAACACCAGTTCCAATACTTAATCAGTGACTTCCATCACTAAATATGTATTTATGCAAGTTATTTTAATAACTTCACTTATAATAATTTTTAGCCCAATTATAGGTTACCATAATTTTATACTTAATTTTACATTCATTTTTTAAAAGTGCAAATTAAAAAATATCACTTATTAATGACTATGTGAGAGACTTCAAAGTTTATCCAAATAGGGATGGATTCTGTAATTCTTAGTACGTAGCTCTTGTATGAGTCATCTGAAATGCTATTCTGTAACTGTTGCAAAAACTTGCCCATCATAATTGGCATTTTTCTTGTATTACAGCATCTGTTAATAACTTTGTATGTGAAATTTGCCTTGTGCATTTGGAAGCTTAGTTGACTTCCACCTTAATGAACTGCTAATTGTTAGCTGCCTTTTCAAAGGTGATAGTTGCTGTCCTTTTTTTTAAAAAAAAAAAAACTTCATTACTTTCTCCAATTAATTGCTGTTAGTTCACACGCTTTCTTTTCTTGGGAATTATAAAAGGTATTAAGGTTAGGAAGTAACATAATGAACAGCAGCAATATTTTTTTTTTTTTATTAATTCCAGGACACTTAAAGGAGATGGTTACATTATGGGGAAGAGTGTAACTTGCATAAAACACATAGATTTTAGGCTCAATAAAGGTGCACATTTCTTTACAGAAGGAATTCCAACCAGAATATATTGTCTTTTTCATATAAAATAGCTAAATACATGTGCAGCGTATCTAACATACAATAGATGCAGCTTATGATAGTTGGTGCTCATTATGTCTCATTTTGATTTAAATAAATGAGAAGACTGGCCTAAGACCACCCAGAGCTTGAATCCTCCTAGTTAGATTTGCTGTGATAACTTGTAATTTTGGGGGGGTCAAAAGTGGGATCCTAAATTGGAGTAAGCATGGTAAAGTTTATGTAAATACATGTCATGGTCATGCTACTGTAGTTGTGACAGTTCAGGGGCTCAGGTGAGAAGTCTGTAGGTAGAGGTAAAATCTTGTACTAGACTAGCTAATATAATTACAATAGAGGCACTTTTGGGTGCACAAGCCCCTTGTCAGGTCTTGAAGGGAAGCAGTAAAATTGAAAGTGGTAAAGTGAATTTTTAAGAATTGCTCCAAGTTTCAGTAGAGGCTGGTCAAAAAGACCACCTAGAAGAAGATACGGGATTTGCAGCAAGGGAGGATGCTGATAAGTGATAACGCTCCTCTCCTGTGCGGAACAGGAGGACACTAAAATTCATGTCAGCCATGTGGGCATCAAAAAGGAGACATTACAGTGTACTATAAACCCAAAATAAAAGTTAGATGGCTTTTTTTTTTTAGTGTTTTATACACTTGACAGCTGAGGTGCTTTATTCCTCTTTCTCAAGGATCTGGTCTGAAGTTAGTCTTCATATAGCAGGCTTTTAGGACATGCTAATAATGCATTCTGTGAATAATAAAACATGTTCTTGGTGTCCAAGTTCATCGTGTAGAGATTTACTTTTGCTTGACTAACTTTCCCAAATGCATCTGTTACACTGGATGAAACATTCTAGGGGCTCCAGGAGTCTTGATCTTTCAGTGGAAGGAATAAATACTGTAATTGTGGTGATGTGCTCATGCGTGTTTATTGGGGAAAATCGCTGTCTGTTCAGGAGGTGGTCTGTGGTGAGTTGACTTCTCATTTTAGTGAAGTTGCTGGTGAAGGTGAGGAAGCAGTTCGGAAATTAGGTGGGGTGTTTTTGGAAAAATGTCTTTTAAAATAATAATTTTAATTTAGTAATACCTGGTAACATAAATATGTTTACTTTTTTTATAGTAAAGCTACCCCTTATTATTTGGTTTCAGTTAGAATTTCAAAGGAATCTCTTAAATTTTATCTAGAGCTATATTACTTGTGTGTTTGTTACGGTAATTTAGCTAATGACTTCTCAAAATGCTTATATTTGTGGTTTAGGTAATTTTCAGTCTACTTAGTAAGGTCACTGAACATCTGAAGGAAGTAAACATAAATCAGCTGTTACCTTCCCCTTTTTTCTTGTTGATGCTTACAAATGGAAAAACATGTGTGTGTTATGAAGAGGACTTGATTTGAAAGAATATAAATTGTTCTATTGAGAGCCCTCTGCAGAGATTTCTTTTTTCTCTTCAGAATTTTGACTAAAAGGTGGTGAGCAGCCTCACATCGTGGTTGATCTGTGTTTGAACACCACCTATTATCTAGAAATGGAGTATTCATATTCTCTAATGGGGTTAGAATGCCAGAGCTGTTGTGGAAACTAGAAACAGTATCACTTGTTTGAAAACCTTCCTTTTTCGGCTAACTTTTATTGTTGTATAGATAATATTCCTAATCTATTGTCCAGAAAATGTGATCTTCTGAAAGTATGCTAATACTTTTAAAGCAATATTTTGATTATGTCAATTTACTCCTTACATGTAATTAAAATAAGTAAATATTCTGTAAGTGTTCTGTTGAACATGATTAAAAACTGTAGCCTTTTCTGGAAATCTTTTAATTACTTTTTGTAGTTTTTTGAAGGTACAAGAGGTAGGTGGACAAGTTTGTCCCTTAACTAGTGATCAACTTCTGATTTTCTTTATTTTTGAGGCTTCATTTATAGTGTGTTCTGTTGCCAGACGTTCCTGTTGATACTCAGACATTCTCAAAGAATCCAGTCTAAGTCACCTGATAATGTTTGACTTTAACACTGATGCAGTCTCTAAATATATTTTAATCAGATATGATCCAACTACTCCAGTCCCTATGGCGGTACCTGTTTAAAAAGAAACAACAACAAAAACAAACCCTTGAGATGTCTGCTGTGGTCTCCTAGGGAACTCTGTATCTTTGTTCCCAACTTAAGAAAGAAACAGGGATGAAAATAGGTTTAATTCCCCTGGCAAAGACTTATGATTTTTATAAAATGTCATTTTAAGCTTTAGATCTGTGAGTAGTAATGACCTGACTTAATCATAGAAGATGTTGTAGAATGTTTATAAATAAAATTTTGGAAATTTATTTGGAAGTGTGTTTGTGAAATGCTTAAAATTCTTCAAATGGAGACAAATCACCTAATGAATCACAAGAACTAGAAATTGGGGTGGAGCTGATCAGATCCATTGCACTTATGAAAGCAACTTGTATATTTGGCAGACCTGTCATGAATGCATTTATTGAAAGAGACAGTACTGCCTTATAGTAACATATTTTGAATTTGTGCACAGTTTAAGTGAAGATTTCTCCCAGCTGCCTATTCTCTTAGGGCAGGTGTTTTGGCTCATGGGAAATGTCTTCAAAAAGACCAGATTTCTAATATCTGTGTTTAGAGATACATATAAATTTGTCAACTTAAAAAGAATCCTGAGGCTTGGGACTATCGCTGTTCGTTACCTACTTCAGTTAATCATGTTGGCTGTGGCCTTTTAGCTTGAATCAAGTAAGTCCAGAATGGTGCAGGCAGATGGTAGAGCATAGGTATATTTTACCAGTATGTCCTATCTGTTCAGTTTCCTCTTATTTTTGATTGTATCCACAGAGTTAAATGTTCAAACTCCATCTTTTAAATACAGATAACATGTTTTGAAGGAACTTCTTAAAACGGTAAACATATTTGTATAATACTACATACATGTTTATTTCTAGGAGAAGGAGCTACAGCTGAACTTTCTTCATCTTTTGTGATTCTGTCTATATGTACTCTAGTAGTACTGGTAATACTGCTTGCAAACTGTGTCTCCTGCTGTAAAGACCCTGAGATAGATTTCAAGGTAAGCATCTGAAATTACAAATGTATATACAAGTGGTATTCTTAGCTGTATTCTGATATCCAGACTACCTACTTGATTATTTATACTAATATTCTGCAGTTATTGACACTTCAGTGTCACTGTACATGCTTCTGAAATAGCCAGCAACTGTATTTCTACATGCTGTGATATCTTGCTGCAATCACTTATTTGAAGTACTTGGTCCATGCTGCAGAAAAGATTTCTAATGTCTTTTCAAAATCATTACTAGCTACCAGGATCAGTAGTAAAAGTATACCCTTGAGACAAATTTGCTATAAAGAACCTTTTCGTTGTTTTTCTGTGTATTCTTTTAATTTGTTTTTCTTAGTCTGCTGACATGGTTTAAGACACTCCTGTCTAGTAAGAATACTCAAGATTCATATCCACAGTAGCAAAACTCTTGAGGAGAAATTGTTATCATGAGAGAACAGTTACTTTTGGAACATCATTATCAGTGTTCCTAAAATTGAGTTTTGCTCTCATTTCTAAATGGAGAATATTTGGCCTCAGTAGTTCCTGGTAATTGATTCAAAGTCAGTGATAGCATTTAAAGTAAAAGCCCCAAAACCCCAAACAAAAAAACCCCAAAACAACACACCCCCCCTTTTTTGTTAAAAGCAATACTTGATACTTTAATCTCTTTAAATCGGTAATAAATTGAAAATAAGGAATAGAAAAGGAAACAATCTATCACTGTCCTCAGAAAAAAGCTAAGCATCTTTAACATTGCTCATTCAAAGTAAAAGAAATGTATTGGTGGTAATTTGAAGATAAAGATCAGCTTGTTTACTAAGGCTTTTTTTTTGCAGGAATTTGAAGATAACTTTGATGATGAAATAGATTTCACACCTCCAGCAGAAGATACCCCATCTGCTCAGTCTCCAGCAGAAGTGTTTACTCTTTCAGTTCCCAATATTGCTTTACCGACTCCCTCCCAGTTTCCATCTCGTACAGGTAAAATACTGATTTTAATGAAAAATCAAAAGTAGGCAATTTCAGTCTCAAAAATGGAGTGTAGCTGATTAACAATTAATTTGTTACAGTAAAGTCAAACATAAAAACTTACATAAACTGAGTAAATGTATTTTGTAGGGCATAGGTAAAATGTGAAATATTACTTAAAAAATGTTAACTTATGGCAGGGTGCCATGTAAGGTAGCTTAAGATAATGAAATTAGCTTAAATAAAACTCTCTAGAGTACTTTCATTATGCCTCTATATACATAAATGGTTTGAAGTACTCTAGGACGTTATTAACTTCTGCTCTTTAGTGGTTTTCTTCATGGCTAAGTTGTCACTGGATTTTAGCCATTAGCCTTAAATGGAAGCAAGAGTGAATCTCTTACTTGACAGCAGTGCTACTGTTTCAGCTGCATTGCTTTCTTAATGTCACTGTGGACTTCAAATGCTGTAAATGTGGTATTGGTAAGACAGAGTGTTAGATTTCTTTTCCCTGTGTGAAAGGTTTTTTGGAATGTATTCTTTACAATTTTTGTAAAAGCAAACTTAAGCATCTTAAATATTACAAGCATAGTTTAGCATAAAGTAGTTGTTCATGTATAATTTTTACATATATTGCTTGTTTTGCTTAATCATTGGATGTTCAAGGAAGCTTCTAGTAAAATTTCTGTACCTACAAATTTCAAGAAACTGTCAGTGTACCTTTAATACAAAAGAAACATTACTCCTCAGTGTTTTAATGAGTGAGGGGAAATTATCTGTGAATAATTTTATGTCAGATCTTCTACAGTGCCATAATTGTTAAAACTATACTTTCTGTCACTGGAAGTTATTTTGCCTTAAGTATGGCAGTGTACTTGAGTAAGGTACACTGGTAGAAATGTAGCTGTACTGATACAGCGTCCTCTGTGCCTGAGAGCATGTTGACAGCTATACAGCTATAGCTGTTCCAGTAAAATAATACTGGTGTAAACATGGTTTATAGAAATAAAAATGTGGGCTAGAAGTCTGTCTGACAAATAGTAATGATGGAAAGTTTTTGTGTACATCTGCTTATTAGTGTTCCTAACCAATTAGGCAGCAGAGGGATAAACACTGCAGAATCTCTTGTATAGAGTCTGCCATTGTTACCGTCCATCCTCTGCCAAGATCTGGGTCTTGTCTTCTATCCTTTCCCTCTTTGGGCTCTTTACGTGAAGTATTTTTAGTTGGAAAATGTCCTCCTTCCAGATGGTAGCTATAAGTAGGGCAGTTGGGCTGAAGAGTAAAGCAGTCGAACCTTTTCTCTTAAAATGGTAACTATATAACTGTAAATGTTAATATGTACAAGCAATGAGTGTTGTCTTGGGTTTTCTACTTTTATTTACATAGGAGACTTTTGTAAGTAGGTTATTTGCTCTACCCAAATACAGGGTATGATACAGGATATTGGAATTAGGACTCAGCCTTTTTGCTTTCTTACTGAATGTATTAATCAAAAGTTGACTTTTCCTAAGGAGAATCAGTGTGCTTTTGTAGGAGGTGTATTCTAGTATGGTTTAGAAGCTGGAGCTGAGAAAAGTTTCACTTGAGTGCTATTGTCACAATGTTACCTTCATATACTTTATGTATGTCTAACTAGGTTTTGTTGCTTAGTCTGAATGTATGCACGTAATTGGGAATAAATATTGCAGGAGCTTGCATTATTTCCTCAACAGTTAGATAACTTTGGCCATTTGAGTGGTTTGATATGTATTACATTTGTTTTGTTGTGTGTGACAGATGGATCAAAGTCTCAAGTTGCACGTCAGAGTCTAAACTACATCCAGGAAATTGGAAGTGGCTGGTTTGGAAAGGTGAGAAGTTGTCTTTTAATATTGTACTGAAGTTTGAGTCTTACTCCAAACTGACTAGGCTGCTGTATTTCCTTTAAAATGGTACGCTTAAAAAAACAACAACAACAGAAAAGCATAAGCAAACTGAAGTTGAAATTAGATGCTTTCTTGCATGCACTCTTTAGCTGTAATTGCAGCACTAATCTGTTCCTCTTTAATTTACATGTAGTTTCTTATCAGTTACTAGGCTGACGTTTCACTTCCATGGATTTGAGTTAATACATTCCTGTTATTACCAATTCTTTCTAGGAATAAGTCTTAAGTGAATAAGTGGTCTTCATTAGAAAACTTGTGTTCTGAAAGTTGATGCGTAGATCAGTTTTCAAGATTTATTAAGTATGGGTGTTTAATTATCAAAGCTCTGCATGCATTGACCAAAAAGCCAGAAAATCTTTCTTACAGCATGTTTTTAGCTCTTGTTTTTCTTTGCAGGGAAGCTCCAAAATTTTTTTCCCTCTGATTAAAGACACAATGGTTATCTTTTTTCAGGTTCTGCTTGGAGAGATCTACACAGGCACTAGTGTAGCAAGGGTAATAGTGAAGGAGTTGAAGGCAAGTGCAGGTCCCAAGGAGCAAGAACAATTTTTAAGAAATGGAGAACCATATTAGTAAGTAATGTTTCACAGCTTGGTTAACTTACACACTTCATACTACTGCATATGAATTATGGACATTTCTTTTGTCCAGTGTTATTGTTTCTACTTGTCCTCCCTTATAACTGAAATGCTTGTTTAAAGAGTGAAAATACAGTCAATCCAAAATGAGCAAAGTTGAGTTTGCTTAGGAAAAAAACCAAGCTCTTTGCTTAAATGCATTTGGTAGTTACTGTTCATGAGTGGAAAATACACATGGTTTGGTTTCTCAGATTTTCTTCTACAGCTTTTTGGAACAAACTCCTGATGTTGCAAACTAACCTTATGCCTAATTACTTGCCTCTGAGAACTGAGGTTTAAGTCCTGCACTTGGCTTTCCTGTTAGAAGCAGGGGAACTGACAACACTTGGTCTGCTATCAGATACACGTTAATTTCTTTAAGTTCCCTTTTTCAAAAAATTACATGCAACATAGTGATAAAACTTAACTTTTGTTCAGATAGCTTGCAAGGAGGTTTGTGCACACAAAACCCCCAGAATTACGCTAACTTCAGTCCAGTAGTATTCCACAACTGAGAAATCATTGACCTGACTAGAAATGCCAATAGAACAGGATTGTTTGGTGTTCTCTTCCTCTTGTGTTATGCTTGGAGGATACTCAGTTCTAGGGTTTGAGACTTTGTATATTAGAGAGGAATTTGGTATATTATAGGGAGTGTAATTTCTCTTCCTGTGTTTTGGGAATAGTGAGAATTCTCTGAAGAGCTAACTGCCACAAGGTAATGGCTTTTGTAAATGAAAAAAAAGGCATATTGTAGTTCACTAGACATATCTCATAGTGCGGTTTACCTTGCCTGAATATGCTACAAGTGAGTGGTAATAAAGAGCTTTCTATTCTTGATGCTTTCTAATGTCCTAGTTATATTTGCATTTAGGCTTAAATTGTTGGCAGTTGTCAGAAGAAGAAATCTCATGCCTTCTGCTGCATTGGCACAAGTGTTTTTGAAGCAATTTAGAAAAAGTAACTGATCTGGATGGGAAGTAACCTGGCTAAAAAAAAAGTTTCGCTTTTAGCCAGATCAGTTCCTCGGTGTAGTTCAGGAACCAGTTGCATGCGCTTATTTTTGGTATAAGGGATGGTGGGAGGATGGGTGTGACTTTCTTATGGCATTGCTGGGTTTTGTGGTTTTGAGATCCTCTGAGTTTCAGCTACTCTTAGTGATATGCTGCAGCAGTACAGAGGAGATATAAAGGTGCAAATGGAATCTGTGGCTTTGGATACTTGCACCTTCTGTTAATGCCACCCCCCTGCCAATGTTGCGTGTTGAAACTTCTGTTGGGGATTTCACTGTGTTGCATTATGCTGCAAGTAATGTATACTGTGATCTTTCTGGCTTTAACTGTATTTTTTCATTCCAGCATTCTTCAGCATCCAAATGTTCTCCAGTGTATTGGGCAATGTGTGGAAGCCATTCCTTATCTCCTAGTTTTTGAGTTCTGTGACTTGGTAAGTGCACTTATGCAAAAGCCTGCAGTTGTTTTTCCATTGGTGTAAGTTATATGTAGTCTGTTTACTGCCCTTAGCTCATGAAGTGATTTGTTTTCTTTCTGGGAAAATTTTTTAATAACCAGAATTTCAGAAGACAGACTTTTTTCAGTATAGAGACAAGACCACAAGTGTAACATTTGTTTATATTATTTTCAATTCATCATGTAAACTCTAGGTGCTTGTGGAATGTTCTGAAGAGGAAAATAGCTGTTCTGTCTTTGATAACAGAATTACTACTCTTTCAGTCTGCCTACATCATGTAACAGGGATCTTGGAGGGGAAAAGAGGTCATAGAAGGAAGCTTTTTATTGCAGTCCAGTATCACATGCTCACAATCAGATCCTAAATTCTATCTGCTGCCTGTGCATCCTTAATGTGCTTTTATTACCATTTCTATGAAAATGTTAATTGAGGAAACAAAGAATTTCCTCCCTTCTGTCTACCCCCCCACCCCGAGTGCCCAAATTTTACTCATGCTGTGCAGCTTTGGGCTAAAATGCCATGGTGGGCTCACTTCCAGAATCTGTAATGAGTGTATTCTAATAGCTAGAATTTTCAGTATCATCCTATTCTCTTCCTGATCCTTTCTGTCACTGTATTCTTCTTTTTCCTACTCTTATCCTTCTTTTCTTTCCCTCCCCACCACCCCCAAACAACTGCAACCTTATGCTTCCTGAACACCAGAAGAAATGCTAAGAGCACAAGCGAAGGGTGTTCTCACTGCTTTCTGCTCTGCTGTTAGTGCCACAAGGCTGCTGAAGATGGGAAGGATAGCTGCACAAAACCCTTGCCCAGCCACTGCATTCCTGGGCATGTGTTGGAATTTACATGAATGTTGGGAGAAAGGAGGTGGTATGCATGTATAGAAACTTTGAACTGTGCCCAGTATACACAGTGTCTTCAGAGACTAAAATTTGGATGTGTTGATTGATCCATTGTCTGGAAAGACTTCCATTGCTTTATTGTAGCATAACACAACATTATAAACCAAACCAACCCAAAACTCCAGGTGGCTATCTAAACACTGGCTCAGTAGCTGCTTTTAAAGTTTGTGGTCTAGATATCATTTAAAGCAGAGTTTCTTGAAAAATGTCCAAGACAGAAATGAAGTCTCAGAAGTGCATGTATATGTTATTAAGAAATAAGTCTTTCAGAAGTAAGATAGTTTGCATTTGTAAAATTCAGAAAGATCAGTTTTCATCAGCTTCGCTACTACAGAATTTTCCTTTAAATTCAGGTGCACAAATGCTACGCTAGTTGCATCCATTGCCTCAAGCAGTTTAAATAAGAGTTAACATGAACTTTGAGTTTTGTTGAGAAACATCAGTTAATCTGTGACCTTAAATAACTATATTTTTCGTTACTGCTTTTTTGCTGAAATTTATTAGCTGTGGTAAATTAATGAGTCGGAAGTGCTGATAAAATCATTCTTTTCTAAATGGAAGAAACGCCTGAACTTTTTAAGTGACTGATCAAAGTAAAATATTCCAGTTTTGCTAAGAATTAAAAAGTAGGTGCCTAAGGTTAACCAGATAGTGTTTGGGGTTTTTTTAATAGTTTTTCAATGTGTAGAAATGGAATGCTTCTTACTGGTTTTAAACTTGCTACTCAAATTGGAGGTTCTTTAAAAGGACCCTTGAAAGAGAATTGCATTTTATAGAACCTAACAGATATACATCGAAATATTTAATCTGATTTAATTGCTGCCATGTTTTTAAATAGTTACGCTATTTAATCCAACTTTGAATTTGAAGACAGAGCGACTTTTAAAAATTGCACTACTTTAAGTATACAGGAAAAAAATAATACCCTTGTTTGATGCCTGATGATTACTGCCAGAAATTGTCATGATCCTGCAGAGTAATCTGGAAAGGATTTTATTTAAGGGGATAAAATAGATTTTCACTTTAACTGGGGGCAGTAAGCTTGACAGCCAAAGTGGTAGTTTTATAAATTCAAATGTAGTTAGGTAATTTCTTCGGAATGGAAAATAAATGTCTGTGCTGATTTCTATTCCAAGTCAACTAAAACTTGTTTTTAGAAAATTATATATTATAGTGAGTTAAACATGACTTTCATACTGAAAGGCTGGCTTACTTGAACAGTTCTTACTTGGTAGAGCGGAGTGTCTCCTAGACATCATAGTATTTTATACACTGTGCACACAAATATAAAGGGGCTAGGCAGACAAAACAGTGTTCACTTGAATAGTTTTATGCAGAGATTGAGACAAGTGCAGTAATTTAGCTCAGTATTGCTTTATGTTACTAATTCTTGTTGTAGTCCCAGGGCCTAGTGTAGGAGGTAGCAATATTGGAATGAGGAGAGAGGAGAGACATGAAGATGGCAGAAATGTGAAGGAAGCCAGACGGTACCATTTGGAATAGAAGGTATGGCTAGATAGCTTTTTTTAGTAGACAGGTTTTTAGTGGAGTGTCAGTAGGCTGATATTCTAGAAGCTGCTTTTTATCACTGTGGCTGGGATGGCAGTTACTTTTATTTTTCAGGCTTTTAGTAAGTGATCTTGAAAGCTGGTACCTTCTTTTGTACTTTTTTTTTTCTGAAGTTGGGTAAATTAGGGGATATGGAGGTGCTTCCAAAACACCCAAGTGTCTGATTCTTCAGCAGAAAGACCACAGGGGCAGATGCAGTTGGAGTAGTTGACTAAAGGTTCTAGTGTCTGTAGTGACTATATATTGTTCAGTTGGGAAGGATGAAAAGCATGTTCCTTTTTTGTTAGCAGTGGTATAATGCTATGCTAAAACTTCTTACCTTGTGTTACTGGTATTGTATATGTATATACAACAAAGAACAAACTTGTTTTGATCCCCTGTACTTAGGTGACTGAGAATTTGCTGATTAAGAAAAAAGGTGGCAAACATGTCAACTGTGTTGAATAGGAAGTGTAAATGTCTTCAGATAACAAGTTCTTCTGAGGTTCTTTTGGCAACGTAGGCTTAATTTTGCAAGTTTGGCATATTAAGCAATGAAAAATGTGGCTATTTTGCTGACCAACACAGTCTAGAGGGTGCAGTGGTTATCTTTGCACTCCTTCAAATTCTTAGCCTATCACAGTGTGTCCCACCTTTGCAGCTTCTCTTACTAGCATTTGTAGCCTTTTTAGGGCCACTTGACCTTGACTTGGCTGCTCAGGCAGCCCTGTTGGGTTATCAGTTCCCAGGCTCCTTGGCACTGAAAGGTCTTGGTCAGAGACACTGGAAACTGTAGTGCAGAGATACCAGAGCTAACTGTCACGGTAGCAATGCTGAATGTCATGCAGGCTAACTTACTTGTTTTCTTGGCTGTATAAACTACATTTCTGTTACCTGAGATCTCTTGGTTGTATACGCAGTAACTGTATTTGCTAGCACTTAGCTTATTTTATAAAGTAATCCAAGTTGCTCTATGTCCCTTGCTTTGCAGAGCTGGGCAAGGAGCAAGAGAGGTCAGTTGCACATAAGTGATTTAAAGCTTTTAAATCCTAATTTTCCTTTGCCTGTGTTTAAAATTGTTTAAAAAATGGTAAATATAGAAAGAAATGCTCAGTAAGTTCTTAAACTCCACCCCCCACCCCCCCAGTTTGCTTAGTATGTTGGTGCAGTCTTCTATGAATAGTTAACTGTTCACTGTTAAACATTGTAGAATGATACCGGGTTAAAAATAGTGGTAGCTGGCTTATTAACTTTAATATATTACTCAGCCATGCATGGCCAGCATTTTGTCAGCACAGCAAATCCTCTAATGGATTGACATAATTTATGGGTAAAGGAGAGTTATTCAAATGTGGAAGTAGCATGTTTATAGTGAGGCTGATTTGCCTATCAAATTCTTACACAAATTCTTAAAGTTGTGTAATTCCCTGAGCAGATGAGATCAGCAGGATGCAGTATTTGCCTGGAATGTTCTGTAGTTGCTTTAGGGATGTTGCTGTTAGTGGAAGGTGCTTTCCTGCAGTGGTTGGTTCTTTCTTTCATTTGGGCTTTTTCTTATTGCTGCCACTTGAAAACTTATCTTCAAATCAAAAAAGAATCTTTGCAATGGAAACTTATTAACCAAAGAGTTCAACAAATGTGTTTAATAATCATAGTCAATATCAGCAAATAGTAGATATGTCAGTGGTGTGTGGTTAAAAAAAAAAAAGAGGGTGGCTTGACAGTTTGTGACAACTTCAGAAACCATGTCTGTTGAGGTCAAAAACTCTTTGTGGCCTCAGAACTGTTTAATATTTCTTAAACTTAAATAAGCCTAAACAACTTTTTGATGGTATAGGTGCTCTATACACTACTTCCAGGCATTTTAATGGTAGTGACCGCGAAGTAACATTGGAAGGGGGAGACATGAGTAGAGTTTGTAACTGTCTAAGAACTTCAAAAGGAGCAATTACGTGGAATTGTGTGACTCGGCAGGTAGCTTTCCAACTTAGAATCATAGAATCACTTTGGTTGGAAAAGACCTTTAAGATCATCAAGTCCAACCTTTAACCTAGCACTGCCATCCCACCACTAAACCATGTCCCTAAGCACCTCATCTATCCTTCTTTTAAATACCTCCAGGGATGGGGACTCGACCACCTCCCTGGGCAGCCCAGTCCAGAGCCTGACAACCCTCTTGGTGAAGAAGTTTTTCCTAATGTCTAGCCTAAACCTGCCCTGGCGGTTTCAGGTTTCAGACCATTCCCCCTCATCCTGTCATCTGTTACCAGGGAGAAGAGGCCGACCCCCACCTCACTACAGCCTCCTGTCAGGCAGTTGTAGAGGGCGATCAGGTCTCCCCTCACCCTCCTCTTTTCCAGACTAAACAATCCCAGTTCCCTCAGCTGCTCCTCGTGAGCCTTGTGCTCCAGACCCCTCACCAGCTTTGCTGCTCTCCTCTGGACATGTTCCAGCAACAACATCTTTCTTGTAGTGAGGGGCCCAAAACTGAACCCAGTATTCAAGGTGAGGCCTCACCAGCACCGAGTACAGGGGGACGATCACTTCCCTACTCCTGCTGGCCACACTATTCCTGATACAGGCCAGGATGCCATTGGCCTTCTTGGCCACCTGGGCACACTGCTGGCTCATATTCAGCCGGCTGTCAATCAGTACCCCCAGGTCTTTTTCCACCAGGCAGCTTTCCAGCCACTCTTCTCCAAGCCTGTAGCGCTGCATGGGGTTGTTGTGACCAAAGTGCAGGACCCGGCACTTGGCCTTGTTGAACCTCATACAGTTGGCCTCAGCCCATCAATCCAGCCCGTCCAGGTCTCTCTGCAGAGCCCTCCTCCCCTCCAGCAGATCAACACTCCCACCCAGTTTGGTGTCATCTGCAAATTTACTGAGGGCACACTCAATCCCCTCATCCAGGTCATTGATAAAGATATTAAACAAAAACGGCCCTAGAACTGAGCCCTGGGGGACACCGCTTGTGACCGGCCGCCAGTTGGATTTAACTCCATTCACCACAACTCTCTGGGCTCAGCCAGTTTTTAACCCAGCAAAGAGTACATCCATCTAGGCCATGAACTGCCAGCTTCTCCAGGAGAATGCTATGGGAGACTGTGTCGAAGGCTTTGCTGAAGTCCAGGCAGACAACATCCACAGCCTTTCCCTCATCTACCAGGCGGGTTACCTGGTCGTAGAAGGAAATCAGGTTGCTTAGGCAAGACCTGCCTTTCATGAACCCATGCTGACTGGGCCTGATCCCCTGATTGTCCTCCATGTGCCTGGTGAGCACACTCAAGATGAACCCCTCCATAATCTTCCCCGGTACCGAGGTTAGGCTGACTGGTCTGTAGTTCCCTGGATCCTCCTTACGGCCCTCCTTGAAGATAGGCGTCATGTTTGCCAACCTCCAGTCATCTGGGACCTCCCCTGTTATCCAGGACTGCTGATAAATGATAGAGAGCAGCTTGGCAAGCTCCTCTGCCAGCTCCTTCAGCACTCTTGGGTGGATCCCGTCCGGCCCCATAGACTTGTGGATGTTCAGGTGGCATAGCAGGTCAAAGACTGCTTCCTTCTGGATTATGGGGGTTTATTCCACTCACTGTCCCCATCTTCCAGCTCGGGAGGCTGGGTACCCTGGGGATAACTCGTTGGGCCATTAAAAACCGAGGCAAAGAAGGTGTTGAGTATCTCAGCCTTTTCCTCATCCTTAGTGGCAATGTTCCCCCTTGCATCCACTAGAGGTTGGAGGTTCTCCCTGGCTCTCTTTTTGCTGTTAACATATTTATAAAAACTTTTCTTATTATCCCTTACAACAGTGGCCAGGTTAATTTCTAGCTGGGCTTTTGCCTTTCTAATTTCCTCTCTGCACGACCTGACAAGATCCCTGTACTCTTCTTGGATTGCCTGCCCCTTCTTCCACAGCTGGTAAGCTCTCCTTTTTTTCCTGAGGCGCAGTAGTAGACCTCTGTCCAGCCAGGCCAGTCATCTTCCCCGCCGATTTGTCTTACTTGGTAGAAAGTGTTCCATAGACATAATTTGGTAACCTCTTTACACTTTTAAAACCCTGTCATCAGTACCTACTGGTTTAAAAAGTCATGTCAGGTATTTGTTTGGGTGTTCATATGAACCAAATGTGGAATTTGCAGAAACAAGAAAGCTACCAGAAAACATTGGATGTAAATATGCCACTGGCTTCTGGCTGTTACGGAGAAAAAGCATATTAAGACTTACTTACAAAGTTGGCTGGATTGATCCTGACTAGAACTGAGAATGATGGGAGGAAAGCTGAAATCTAGTTCTTCGTGGAGTCCCAGGAGAGGAGGGAAGAGACAAAGTGGCAGAGGAAGTTGGAGAGAAAGTGGAGCCTTCCTCAAGTGTGATTATTGAGCTTTTTATATTTTTGTGTCTGAGCAGTGAATTTTGCAGAACTGTATTTATTCAGATATGTATAACTTTTGATATTTACTGTGTTTAAAAGTCTGTCTGATAAGGGTCCATTTTGTGACTTATAAAATAGTATGGGAATAGCGTTGATGTATTGTTACTGTCTGCTTGTAGTCAGGAAAGCATCATAGGGTAATTCAGGCTAGCAAGGAGCTCAGGAGGTCTCCACTCCAACCTCTTGCTCAAAGCAGTGTCAACCTGAGGTCAGACCAGATTTCTCAGGGCTTTGTCCAGTTGGGTCCTGAAAACATCCAAGGATGGAAACTGTGCAGTGTCTCTGGGCAAGCTGGGCTTCTGCTCCAGCATCCTCATGTGGAAAACAATTTTCCTTATACTTAGACTGAACTTTGGGTGTTTCAGCTCATGCCTTTTGTCTCTGATCCTCCCTCCGTGCTGCATGCTGAAGTGGCTGGCTCAGTCTTTAGTAATTTCATATGTACTGGACAGCTGCTATCAGGTGCTCCCAAAGTCTTCCTTTCTCCAGGCTGAATGAGCCCAGTTCCCTCAGCCTCTCCTCATGGTGAAATGCTTTGACCCCCTGACTGTCTTGGTAGCCTTCTACTGACTTCCCAGTTTGTTGTCTGTCTTGTTTTGGGGCAGCCAACACTGGACACAGGGTCTAAATGTGGTCTAACAAGTGCTGAGTAGAAGGGGATAATCCCTTCCCTTGGTCTGCTGGCTATGGTCTGGTTTATGCAGCCCAGGAGGCTGCTTGCAGTCTTTGCTGCTGGGGCACACAGCTGGTTGACGTTCAGCTTGCTCTCTACCAAGATCCCCAGGTCCCTTCCTGCAGAGCTGCTGCCCAGCTGGCCAGACCTCAGTTTTTATTGTTGCAAAGGTGTTTTCCTTCCCAGGTGCAAGACTTTGCATTTGTCCTTCTGGAGATTCATGAGGTTCCCTTTGGACCCTTTTTCCATCCTGTCCAGGTCCCTCTGGATGGCAGTCCAGCATTTGAGTGTATGCATCGGTTTCCCCCCAGTTTGGTATAAGCAATGTCCTTTCAAAGCAATACCAAAAAATCCCATTTTATGTTTTAACCTTGATTGTACCCTAATTAGAATAGAATGGAAAAATAGAACCAGTAGGTTTCAAGGTGATAGATTTAATACAAGTCATATTTCCTATAAAAATGTGTGCCTACGTGAATTGTTTAGTAAACAAGGGGTGCCACACAGCACTGCTGTTACAAATGCGTTTAAAAATTAAAAAGTAATTCCTTAGTGCATTTCAGGCATCCTGGGAACTTAATCCACCTAGGACAAACCCTAAGTAACCAGTTGCCGTTTTAATGAATGACAACAATTTTGGAGTTTTACTTTCTTCAGGCGCTTGCTGCCACCTAGAGTCAGTTAAGCTTGGTGTTTTGTACTTGCTTATATTTGTTAGGCTATGCAGTTGGGAATCTGTGAATGTTATGGATGCTGTTCATTTTGTAGTTCTTTGGAACACCACTCTAGTAAATCTGCTCTTGCAAGGTAGAAAGGTGTGTGTGTGTGTTTGTTTATAATGTTTATACATATATACAAGAGACAGTATGATATTAAAGCTGTAATTATAAGAAGAATCTTTCAGGAAACATTTTTTAAAATGTAATTTTGTAGGATGCAAATGCTTAAACTTTACCTAATTAATAGCTAAAAACAGGACAAAGAGAATGTAATGAAGGCTTCTACAACATTAAACAGTATTAGAAGTTCTGCGTGCTTTCTCACAAGGTGGTATTGCTATTTGCCGCATAAGTAAGATCTATAAAGCAGATGAAGATAGAATAGCTGCTTGTTTGTACTGTAGAATCTATGCATATTAAAAAATTAAAATGAAGTTGTTTTACATAGGAATAGTGTCTGCTATTCAGTCCTGTTGCTTCTTATTTTATTAAATATAACCCAGGTTTGCAACTGTCTAGCCAGTCACCTCAGCTGTCACCGCACTGTTAGATTTTAATGCACCACACACTGCTTGAATTAATAGAATTGTAAATTGTTATCCTCAATTAACTGTGTTAAGGAGGACTGAGATGCTTCAGTTACAGCTCCATAAGGTACATGAGCACCAGAGGAACAAGAAGTTTAGTGATCTTCAGTCTTTTCTGAACATCAGAGTGCTTTTTAGCCCCAGTGCAAAGACTGCCTTCTTGTCTGGTTGATCTCAAGACTTCCCTCCAGACTCCTTTCTGGCCCAAGATTTAGGCAGATAATGGACCTGGACAGCTAAAGAGCCCAGAATGTTATGCTGGTAAAACAGGTTGTGATGTAATATGTTGTGTAGTCTCAGTACAAAAATACCCTCTGAAATAATTTTCTAAACTTAAAGAAAGTCTGTATTTTAAATAACAAAAATATAGGAATGCTAGATTAAAAGTCCAGCTGTGAAACTAGGAACAGTAATGGCATGAGAAACTTGTTCTCTTCCCTTCCTTGGATTCACTTAATTTTCTGTCTTGCTTTTCCTGAATGTTTGACAACTTTCAGTTATTTTCCCTCTATTTCAAAGCTGTTCTTTTTTTAGTAATATATGGAGTGCTTCTATGGGCTCATTAATTATGTGGCTGTTGCTCAGCATTGCCTAGGTTCAGTAAAACTGCTGCCATCCTCTGAGTTCTTTGACTTCAGTGGGGTGTATTACAATGCTTTTTAATGCAATTGCAATATCTAAAGGCTCTGGTGAGCTGGCAATATCTGAAACCCTTTTCTCTGGTCTCTCACTTCCACCCCCTTGCAAATTCCAGACAGTCAGCTCTGCTAGTTTGGAGAACTTGAAAATTTATTTCATTTTAAAACAGAAGCTCATTGAACTCTATTTTTTTCATTGAAAGTCTTACTGTATGACAGGTTTTATGTGGCAGTCTGATCTAGAATCTTAATTACTAAATGGTTTGATTAAAAACCCTTAAAAGGACAATTACCGTATGCCTTAGAAGACTTCTGTAAGAATCTGTATGGAGACTGGAAACTTGAGATTTTTTTATTAAGCACAAATGTGGTTAATAAGTAATGTGGTTAGTTGGTTCTTCATTAAATGTTTTTCAACCAGATTCAACCAACATACAAGGCTGATAAGTATTTTCAATTTCTTTTACAGGGTGACCTAAAAACTTACATCTGCAATGAGCAGGAACATATTAAAGGAGATTCACAAATAATGCTGCTACAGAGAATGGCGTGTGAGATTGCTGCTGGACTTGCTGTAATGCATAAACATAACTTTGTGCATAGGTATGCTTTCTGGATAGATTGTTTTAATTATGATGCACTCTAAAATCCCTGTAGATATTTTCATTAAAAACCGTGTGTATTGAAGACTCTGTTTTAACAAACTTCTATCTAACTTGCATATCCTAAGTCGTGAAGGTGCGATGCTTATGAAGATGCTAATTTAACTGCAGTGGTGTGGTGTTACAGCTCTCACCTGGCTGAAAGCTGATGGCCTGCTTTTTAGCTTTGTGGCCCATAGAACACAACCTACTGCTAAGCCAATCCAGAAGATGTAGTTGTTAGATTAATTCTTGGCCAAGTTAAATTTGCTTTGTTTATTGGGGGGAGGAGGGATGTAAGAATTCTGTTAGAATTAATCTTACCTGCTGTGTATTTTTTATAGATTGTAGCAATTTAGAACTTCTGTTGGGTAATGTTACCTTTGTTACTAAAAATGGAAAAAAAACCCAAAACACTGCCTTTCTAATGCAGTAAGGGAGAAGCTGACTTGAGATGAAAAAATCTGTCTGAAGCAGGTGTTCTCTCACTGAATTATTGTTCATGTAACCTTTTAATCTTCAGTGACGGAGGTAGTCAGATTTAGAAGAAATCATAATGGGAGAAGAATTTTGTTTTAATTGTGGGGAAAAAATGCTAGTTTATTTTTAATTAAAATTAATGCAGTTGATACTGAAAGGAGGGTAGCAGTAGTAAAAGGCTGGGAAAAAATGTATTAATGAAACTAATTGCTCAGAAATATGCCAGGGTTTTTTTGGCTTTAAATGAAAAGGGATTAAGGAACTGGAAGACATCAACCTTAGACTTGTCACGACTAAAATATTACAGTACTTGCTCCCTGAATATGGCTTACCTGATGAAACCTTGGGTATCACAAGATAGTTCACTTTATTTTGGTTTTATGTTGGGCCAGTCTCTTCTCTGCTGTAGAAACAGCACTTGTATCATCCCTTGCAGCAAGTTAGGAACTTGTGCTAGAACTTATCAGTGCACATCTTGCTACTTAAGAGAAAGCAGAGACCTTGTGTTCAGGGAGAAGCTGAACTATTAAACTGAAGTCTTAAAAGGTGCAGGTGTAAAACAACAAAACCCTGAGAAAACCCCAAAGCCTGGACCTAGCTGGTGGCTGATGGGCTGAGCTATTCTTTTAACCTGTTTAACAATTTCAAATGATTTGAAGGTAGTAGTAACAATTGTACCTGTGAAACTGAGTGATCACTGTTTCTTGTGTTGCAGGAGCATGGCTTTATAGGTATTACATTTAACAGTATGTTTTCAGTGAAATACAGTTAAACTTGATAAGTAATTATTCTGTGGATCTGCAAGATGCTCATTGTAAATGTTTACTTCTAGCAACACTATCCTGATGCTGTCAGAGTAAGTGGTAAAGCTCCAGCATCAGTGATTTTGTTGTTAGTGGTAAATTCAAGCAGCCGAAATTTTATTTTTTCTTCCTGGATATTTATTTAAATAGCATAAAACAAGTTGGAAAGCTTTGGGACTTACTTGAGGGTTACAAATGTGTTTCTGACCTGTGTAGTTCAATGACCCTGGAAAGGAAAACATTTTCTTCTTTCTCTGAAGTAGGGAAACTGTGTGGCTTTCGGACTGTTTGCATTTCAGAGACTTTTTTTTAAGCCACACAGAAGCAATGGTAGAATTCTTCCAGTGTGCTTAATTGCCTGGAACGCTTCTGTGAAACTGAGAGGTGAAATATTTGAGTAATTAGTCTGTGGAGCTCTTTGCTGTCACAGCTGCAGTTCTGTAGTAAGCGTGAAGCTTCATTAAACCTGCATAAATTTCTGAGTTTGCACCATGGGTTTTCTAAAACAGCTTCTTGGTATTATTAAAGCAGCGCTGCTGGCTACAAGTACTTGTGGTCTCATTTATGGTGGATACTTACCAAATACATTAGTTTTTCTGATGGTCTTTTTCTATTACTATCTATAGGTCTAGTTCATGTGAAATGTATGGTTTTGTTACTTAGAGGAACTTAACTGTAGGTGTAAGATATTACTAGTTGCTTAGTATCATATTGTAAATTAAGTATTTAAACCTGATCTGAATTGTTGATAGATTTTGCTTATGTCAATTACAATGCAAGGCATGCAGTGATAAGTGTTAGGTAAAGAGGGACTTACATCATGCTAGCATGTGAACAGCCTAAGTGATCCGCATCGTAGGAGTATTAGTAGAATGAAATAATTGCATATAATTTCTGTGTGTAGTTTGAATGCTCAAGAGTGGACTTCTCTAGAGAAGTGACTCCATTTTGAACTTTTTATAAAGAATAGCATGGTAGTCCAGGGTTTTTTGTATAAAATCTTAAAATGCAATTGCCTTGTCACTATGTTTAGTTTTATTTGGATTCCAGAACACAGATTCTGCTTGATTGTGTGGCTCTAAATGGGTTCTCCCTTGAAAACATGGGAGGACCTAAGGGCAGTCATATCCTTGTGGCCACAAAACAAATTTTGTCCAGTAAGTCTCCTGTAAGGAGAGACCCTGTCAGTGTTTTTTCTGAAAGTGATGGGCATTTATATAGACCTGCGGTGTCTGCAGTATTCCAGTGAGATATGGGATCAGTTGTTGGCTTGTATAGGTTCTAAAAATTAATGAAAATGTAAGCAACAAGAGAACTATCTTAACATTTAGTTTGGATCAAAATTGTACTTTTGAACTTAATCTCACCAGTTACTGTGCCTGGGTTTGCATTATGAGTTGGTCTTTTGGAGTGCATGGACCGGTTTAATTTCATCCAAAGAGAATCAGAAAGGTAGCTCCAGGAGCATGCCCTTCTTGCATCTAGCTTGCTTCAGCCTTCAGTGGGGTTTAGGTCTCTGGGATCGGACTACAGCTCATGCAAATAAAATCGCTGAAGTGTTTATAGCGTGGATGTTGAATCCTTAGCACTAGTTGTTTTGTATTACTGATCTCCTCATATTATGGCCTGCTGCTTGTGACTGTAACCTCTAACTGTGCACAACTCCTTGGTTTTTTTGTGGTGTGGTGTTTGTTTTTTTAAATTTGATACTTTAAGCCATGGCCTGATTGTTCTAATAAGTGTCACTTCTGTTAACCCTCTTATCTTAATTTGCATTGAAAACTTCTTGGTTTGGTCTCATTATTTATTTGTTTGCTTTTTTCAGTGACTTGGCCTTACGGAATTGCTTTCTTACATCTGATTTAAATGTAAAAGTAGGAGATTATGGTATAGGATTCAGTAGGTATAAGGTAAGTTAATCTAGTCATGTACCACATTTTTAAAGGATTTGGGGCCTAAGGTTATAACAAGCATGCTTTAAAGTTATAAACTGATACTTAGATTGTCCTTTATTTGAATATGGACTTTCAAAGTATAACTGGCAAATAACTGTAGCAAGCCCATGTAACAGAATGGGTGATCTTTCTAGGGATGAGCGGAGTTTATACTTGTTGAAAGAAGATTCTGGTTAAATCTATCTTTTTTTTTTTTTTTTTGGTCCTATTTACAGTAGTTCTAAAACATGCACAAATTCATGTTAAAGTTTTAAGAAAGGAAAAATTCAATCAAATTTCTTAATTAAAATGTTCAAAGTATTTAAATATATCAAGTGTTTAAATATATCAATATATAAAAATTCAAGGCACTAATTAAGACCACTTTCTGAGAACCAAACCTTAAACAAGAAGTTGGTATTCAGTTTTTCTACTGTGCAGTAAACAGTGAATGCCTTTCCTCTATAGCGTTATTCCCTGCTACTTGGGGAAAATGGGATTCATTTTTTTTAATTCTAATTTTTTGCATCGGGTTTACATAAAACCATATTAAGGAAAGGACTGCCAACTTCTGGAATGTGATCCAATGTTTTTTCAGTCTTTTTCTGTGTTTTTTATCAATAATTTAGGACGATTATATTGAGACAGATGGGAAGAAACTTGTTCCTCTCCGATGGATTGCACCTGAGTTAGTAACAAGTTTTCAAGACAGACTCTTATCAGCAGAGCAAAATAAATACAGTAACATATGGTATGTAGTGGGCTTTAAAATAATTTCAAAGAGAGATTTGTGAACATATTTTCAAATGTTACACAAAGTAATATTTATAGTTAAATTGAATATTGGCCTGATGCACTGCTATTTTATTTCATCAGATGTGTACAGTAGGTTAATCCCTACAAACCTGAAACTATATCTTTGAAAAGATGCTTAGAAATCTGTGAGAACAGTTAGATTAAAAAAAAGTGTAGCAGAAGAATAGGTGTTTATACTAATAAAAGTATTACTGTATATTTATCAAATGCCTTCAAATGTTTATAAAGGAAGGAAATGGTAGATTATTTTTCCAGTAATAAATAGCTGTGGATGACATAAAAAGTTGATCCCACTAGAGCCCAATTAAGTTTTATTGGTATAACAGTAGCGTCTTAATTTCTTGCTGCAGCATTCGAGGGCTGCAATTAACTGTTTGTCTCTGCTACCAAAGAGCTTATAGACGAAGACTAGTGAAAATTGTGAAGATGAACTTTTTTGAAATTGCCAAGTTCTGCTTCAGTTCTCAAGTCCTAAGAAATTTGGGTAATGGAAATTGGGGCTTTGGCTAACGTTTCTGAAAACATTGTAGTTAAATTCCTGCTTTTATATTCTAAGGATATTAAATAGTAAACTAGGTTTTAATTGCTAGTTTAAAGGTAGGGTTGCAGAAAGCATCTGGAATAGATAGAAATTATCTAAATACTGATTTCCTTGCATCCTTCAAGCAGACTTTCTGAGATCACACTGCTCATCTAAACTACAATCAGTTGGGATCTTAAGGTCTCCAACTTGAATTGTAGTGCCTTTTATACAGAGCTGCTTTGAATGGGTTTGGACTAGATGACTTCCAGAGACTCCTTCAAATCTAAGTAATTCTACCATAATAAATACAGAGTCAGTTACTTTGTATTTTGAGCAAGAAGAGGTTGCCCAAAGATGAGTATCAACTCTAATCACTGAAAATGTGATTAATGTTGCATACAGCATGTATACAGCACTGAGGAAAAGAGGGGGCTTAAAAATAAGGAATTTTATGAATAGTAAGTAAGTAATAAGCTTAAAAATAAGAAATTTTTTGAAAACAGAAACAAAGATTAGTTTTCTAGCAGTTTGACCCATTACTGCAATTACTGATGAAAGCTTTTCCTACTGTTCGACTAACCATAAGGTTTATTCATCTCGCTTCTCTAAACAGGCATTGTCTACTTTTTTAGTATGTGGGGATTTCTTCTATAGTTGAATCATTTGAAGCCTCTTGTATTTTGTTGCTTTCATTGTTGTCTTCGTTGTCATTGCCTTCAAGCAACTTTATTCTTGAGGCTTCTAGCATTCTGTCAGATAAAATGAGTTAACAGGTTCTGAATTAGAGGCAACTGGAGAGTGATATTTGCTTCTTGCCAGTTATGCTTTGCATAATCCTTACTTTCTTAGAAAAGCAACTTTAAAATAGTTCTTAGAATGCACAGTTATTTGCTGCTCTTTTTCAGGTCCCTGGGTGTCACATTATGGGAACTGTTTGAGAATGCTGCTCAGCCTTACTCAGACTTTTCTGACAGGGAAGTTCTAACCCATGTCATAAAGGAGAAGCAGGTTAAACTCTTCAAGCCACGTCTGGAGCAGCCATATTCTGATAGATGGTAAACTTTAAATGTTTTTATTTATTCTTAAAGCTGCTGAAGAAGTTTCTCAGATAACTCAGTTGTCTTAAATATGTTGAAATTGTTACCTGGAATCATCTTTCTGGCAAAGAAACCCTACATAAAAGTAAAAAGAGTTGCTATACATGGAAATTCCTGCCAGTGATACTAATTGTTACTCCTTAGCTTGTTAGATGTCTGAATTTTATAAATTCCG
The DNA here is from genome assembly GCA_034008185.1 of Gorsachius magnificus. NCBI lineage: Eukaryota > Metazoa > Chordata > Aves > Pelecaniformes > Ardeidae > Gorsachius > Gorsachius magnificus. Next base: position 8,911,101 of record CM067087.1, on the reverse strand, counting down.
TTTCAGTGTGAAACCTATTGAAACATGTTTCCTATTTGTATAGGTATGAAGTTCTGCAGTTCTGTTGGCTACCTCCAGAAAAGAGACCAACAGCAGAAGAAGTGCATAGACTTTTAACTTACCTTCGCATGCAAAGCCAAAGGGACTCAGAGATTGATTTTGAACAGCAGTGGAATGCTCTTAAACCAAACGCCTCAAATAGAGAAACAAATAATTCTGCATTTCCAATCTTGGATCACTTCACAGGTGATAGACTTGGCCATGAAATGGAGGAAGTTCTTACTGTAACTGAAACAAGCCAGGGTCTCAGCTTTGAATATATCTGGGAGGCAGCTAAACATGATCATTTTGATGAATGTGGGCATGTGAATCCTGATGAAGCAATGACATACACAAGTATTTTCTTTCCAGTGGAGGTTTTTGAGAGGTCACTCTCAGAGCAAGGGTCGGGAGCACAGGATGCAAGTGGTCAAGAAGCATCACTTGCTGTCCCTGGGGTGTTACCTGTGTTTGATGCACACAAGCTTTCTGTTGGAAATGACTACTATATCCAGTTAGAGGAAAAAGGAAGTGGCTGCAGCATGAATTTTGATAACCAGTCAGTTGTACTAACTACAGAAGTTGATCATCAAGAAGCTGTACAAGAAAAGAGTTCTCTTTTCACGGTTCTCAGGGATCTTGATGTTGAAGAATCCAGCACTGACGGGGATTTCTTCCACTACAATACAGATCCTAAAGAGGAATTTTTGACTGCTGCTAGTAGTCCAGAAAGTCCTTTCCAGAATATCTTTAATGATGTTGACAGATCAGAAGAATTGACAAACAGAAAAATACTTGGTTTTGCTGAAACAAATGATATTCCTAAAGACTTTAAACCAGCCGTTTTAAACTCAAACACAGATGCTAGAAAGGCAGTAGGCCTTTCTGAGAAGGAGTATTCTAGTCATGCTTCTGAAAATGAAACAGTTTCTGTATGTGAAAATATCTCTAACCAGTCTGACCTGGTAACTTTAGAAGAACTTTCTGATAACTTCTTATTTCTTCAAGAGAAAAACTTATTAACAGGGTTATTGTCTAACAAAACCAGCAATGACTTTGGGCAAAAACCAGATGTTTTAAAAAGTGTATTAGAAACATCCAATAGAAATTCCGTAGAGCCTGAGCCTGTGTTGGCTGAAAATGCGCAGGTCTTTTCTTTAATACATGAAAGTCTTAGAACGGTGAAAGATGAAAATTTTAACCCAGTGACAATGAATAAAGGTCTGAATTCTGAGTCTCAGACTACTGGAGAGATGCAGGCATTCTCTAGTCCATCTGCAGCACATAAGTCTTGTGATAAACCTGGAAATCTTCCTTATTTGAAGGATGAGGGAAAACTTTTAAATGTGGAGGTCAATGAAGTCATGTCCTGTGATGTTGATATTCTCTGTCAAGAAGAGCTATCCAGTAATGCTAAAAATAATAATGTTGGAAACAATTCATATTATGGTGTTGCTGTTGAAACAGATGAGTGTGATGCACAAATAAAACAGGGAACGCTTTTGAATTCTGATGAAATAGCCTTTAGTAGAGAAAAATGTAGTGATCAGGAAGATATGGAAAGAACCTTGCAAGATAAGTCTCCCGTATTAAAAAAAGATGAATATTTATTGGAGGAAAAACAAGAAACATCAAATAATTTTGAGAACTGTAAGGATGTTCCAGAAGAGGTGACCTTAATTTCTGTTGCTACTTCAGATTGTACAAGTCACGATAGTCTTTTGGAAGACAGCCCATCTCTTACACAAACTGTAGAACAAGCCTTAGAGACACCCGATTCTTTGGATTCTTTAGATGTAAATGAGGCTTTGGAATCTTTACAGGCTCAAAGTCCTCAGAAACTTTTGCCCCCTGATAAACCTGCTGACAGTGGCTATGAAACGGAGAACCTGGAATCTCCAGAATGGACTTCCCATATCACTGTTGAGGATACTTCTAGTGTAGACACTGCTCTCTGTGTTGTCAGTGAGAGCAATGTCAGTGCTTTACCTTCTAATCCAGTAATAGTTGTTTCAGAAGCAGCAGCTTGTTTAGATGCAGCAAACAGCAATTTTGAAATAACACCAAAGGTTTTTCTGGGTGGAAATCAAAACTCCTATAGAGACTCTGCCTATTTCTCTGATAACGATTCTGAGCCAGATAAAAAAACAGAAGAGACTGTAAATCTGTCAAGAGAGACTAGGTGTGTTGTTTCTTCAAATAGAGGAGAGAATAATACTGAAGAGGATTGCGGTTTTGAAGAGAGACAGCAAAACTGTGATGTAAGAAATTACCAGGATACCAATAATCAAGATGCAAAACTAGAACTAAATCACAACTTGGAGATGCAAGAGATGGATGTAAGGATGCAGGGGTGTCCTGATGAGTGGTCTGAGGCAACTCTGAATTCCCTGGAAATATCGGTAGGAAGTAACCTAAGGGATGAAATAAAGCTGTCTGAGACTTCCCATAAAACAGTCGCTTGTGTTGGCACTAATACTTCAGAACTTCTTTCACAAAGAGACTTAAAGTCTGTGCATAACAAACACAGTCCTTTAGATCTGAGTAACAGTGAGAAGTCCTTCTATCATGTGGAAGGACAAAAACTGAAAGAGCCAGATATTGAAGGGAAATACCTCGGTAAACTTGATGTTTCTGGAATGCTTGATTTAGAAGATGGTGATGATGCAGATGAGGAAGATGAAAACAGTGATTCTGAGGATGACATGAGGACTTTTCATATGCATAGTCTGAGTTCTGACAGTGAAGATGAAACTGTTCATCAAGTACCTGAGATACTTACTGACAAGGACGATGGAAAACATCTGAGAAGCTTGTTGAAACTTCCAAAACCTCTTAATGAGCATTGGAAAAATGAGAAAAAGGCTGTATCATTCTTCGATGATGTGACGGTCTATTTGTTTGATCAGGTATCCTTTTATTTTCTATTACTAAGTAAAGTTTTTGTTGGTTTGGGTTTTTTTTAAACACTGTGGTAGAGTAGCTTAATATTTGTGGACACATTGTTACACGATCACTTTTCTTGGCAGGGTTAATCTTGTTTGTGATGTGGGTCATTTCTTCTTTAAAGAAAGAAGAACCTTTTTCTTGGTTAGGTGCAGTTGTGTGCTGCTGCTAGAATAGCAGCACTAATTTGAATGAAGGTGGGCTTTGCTTTGTGCAGGGTTGGTTGCCAAATCCTGAATCTCAATTGCTTTTGGACCCTTGACTGCATACACTGAATGAAATGTGGCTTTTAGTGATGTCTTCATGATGTTTGTAAGCTGTATATTTATGTATGTGTTTATATATTATAAGCCATATATTAATTTGAATGAGACAGCATCATTAGGGACCAGATTTGATTAATTTATTTTACCAGAATGTTGTAACTTTATAGAAGCAGTTTAAGTTCAAATGCCTTTATAAAAGAAAAGAAGAAAAAAAAAGGCAAAAAAAGACAACCCCCCCCAAAACCCCCAAAAAACTAACCCACAACCTAACTCTGAATCTTGCGCTAAGTTAGCATTAACGTAAATTTACCTTAAACCGTAACCAAAGATGAGAACAGTATTTAGATGGTAAGGCTACCTTTTATTAATCCAGTGTGATTCAAGTTCAGTGAAATACTGATCTGCTTATAAAATTCAAGGTTACCTTTCTTTCCCTATCTGCTTTATCAACTTTTAACTTCTGTAACTTGATACAGAGGGGATTGTATTTTAACATTATGGCAACCAAACTAGTACAGTGAGTTTAAAAGAACAGTCACATTGTCAAGCTTTGGAAATGTTGCTTATGATGACGCACATAAATATGAGAGATAATTGTGTTTTGGAATAGAAAACATAGGCAGTCTGTAGAAAAGTAATCCTTTTGTCAGAGGGGAAGGAAAAAAGTTAGCTGTGTTTAAACTGTTCTTAGTTGTTGAACTCTTTACTTATTATTACAGTAACTGATAAAACGTTGGCTACTTCAAATACCATTCATACGAAGTCTGTCTTTTTGTCCTGAAGCATGATTAAAGGCTTAAAAAAAAAATAAATTTAAAAATGCGTTGGGAGATGGGATAGGGCTTTATTAAATTCCTGTGTCAGGCTAATAAGGGAACTGTTTTCAGTTGGAAGATGCTTTAGCTTTGTTCATAGAAATAATGAAACCTTTTTAGATCATAAATAATATTTAAGTAGTCACTTCCTGCATGCATTTTAGTGTACATTTTGTGGGGGAGCGCATTTTTTTGAATGCTTGCATCTATAGGCGTGGATACATTGTCTGTACAAGAGTTAAATAAGTTATTTTGTTTGCCTTAGGAAACACCAACTAAGGAGCTGGGAAACCGCGTGGCAGACTTGAACGGTGAAGGCTCTCACAGCACTCCTGTTCCATCTTCATGTTTTAGTTACTTAAACAGATTTGCAAATTCAGAAAGCTCAACAGATGAAGAAGGTACTTAAATATATATTTATACACAGCAGAGGCTAACACTTCTTAATGAAACATCATTTCAATTATATGTGATTAATAAATTCACTGTACCATACCAGCTTTGGTTTTGCATCCTAAGCATACGCTTCAGCAAGGCTCAGGCACTAGTGTGTTACTGATTATCAGAGCTTGTGATGGAATACTGGTTGGTTGTATATTGATGTGACTAGGATATCTTGAGAGGCAACCAAACCATGGACAAATCTTTGTGACCTCCCAGGGCTAGAACAGAAAACCCACAGGTTTGGGGTTGGGTTAATGGGGTCTTCCAGGGGCTTGCTTTTAAAACTGTGTATGTCTGTACATTACTGTAAATTGCTGCTTCTTTTCTTTTTTCTTTTTCTTTTTTTCCCCAAGGTGGGGGTTTTGAATGGGATGATGACTTCTCTTCTCCAGAGCCATCTTTTATATCGAAGGCAGCTAATAGTCTTATTGGTTCTAAACCACCTCTTCAGTCATCGAAGTACTTCTCTCCACCTCCACCTTCCCGTACTCTCGATCAGAACTGGTCACATTCATCCCCTTATTCCAGATTCTCTATCTCTCCTGCAAACATGGCAAGCTTTTCTCTTACGCATCTTACAGATTCAGATATAGAGCAAGGAGGTAAGTGATTTAGTTACAATAATAATTTTAAAACTACAAATTAAAAACTTTATGCAAAGATATAAGTAATAGATATGACAAATCTTGTTCTGTTTTAAATACTTAACTTAGAAATGCATTTTTAACACTATAAAAGTTATGTCTGGTCTTCTATTTTAGTTAAGACATGCCTTTCCATTTAGATTGAGATTATTTGCATCCAAGTTGCTAAAAACTTGTGGTTGGATATTCTATGGAGCATTTATATGAGAAGCTCACAATTTTTATGTTTAAAAAAATAGTGTTATATTTATAGAAATGAAATCTAGGCAGTCCCTAAGCACTTCTGTGTAGCTGCCACACTATGGCAGTTGAATGTCTCATTATTGCACTGTCATAAGTCACAATTTTATTTTCATTGCACAGGGTGAGGATGGTAGGAACATAATGTTTCTGCCACTGTTCTCTAAGCTTATTTTACAGTTCGGCTTCTTCTCCTAACTGCTTTTTAGAAAGTGCCTTCTTGACATTCAAGAAAATCAGTGTGTTTTCTAGAGCTGTGAGTAGGATAGTTTCTGTTAGGAGAGCCAAACAATCTGTTCATAGCAATATTGAGTACTAGCGGTATTTATTAACAGAAGCTTTCTTGTCTGTAACAGAAAGCTTTTTTTACACTTTGACACATTTTTGAGGGTTAAGAGAAGCAAAAATAAGCAGACTTGAATCAGTTCAGCATATTATTAATCTTTGTAAAATGTTGCATTATTAAAAATAAATATTACTGATCACTGAGCCTTGCTAATGGTCCATGTCTATAAAAATGTAATCGGTGTTTATATATAGAGTTGTATTGTTCTTGTATTGTGCTTATTGATTAGATAATGTTTGCTGCTTAGTAACTTAGATAAGAGAGATTTTGGAGATCCTACGTTGCCTTGCGTGTCCTAAGAAGTGACATTGAACAGTGCGATTTAAGCAGATGTCTATATATAAATGTACCAAATGTTTACAGTAGTTGAAAGCTCTAGGGAAAGATTAACCAAAACTTGGAAGTGCGAAACAGCAGGATGCCAAGTTCTAGGAAGAGTCTTAGAAAGAAGTGAGGGCTGTGTAGAAGAACCTCGCTGAACCTTATGACCTTTCCTCTGCTAATAGGAAGCAGTGAAGATGGAGAAAAAGATTGATTAACACTTCCTCAGACTACATACGTAAAACACACAGACTTTGTCTGAAACTTCTTTATCTAAACTCTGGATCCTCCTGGAGTAACACAGGTAATCAAGAAGTACTAAGAAATGAAAGTAAACACTGAAAGCAATGTTAAATCAGGACATTAATTTGAATGTGTATTTAACTTTGTAATGTATTTTTAAATCGGTGCAATTTTGCTTTTCATTGAAAGATGATTCTGCCGCTGTTTTCAAGTACTTGAAGTATTTTTCAGATAACTTAAGAAACAAGTAAAGCAATTACACTACAGTCTGGTTTATGTATGAGATTGTATAATATTCTTTTTATATTTTTCCATGTAGTTCATTATCTATTTGAACATACACCTGTTGTAGAATTGTGTATAACTGTCCTGTGCAACAGATACTGTGTTGCTGAAACTGTATGAACGATAGTTGATCAGTAGTGAGCCATATTTATTCAAAAAGATATCACTACATATTACTTTGCTTATTACAATTGCACTATGGATTATTCTTCCTTTATTTTCCTGATGGTGTACAGAATCAAAATCTTAACTCTTTCAAGGAAAATAAGACAAGTTGAATTGGCTCGGTTACCCAGTTTAATTTGTCTTTTTTGTAGCCTTTGCTATGCACGGTACTTGTAAAACATACATAACTTCTGAGTGTTATGTTAGACTTGCTGAAATCTTATATTCAGTACCATTTCTAAATGATAATGATTATAGATTGATTGTTAGTGTTCATGTTTTATAGGAAACTGGAAAAGAATATATGATATACTCTGGAATTTTTAGATGAAAGAGATAATGTCTCTTAATTCCTGAATATGATCCTGCTGACTGCTTAAGCTGTAATAGCATCTGACTATATCATAACTAAGGGCCTTCCAGTTTTTACTACAATTTCTGCCTTGGAGAAAGAAGAAAAATTGGCTGTACAAAACTGTGAAATTTATGAATCTTATAAAAAGACTAATTTCAGTAGACTGGATTTGGGCACACTTGGCCCTTCAGTTGTACATTCTGTGAATTTTGAAGCTTGCTCTTCTGCTGGCTGCAGATTGGGGCTGCCATTCAGAGGCCTGTGGTAAATCTACCTCTCAGTGATGTTATGAGAATTAAGAATTAGATGAATGGTTAATGCCCAATTTTGCACCTATTTTAAGATGTCTGCAAAGCGCTGTAGTACATCTTGAAATGCATACTGACCTAAAGATGCAGTATAGTAAAGTTTGCTCTGAAGCTGTCTGTTGAGAAGGGAATACAACACGGTGTTTTTTTACCTTCATGCTCTACCATGTGTTCAGTTAGTTTAATCCTTTAAACTGCTTGGGGAAAAAAAATCCTTAATTATTACTCCAGAGTGAGTTCAGTTAAGAAACAGATCGCTGACCTCTCAGAATGCCTTATGCAGCTGTGGATCTGTAGGGAAACACTGATAGGAACAGTTTACCTGGCTCTGTATTTTGTATTTAGTATACTAAAATATGAAGTACTTTGTATTTTAGTGGCTATTTTGGCAGAGCTTCATTATAGCGGTGGTCCAAGTGCTCTGTGTTCAGATCCAGTCACCAGAGAATTTTCATCACATGACATATGGGAGGACTAGATATTTTCAGATGTGTAAAGTTTGGTTTTGTATACCTCTATATGCATTTTCATTTTTTAAGTATGTTTTAAAATGACAGGAATATGTTAATTGCTTTTTTCCAGCATTATTTAGCCCTTAACCAGAATGGTTTCTATACCGATCAAAAGGGAATGATTTAGTTACAATGTTATTTAAAGTTGCCAATGTATTGTTGAGATAACTTTTTATGATGAGGCACTCAGGTTCAGAGTTAGTCAGAACTGTTCTGTATGAGGTAAGAAACTGAATTTTCCATGGACTTTTCCCAAAACATGATTTAAGAGGCAAAGCCAAGTAGTTCTTAGTACAGGCTTACAGTATATACTGTAGAGGGTTTAGGGAAGCTGTGTGTTACTCTCAATATTTTAAAATTTAGGTAATAGACTTTGTGCACAAATTGTTGCTTAAAAATTCCATAATTCCAACATTAAACTCCCTGATACAGCTAGATTAAGGTATCTCACCTGTCTTCTGTAATTATCACCATACTTTAAGTATGGAAAATGAAGACTAAGAATGAAAACCCATAATGGTCTGCAAAGAACGTGTGGGCTTATCTGCCTTGCGTGGTGAAATATCTACTTTATCAGACCTGAAGTTCAGCCTTTGTTTTGAATAATTTCATTTAAAATATAATCCAAGGTTAAAGAAAAGCTCGTACACCAGAATGTTACAATTTGGCTGTGCATTTTGTTTCTTACAATTCTGGAAAATCAGATATTTCTCTTGCACATCAGGAATTTTCTTTGCTTGATGGAAATCTAAGATTTTTATTCTTTACCTGGTTTTAAAGAAAATCGTACATAGGAAGTGAAATTGTACTCCTTTGTCCAAGTGGACTCATTGCTAATGAATTGCCAAAGGAGCATTTTTTCCAAAACAAGCTGGGTTATGTGTGATATTAAGCAAGGTAATATCCTTTTTAGCTGTACAATGAAGAGAAAGACATATCTACAGTTGACTCACCTCACTTAAAGGATGAACTATAATTTCAGTAATCCAGTAGGCTGGATTGCAATAATATAAAAGGTCTCTTTTTGAAAAATTTCTAGTTGAAAATATGATCAGCTACTAGCAATATTTAAATACCTGCCTAGCAGTCAGTGGCACAATGAAGATGAATCAGTAATTCCAACATGTTACATTATAATAAGGGGATTTGTTACAAATCATTCATTAAACTATATGTAATTTCTTGCACTAGCTACTTAAGCATGGTTTCCGTTTTAGAAGTACATGTATCTATTTTCAATGGTTTATTATGAGGACTGGTTACATTTTAATTCCTTCTCTAGTAGAATACAGTGATTACTGGAACAATGAAGGTATTGTCTCAATTATTTAAAAGATCTGATTATTCCCACCTAAGGAAGTTTGTTTAAAAACGAGGGTCTGTAGTGAGAAGCCAACAGAGCGAGAAGTGTCCATTTTTAATGGAAACACCTGTACTCTCCCAAATCCCCAAGCTGCAGATATGTTGTGTGTATAACTGCATATATGGAAACTGCCATTTTCATGGAAATGAGAGGATTAAACATTTTTTCATATCCTTGTTGATGCACTAATGAAAGCCATTTAAGCCTCATTCTTCTTATCAGTATTTTTAGCAGATTTTTATGTAGTACTCAATCTTTTTCATGAGGAGGCTGGTCGGTAAAAAGGCTTTTTTTTTTTTTATGATTAAGCACTATGCTAAAATGTCAGCATTGTCAGGTGTTAGTGACATGGCTATTTTTGTTGAGTTGGTGAAAGGTGGAATCCAAGTATATTAGCCTTATAAGAAATAGCCTTAAATAAGAATGGAGTGTACAAAATTACTTCAGCTTTAAATCATACAGAAATATCCTCGTATGTTAATGGTTTTGGTACAAGACTGGAAAAAATCTAGAGGAGAGTCAAATGTCATATAAACTTATTGAAAATAAGTATTTGTAATACCAGCAGCCTGTTTTTCAGAAACTTGAATATGACTTAGTTAGTTTTGTTTATGAAATTGTTTGAACTTGCACAGATGTAGGTGTAACTTAAATGATAAATGGTACTGATGTGTGTGTATATATAATGTTTAATTCTATTTGTAAATGAGAAACTATGTAACAAAATCATAGGTTTTCCTATTGTAATTTAATACAGGTATGAGGTTTATGGCAATATATCATAGCTAATGAAATTTCAGGTCACAATGTCTTTAAATTGTGTACATTTTTAAATTGTAATTTCTACTGTATATTGATTATCATGCATAGTGTGATTCAAGAAACTGCTTGTAATTTAAAAATATTTAATATTAAAAATAAAAGTTATATATTTATAATCTCTTTGTCTGTGTTTGTTGATTCTTAAACAGTTGCCAGCAATGGATCAGGTCCACAGTGTAGTTCTACTATAAGATATATCTGTTAGTGTCCAGAGGTTGAGAAAGTACCAAAAGCTCAAAGCTACAGTCCTAGCAGATGAGTCTACGCTGAATAGTGTAGTCGCCTTTAAATTCTTCTAATATCACCCTTGTGTGAACTGCAGGTAATATGTATATGCAGTCAGTAGAGAAGCAATACTTAAAATACAAACAGTGTAATTCTAAAAACTGAATATTGCTTTCAATCCTAGAATTAACCATCTGTAGGATGAATGGAGATTTCAAAATTTCTAAGTACCCTTCAGAAAACAAGTTAAGGGTATGTTTTCTCAGTATTTATTGAATTTATTTTTATAAGATGATTTTATTGGTGTTTCTTAACCTAAGTGCATGTGCCGAATGGACCTAAGATCGCCAGGGAGATGTAGTACTTGTGAGTGTTGGTAGCTGCTTTCACACGAGATTGAGGGTGTTTCAGCCTGGAGATTGAGGGTGTTTCAGCCTGGGCACTCCCTGAGGCCGGAGGAGGAGTGCTGTTTTTCCCTCTTAACGGGTTAACCGGGTTAACCGTTAGGGTTGTGATGACACATCGCAGCAGTGTCAGCAGTTAATGGAGGCTGCTGTGGCTCTCTACCGCAGCTGTTCAGTCCCGGCAGCTGTTGAGACCTGGGAATGAGAAACTGATACCAAGATGACTTAACTTCATTAGGTAAAATATAACTACTGGGCTGAAATTTGACCAAGACGGTGGTCATTACTGAGAACAGATGTAAAAGATCCCATGGCACTGAATTAGTCATCTTACGTAGAACCTATTACCAAAGAATTTGAGCCTTGCAACCTTTATCATCAGCAGCCTTCTTGCAAGGGAGCAAGTGCTCTGCCTTTGGGCTATGGTAACGTGCGCAGCCCTTAGCAGAAGGGAGCTGAGAGACGACTTCCTCCTCCACCCGAGTTCTCTGCCTGCCAAAGTGCTGGACTGACCCCTCCTGTGGCGACATTGACCTGCCTGGCTTAGCTTCCCTCAGTCTGGTGGCAGCACCTCAGCGCATGCACGGCTGCAGGGCTGGCTGAGGGGCCTACCTGCGCCCTGCAATTTCGTTGTCACCCAGAGCCCTGTGCCGGCTGTCGCCTCCAGGCGCTGACCACCCCCGTGGGGGCAGAAAGAGCAATGGCAGTAGCTGGGGCTCGCGTGCCCCCGCGCCGCTCCTTTGCCAGGACCGGGTGCTTTGCCTCCGTACACGCGGGCCACCTTACGGGACCGTTACCCCGCGGGCTGGCGGCTGAGGCGCGGGACCCGCCTGCGCGGGGCCGGGGCCGGGGCCGGGCCCGCCCCCGCCGCTAAAGCGACGTGTCGCGGCGGGCGAGCGGCGGCGCAGCCACCTGCCGGCGCGGGCAGCGGGGCCGCCTCTGCCTGGCGGGGCTCGGGGCTGGGCCCCCGCGCCAAGGAGAGCTCTGGGCCGCGGGCGCGGCGGCAGCGCCTGCCCGGGGCTTCCCGACGGCGCTTCCCCACCTGGGTGTGAGGCAGGTCCTGGTTCCCACCCGGGCTCTGCTGACAGACCCCGGCCCAGCCCGGAGGACAGGCCGTGCCCCTGCTGCCCCCGCAGGCCCTCCTGCTGCTCCCGGCCTCCTGCGGGTCTCCGCTGTAACACTCCGCGGGCCCTAGGCACCTTCTCCACAGCTGGTGGCAGTGGTAAGTCACAGAGGAGGGACGCCAGCCCTGATGAACGGGTGCAGAGGGTAGAAAATTCAGTGGTATTTGGCTGCTTTCTCTCTTTGGATTCTCTTGACCACCCCAGTCTGTTGCTCCTGGTCCCCTCTCCGCCTCCCCCTCCTCCTTGCATACTCATGCTGCCTCCCTGGGGGTCCCGGCAGCCTGGCTGTGGCTACATGAGGCAGTTTCTCAGGGTTATAGCAGCATGCAGCAGTCTGAAAGCCGCCCTTGGCTAGTTAAGCACCCTCTTAGCCCATATCATCCCATTTGCTTTCCCCTGGCCTGCAGTTTTGAAAATGCCTTCGTTCCCACAGTTTGCTGAAGCTTCCTTTCTCTTGGATTTTCTTCCAGCTTTCTCTGCTGGCTGCCTCCTCGAACCTCCTCTTCACCAAGTCCTGCAGGCTGTTTGCCTTTCAAACAGCAGCTGCTCGTTTCTCCGCTCTCCCCAACAGCGCTTTTTGTGCTGGAGGGGGGAAGTTGGCTGGTCTTCTTTGTGCCTGCCTTTACTTTTCTGTCCTGCAGCTATGCCTTTTCTGCCAGGTGAGTTGGACTAAGAGTCCAGAACAAACCCGATGCTTGGCTTTAGTCCTGTTTTTTTGCTTAAGACATCCATGTGTCTCTAGCACTTCTTCTAGGCTCCCACAACACAAGCTATTCGATGTCTTTCTCTCAGTGTTCATCACCCAGGTGCTACCCTGACCAAACTGCTTTGTGAATTCCTGTCCTTTCTGGCAAAGTTGCCTTCCTGGTAGGAAGGAACCTGGGGGTGGCCAGGATGCCCTCTCAGGCAGAGAACTGAGTCACTGTGAATGCTGAGCAGCTGAAGATGCTTCTAAAGAAATGAGAGAGGAAGTGATGTTTACTGCACACTGAGAACCGCTCACCACCTGCTCCAGTCAAGGTTGATGTCTTATACTGGGACAGTCAAGCACCTGTGGCTAGTGTTTTGGGTTTGGTTTTTGGTTGTTTTTTTTTTTTATTGGCTCACCAAATAACTGCTCCTGTATAATAGCATCAGTATAAAAATGTATTTTTTTAAGACCAAGCCTTTCTATGACTATATGAACTGGAAGAAAGTGGAAGGAAGCATTTTTTGGAAATACTCTCAGTAACATTGACTGTTGGTGTTAGAGGCAGGGTTTCTGCGAGTCTGCTGTCTTCGATGTAGTGTTGGCACAGAATCTGGGCTGAGGGAGGGTAAAATTCCAATGCTGTCATCTGCCTTGCTAGCATGTGAGGGAGGAACATTGCTGTGTCTTTTTAGATAATCTGGAGAATAAATACTGCTCTGCTGCTGTTGAACTGGGGCAGAAACTGCAGTTAAGCCCCGTTATTTGATTGTTGTTGGAAGAGGGAAGTGCTTTTGTGAGGGGCAGGGGGACACCTAGCCCAAAATGCAGAGATGCTGTGGGTGAAAACATATTGCTGGCTAGGAGTTTTTGAGCCCCTATATGAATTAGTGTGTCATGTTTCCCTCTAGTGGACTAAATACATAAATGCAGCGGAAACTTATCCTACAAAAAGCAATTACCAGGAGTTCAAGGAGAAATTACTTTAAGAGCCTGAGGGTGCTGTCCAATACCCCATGCATAAGCCTGCATCTGTACAATGAGGCAGTGTACGGTGGTGTTACAACTTGTGGTAACTAGAGCTGGGAGAAAACAGAAGCATGTGAGATTAAAAAACAGAGGCAGTGTGTTACCAAACCTAATTGACCACGGTACTCTGGATACTTTTTGAGTTGCGGTTCACTCTTCCCAGGGGAAGACTGGATCAGCTTGGAGACCATTTTCTTACATGCAATGAGAGGAGAAATCTCTCCAGTTTGAGGCCTACTTAAAAGGAAGTAGAGAGGTGTCTGGTTTTCACTTGGCTTCCCATACATGAGGACACCAGTAGGTGATCACTGTATCTTTGTTTCAGTGGTTCCATTCACTTGGCTTCTGTTCCCTCTGTAACTTCTTCCTTCCAGCTGAAGGAGGATCTGTTGTTCTCTAACAAAGGATTTTCTCCTCTGTTCATCTGCACAGGTCATCTTGACTAAGAACATTAACAACTTCTGAAATGAACATTACTAAATTGAGAGCCAGTGATGGTTTTTCAGTAGTGAGCAAGTAAACATATCAAACAAACCTGCATCGGATAATTTGTTCAGCACGGAACTGTGCAATGGTTAAAGATATTGGTGTCCTGTTTTTGCAGCATGTTGATGCTTAATACCGGTACATCTACCAAAACATGAAGGCTAAAACCAAAGGAAAGAAGCAAAGGCATACCGTTGACAAAGAAGCATTTTCTGAGGAGTCTGCAATGAGAAAAAAAGAACTGGTGAAATGTTTGCGACACAAAGAAAGGAGGAATGGGGGAAATAAGGAGAGCAGCAAGATCACTACAGCCAGAGCCAAGCATCCTTGGAGCAATAAGGACAGGCATTTGAGGAGACTGGAAAGCAATGAGCGGGAGAGGCAGAGAATGCACAAGCTCAACAATGCGTTCCAGGCTTTGCGGGAGGTGATCCCTCATGTGAGAGCGGAGAATAAACTTTCCAAAATAGAGACTCTCACATTGGCCAAAAATTACATTAAATCCTTGACGTCCATTATACTCAGTATGTCCAACGGACACTTGCCAGCAGCAGAAGGGATGGGGGAAACCTGGGTGTCCAAATTGTACCAGCATTATCAGCAACACCATGGGGATGGTGATCATGAGGAACATCTACAAAAATATTCCACATAGATTCACAGCTTCAGCCAAAACGCCTACAGTTAGCTGCTCCATAATTCTTTTTCCTTCTTGCATGATAATACACATCAGTACATAGAGCTTTTAAGAGACTGTTTTTGCCTCCAGCTATCCTCTATTTTTTCTTAAAAAGACAAAAACAGGTAACACTCATGGCTATAGCTTATACGGCACATAAACAATTATCTTAAATCATAAGAATTTTTCAGAGCTTAATGGATATATTTGTGTGGTGCGTCGGGGTCTGGAAACTTATCCTGTAATGTTGTAGTTGACTTGAAAGTAAAGATTTAGTAACTTCTGAAAATTACTCTCCTTGGGAGGGTGGCAAGTTGAGGCCTGTGTCACCTGGGTTTGTTAGAGCTTGTTGAGAGTCTTGGCTGCAGCACAGCTCACTGCCCTTTCAGTGACTCCGTTCTTATCTGTCCTGCCACAGAGGGAATTAAATCTGATGGTAACGTTTGACTGACTTGGTGAGTGAAGTGGTATGTGTAGGAAATTGGCCACCAAATCTCAGTACTTATCGTGTTTTGGATCTGCTCTGATAGTTTTGAACCTTTTGAAGCATAAAAACTTGTAAAGTACTTCCTAATGTTAACATCTACAAAGCTTTCTTGGATTGTAAGTTGTCTAGAGCAAAGATGTTTTCTGGTCTGTTTCCAGAGCATCCAACATCATGGAGTTTTTCTCCAAATATTAAATACGGGACAAATGACTTATTTTTGCCAAAACCATGATACAGTGTTTCTAGTTAGTCATAAGTTTAATGAAGCCTGTAATGTGATCAGGATTCTTTCTGGGTTAGTGCTAGATTCTGGTATTATAAAACATAATAAATGAAGCAGGAGCTATTCAAAAAAGGAAAATGAGCTTTTTTTCTTCATCTTACTGTAAAAAGTTTTATGTGGCTGAGGAGCTCTCATTTCCTCTTGTATCCTCATACCTGAAGAACAAGCTGAGTGCCCTCAGCTGGAACTGTGTCGCCTGTGGAGCCCCTGTGTCACAGCTCTTCTACCCCATCCCCGAAGTCCTGTGCTGGCAGGAGGGCTGACGCTCCGTGGTGTCGATCTGGTGTCTCACGCACCAGCAGGACCCGTAACAGTACGTGGTGTGTTCCTTCTCCCTGCAAAGCAGGGCTACCTGAGGAGGAATGGCAGCTGAGGGGGGATTTATCAGACCCATCACGGAAGGGTCGTGCTGCACTGCATAGTTTGTAACGTGCTATTTATTTTGCTCCAGCAGAGCTGATAGCACGACAATTTCATTTGGACTAAAAGGTAAGGTTTCTCAGACAGGCTGGTAAGGGATGTGAGTTTTTCTCCACCATAGCGATCTGCAGGTATGATGTACAACAATGTAATGTTTTGTATGTTTGGTTGCCTTACTGAAGGGATAAATTATTTGGATTGTGCCTTCACTTGGGATTTTTTTTAGTTTCCAAACTCTTTTCATGCTAAAATAGTTGTGATTAGCCTTCCTAGTACTCAAGTGTTAACGGAATTATTAACCTGGTCCCTCATAGGTATGACTTGCCATAGGAGTGCTGTATCTTACTTCGTTTGACAGCTGCCCCTTACTGGTGTAAAGCCCTTAATGTATTTATATGTCGTATGATAGCAATGGGAGAAATCAGTAACACCAAGGCATTTTCTTTCAGTTGCTCTACTTAGCATCTCTTCAGTAACAGCGTGATGGATTTTATTTGGTCATTTCTCACCTCATGGGTCAATGCAAACAGGATCTACTGGGCTATTTGTAACAACAACAGTGTGACCAGCAGGGGTAGGGAAGTGATCGTGCCCCTGTACTCAGTGCTGGTGAGGCCGCACCTCGAATACTGTGTTCAGTTTTGGGCCCCTCACTACAAGAAAGATGTTGCATTGCTGGAACATGTCCAGAGGAGAGCAGCAAAGCTGGTGAGGGCTCTGGAACACAAGTCATACGAGGAGCGGCTGAGGGCACTGGGGTTGTTTGGTCTGGAGAAGAGGAAGCTGAGGGGAGACCTGATCGCCCTCTACAACTGCCTGACAGGAGGCTGTAGTGAGGTGGGGGTCGGCCTCTTCTCCCTGGTAACAGATGCTAGGACGAGGGGGAATGGCTTGAAGCTGCGCCAGGGCAGGTTTAGGCTAGACATTAGGAAAAACTTCTTCACCA
The DNA here is from genome assembly GCA_034008185.1 of Gorsachius magnificus. Taxonomy (NCBI): domain Eukaryota; kingdom Metazoa; phylum Chordata; class Aves; order Pelecaniformes; family Ardeidae; genus Gorsachius; species Gorsachius magnificus. The sequence continues at coordinate 8,894,216 of CM067087.1, read as the reverse complement.
AGAGGGTTGTCAGGCTCTGGACTGGGCTGCCCAGGGAGGTGGTGGAGTCCCCATCCCTGGAGGTATTTAAAAGAAGGATAGATGAGGTGCTTAGGGACATGGTTTAGTGGTGGGATGGCAGTGCTAGGTTAAAGGTTGGACTTGATGATCTTAAAGGTCTTTTCCAACCGAGGTGATTCTATGATTCTATTCTATAACAGGCAGTTATGTGGCATGTGAGAGGTGTGTTGTAGCACAACAGGCTGCTCGGACTGTGCCTGCGGTGGTATCTGGCTGTAACCCGCTGCCAGGCTGCAGGGCGAAGGCGAGTGTGCATACCTGCACCCCCTCAAGCACCCACCGTGTCTGTGGAGGCAGTGTCACGTAAATGGTTGTGCCTGGACAACATGGGTTTGGGTATGGAAGTGCATTAATTGGATACTTGCAGTTTTACCAGTGATGCTGTGCCCCGGCTCCGGGGGTCCCGGGGCGGGGCGGGCGGGTCAGGGTAGCAGCTTCTGCCCTGCTGGTGATACCTTCAGGGTTGAAAGACTCCCAGATGTAAGCAGCCTACATGCATAAGATTTCGGCCTCATTGTCTAATTTGCTGATGCTTTGCTAAAAATCAGTAGTGTCCAGTTTGGATGTTGCTTTGCTAAAAATCGGTAGTGTCTAGTTTGGATGTTTTGCTAAAGTCAGTAGTGTGTAGCTTGGATGTTTTTTTGTAAGTCAGTAGTGTAGCTACTTATTAAATTTGGAACCCTATTCAAGGACGGGAAGAATCGGGGGGGAGGGGGGGGGATGGAGCAGAAGGATAATAACGGTTTGCCAAGGTTGCTAGACTAGAAGGAATGAGAACTAATTGATGCAGGAAGATTTGTGGCTCCTTACAAAGGACAGGTTTTGATAAGAACCAGGAGTTTACCTCAAGAACTGGTCTACACCGACCCTGCAGTTTGGGCGGGAGCCAAGGAGCAACTGAGTCTGCGCGAGAACAAGGGGTTACTGGCGGTGACGAAGAGGAGCCAGCAGCCTTCATCCCCACGCCCCCCGACGACCACCACAAGGAGGCGCTGAGCAAGCGCAGTGGGGAGGGATTTATGGAAATGACCGCCTGAAGCTAATTTTAATACAAAGCGGAGACAGGTTATGCATATGCATAGGCATATCGGGAAACTTTATGCATATGTAACACTTTGCTACATATAAACGGGACAAGTTGCCGCTTATGGGTATGCACGTTAGGGGGGAGCGATCCCCCGTGCATCCGGCGCCGAGAATAAAGAATGCCTGCCTTCTAACACTACATTGGTGTTACGAGGTTCGTTCTTCCCGATTTCGGTGACACTGGAGAACCGAACGGGCCCCGGGCAGGACCGGGGGGCCTCGCCGCCCCCGGGCAGCTCGCGCGGCCAGCGGCCCGCCAGAGGGGGCGTGGCCAGAGGCCGGGCCCGCAAGCCGCGGGTGGCGGCCCCCGGCTGTGGGGGCGGCAACGGCGTTCGCCAGCGAAGCGAGCGAGCCGCGGTGGCGAGGAGGTGCCCGGGAAGGGGTGCGGCCGGGGGAGCGTCGCCCTGAACAGCGGGCGCTTCGCTGGGAGGGAGCGGCGTGAGCACCCGCGGCCGGGGCGTTTTGGCGGGCTCGCCTGGCCGGGGGGGGGGGCCGCCCGTGTAAAGGGCGGGATGGGGCGGGGCCTGGCGCCGTGCCGCGGGAGGGGCCGCTGCCCCAGGGGAAGGAGGCCCAGGTGTGGCCTGCAGAGAGGGCCTGGGGCTTCTGCCCCGCGCTGCGGCAGCGGTGGCCTCAAATACCAGCGTGAGCTGGTTGCTGGGGAACCTCCACCGCCGGAGGTGTTCAGAGATCGCCTGGACATGGCTCGATGCAACCTGATTGTATCAGTCCTACAGGGGCTTGGAATGGATGACTTCCTGCGGTCCCCTCCAGCCTAAACTCTGGTTCTACGTAATGTGGGTCATCATTCACAGTGAATGATGACTAAGCACTTGCAGCTTATGTAATTTTTTTTTTTTGTAGGATTCTTTACAGTCAGCAGTCTGCTAGACCAGTGCATTATAAGGGAGATCTGAAGAGTTTCCAGGTACTAAATGTTATCCCTGAAATGTTTTTGTGGGATAGCTGTGTTTGAATTGCTATTTGGTTACTTTGGCAGAGGAAGGAAACCAATGAGTTGGAAAAAACAGTATTTTAATAGCACCACTGATGAAGAATTGCATATCACTTCAAGAAACAATTACGGATACTATCATTATAAATATGGAGTTTAAATGCTTGTGGGCAGTGTATTTCTGACAGGACTTCCTGCAAAGAGGCATTATTTAAAACACTAAGCCCAAAATGGCACGCACTATTTAGCTATAAATACAGCAGCAGAGGTGAAGGTTACCCCTTCTCTGAACACAGCCATCCCCAATGAATATTCAGGCACAGGACCCATGCATTTTAATGGAATGACAACTTCTAGTTCCAAAATGGTACTTTGCTACAAAGTGCTCCTTTATTGGACATGTCAAAAGGGATAAATTACTTTTATTTTTCAAAATTGTTTCAATTTAAAGTAACTTCTCCTTACTTTAACTAGCCATAACAATGACATATTTTTAAATTATTTTTTTAAATAATAGTTTCAGAAGGCAAATATTTAGTACTCGAACAGAAACAACTTACAATTTATCTTTTGTTCACTTAAACCTAGCTTTTTACAATAAAGTAATTGAAACTTGGCAATGCAGGGAGAAATGCAAAGGTACATTATAAAGCTTATTGTATGAAATCAGTTTGATTGTTGGGTATGTAAACACTGACTATTAAAACAAAAAATCTTTTTGATAAGATGCAGAAAAAATATATCCTAGTAATTCTCTAAAAATACATGTAGTAAAGTTACTTATTTGGACAAGATACTGTGCAAGTTATGCAAAACCTATTATGGTCATTAATGCAAACATGTTATTTACAGTACTCCCATAATGTATGTATAAACCAGAAATCTCTAATCACATACCGGGCAGATCAACAGGGTTTTTTAAAGTAAAGCATCTTGAATCTTCATTCACATTTGGACTTGGAAACAGTGCTTTCCTTGGCATTAAAATACCAAATATATTCTTTAAATACGTGCAAATGTAAGTTTTACTTCTACAAATACAGTACTGAGACCACACCATGCTGCTCATCATATAAAAATAACTCCACACACAAATGATTGTAAACTGCTGCCAGGGGAAAAACGTGGTGCCTTCCTGAAGCTATTGGGAGTGGCTTTTTCAGCACATCTCAAGGACGGGATTTCAAATAGTAATTTCACATCACAGTCAAATTGGAGTAAGACAGGAATAAAAGCTTCTTTTGAGAATAAAAAGTGCTTTCTTGTTGAAGAAGGGATGAATCAATCACCTTCTAAAAACAAAGAGCAGACCTTCATTCTGAACCCATGTCAGTATACTGGTATCAGTAAAGTTCTGCATTCCTACCGCTGTGAAGTCAGAATCTTATTTAAGACCTCCTCTTGTCTTTTACACTATGAAAGCATAATTTGCAATGGTCTGGAACACAGCCTAACTCCTCAAGCGTCTGGTGCCTTCCAACCTCATTAGGTAGGCATCTGTATACCTCAATTGTCATGGTTCCAGTTAAGGTGGAGACAAAACATGATTTACCACCGCTGGGACTGACAATTTAGAATGAGGCTTTGTCACTTAGACTGGCTAGGACCATGCTCACTACATAGTCTTGCTGAAACTAGTGGTTCCACTTCTTCATTAAGATATGCTCATTGTGAGCGAAGATAGCAAAAGCTGGCCCTTGCTGGTAACTGCACCCTAAGCTGAGTTGTATAGAATTTAATTTTACTGTTGGGAGCAAGAATAGCATGACCCAAGCTACATGCTTATATAAGCAGGACTTGCATGTGCAGAGTTATGCACATGCATAAATGCCTGTACAATCAGGACAAGTTATGTTTGCCTATAATTAATTTAAATTGATACGACATCATCTCTGCTCAAATATGAATCTGGAGAATAGTGTGCAAGGTGTGTCAATAGGAGAGAAAGATAGGGAAGGGAACTGTAATACTCATAACAAAAGAAATAAATGTAGAGATCATCTGCAAAGATTCACATTCGTATGGTTCTGTAGCAGCTATGGTAAAGGGTCAGAAATGCATTGTGGCTAAAGAGCTTGCCTGCTTTGACAAAACTATTAGCTCTATCAAGTCACAGTTCACACATAATGTAGTAGAAGGAATCAGTATTTAAAATACCCCACTGCAAATTTCAGTTCAGTAAAATATACTAGTACCACAAAAAGGTCATGTTTTTCTCTCCAGGAAATAGATATTTAGTTTCTTTTTAAATTACACTGACTACTGCTTGTTTGCAATATGTAGATTAACTTAACAGTTGACAGCATTTCTGTCCAATTCTTGACTTTCACTGACCATCAGAGGGGTTTTAGAGCGTTCTGTTTTCCCTTTACTCTCTTCGTCTTCTAAATCCTTTGATACTGCAGTGTCTTCCTCAGAAGTGTCATGCATAGCAACCCTGGATGCTTCAGCTGCATTTCCTCTGACTGTAATGTGCTCCCATCCACCCTGTAAAATATTGATAAAGAAATAAAAAAGGAGAAACATTGCCCTGCAATTACAGTATCTGATGTGATGCTTTATGTATGCTACTAGTTCTGATACTACTTTTTCATGAGGAAAGTAATCCTGCTCTCGGCTGGATCAGAAAAAAAAGCTCCTTGTAAAACACAACACACCTCACCTCCCTGGCAGTGAGGTATATAGGCAGTAAACCTAAAGATTATTTTTATTACAGGGAATTGAGATTAGTAGGGTCAGGCATTCATAACAGAGCTATTGCAGGTTTTCCATCAACTTAAAAGGGACCAAACCCTTGAAACAGCTTTTCTCAAAACACTAGAGCAATACAGGGAACAATGAGGAACGTGCAGACTCAGAAAGAATCAATTTTCTAAAAATGCTACTTACTTTACTAATTTTTCCATTATAACTTTAAAATTACCTATTTAAAATGAATACTTATCAAATGCAAATAAATGACTTCCCAGCTATAACTGCACAGCCCATTATATTAACTTAAAAAAAGGAATCTGAAACTGAAGAACAAAGGTCAGTTCCCTGCAGGTATAAGCAACCTTTAGAAAGCTCCCCAGCTGGAGTGGGATGGCAGTTTCCTTTCTAAGTGTGCCCATGGGTATTTGGATTTATAGCTTGTAGGCAGTATTATGCCCCCAGCACTTACCCCAATACCATAATCCCATGAGAGACCTTTAGGTTCCATTGGCTGAACACCAGTCCGATGGCAGACAGTCCCACAGCTCAGACTATGACTTCCTTGCACTTTGTCAGCTATCACCCAGACCTCAAGAAAGCAAAGAGAGGCCATAAGATGTGCTCTTCGTGCTGCTCTTCCTAGACGTGAGAATTTCATGTCTGACTGCTTTCAGAAATTAGTCTTGATCTTGAATAGGCCAAAGTTCCTCTGATTTAGCCAGAGACACGCCCAACCAACCAACCAGATACCAATGTTATAATTAAAACATTGCCACATAGTGAGGCTTGGCAGGAAAGAGATAAAATAGCCTTGTTAAAAAAAAAGACTAAATTAATGAGGCTTTTTACAGCCAAGGGCTGGCTGTATCACTGTTTCATTGGCACGATTTTTGCCTTTCTATCAGGATTCTGGCATTTAGACAATCACCTTGTGGAATAAAGTTAGCTACACAAAAATAATTTTGAAGAACATCTAATTTAATTACAAAAGTATGTTAAGGATAATTTTTAATAAACTAATGAGATACAGAGATAAGGAAGCTTAATACACACCTGGTCCAGGGGCCCTACAGACATTTTACGGATATTATTTGAAACAGGATCCCAAGTAGATCCTTGAGGGTAGCTTGGTGTGATACCTTGCCGGTACCAAAGATTGCCTGTAAAATAAGTAGTCCTGGTTACAGCTCAGGATGTCTGCTTTGTATAAAGTGCTAGTGAATAACATAACAAATCAGTAGTTGATACTTTCTACATCAGTAGTTGGTAATGCTTTCGGTGTTCTGTGGAAATGCATTCTGGTTTTGACTTATGTATTACAGTGAAGGACAATGAAGTTCCTACTTTGGAATTTGCATTTCTATAGTTATTCTTTGTAACTTTTCTGGAAAACAGCAAATACTCCATTTTGTAAAATTTCTTGGGGAAAATGTTCATATAAGGAACTATGCACTAGAGAAGTAAAGCAAATGAGATTAAGAACTCTGAAGAAGACTGGTGTTCAAGGCTTGTTTTCTTTCACAAAAGGATGCTTCATAATTTATCTTGCAATGATGGTGCTATTTCTAGGTTTTGCAACAGGAAGGTATTCCTCTTCAGTTTTGTACATTCTAGGGTTTCAGACAAAATCCTGCCATGCAGTTCTCTTTTTTGAGATTCATCTCTCTCTCTCTCTCCCAAGAATAGCACAGATCCTGGACTGATGCTATCTAGGGCACTATCAGGTGTAACAAAGAACAAGTCTTCACAATCAGTAATTAAGCAGGCTGCCTACTCTCTTTCAATACAAAATATTACTCCTCTTGGAGCAACAGTAATCATCTGTCCAAGCAGAAGCTCTAACTTAGCCTCTCCTTTTTAAATCAATCTGATGTATACTGATTTTTTTTTGTAACACTAATAAATAATTTTTTAAAATCCTTACCATTTTTATCCAACACAAACACGGATGTTCGTCCTACTGAGACTTGTTTTAACTTTTGTTTTTGAGGCGAAGGAATATGGTACCAACAGTCACCTAAAGGTCAGAAATACTTGAGTAAAACATTAAGAAAACAGAATTGTGTATGAGAAGTCTTGGAAATGTCTGCAGTTGAAATATATAGCTGTGCAAGAAAGCTGTGAATGACACTACACTCTATGTATTTTTACTAGCTTCTTTTTAGAAACAAACCATCCTTGAATCACACAAATGAAGAGCAAATTAACTGCTATAATATAACGAGTATTGTTCATATGCACTGTTTTGCACAGCTATGGGAAAGGCCTCTGCTAAACAGATTTGTCTTTTTCAGACATCGCAGTGTAGTAGAGCTTACACAATATATAAGATGAAGACTGCACCAAAAAAGTGCAAGTACTCACCTGCAGGTTTCTTTGGAGACACTGAACCCCGATAGAAGGCAGAACCATCTCTAGCAATAGCCCACACTTGGTAAAACGCTCCAATTGAGATGGAAATGAAGGGCTGATCTGTTCCCACATGAAGCCAGGATGTTCCCTAACAAATCACAAAAGATTAATTATGAAGCAACGGTTAAAAACTCCATAATAAAGTATCATTGATTATTGCCAAATGGGAAAAACCCTAGGTAGTGAAAAATATTCTGAAGAATAATTCCTGTACCTTGTGACTGAACACAGACAAGGTCTCTGATCCTCAAAGTACTTGGATATTTAACTCTCTGAGATAAATTTCTATGTTGAACTCTAAGAGGGCCTTTTCTGTTGAAATTGCTGGGATGTAGGCACCTACATGTCTCTGAATAGCTGAGCTTACAGCCCTTTTGTGTGGTTTTTTTTTTAATAACCCCTTTTTTGATTACACAGAACAATAGCCTCACAAAAATTGACTGATATGGGGCTTCAAATTCCAGGCAAAGTATACCAGTTCTTGCTGTTGCACTGCTTAACAGATCTGTGCTATTGTAAGTGATGGAACAGGAAGAAAAAAAAAATTCCTATAAATTTTCAGCTTCTTGCAGTTTTTCTCCAAATTCCATGAAGGTATATCATTAGTGGTTTTTTTTCCCCCTGTTATAAATATGGCTTAAAATTAGTGTGTCACAATTTGGTGTTTCAGCACGTGTCTATTATTAGGAAAGAAGTATTCCTATTGAAGTTACTGGGACTCTTTGTTTCTCTCTGCATATTTTAGTGGATGTTCGCTTATTAAGTCTGTCCCAGTTCACAGAAAAAAGTCAAATCTGTAGGTATGTCCAGGCCAACCTGTCTTTTACGTAAGCAGAGTCATTTCCAGGCCCAGAAAAGTCAATGGACAAACTCCTGATATTAACAGGCATTAGATTGGTACCATGCTTTAGAGAAATTCTATCCCTGGGCAGTTTATTTAAACAGGATACACACATTATCAACAATTCAAAGAAAAAAAAAAAAGCAACTAAGCTATCAGTGGAGAAAGTGGGAGTAAATGCTTCATGAGAAGATGTGTCAGGACAAGGGGTAATGGTTTTAAACTAAAACAGGGTAGGTTTAGACTAGATTTAAGGAAGAAATTCTTTACCATGAGGGTGGTAAAACACTGGAATGGGTTGCCCAGAGAGGTAGTGGAGGCCCCATCCCTGGAAGCATTCAAGGCCAGGTTGGACGGGGCTCTGAGCAGCCTGATCTAGTTAGCAGTGTCCCTGCTCACTGCAGGGGGGTTGGACTAGATGGCCTCTAGGGGTCCCTTCCCACCCAAAACATTCTATGGTTCTATGATAAGATAAATGGGCTGAGGAGAGGCTCCTGCAAGCAATGTAGCACAAGCTAAGGTAGATTATGCAAGAGAAGCGCTACTGTAAGAAATGTGGGCAGCAAATTGTTTTACAGTTGATGGGCAAGGACTTTCAAATCTGGGATGTAAAAAGGAAAAAAAATAACAAGGTGCAATAAGAAAAGGCACTGCATGATTGTGTGTATGTACTTTCATTGTTACATTAAATACATCAATAAGGCAGTAAAAATAAACAGGGAGCCTTACAGCTGGATTTTGCTGTGTCACTCCAAGCCTGCAGAGCACGTCTCCTTTGTCACTGATTGCCCACAGTGCTACTGCTTCTTCATCATCTGCATCTGAACTGGGAATTACGGAGATGTCCCACAGGGTAACAGGAGGCACTTCCAGCCATGGCCCGTTGGTGACTATCTTACATTTTCTGAAGTAAAAAAACCCCAAACCCGTCAGAAGTATGTACTTTCTGTAACTTAATTTTGTTTCCTCATCCATTGTTGAATTCAGTGTGAACAATCCTTAAGTCTTCTCATTAAGCAGATATTTTTAATTTGAAAGGTGTTTGTTTACAACAATCAATCATGTTGTGCATCAGGTTTTGAATTTTGACATATTAATAACTTCTCAAAGCTTGTTTTTAGAAGAGTTACTTTATAAAACCAAGGCCGCCCAAGAAGTCTGTGGCTTGTGCTGCACTGCTCCCCAGCTCTCTAAAACTCACTGGGCAACAGCTGGATAATGAATATTTGACCCCAGCTGAGAAGCCCATTAGAGAGAGAACTCCATACCTGGTTCCTTCCTGTCTTGGTTAAGGGAATAATTTTACAATTAGTTTTTTGGTGGGGCCTGTCAAAATGTTATGTAGCATCCTGAGATAGGCAGAGATAAGACAGCTCTAAACTAAAGAGCTGGAGGTAGGTCCTTCTGGGAACTGCAGCAAAGTAGTGCTGTCTGTTAGGGAAACTATATTAGATTCTATCATCACAACAGTAATTTCTGCGTATGAAATATCCTAAAAACCAGGACATCCCTCTGTTCTCCAATTGTGAAAAACTGGATCCAGCCCTGAGCTGTCCCCTATTTGTTTTCAATTTTCCATTGATAGTTAAAACAAAGAGGAAATGTTTAGGTTTGAGGGTATTTCTGAAGCTGATTATTTTATTTCAAGTCATCATTTTGATGATTCAATGTCATTTGTTTTGTTGCACATCCTGGAACAACAGCTTAATGCTTCAGGACCTTACTTGAAAGATTTTTGTACAAGGAACAAATTACTAGATTTGTAGCCTAAATAACAGAACAATGCGGAACTGTAAGTTCACAGCAATTTATTAGCGTAGCTATTAGGTACTGTAGTATAGAAAGGATAGAAAAGCTGGAAAAACAGTGAATGCACAGACGTTCCCTGCTTAACAGAACAGAATATAGTGGCAGTTTGCTATTTCCCAGGTTACACCTGAATGTAGTGTACTGTGAGACTTAAATGCGGTTGGGATTATCTGCAGCCTAGTACGCAGTATATGGAATTCATATGTTAAAACTATTAATATACAAGACATTACCAGTTGTTACAAGTGACCTAGTATGTACTAATATATCTAGACTCTACTATTCCTTAATCATTTACCATAAGGAAAATCTGATACAGAGAATAACTAGCTGACTTTTATCTACAGATCCCACAAAATCACATAGGGTATCTACCTGTAAAGGCTTCAGATTAATGCCATAATGCTAAACAATCATCATCTTCTCAATTGGAGGTGGGTTATTTATTGCAGGTTTCTTTACTATTGCTTTTGATTAGGTGACAAGACTCTTCCCTTCATAACTAAAGGAGATTTCCAGGGAACAGTTAGCATTCAAGTTCAAAACTTTTATTTGTATCTTAGTTCCTCACCTTGCCCAGCGCCTCCGTCGGACAAAGTCTTTCATTGTCTTATGACCATGGTAGGACCTACCAAAAGAGATTTAAATAGGTGTTCATGAGGATGTCAGAGCATCTTCAGTGTCAGTGCCAGCCTGAGCACTGACTATGTATCTGCCCACCAGACACGCCTACTGACTTTCAAATACTTGAAACTATAGTTTGCTAAGCTCACTTCGCTGCCCTACCCAGCAAATTTCAGTGTTAGTGTCCCCACAAAAAGGGAGAAATCAAGGCACGCTTGTGCCTGTTAAAGGACAGTTAATACGCAAACCAGCAAACAAGAAGAAATGAAGACTTAAGTATGGCATTTGCCTGCTAGTATTTTAGGTAGAAGGTATCTCCTTACGCTGGAAAGTCTGCTGCATACTGCCAGCCTTCCCGATCAGTTCCGCCTGAAGTATTAAAATCAATATACCAGTCGGATACCTATTGTCAAAAGGAGACAATAAGAATAACAAGCACAATCAACACCTAATGTAAATAACCTCTTCCACGATTTCCCTCCACCTTTGGGAGTGCAATGACTTGCTAGGAACCTTCTAATACCTGCAATATAAATTCATGCAGAGGTTTCCCAAGTCTTTTTAATTCAGTTGAAGAGGAAAGGATCAGAGCAGCAGTCTCAGTCCCACTAAATAAAAAAATCCCACTCAATGCTTAACATTCTTTTGACTCTGGAAGATTATTGCCATTGTATAAATAGGGAAACCAAGGTTAAATATTATGATAAATCCAGGAAGAAAATCTGGGTCACTTAAGCCCAAGTCTTGTATCCTAGTTGCTAAGCTTTGCCTTCTTAGTAAAAAGACTTTTAAGACAAAATTTACCCAAGACCACTGTGGAGAAGGAGGCTTGGTATTGATTTTTGTACATTCCTGCAGGCCAGATGCATCGCTCCACATGTATCTGTCTGTGGGAAGACCTCTGTGGTGAAACAGTGTACAAGGAATTCAAGGTTATTTGCAACAGAGAATTTAAAAGGCAAGGGAAGAAAAGCCTATTTTTTGCAGCAATTCCTACGTTCATACATGAAACAGTCTTCCGTCATTAGTCTGTGTATTTAGAAATATCATGTGAGTGATGAGGATAGTGGGAAAGAAGCTGTACAATTGCTTCCAGTTACACCAAACTGGAGGACCATGTAAACTTTTCTCTGTAAAGTGATACTCCTCACTACTATTTAAAATTGGAAGGTGAATCCTGAGTTTCTCTGGTATAGACACCAATGCACATGCATGCTTTTTCAATGGTTGCGTTCAAATATACTATTCAAGCACCCAATGTATTTAGCACAGTATGTATATGAGTATATAGATCCCTATAAGAACTTTGCTGCATGGACTTAATAATGAAAGATATTGCAAGTAGGCACACTTTGTGCACTCCCAAAGCACAAATCTGTAATGTTTTGCTACAAATGCATTTTGCATGGATAATTACAAATCTAGAAAATCGAGTAACACTGCTCCTTCCATTTCAGGTTAACAATAAATGTTGGAGGAGACTGAAGACAGAATAACTGTAATAACTATTCTGAAAAACTAGAACAAACCCCTTGTTTCATTTGACAGTAGTAAAAAATTACAGTAAAAAATACAGTAAATTGAGTAAATAACCTGCTGCTATATCCAGTAACTGGGTTCCACCGTTGGTTCTCATAGATGTAAACACATTTCACATCTGACTGCGTATAAATGTTATCAGCACTACTGGCCAGTCCTGTGAGAAATAAATAATTTGGATTATAGTAAAGCTAAACCTTAAACATACTACATTTTAAATTCCAATAGCTGCAGTAATATTGCTGATTATCCTATTCCTCACTCTTAGGCTGAAAATATAAATATAAAACTGCAATACCAATTCCTTCCTAATGCATGGCCTGTTCACCATATAATCCTACATGTTAGTTAGGCTAAAGGACAGCTGAAATAGCTTGAATAGCTGATCCAGTCAGGAAGACAAGTAAGAAACGTGCACACCATGGCAGACCAATCGTCCATACCTTGAATGAAGCCACCTCCATATCCACCAGTATAAACCCAAGCTGTGTGGTCATATCCTATGCCCCATACTATGCCTCGGTTATTGCACTCTATCAATCGAAGATGACCTCCAACTTGACGCCAAAACCTGCCAGAAAAAGGATAACATTTTACATTTACTCTACACCACGTCCATCAGGAATGTATGCTTTCCCCTCCTACAACTCATCAATCTTAAGGACAGGCAACTTTATATGCTCACTTGTTCAAACTCCGTGCAATCTGTAAGTGAAGGCCCATTGAAAGCATCTCCCTCTAACTACTGAGAAGTAGATGGAAGGAACCCATCTGCCTCCACTTGGAATTTTCAAGCTTTGAAGTATTTTACTTTCCTTTTATTTTATGGCTTGTGTTTTAGATATGTATTTTTTTTAAACACTAGTATGATCTTGCTAGAATCTTTATGTCTTAGTGGCCATCAGCTGCCTCAGCTTTAACTTCATCCTCATTTTTCTGAGGAAGGAATTGCCTTTATCTAACAAACCCCCAAATTACTTATGTATTTGCTATGGAGCTTGGTAAAAACAAGGGCTTCAATTCCTCCTATTCTCCTAATCTTTGCACGCTAACACTTTTCTGGGGCTTTACACAGCCTGTTGGCCATGGTACTCTTCTGGGGAAGAATGGAGAAAATAAAGAGATTGCAGAGCAGTATTTTAGTTAGGAGACCATCTAGGTCACAGATCCCCCAAACTAAGATGCAAGAGCATATCAGCTTTGTGATTTGCTAGATGTTGAAGGTGCTCTACCCGGAAGGGGTAATCCTAAAGGATTTCTCAGGTGTTATTCAAAGATACTTGCATAAGTAACTTGAAACTGGGGGTATTTTTTAAATTGAAGATTGACCTTTAACACACCAGTTCTGAGGCTGGTATTTTTTTGCCTGGAGAGTTTGCAGTACTATATTGTCGTAGTTGTAATAGAAACTGCAAAGGAGCTGCTTCTGGACTATAGTACTATGGAGGACCAAGAATGTCAGATTTCCTGACTCAGATAAAATGGAAAGCTCAAATTACATTACAATTACAGTGATTAGGTTTACTTTTAGTCTAGGCCATCTCTTAATTTAAGTAATTGCGGCATTAAAGATGCAATCACAAAAAAATGGTATCTCAGTGAGAAAGGCTTTTGAAATCATGTGAATAGCTCCAGCATCTAAGAATTAAAATATGAATATGAAGGCAGCCATTAACCTTGTAATTGACAGATATCTGCAGCATACTATACACTCCAACAGCCCATCACAGCCACTGACTCGACATGAAAGACATCTTTGCTGGATGGCACCCCATGCAGGAAGAACAGCTTCTGAAACCTTACATTTGATCGCACGGCATCAGGTGTGGTCCGGCCTCCAGTTCAGGACTTGGCTCACTGACAAAGATGTCTCCTTTACAAGTAACTGACCAAATGGCATGGTGAGAAGGAGGGCCTTGAATCCGCCTGCTTTCACAGCAGGACATGTTCAGCAAAGACAGCTACAAAACAAGAAGCCAAAACCGAAAAGCTTCCATTTATACTGAGAACAAAAACCTCCATATAGATGCTTCAGCATTACAAAACAGTGTTTTACCTTTCCATGTTCTTGCGAATCAGCAAAGTGAATTTGCAGCTTTTTCTCAAAGGCATTGGAATTCAGTGTTTTAGAAATTAACACAATCACTCAAACCAATCTGATCATTATCTTTCAGGTTTTCCGTTGCTTCAGTGTATATATGCCTGCCTGCCTATACATAAGACTCTCTACAACAGTGACAACAGATAACAGTTCTTCTACCAGTGCAGAAGAACAGAGTAACTGAATTAAACTCCAAACTCATTTGTAGCCTAATCTATATCCAGAGATAGGAAGGGAAGGAAAAACAATATTGGTTTTCCTGTGGATAACTGCAGCATCAGAAAGTGTGCAAACTCCAGAGGAGACAGGAAGCCTCAAGTGCCTCTAAATAAGTTTCAACAGACTTTTTAAATACCTGAATTTGCAAATAGAAAGTAGCCTAGGTACTGTAAACGTAATGCTGAGATTTCAGAGACTAGCTTTTATGTTTTATTTCAGATATTGGCAGCTTGAAATGAAAAATTCACAGCGTTACCCAGTCATGCATTTCTTGCTCTGTTGCTGCTGCCAGGCGGATTGGCCACCGCTGCTTCGTCCATTCAGGTGTATACAGTGCAAAGGAATGCTTGGCTTCATTCAGAACTTCAACTATAATAGTGACTTCATTCAGGAACACGTGGATATACTAAGACAAGAGGAAAAAAATTGTGACTAAGGCAAACTCAGATATACCTTCCCCAGAGCCAGCATTTTTGCACTACGAACGAGGCATTCCTGCCAAGGATAGCAAAGAATCAGTTCTTGGTGCAGAAGGAATGGGGTTCAAATTCCAGTCCTGCACTACCTCTGATTCGTATCGCCCGTATGCATTAACCCTATTTATGAAGACCCTGGCCAGCCAAGCTTGGCTCTTTCTTCACAATCAAGAACATTTTCAACATTTACAGCTTCCAAAGAATTCCTAATTAGTGCAAAGCTGATGGTTTAAGCAATGTGGATGGTTGCTGAGTGGGTTTTTCTGACATAGCGTTAACAGAACTAGAGCTTAGAAAAGCCTGCAGTTTGCTAGTACGCTGGGCTACATTTGAATTGGTTCCCAAAACTTAGAAAAGGTTTTCCTTTGCCAAATGCAACTCTCTCAAGGATCTCAAGCTGAACACACCTTTTTCTCCTCATGATACATGTAATAGATGAACAGGATGCTGTCGCGCATTCCATCGCTCCCAGTGAACTGCTCAAGAGTGACTCTAACATCCATCCATTTATGAGGCTTCCAATTCCTCCACCATTGCAAGGTTCCAGTTTTAACCCAAACCGACTGCAATGCAAACACAGATTTACAGGAGTAAGGAAACTGCATGACTCTCTCCAAAATGCTATTTTTTGTGACCACAAGAAATCTCTGCTGCAGGTTAGTCTGTATTGTATCAGTTACTTCTGACACAGAGTACACCAGAGTGTTCAGGAAGCTGAAGACAAAATGAAAACTGACAAAGCTGGATAGAAAGGCGCTGAAATAGCGTGTGTACGATAGTATTAACATTTTACCTCTGCAAGAATGCAGTAGCACACAGACACTAATTAACTCTAGTGTGCTCCTGTTATAAAACAACTTCTGTTTAGACTTTAAAGGATTCTGACATAATCTTTCTAGACTTGATTAAAACTCTGCACTCCAAGTGTTTTTAACGAAATTCATTCCAGATGTCATTTGTCAATTAGCAATGAAGGGACCAAAAATGTGAATGAATCTGAAAAGAGCCAAGGAGTCATAACGAAGGGAACATCAAACAAAAGTGCTGCTATTTAAGTGCTGCTATTGACGTTTGCATCATTGTTTTATTTATGCAAGTTGCATTAATCCCTTAATGTTCACAGAGAGGGAAAGTTCACCTACTTGAGTCACTGTTTCAATTAAGCCTAATCTTGTGGTGGAATAATTCATACCATGTTCCAGTGTTGCAAACATTTCTCTGTGGATTTGAGGTTTCAGTGTACTGAACTAATGCTGACCAATACTTCATTTGCTCCTATACAAAACTACCAGTGAATGTTTTTACCTAAAGATTGCTGCTCCACGTTTGATAAGCTGCCAGTTTCCCAGAAGGAGCTCAGACAGTGATAATCCAGGAAGGTTGTCATAGACAGAAGTAAGGACAAGACTATAAAGCTGACAGTAAGTTCACATCAGTACATCAGAAAACATATTATTGATGCCCAGTACTGACAGATGTAAAGGTTTAGTAGTCAAGAGATAAGCGTCCTCACTGCTTACCTGCTCAACAGCCTGTTCGTAGTGCCTAAAATTCTCCAGTTCCCGCTTTGTCCTTTCACTGAGCTGCTGAAAAATCTGCTTGCGCCATGCTGCTGTCTGTGCTGGAGTGATAGACAGAGAGAGAGACTGCACAGAGGATGACAAACCTAGAACAGAGGCAAACCCAATAAACTCCAGTGAGCTTCGAATACAGTTCTGTGAAAGGTAAAACATGATGCTGCTTTGAACACTGGACTGAAACAACCCAGTCTAAGATAATTTTTCTCATTATTATACTTTGGAATTAATGCACTACAGCCAAACTTTGTAAATGATGCATAGAAATGGGATCACTAGATGATTATATAGAATCTTTCAAAGCCATAACCTTGTAAAAATGGGTGTTTTGTCATGAACTGCAAGATAGGTAACACAATGCATTAAGATTTACACTGTTATTAAATACTGGGATGCCACAATTCATGGCTTATTTTGAAAATATGGTTATATTCCACTGACTTTCAAGAATCTAAATTCTAATGCCATCCAGTTATCAGCTGGGCTGACATTCACAATGCCTCTGAGTAATTTCTGTATCTTACCCTGGTCTTAGTATGAACAATAGGAGCAGGGCAGTTATTTGTGGCATCTGCATCTCTCAGGGGAGCCCTTTTCACTGCTTTCAGTTACTACTCAGTGATATTATGGGTTTTGCCTGAAGTTGCAGTTTCAGTGCAATTAGAAATGAGATGCAGATCCAGCACAGGTTTTACAAAATTATTACAGAAACTCAGAGAAAATATCACCTTTACATTTACATATCTCAATCCCAAAGTGCTGTACAGCTAAATACATGCAGCACTATCCTCAGACATAGAGTACGTTAACAAACTGCAGTAAGACTAAATGGGATACTGGAAGTTTTTTGCCGTGGTTTTGTTAAAAAAACCCAAAACCCAAAAACCCCAACATTTTTATTAAAGAGCATTAGGAATTAGGGTCTGTTGTGGTGACTTCATTGTACCTGATGGAACAGTGAACCACTTCAATGGGCTGTGCAAATCCACAAGACAGCCTCCCCCAGACACCCAGGCCCACAGTGGGTGCTCATCGGCTCCGTACTGTTCTTCAGCTCCCACTGAGAACATGCCGAGGGAAGACAGGCTGGATGTTTCTGCAAAGGTGCTGATGGAGAGGACTGGATGCTTTTGGGCCTCCTTCAAGTCAATGTTTGTCCACTGCAGTTCTGCAGAAGGATTTGGGTTTGTAGAAGATCGATGCATTTCAAGATTAGCTTTCTCATTATTAGTTGACGCAACAGTGGCTTCTCCTTGATCAGAGTCCAGAGGATCCACAGCAAAATTTGCACGCGTTTCTGCTGTCTGGTTGCCTGTGCCATTACTGCTGCTGCTGGCTGCAGCTCCCATTGGAGGAGTATTGGCAAGGTTCATGGGTACACTTGGAAGCTCTGTATCAGAGGAAGTATCTGCATCACCCTGAATGATCGTGTTCGTTTGGTTCTGAATGTCATCAGTAAAGAAACAGCCAGCACTGAAGGACAAATACAGAATTAATTATCTATCATTCATAGCATTATAAATTAGCACAGGCCTGAGACCACAGACATACAGAGATCAACCTAGTGTTTCAGCTTCAGGAGAGAAACAGCAGACTTCTTTCCTAAACGTCAAACTCTTATCATAAAAGGAAGAGTCTTAACACAAATCCGGCAGACCAGTCTAGTAAATCTGAAACATAGGAAGACACTTCATTGATCTTTTCAAACAATTGGTGGAGTTGGCTGCCTACAAATCTCAGGAAAATACTGAAGCAACATCACATTTTCTGGATATGAAATAATGAATAGGATTTTTAGCTAGAGAGGGCTTCTACTCAGAGCACACTGACTCAAATAGTAACTTCTGCAGCACTCCCAGCTTCACTGGCATGTCTTGCACAGCCAAGAGGCCAGCAGTCAGCACGGAGTTACTCAATCTCTCTAGGAAAGGAAACATAGAGTGACACTCAGGAGAAGGATAATTGCTAAGTAGAGTTGTCACTCCTTCATGATATTTCACAGGTAACTTTTTCTCTTATTAGAAACTAGTTGCAGATAGTGATAGTAAAGCCCAGAGAAACACACTTTACTGCAAGCATGCAGTGAATTCCAAAATGGCAGCTTCAGTTTCTACTCCGAGTGCAACAACTGCTACTTACTGTTAATTTTAATGTCAAAAAACACAAATGCTTTTTAGCATACATACTGATTAGAGATGCCTTCTCCTCTTCTCCCTGTCTGTACCATTTGAATGTAAAGAAATACCTCCTAGCACTGAACCTCCTGGCGTACAAAGTTTCGAGCAGATATTTTACTAAGTACCTGAGCAGACTTGTTGAGCTCCCAGTCTGAGATCTGTCACTCTCTCGGCCAGACACAATTGCTTTCCATGTCTTCCCACTGAGCTCACTTGGTGTGACACCTTGACGAAAATAAATTGCTCTGTCATCGCAGCTGATTCCCCAGACCTACAGAAGGAAAGGGCTTGGTGAAGGAAAAGGCATGGGATGCAGGTAGATACTAGATACAAAAAAGGTACAGTGGTGGAAAGTACAGCACAAAAATCTGCTGGACACAGCATTTTCCTTTTGCATTCTTCCTTAATGATGATACTGTAGATGCAGTACAAAATTCTGTACCATCAAGAGAAAACTGGTTGCACCTGAATGTGCCATACAAAAGACATGCTGACTGTTCATCTTCTGGTGAAGAATTCAGCCATGCATTCTTTCCTAGCAGTTCACACACATGGACCTCTTGTTCAGCTGCCCATGCTGGCACTGCTGACAGTCCTCACCATGTGTGAATACTGCTTGTACAAAGTGGAACATAAATATCCTCGTAATTGGTATACAGCTGTCTTACCTGGTTATTTAAGCCTACAGTTACCATCATCATTTCTCCAACCATTTCAATCCAGCTTGTTCCACAAGGATTATGTGAGTTCACTCCTCTTCTAAACCACACCTACAACAGCAACAGCAAAGTCTAAATTTTGCTCCTTCTGCATTAACAAGCAGACAGCTGGAATTTAGTTTCTTTAGTGGATTAGTCTTAATCTCTAGTACTGACTTGCTGCATTGCCTTAAGTCTCTTACTTCCTTGGTTCTTTTTCTTTATCAGGTAAAGATAAAATAATTCTCTTACCCAGACTGTGTCCTTGTGACCAGCTACAGCCAGAACAGCCCAAAAAGAGACTTCTTGTTATGACTTTCTGTGACAGAGTTAGTTTCTCTGCCATTAGAAAAATACTTTTGATTACATGTCAACTCTAGGCTATTTTTGGTCACTCTGAATGGGCTTCTAAACAGTGTTCTTGTGTTCAAACCCTAGAAGCAGGGTTGACGGAGGGAACTGTCAGAGGGATCTTTACAGGGGTACAGCTCTTTAAATTGTCTCCCCTTAGATTAGTTTTTACCAATCTGAAAGCATCTGTGGGCTGAGTACCTGGAAAAATTTCCATCTGTCTTTAGCATATAGTAATATAGTGGCAAGCAGCTACTTTAGAACTTGTTGATTGAATCACGTAACAGGCAGTGTACTTGACTATCCTGTGGCAGATCTGCAGAAAAATATGCTAGCTTATCTACATTTATTGTAGTGGTTTTATCTGGCAGATGGAACAGACTGGACAGTCTGTTACCATATCTCTGTGGACATCATTAAACCAGAGTAACTCAATTACTTAAAACTATGCACGTAATACATGCACAGAATTCATCTATGGTTTTGAATTCAATATGAAGGGATTTGATTGCAACCAGCACAAGAGCACTCTAGTACATTCTTCAAGACTTTCAAGACTCCCTGCGAGAAGCTGGGAGTTGGACTCAACTTATGGGTCCCTTCCAACTTGAGATATTCTATGATTCTAAGTTAAAACCCCAGTAAGAAAGTAATTACACATACATGTAACAGGTATGTCACTTAATAAAGTACAAAAAAACATTAAAAGGCTGATGAAGAGGGAACAGTTACAGTAGGAAGATAAAAAAATAGGATCATATAGAAAAGCATAGATGAAAATATTCCCCATGCTGCTTTTGATGTAACCTTCAGACCATGTTGAAACAAGATTGAGCAGCTAGGAGCCCCTTCAATTTTGATGCTTAATATCCCTTAGAAGTAGGCCCCTTATTACATCCCCACAAACGTTCCCACCAACCTGCCCCATCTGTCTGACTTGGGTTTAGAAGATTCCTTCCAAGAGAAGAGCAGAAAGTCTTCCTTAAATTAAATGCAACTATGTCTACCACAAACCATGAGGCATTCCCATAACAGCAAGAGGAACTAGAATTCCCCAAACCATGGGCATAGTGAGTCCAAATCGCCAATGTTTCCTATGAAAGTTATATGCCTGTTTGAGAAAAGCAGATAGAAAAAGGGAAGAAAAAACCAACCAGTGAATGACACCTCTTACTTTTCTATCCTTTGTAACACACCACACCACATCAACACCCACGGAGACATGCATAATCCCATTTTCAGAGCTTGGAGACTCCACAATAGTCCAGGAAATTCCTGGAAGAAACAAAACCCACAAGGTATTGTAGGTTAGTTTTCTTATTCAACAGTGTACAAATCAAAGGGCTTTTCAGCTAAATTTAACAAACTTTACCTTGAGGGTTATTCCTATCAATTCCTTCTCTTACAATAGCTTGCCCTTCCCAAAGAGTTGCCCAAAGGAGGTCATATGGTCCACAGCTGATCTGCACAACTTCACCAGGAGTGGTGATTAAGGACCACATGGAACCTTCTGGATTGTGAAGGCAGACGTTTTCTCTGTACCATACCTAGACAAGTTTAAAAAAAACCCAAATACAACTTAGAAAAATATCACCACAACAGTGAAACCATTGAGACAAGCATGAAGACAAACTGCAAAGAACAGCCCTCCTTTAACAACAGGCTTTTTTTTATGCAGTGTATCCTCTCTGACCTTTAAAGGTATTTTTTTTCATGTTGGTTATGCAGTTGAAGACTATTTCCTTATGTACTAAGGGAGGAGGCTTTTCTACAGACTAGCTTTTATCATGGAAGCAAATCTTGATTGGGTACAGTAACCTATTGCTGCAAGTTCTGTGCATATTTCAGCATTTAAAAAACACTTCAGTGCGTTTCAGGGCACGTTCTATAAACCGAGAATGAACAAATATGTAACACAAAAATGTTACTGTTAGATGATAGCCCGACCTCACTTTCACTGAGCAGAGCTTGCCACAATATGGGTAAAAAATTCCATTCTCTGTGCAGCCTTCAGTGACATCCAGTCCATTTGCTAGTCTTGGTCCTACTGTCTGTGCACTTTTCTATAGATCACAGTCAAAATAGGAAGGTCAAACATAGAAAGCATCCTGCAGTAGTCATATGAGTGCTCCAAAACATGACTGCTGAGTGCTAAATCCTCATTTTTAGAAATACTTGATTTCTCTGGGGACTTTTACTTGGGAGATGAAAGCATTTTACAATATCAGTCAAATAAGCCCATGGAGTAGGATGCTTGTCACTTATTACTGGGAATTATGAGGCACAGGGAATTTTATTTTAAACAATTTAACCAAGATTGCTTGCCTCTCCAGGCAGTGCCAAGTGTGACTGAAATCTCGGGCTATCTGTTAAAAGTCCTTCCTTAGGGCTTCTTTAGGAATTGTCTAGAGACAAAGGAATGTCAGATACATGCTGTAAGGAGGAAGGAAGGAAAGCAAGAATCAAATCTTTACAGCACTGAGCAAAAGGCCTTAAGGTAGGCCTCAAAACAAAACAAACAAACAAAAAGATGTATAGTTTTCAATAGAAAATAAATTGAATACATTTCAGTACTGGATTCCACATTGCCAAGTCAGGAGGTTACAGAAAAACATTTTGTAAACTCTTTGTTTAATCATTCCTGACTCTCCACCACAGAGACCCAGCACAATGCTTTGCAAGAATCTTTATCGGGTTTTAAGGCTCCTTCTCTTTGTTACCAGTGCCATAGTCTGCATTCCGGGCATTTTCAGGATATAAGACACTACTCAACCCAACTTTTTAAGATTCACCTGTTTATAGAGGTTTAAGGCTTCTATAAAACAGCAACCCTATGAGATATGAAGCCTGTCCATTTACAACACAAGTTGTTACATAATGCAGTCCCAAAACAGCTTTTACATCCTCTGCCAGATGCACAGTGTATTTCCTTACCAATATACGACAATAACAAACCTGCCTTGATTTAAAAGCATTTAACTCCTTTACAGTAGTAATTTACATTTAGAAAACTTAGGGAACATGCACATACCCTTCCTTGTAAAGAAACTGCCCATACTGATAAACGGCCAAGAGGCTCATCGGTGACTTCCCATCCTCCAATGGAGATGTCATTGAAAGGGTCTGGCAACTGATCTGGATCATCACGTGATACGATCTGAAGCAAAGAGAAGGAAGATTGAGGAGACACTGCAAATAGATAGGTGATTTGGCTGCTGGCCTAACTTGTTTCTTGCAGATGGGTTTCTGTTTCTCTTACTGAAGTGGCTGAGCACAGAGATTCTTCCTCTCGTTCAAGGCTGCTATACACAGAGAGGGGAAATGCTGCCAAAGCAGCACGAAGAAGTCTGTGTTCCATCCCCTAACTAAAGGAAATTGTTACTCACAGAACAGTACATACAGACATTCTTTGAATTGGAAGTCTGGAACATCACAAATTACATTTTTTCTATTCTTAGAATGGAACAACAATTATTAAAGAACAGTTACTCATACAGATGAAGGACACAGCTGGTGAATGATGCTAGACAGGTGCCACCTCGAAAGAGAGTGCTTTGTCATACAACCAAAGGAAGTTAAAAAGTTAGTTTGAAGTTTGCAAAGGAGCTGAGCATCTGTCTCCAACTGCATTACCATGAGATTTGGCACCTTATTACCACAGGTTTCTATGAAAAATCCCAGCCTTCCATTTATGCTTGAAAGAAGTACAAGTTGGAAGTAAAGGAATCCAGGTTCAGCCTACAGAGCAGTGATAAAAAATTAATTTCCCTGCACTTCTAATTGATTATTTCAGAAAAAAAAGTTTTATTTAATATTTAAAAGACATCCAGAACCTTTGCCCAAACGTCCCGTGATTTGTATCTCCTGTATCTGATCCACCTCCTGCGTCTGACACAAGAATTCCATTTCTTATCCTTTGTGTAGGTGCTGGGGAAATCTATGGCGTAAGTCCAGCCCTGCAAACAGAGGTTTTCTTTTATGAAAATCAGGACCAAGGGAAAGCTTGAAATCATAACTCGGAGCATTCTGCACAAGAGTTACTCCTACAAATACTGTACAAGTTACTGTGCATGTCTCAACAGCCCTGATTAACAGATCAGCTAATTCTATGAATGATTCATAAATCATGTCCAAATTCCTCTGCACGATATACACAGAACAAACAAGACGCAGTAAAGCATTTTACTTTCTTCATAGTAAAGATCTTAAATAACAGTGGCATCCAGTTGCCAGCATTTCGTGGCCTGATCAAAAGAAAAAGGCTTCTATAGAAGCTCTGTAGACTTCAAAAGCCTTCAAACAAGATCCTTCCTTGTGTTGTGCTATAGTTGAGCTATTTCCCAGAAAGAAGTAGCTATTGGAAGTTAAGTGCCTTTTATTTTTACAGACCTTTTACACTTCTATAAAAGTGTCTTTTATTTTACAGACAAAGGATTCCCAGAATAGATCTCTTTTTGGTATTGTTCACCTACCCCTTTCTCTGTTGGTTCCCCTCCAATATTTTCATCCACATACCAGTCAGACTCCCACTCCCAGTGTGGTGAAGGCAGTATGAAACTATCAAGCTGCTGATGTTTTAGCCCGCTCACATCACTCCACTGCCAGCGGTCACTGGGCAGTAATTTCTCACAAAAGCCACCAACTGGATTCCAACGCTGCCAGAAATAATAAATAAAATATTTTATTTGAGATTGCATTGTCTCATTGGACATCTACAGGGAGTCATAAATGAAACATTTATTTTCTGCAACAGAAGAAGAGTAAATTCCTGGGGTGAATGAGAAAGCATTCACACTCTAAGCCCCTACCTAACATAGTCTTTGGAGGAAGCTTTTTTAAGTATCAAAGAAGGGCTGACTGCAGAGCTAGGCCCAACCAAGTCATGTTCAGCTACATAAATAGGAACATCTGATAATAGAGTTTACTACTGACAGTGCTTTTTTCTTTAGTGATGTACGGCACCATGATACTGCAGCATTAGGACAATGCTGTATAGACGGCCTTGGGATCTCTAATCTACTCCCCATGAGAAAGATGATTAGTATCTTGCCTGCACTAGAAAAATAGCGGAGCTTCCATGCCAGAAACTATGTCAAGATAACTATATCAGTAAATCTTCCCTGTAGCTTACATTATACCAAGAGTTTGGTGGTTTTTTTCCCAAATCCAGCTTTGATCAGTTACAGAACAAATAACTTGCTAGGGTTTTCACCAATGCAGCTGTGATTTTTATTCTTTCCCCACACTCTTACCTAATACAGAAATACTGGCAAAATTTGTCATGTAATACTGTGTTACATTTTAAAGCACGTGGAAAATAAGTGGTTCAAGATCCTTCTATAAGTTTTAAGCAAAATATTACTTCTACTAGGAATCTGGCTAAATTGCTTTGCACATTATTTGTGAACTGTTTGAGTTTAATTACGTTGTTGTTAGCTCTTGCAGAATATTTCCTGTTGTGCTTTCTAGTATTTTGTTTCCCATTTTTTCACAGCCTAGAACAAACAAAACAAAAGTTTAAAATAACAAACAAAATTTTTTTTTGCATTTTTAAAGAGCATGTATACATAACAAATGGAACATTCTTAAGTGGCTGGAAAGTTGTATCAGTATTAAATAATCTATAAAATTAATTTGTTGTATTTTTACCCATGCAGATAAATTAATGTATTTTCTCAGCTTATATTTATCCCGTTGCCCGTTAGAAATCAGAGAAATGTGCTCAAGAAAAACCTTCAGTTTTCTCTCTCAAACAACTTTTGGTTAACTTAAAACGAAAAGAGATAAATTTCCTTTAAAACACTATCTTAAAGACATTCTTTTGAAGTAAGTCACATAGGAGAGATCATCTTAACACTTCTATGCAAAAAAGCTGGAACCGTTGTACTTTAATGGAGAGTTATGCCTTTATTAGACAATTCCTTGAAACTGGGTAATATTAAAAATAGTATTTTCTTAAGAATCATAAATTTTTGATAATGTATCTTAGTTGCCTAGAAGTTACGCTGGACATCTTCTTACAGGGGATTGTGCATTTGTCACTACGGAAAGGAAAACATGAGGTGAAAAGGGTGAATGTTCCAATCTGAAACGGCTTGCATAAAACAGGCTGTAGTGCACACCAGCGTTGCTTTTGGTAAGAGCAGGGAAGCATAACCTTCCCTTGAGAATTAAAACATTAAAAGAATAACCAGCTATTTGGCACATATATACTCTTCAGAAACATCAGGGAGAAAATGAAAACAAACAAAACCAATCTTCCTGGGAGAAGAACACACAGAGGCAGACTATGTACAGATTTGCCATCATTCCTTTCTGATGCATATGTGGCAGTGTGATAGCGGCCCCCGCAACACTTCATACCTGATTCTCATAGGTTTCCTCCTGGTATCTAATAGGAACGTCACCCGAGAACACATAGGTGTATACTTGATGATCACAGGCTATTCCCCAGCAGCACTGTTTGACAGCAGAGACCCGTTTGAATTCCAGCTGTGTGTCCTTACAGAGCTCCCAGTACTGGCCAACAGTAGACAGAGTGTAAACCCTCCCAAAAATGTCAACAGCCCACAAAAGGGAACTGGGCATGGCCATGTCTGAAAGGCAAAAAGCAGGTATTAATGAAAATGACAGTTTTAAAAACTGGATCTTGAACCTACTGTAGATCAGTTCTGCTCCAAGCCATCGTCGGTCAAATTAAAAATAGATGTAAAGAATGATCTTTTAAAAAGAGCCCATGCAAAGCTGGCAGCCAGGTCTCTGCAGACCTGTGCAGTTACACCTCTTAAATGGCTCCAAAAATCCATGTGAAAGACCTTGCTACTGGCACACTACCGTCCATCCTACAAGAGCTCACAACATTAACAGGACAGCTTTGGCAGGCTGTTGGCAGACATCAACACTGAACTGAGGTGAAGTAGCACGGACCATTTTATAGTAGAAGGCTTCACTCTCAAGAGCTGGTAACGGTGGTGGCACTACACAGACCACCCAGGTCCACAAAGCCGTGATACCTTACGCTATCTCCTTCTCAGCCTCCTCTTGGCACATGCCTACATAGCTACACAGGTACAAAGGACAAGATGTGAAAGGGAGCTTCTCCATAAGCACACATCTAGTTTTAATCCATGGACATATCACCTACCACTGCCAGGAAAGCTCTTTCCAGAGCATTGTGGTGACCACTCTGAGATCTGATCTTTATTTAATATACATAGGTGTGATATTTAAGTATACATAAAGAGTGGTTTGACAGCAGAGACCTGCTTCAGTTCCGTTCCAGTTTTGTCACTTAATAATCTGCCATTTTCTGGGCACTGCAGCCCTACCCTTCATGGAGGGGTCAGCATTTTATGCGGTGTACGTGTATGCCAGTCCTTTTAGAAGTCAAGACCAGCATATTTCTGTCACTTGGCCTTCTGGGTGCCATTAAACTGAACAAATGTCAGTTGTTCTGTGTGTCTGACAGCCAGAACTACTGACGAGTAGTTTGAACTTTGCCTCCAGTTCTATTAACTACGCAGTGGGTGACCAGGAGGGGAAAGGTAGAAAAGAGGACTCGGATCCAATACAATGAAAGAAAAGAGGAATCTTTGCTTGGAGTCAGTGTGAAACACTGCTTGTTTGTTGTCAAACAGCAACTCTGCTTTCAACACAGGTGCCTAAGGAGACTTGCCTGCCTGCTTTCTGACTGATAATAAGCGGTGGTACAGAGGGAGTAACTTGTACAGCGTGTTTCAGTGGCAGAGGTGAAACTGCAGAGAATCTGGACACTGGCCTAGCTGTTTCCAAGAACAGCAGAGTACATTCATGTGGGATCCCAGGGAGCATGTTTCACAATTCTTTGATTGCTAGAGCTGCTGCTGTTAAGTACCTAAAAATGTGGATCCACCAGGTAACAGCAAGAAGAAAATTTATAGCAGCAGCGACTGAGTAAGGCCAGGGGAAGGTCATGAGCAAAATTCTCCTATTAGTTGTGGCAGCGATTCTATGATGAGTCCTCTAGTTTTGACTTTTTTTGTGCGTGTTGTTGCTGGGAGTATGAAGGCATGCATTACTGCCCCCGACTGCTCTTGGACCAGCCCTTTATCCTCTTTATATCCTGCCTTTCTACGTTAGTAAAAGTAGGATAGCATAGAAAGACAAAGTATGGAAAAAATGGAATGGAACAAAGTGAAGATGAGGTGAAGATTATAGGGTGTACCACTGGGAAAATAAAGGCCATGAAAATAAGCCTTTCAGTATTAGCACTTGAAATTCTGCAAAACAGTCTTTGTAACAGAGGAAAATATTATGCATTTAATTTTAAGCCACTAGAATGCCAGCGAGCCTGGAGTAAAGGAAGCATTATGGATAACACAATGAGGGTATCTACCTAGCCAGATAATAAGGGAAAGTGATGCTTGGGCCTGTTAAGGGTGGATAAACACACAACTAAAGGCCTGTACCTGGAGTGACAGTCCAGGCAGGCATCCAAGTACCCGCAACAGTTCAGAAACAGGTAGTGAAAGTTCCAAAGATCAAAGTCAGGAAAAATATAGATGGGACAGAATTAAGACAATCCAGGCAGATACAACTGGCTTAAAATACTCAAAACAGCCAAGATAGGCGAGAGTTTCTGCATATTCTTTCTTCTGAACTTTTGAGACAGAGTGTTTGGAGACTCACTGGGAAAATGCCAAATGCATTTGGGATTATGAACTACTTCTAAGAATTCAGTTTAGGCCCCTTTGCACTGGTTGTGCTACAGAAGATGAAGCTTGATTCTGAAGGATGCTCGGCGCTCCTGGCTCATGTGCATGCCAGCCAATGCAGAAGGTGCCTCGCATTCTCGGGGGACTGGGAGAGATCAGCCCCACACCTGCCTAATTCCTCCCCCTCCCTCAGCTCAGCCAGGTGATTTCTGATAGAACTATTAACTACTTAAATGAGAATGATACGTTGTTAATTAAAACTTCAGGCTGCCTGGCATAATAACACTGGTTGCTGCGGAACTCAAAAA
Source organism: Gorsachius magnificus (assembly GCA_034008185.1). Classification (NCBI taxonomy): domain Eukaryota; kingdom Metazoa; phylum Chordata; class Aves; order Pelecaniformes; family Ardeidae; genus Gorsachius; species Gorsachius magnificus. Next base: position 8,865,599 of record CM067087.1, on the reverse strand, counting down.
AAAAAAATACCCCAACTCCTTTTATATTATAAAAGCAGCGGCGTTCCCCGGTGCTGGCGGGGGCCCCCGGGCTGGGCCTGCTCCGGACAAACCGGGGGGGGGCCCCCCCGAGGCGCGGGTAACGCCGGGGAGCACCGCGAGGCGCAGGCGGCGGAGGGAGTCATGGCCAGACCCGCCTCAGAGCCCCGGCGGGCCGGGGGCTGCTCGCCGGCGGGGCGCCGGCTCTCGGGCGTCCCGAGGCCGACATGGCGGCCGGTCGGGGCGCCCGCTCCCGCCGCTCCCCCGTGGAAGGGAGGCGGTCAGCTGCGGTCAGACGGCGGGCGCGGGTCTCCGGTGCCGGCGGTGCAAACCCGCTGCCCGAGAACGCCCCGCGGCCCCCCCGCAGCTTTCCCCGAGGGGACCGTGCAGGAGCGCCGCCGCCGTCACGCTCGCTCCTCCCGCCGGCACTGGAGCCGCCGGGATGGGCGGCGGGGGGCCAGGGGCACGACGGGGGCTACGCCGCGGCCCGGCGGCGACCCGACCTCCGGCCGCACTGCCCTGCCCTGCCCTGCCCGCCCCACTCCCAGCGGCTGGACGGCTGGCAGCGAGCGGCTCTGCCGAGCCCGGGCCCCGGCGCTCGCCCCTCACCTGCCTCCCGCCGGCCGCGCCTCTCCTCGCCGCCCGGCGCCGCTACCGGCGGAAGGAGCCGCCGCGCCCCGCCCGAGCGGCCCCGCAGCGGCGCGGAGGCAGCGGCCGGCGGAGAGCGCCGCGCTCCCACTGGCTGCGCCGCCCTGCGGCCGGCGGAGAGCGCCGCCGCCATTGGGCGGGGAGGTGCGGCGGCGGGCGCGTCACGGCGCGCGGGGCAGGGGGCGGTGGCGCGCGGGGGAGCGGCCGGGGGCTGGAAGCCCCGGGGAAAGGGGCCCGTGCGGGCAGAGCCCGTCCCTCCCGTCAGCCCGCCGCGCGGAGGGGGCACCGACTGCGGTCGGAGCCAGGAAGAGCAGCGTTCGGCTGAAGTGACGTTCGCTCTTGGTGCATCGGTAAAGGTCTTGCCTGAGGTGTGGTGAAGGGGACGGCCTTTACTGTCACAACTTGTGGCAGCGTGGTAGTAGAACAGTAGCAGTCCTTCCCAGAAGGACGCCAAAGGTGCTGGCTAACATTTACTGCGGGTCACCGCCGTGACTTGCCCTGCTACAAAACTTTAACCCCCCCTTTGAGAGTGCTTGCTTAAACATGTCGGGTTTTGCCATCGCATTCCAGTTCACTCTGAAGTGAGTCAGAAGATCTAACAGGATGGGGGAGAACTTCCGTGCCTGTCTATTCAAATAACCAAACACGAGAGAGATCTGCAAACAGAAAGCATCTCGGATCTTTGTGTATCTCAAAGGCGCAGTAAAAGAGGGCAGAAAAGCAGTCATCTTTCCTTTCAGGCCTTTTCCAAAGGGAACGGGTGGAACTGTTGGGAATCCAGCCTGAGGAGTTTCTAGGTGCTGGTTGAGGAGAATACATCTGCCTTGCTCTTGATCCATGGCCTGTAGGTTCAGATGGTTTTGATGTGCAGAAGGTTGTGGTTCGGCGGGTTGATGAACACATTAAATGCTCTAGAGTGATGCCTGTGTGAGGCAACACCATCCCGTCTGGGTCGTTTCCTTCTGGGCCCCAAGGACGCTTGCCTCATGCTGCTGTGGTTTGGCCCCTTGCGCAGATTGGTGCCTACCTCGACAGAATTTTTGCTCCCTAGTAGTGTTTCGATGCTTTGGTCATTGCAGTAAAACGTCTTTATAAAGACCCAAGTACTGTTTAGATCCTAGGAAATTAATTTTGCAAGATTTGTAGCAGTTGTGACTGATAGATTTGATATTCAATCCAGTTGCCATTTTAAGCAGGTGGAAACAAGGCTTCCCTCATTTTCCATGGGAACTGGATTGCAGAAGAATTTAAGGGGCATTTTCTGGGATTTTCTCACACTTTGGGTTTTGAACCACAGTCCTGTAATCCTACAGGATGGTAGCATGAATGATTTGATTATGCAAGGAGTTCGCATGAGAAGTAATTTATAACCAGTAGTTTTCTTGTGCTTATTTTAAGGAGGACCTTACATGTGACACCAAACGAACGCTCCCCAGAACACTGGCAGCACGTAACTTTCTTGTGGTCTGTGCCCAGCTAAAGAGTATGCTGGCTCTGCTACATCTGTAATTTGATGTAAAAGTTAGGAATGAATTGATGCTGTTTGAAAACTCTTGCTTGCCTTGGGTGTCCGATGCTGAGTCCCACTTTGTTCAGTTGCCATTGCTGCAATAGACACTTCCATTCTGTAAGAGAAAGGTTTTGCAAAACCAAACAGCTAAATGTAAACAGATTTTCGTTTTGCCATCAATTTGAACAGTGGATTTGCTGTGTGATCCTGGGGCACTGGGTTAATGTGAACCTCACTTCCAGTCTGTGGCCTGTGAAGGGTGCACCCCGAGTCCCCCGAGTGGGGCTCCGAGGCCTTGCAAAAGAGAGAGAAAACTTCCAGATATCCTTTCCTACTTCTGTCCTTCAGTCCTGTGGCTACCGCGTGACTCAGGAGGAAGGAGTCGTGAACCAGGTCTCACTGGGGTAAGGCTGCTAGCCCTTGTTGTCTGTGGAGATTTCCCTCAGTTTTGCCCATAATTGTGGCTGCCTAAATACAGCCTGCAGCATACCATGACAAAGCCACAGTTTGTATTGAAAATGCTGTTAGGGGAGGTCTGCCCGTGTGACTGGAACACATCCCTGACCTAGGCAAGGCTAGAGCACTCCAAAATTAATTTTTGCAAGATTTTAAATCTCTTGTTATTATGAAAGACTTCGCTCTGTCCAAAGCATAGTCAAGATATTTTAAATTGTTTCACTGTTTTGCGGCCGTTGTCCTAACACAGTCGGAGATGGTTCATAAGGGTAGCTTCCCTATTGTTGGTTCTTCCATGCTTTCCCAGATCTCACTTCTTTAAAAGGGGGATTTTTCCTCATCACTTGACATTCATTTTAGGGAAGTATCTTTCCTCTAATGAGGAAGCACTGTGTTGCATTTGTGTTTTTAGATTTTTCTTTCAAAAATCTCATGTAATATTTGTGCCGCTACAGTTACAGTAAGCAAAAGCTTTCCGGAGAGCAGGAGTGGTCTTTAAGTGCCACTGCAAACCATGAGCAGTGCCCCTTTCAGATCAGGCAGGCTCAGCAAACCGGAGGGAGGAAAAGGCCAGCACGAGGGCAGGGATCCTCTCACCATCATGTGATGCTGGCACTGGCTTGGATTTTGGGTCATGTGATCTGCAGCACTCTCTGTTTCATGAATTTGTTTGATTTTGAGGCAAATTGTTTAATCTCTTTCCTGTTTTGGTTTTTTTTTTCCCCTTCCTATGGTATGGAGCGAAACCTTCCCTATTGCACAGGGGTGCTGTTGTGAGGGTCCCTCAGTGTTTGCCAGGGTGATAGGGGCTCTGTTGGTACCTGTAGTGAAGGACAAACCTGTGCATATTTCAAAACCAAAAGATTTGGTGAATCAGACAGCTCAAGGGTTGAAGGTGTGAAGGGAAGAGGCCAGAGTTTTAATGGTGGTAAAAGCCATTTAAGATCCTTTCAACACATGGCCTGAGCTGTCCGACTGTCGAGAACTTGGATTTCAGAAGCAGCAGAGCCCGGTGAAAGCGCTGTTGAACTCGTTCCTTTAGTTTGCTGCACAGGAGAGAGCAGCATCCCCCTTGCCATCCTCTTCCTTCCTTTAGTGTTTCTTTAACCTTAGTGTTTCTTCGAACCATGTGAGTTTTCTTCTGCTTTTTCCTCCATCTCTTTTCAAAAACTTTCCCTCTTTTCACAGCGCTCCCGTTCTGTGCCACCACTCCAAGAGCACATTTTTTTTCCTTTAGCACTCAAGTGTGGCTCTTCCCAGCGGGGACGTAAGTGTGCAGGAGTCACTGCAGAACACAGGGCTAGTTCCTCCCCGTTTTTGCTTTTTCCTCCGACTGGGGGTTCTGTGTAAACGCACAGACGCACACACAGGAAAAAAAAAACAACTATATATGTATACACACACGCACGTGGACACCCACCGACGCTCCCTCCGCCTTCCCAAAGCTCGGCTGAAGCCACCTGGCTGCCGAGTGGCTCTTGGCGCTGTCACAGGTGCAGAACGGCTGCCCCTCCGCCGCAGCCCGCCTCCTGCAGGCGCTTTTGGGGCCCTCCCGGGCGGCGCGGCCCCTCGGGCTCCAGCCGGCTGGGACGCTGGCCGGGGCCCAGCCAGTGACGAGTCTCGCCCTCCGCCTCTCCAGGCAGCCGGTTTCCAGCAGGGCTTGCATTGCGGGAGAGGGGCACCTGGAGGAAAGCCATGCTAACAAGGGGCTCGGCGAGCACGTTAACAATCCGACACCGGCTTCGTTAAAAAATAATCTGCGGGCTCGGTGGCTCGAGGCAGCCTGCAGCAGCCTGTCCCGCGGGCGGCTGCTCGCTTCCCTCTCAGCTCGCGGGCCGCGGGCGGAGCACAGAGCGCGTTCGCAGCCCTGCCGCAGTCCCGGGTCCGGGGCAGAAGCGGGGGGCAAGGCGGCTGCCGGGTACGGCCGGCGGCCCCGTGGGGCGCGGTGCCGGGGCGGCGACGCGGCCCCTTTAAGGCCGAGGCTTCCCTGCGCCTCCGGGCGAGTCACCCCGCGCCGCTGGGGAGCGGCGTCACGTGGGGCGCAGTCTTGTGACCGGCCGCGAGCGCAGCAGCCGGGGCCGCCCGCGCGCCGGGGCTGCTCCGCCGCTCCCCGCGCCCGGCCCCCCATGCGCGGGGCGCCGCCGGCGGGGCGCTCGCGCCGCCGCTGAGGTCCGGCGCCCCCGGGCGGGGCGGAGGAGGGGCGGCGCCCGCCGAGCTGGGCGCTGAGGCGAGGGCGCCGCTTCCTCTTCGCCCTCTCCGCGCCGCTCGGCTCCCCCGGCTCCGCCGCGCCCCCCCCCCCCCCCCCCCCCCGCATACAGCCCCGCCGCCCAGGGCACGGGCTACGACTACGGGCAGAGCAACTACGGCGCCATCCCCGCCCCGCAGCCCGGCTTCCAGCCGCCCCCGCCCTACCCCTACCCGGGCGCCGCGGCTGCCGCAGGTGGGTCTGAGGCGGCGGGGGTGGGGGGGTGGGTGTCCCCGGCGGGGGGTGTGGGTGTGGGTGTCCCCGGCGTGTGGAGGAGCGCTTGTACCCCGCTCGCCCCGCGGCTGGGACGAGGGGCGGCCCGGGGCAGGCTGGCGGCGGGCGCTGGAGAGGGGCCGTGGCCTGCGCCGCAGAGGGGCTGCCCGGCAGGAGCGGGGGAAGCTCTCGGCCTCTCCCGCGTGGGGCGGCCCGGGGCGGCCGGGCCTCGCGGTCTTCACGCCCAGCGCCGGCGCAGGGAGGAGGGCGCGCAGGGGACCCAGGCGTTTGAAAGCGCCGCCTCCCTTCCCCCTCCTTCCCTCGGGTGCCTCTGAGGTGTAGCGTCGCGTTCGTGTTTTGCCCTCCCCAAAATGCCGGCTGGGCTTGCACGCGCCTCTGGGATCTGTGGGTTTCCCCCTCAGAACAATGGCAAAGAGGCACGGCTGCCCTAGCAGTGAAACAGACCCCAAACTTGGCTTTTCTTTGCATGCGCTTCACTGTACTCTGGTTAATGTTTGTTTTTTTCTGATACACTTCAGTAGTCTTGGAGAGACTTAAGCAGGTGAGTAGATACAGTGCTTATGTTAACTGAATTAATACTAACCTTCATCAAAGAAAGAAGTAGCTTCTTGGGAAAGACTCTGTAGAGTTAAGGGAATGCTTCAAAAATTACAAAAAATACACTGGATACAGCATACACAGACCCCAGTCATCAAGCATTGGGTTGAATCTTGGGGCCGTAGATTGATTCCCTGCTAATAACTTGGAGCTTATTTTCCTACAGTACAAATATTGCCGATGGTTTTCAGTTTAATTTTAAGCAGTGATGTTGGTGGACTTTACAGATGCGTAACTTGATTCAAGAAAATCCAATAGCTGTGCCCTGGGAGAGAAGCTCGAAAACCTGGGCAAAGTGTACCTTGGCTGTATGATTACACTGCATACATACGTCTAATCATCCCTTTAAACAACATTTTGCTTAATTTTTAATATTAATGCAGTAGTTAAGGGCTTGGCGTTTCTAACTACAGCTGTTAAAATGACACATTCGCTAGCTAACACAATGGGTTTTCTGAAAGTTTGGGTTTTTTTCTGTGCTATGCAACCTGCTTCCTTTCCTCTTACATCTTACCACTCCTCAGTTATAAACTTAATACACAGAAGTTAAGCTGGAAACCAAATTCATTCTGTTTCAGCTGTTTGTCTGCTGGAGTGGGACATAACTTGATGCAAGATGTCCAGAAGTGAAAGCTGTGATCATTGTTTGTTTAAACTGTTTTTCCCTGGCGCTCAAACAGTGTTGAAGTAAATCCTCAAAGTTAATTATTAGCTCGGTGTCCTTTTTAGATGGTTAAATTGTGCTAGATACTTGGGTTTATGAAGTGGCTTTGGTATTAGATGTGCTAGTATGTTCCAACTCTGATTTTGATAGAGCTTCTTAAAGTGCTCAGTCAAGGCTACGTTTCTATTTTTTTTTCCATGTTCTGTTTCCATACTTTTTCATTATTGTCATTGTTCTTTGTGCCTTACGTGCAGTGATTGAGGTTTTTTCTTGTTTTAGGGTATGCTGTTCCTCCACCGACATCACAGCCAAACTATTCGAGCACGTACACCATTATCCAACAGCCTGCTACCACCACTTCTGTAGTAGTAGTTGGTGGCTGTCCTGCCTGCAGGTAAAATAGCTTTCGAGTTGAGCAATAAACTCAGTCTTGGGTTTTAATCTTTAAATTACACATATCCGTATAGTTCCTTGGTTTTCAATAGTTTCTCTTTGTGTATTAGAATTGAATTAATTGAAAAAGCACTAAAATGTAGCAGTGGAGTGCTTTAATTTATGAGTATGAGCATGTCACAAGTCCTAATGGACTCATGACAGCCACTATAATTAATACCGTAGACTTTATATACAAACATGTATCTGTTCTTTATGATAGAGGAAGATAAGTGGTATTTTTCATGAAAAGGCAGTTCAGTCGCAGATATAAAGGGTTAGTTCTTTGGGGGAGGATGACAGGAAGTCCTTTCTGATGTGTTTATGTGCTGTGATAGTGAGTAGCATGATTTTTATTGTGAAACTTTCTGTAATCTTTGACCATAGTCACTTCTGGTTATCTGGCAGTCCTGTGGAAGGGCTTCCGCTGCTGTGGTGTGTGCCCCCATTCCCAGCATCCAGACTGTGCAAAGCCAGGCAGGGTGATTGTCAGCATTGGTTGAAAACATCAGTATCTTAAGGCTTTAAAAGACCTGTTACTTTAAAAGTCCTTTTACTGCAGGAAAACGGGAAGATTAATAGATTTGATTCAAAGTGTTCATCTGATGAAGTGGTGAAAACCAGAAAAAGTGGTCAGCTATTAGTTGGAGTTGCAACGAAAGAACAACTTTCCCCTTGGAGATCAACAGCCATAAAAAAAGGGAAGGAGGCACTCTGCTTCCACATTAGTGCTGTAAGTCAGCTGTAGTCCCGTTGCACTTCTCAGTTCTTCTCGTCCCAGGATATTAACTAATGGGTGAGGGCAGTCAGGTGGCTGCTGGTGCAGTTCAGACACTGGTGCGCCTGGCGAGCTCTGACTCAAATGCAGAATCATTCCCCTTCTGTTGAAATGTATGGGAGTTACCCTTGTGGCATCCTGCGAGGAAGCACTTAATATTCTGCAAGTCTGAGCCCTTGCTTACAGGTTTCAAAACGTGTAGGAAACGGACTGCTGGAATAGCTGAAACGCCAGGCTGTGATGGAGATTGTCATAGTGGCAGAGGCTGTCTCCCAGATGCGTTTTGGTTTTGGTAGAATTGGTGTTTGTCTGAGAGTCCGTACCTGCCTTCAAAGGTGGATTTAAATAAGTATCTTGTGGTGCTATGTAAATGCAGGTGCCTGCTGAAATGCCACTAGTTAAGGCTGAAGAACCTGTACCAGCTAGAGCTATTGATCAAGAAGTGTATGTTTTAGGGAAAGTAACTGCTGAGTTGTTCAGAGTATGTGGTAGATACTGCCACCTGAGTAATTACATTAAAATGCTTATGCTTGAGCTCAACCAGGAGACAGGAAAGATGTTATCCATTGCTTGGTAAAAGGCAGGCAGCGTGTTTACACAGACCTTCTGGCCCTAAACCAAATAAATCTGAAAATGTTTTGACTATGGAAATGGTCTTTGCGATAACTTAAGATTGGTAGACTCTTGCTGCTATTCTTAGGATTTTTTTTTCCTGCAAGTTACCCTGGGATGCTCTAGCAGACACCTTTGAAACAACCATTTGCAATAACTTTGCTCGTTTTCCCAAATTTGGGAAATCTTTTGTAAGGTGTCTTTAAGTGACCTCACTTGAATAGTTTCCTGAAGTGATCAGACTTGCTTTGCTGGAGGTACCCAGTGCTCTGTACACTGTGGACTCTGTCCTAAAGCAAAATACCCTCCACAAAAACCTTGTTTATTCTTGGATCCTTGGGTTTTGTTTTAGGCCGTGGAAAAAAATGTGAGGAGAACTATGACATGTTGATTACTATGAGGCATAATACTGCACTGCTTAAACGGTGGGACTCTTCTCAGCACTTCTGAAATACTCTTGATCAGGAATCCCAAGGACGAGTAACTGTATCTAGTAATGGTGTGTCATAGTCTTCCTTGCAGTATCACTATGGTTTTTTTCCTAATGGTCTTTAGAGGAAGAGTCAGAGTGTCAGAGTAGGAGGGGAAAAAATCTCAGATTGCTTGTCTTTTGCCTAGTTAAGGACTTGATAGTCTGGTACTTCAAGAGAAAAGACAGGGAGGCTGGGTGGGAAGCATAATATAAGAAATAATCACGGCAACCTGAAGGGTCAGGGTTTGTGTTCTGGAAGGTCATACTACCTGCTTCTCGTAGAGGAAGAGCTCATAATCCTCTTTGACTTCTCAAGACCTTAAACGTAGTTCTAGTTTACTTCTTGGCCTGGAAACCTATTTTATGAAGTGTGCAACATGCAGCTACACTCTGAATACAACATTGAACAGCAAAATTGTTGAAAGGGCATTGATAAACATAAAAAATCCCAATGGTACATAAAAACCTTCATTATTAAACTGCCAAGTCAGTCGTCCTGTTACTCTTCTGATTTGATGCTGTGCATGATCGTTAGAGAAGTCCATCTGCTTTAGATCATGAGGCAGGAGCCTTGCTTGTGACTGTGGAATAATGTAACTGATAGAGTAGGCTAAAGCCCATCGAGAGGATTGCTGTCGTCAGAAAAACAAACCAGTCTTTTGCACTATGGCATGTATGAATGTTGCTAATTGAAGTCAAGACCATTTTCAACTTAAAATATATGGTGTTGAGGAGAAACATTGGTCTGTTATTTGGGTAGGAGTCTATTTTATTGCAGTCGCAAATGATCTTGGGATTAATAAGCTAGCTACAGTCCAGTCGATCTTTAGGCTTCATTTATGGTATGAAGTCATAAAAAGTACAAAGTCTCCAAAAGCAGCCTTTACAAGTAGGTAGTGAGCCCCTGCTCACTGTGTAATTGCATTTTTTTTCTTGCATCTCTGAAGCATTGCTGCATCTGAGGATGACTCTCCTGTCTTGCAAGCTGTACCTCTTGCTTAGTTATTCATTAGTCACATTATGCTTATTCATCACTGGTCAGTGTTGCTTTCTAGTTACAGACTTCAATATTAATATATGTTCCATCCTTCCTTGCATTATTAAAATGTCTTGGGTGGTTGTAGTCTGTTGTCTTAGTATGAGTTCTTCTCCCAACCCTGATGTACAGAGAATTAAACTGAGTCGCAGAATACTGTCAGATTTATTGCTTGTAGTTGACATCTAAGGATCGGTCAAGTCCTGCTTTTAAACTATTTTATGTTCCCAAGTACAGATTGAGTCATTGCAGATCCAGCTGCGTAATTGTCTTTTTAGCTTGGAGAATGCGGTCTGGCTGCTTCCCTTGTGATCACTTTCATTTTCTTTTTCTCCATCTTGCGTCCTTGGGTAGAAAAAACTGCAGAAGAATGTTTGCTCTTCTATTACTTAACAGAAGAAAGATCCCTTTAAAAAATGGTGAAAACATGCTCTTGATGTTTGTAAAAGCTGGTTCTTTCAAAATCTGGGATGGAGCTTGTGATGGGTCCTGTTGGGTTTTTATTTTCCTGTTTAACAAGTATTCTGTTGTTTGGAAGAAAGGGTGAGGGAAAGGATGCAACGCTGCTGCATTGTGGTGGCTTTCTCCTCTGACGATTATAAAACGTCTGCTTGAGACGTATTGTAGTGGGTCACAAATTATAACGACACAAAAGCTTCTCCAGGACTGGAGAATGAGACAAGTTTGATTAAAACTATTTATTCTCAGATCTCTCACAGCCTTCTCCCTGTCACAGTGTTTGCTATTTTGTTTTGGGGTTTTTTTGACTTGACCAAGTAATAAGGTCTCGGGTTTTGGTTGAAATTTTGTGTTCTTAAGTGCATCTCTCCTGAGAGAATGGACTCTGGGAAAATTACACTTAGGTGATAGTCTTTCAAAACTTCAGTCTTCTGGTTTTTCTTCAATTCTTTCCGATCACAAACACTGAGTGTGGTTTGATAGAAGGCTGTTCAGGAAGTAGGTTTTCTATAGTTATTCACAACCACTATGTTTAAATATTATGTAAATATTCTTAGAATTTTATAATATGTGCTGGTTATATATGCAAGGAGTTAAAAAACCAAAACTAGCTATTTAGAGAGCATGTCTGATATTCTGAGGAAAACCTGTGGATTTTTGGTTTCTAGCAGCAGGCTGATGTGCTAGAGATCCTTTTGAATCTTGTGAGTGAAACCGACTTTGAAATACCTTTTCAAGAGCACTATAAAGGGGATAGGTGTAATAGTGCAGCATCTCCTGACACTGTTTTTTGTCACAAAGATGATCAGCCTGTGCTGGGAATCAGTGTATCCCCCACATCCTACAGTGTGCAGCTTTCTGTAAACGTATGCTGTTCAGGCAGACTGGGGCATTCAACCCTGCTGTGCTGTAATTTGGTGGCTGGAGCAGTTGGGGCGTGAAATTCAGCAATGACTTAGGCATGTGATTGCAAAGAAGAAAGCCTCGATACAGCAGACTTGAGCAGATGCCATGAGTCTGCCATTTGGAATTACTGACTAGGAGAGCTGTAACTTTTTTTTTCCCCCAGCCGGACAGCAGAGGCGTGCAGCTGCTTAGCTGGAAGTCTGTTACCTAAGCCCAGAAGAGAGGAGGTGGTACGGCTGTTAACAGGGTCCCAAGTGAGAACAGCATAGCTCTTGCTGTTTCTCAGGATTTTTGTTCTACTGCTCTGAATTGATTTGTGGACAGTAATCAAACCATGTTTTTCTAATAAATGAGAGTTTGTGGTTTGTAAGACGCAGCAGGAATGTATTCCCTAGTGGGACTGTCTAAAAATTATAATCTCAGTCCCTAACACCCAGTCTGTCACTGGCATGGGTTGATAGCTTTTTTTTTTTTTATTGGTGTCACCATTTGTCTTGGTGTGTGTATTCTGCTAATTAGGATTTTTTTGTAGCAAAGAGTTGTTCTGTGTGAGAGGAGGAAACTGGTCTTGTTTGTTGGTAACCAGAGGTGATACTGATCCAGCTGTGTGAGGAAAAAGCACACCAGATTTTAGTCTAGTTCATTGTGGATAGATGTCCACCATCTACAGAGAATTTTAGCTGGCATGCTTAGCCTTATTTGTGAGGCTATGCTGTTGGTGTGAAGCCACGAAGTTTGTCTCTTAATTAGTGTGTTCTCAGAACTGGAATTAAAAGAGTGGTGCCACTACATTAGAGAAGGCTGGTGATTTGTAGGCATTTCAGGAAAGACGACAGCTAGGCACAGGCTGTTCCCATTGCCAGAATTTCTCTGGCTCTGCAGCCAGCCCTCAGTATAGGAAGTGGGACCTAAAGCATAAGGAAGTTCAGATAAATGTGTAAATACTGTGATGTCGTTTCCTTGAAGGTGACTTTTAAGGATAATTGCATTTACATGTATGTGCAGCTTGGGTTGAGGAGGGCAAGCCAGTGGCTATGTATAGATTGGGGCTCCTTTCTGTGAATACCGATCAATTCAATATGCCTTCAAGCTGAGGCTAGAAGGAGCTGGCACCTCTTTTCATGGAAATTAAACATTCCACATTTACTCAGTAGTCGCATATATGATTGTCAATTCTTTTTCTTCTGCTTCTTGCAGGTGAAATTTAAACATGCTTAACCTAGCTGCTGTTGCATTAGCTAGGACAGACATAAAGAAAAGCTATCTGTTTGGTTTTGTGTTTCAAAATTAAAGATTTTGTGTGCAGCTTCCAAAGTCTGTGCTTGTCACTGGTCTGATGTTTCCCTTAAAATGTAAAGTTAGAGAACTCGACCAACCTCTGCGGCAGGAGAGATGGGATACTGATTTGAAAATTCCACTTGCTTGATCGGTGAGGGAGTATCTGTGTAGAAGACAGCTGTAGTCTTGAGTGCAGCTTCTTTTTAGGTCTTGCAGAGCTTGTTGTACAACCAGACTGCCTCTGATTACCTGGGATGACCCTTTGACTTTATTTGTAAGGGATGAAAAATGCTGATAAGCACACATTTAAATACTGTGATGTAGTGTTAAGTCTAAAAACGCACGTCTTGAATTGTACTGATGCCGTGGCTGCAGATCTTGCTATTGACCCTCTGATCCTGAGCATTTGACTTCAGATAGTAATGTTTTAAGGTTTATTTTCAAGACGGGGGTTGTCTGAAAAGTAATTTGGTTTAAAATACTTGTCAGTGGGAATAATTGACCTTACTTTATGGAGTTGGCAGCTGCAGTTATAGCATAAATCCAAGACACTGCTTGTAGTATAAATAAACCTTTCCACTTATTTTTAGATTGGGAGTGGTGCAGTTATAATCAGCTTTTATGTGGTTTATGCTGTAGAACAAAATTTATGTTTGGTTACATTAGAGACTCCATATTCAAACTGCAGATTCACTAATTTCTCAGCAGCTCAGGTAAGGCACACAAGTGAAAACTAAAATATTCATTCTCTGTTATAAAAAGGTATTTTTTTTCGCTCCTAAATTTAGTAACTGGCTAAGCAGTGATTGGATAAGCGTTCATCTATAATTAGGTAGTGACACAATTCAACAGAAGCCAAAAAGTGTTTGTGTAGCTAATGCTGTAGTAGTAATCACACTGCTATAGATGTGGTAGGAACTGGCTTGAGACACTGGGTGTGTTGTGGTGGAGGTCCTGCAGATGAGTTCTGGTAAGCTTTCCAAACAAACCTTGCTTGTAGCTGACTGGGTCTGCTGCTTGGCTGTCCTGCCCCCGGTCTTCCTCTGCCGCTGACCCAGCAGTGCGTCCTGTGGCTTGCTTTGTCCCTCGCTGGTTCTTTTCCCCGGGTCTGGTGTTGAATATGGATGGCGATTCCACCCCCTTTTTCTTTTAATTGGTGTTTTGCGTTACCACAAAACACTTCCTGAATAACTCTGTTTAGGGGGAAGGGAATTGAAAATAAATTCTATTTAAAGTGTCAGGGACATCTGCTGACCAATAGACTTGGGTCTTGCAAGCTGATTAAGAGGGTTGATTGTAAAGGGTTAGACAGAAGTCATCTATGCTTGTGTTTGCAGCTACTTGGGGCTGACCAGAAGCACCCCGATTGATCCCTCTCTAATGTTTAATTAGTGTGCTTATTCTCAAAGGTCAGATCAAAATTAGGCTGCTTAGACTCTTAACTAAACACACTGGCCTACTTGTCACAAAGGTAGACTTCAGGGCAGGAACAGAATATGGAATTACTAAGAGACAAGGAGAAGATTTGAAAACGCTTAACAAAGAATGAGTTGAATGCCTGCAGGAAGGAAATGCTCAATGTGTGAATGAAAAAGATGGCATTAATGTAATAGCAAAACAAGGCAGGAAATACAGTAGCCTTAACGTGCTGCGTACCGCACTTAGTATGTGTTTTCCAAAATCATGTTATTTTTGGTGTCATTGAAATGCCTGGGAAAGGGACTTTGCCTTTCTTGGATGGATCTGTAGCACTGAAAACTGTTTAAATGGTTAATTACTCAGAGGCATCTAGATTGTGTCTGAGCCTCTTGGAACATACAGTATGTTACTGGGTTAACCTGTGGAGGGGGGGGAAAAAAAAAGAGGCCTCACCATCTGAGCTTCTACTGCTGATTTTTATTTGGTGTGAGGGCACTCAGCAATTCATGCACTTCCACAAGTACAAATTGCCATTTTCAACTTCTGCATCCCGGCTTGCTGTTTTTTGTTGAATGCAAGTGTCCTTTCTATCACTGTACCTGTAACCAGGCTGGCTGTCTAAACAGTTTTGAATCGCTTTGCATTTCAGTCCTATTAGCAGATTCTTCCCAGGAGATAGCACTTCTAGTAGCACATCTTTTCCCCGGTGAATGAAGTCAATGGTATGAGAGCCTTGTTTACTGACTCCATTCTTTAATTGAAGTCTAATTTCGAGGGTAACTTGCAATGTAATTTTACAGTTCTAGTGTCCAGATATGTCCTAGGCAAAGAGGTTGTACAGCGAAGAAATTGTACTGAAGCTTTCCTATTAGCCTTAAGCCATGCCACATAGCCTCCCCCCCCCCCCCCCATCATATATTCAGGTAGGACAGCTGGTTGGAAATCTCTGGAAGCAGGTGTTAATAGGAGGCTCTTCAACTCTGCTTTCAAAGTCAGTCTAATAAAAGCATCTCTGCTTGAATTAATATGCTCTGAACTTGACCTAGCAAGCAGACTTTGACGTGTCCTGGTACAGGCTAATGGTATAACAACTGGTTTGGGATTAGGACTTGAAACTTGGGTAGCAAGGGTAAGTTGATGGGATTTTCTGTACTACTTTTCTTTCCTTTTGACTCTCTTGCTAATCCACTTTTTTTTTTTTTTTAAATGAGGACCATAATGAGACATAGTAGTCTGGATGAAGCATTAATAATTTATAGTATATGGGAAAAGTTTACTTTGTGATGTGCCCCTGTATGATATTTGCCTTTTTTCTAGTAGTGACAGTGACTGCTGTTCGGTTCATCATTTTCAATAACTCCTTCTGTATTTCTTTCCCCAGTGGTACCAACCCCACTGACTGTTTCCCCCCATCGGTATTTCACTTTGCTGGGAATTCTCTGTGGTGAGAGGGGAAGGGAAGCGGGCATGGCTCCCATGGGCTGATGGAGATCCTGGGCTAAAGTTCTCTGTAGCAGAACACTAGATGCAGACTGAAGAGAAATATTAGCCAAGCTGAGCAAATCTAGTGCCTGTAATTTCTCTGGGTGCTGTTTGAGGTGATGCAGGGGAAGTGCTGTGAGTCAGCGACTAATGTGCCAAGACAAGGGTGAGTTTCTGCTTTGCAGCAGAAATGGCCTGGCTCCTTCGTGTCTGCTGGCATATAGTGTAATTTGTCAGCGCTTTCACTGTAGAGGTAGAAATGCGTTGCATGCCAGGTGAGGGGGTACATGAGGCCTTTTGCTCTCACCCTCATAAACCCACTGGATGTACTCATCATCAAGCCGGCAGAAGTGTAAAGGCTGGTTGATGGCACACGAAACTCCATTCAGCATTCCCACAAGAAATGCTTGCAGTATCAGCTGGACAGATTTAGGCGTTGCCAAACCTGACCTACAGAAGAGAGCTCCAGTAAACTGCATCACAAAGACGCTCAGTAGTGCTATTTGCAAGAAACCTGCTCTTGCTGCTGCCAAGTGTGTCTGTTGTTGATGGTCAGTATTAAAACTTGTAGTAGAAATACCAGAAATAAAAGTGGGATTCTGTATACTAAGTCTGTATATTCTGTAAGTCAGCAACTCATTGTGGCAAGAATCGGTAATTTGAGTCAAACACAAAACCCCAGTAGGTGAGCTGGACCAACTGGCTGGTACCGCAGTCTGTTTAGGTCTCATTGGTGGAGACTGTCATGTGCTTTTGGAGAAGATGAAAAGAAATCTATTTATAAAGAAAAAAGTTCCATTGCCTGACTTACAAGGAACAGAGGGGTGATGTTATGCTGGGCTTGTAGGAGTAGCCACAGTGAACAGCACAGGCTACAAAAGTCTGAGCTTTGGGACACTTCTGTGCTGAGCCTAGAATCCATATGGTGATTTGAGCATTAGTCTTCATCTTCTAACTTGTTGACTTAAAGGAGTGTTATTTCAGGATATGAAACTATAAAACTGCTGGGATCAACTGCACCCTGACAGTACCTGTATACCAAATACAAGTCGGCTTCTATCACAAGAACTCTGTAAACAGAAATGAAGTAAGTTCATTGAAAGGAGGTGACTGATGTTAAAAGCTTAAGCTGAACATGAAGTTGCATAAGCAGAAGAATATCAAGAACGCTTTGAAAAGCCTTTGACTTCTTATGATGGTTGAGGGGAAGGAGAATGGAGGCTGTAGCGAGGTGGGGGTCGGCCTCTTCTCCCTGGTAACAGATGCTAGGACGAGGGGGAATGGCTTGAAGCTGCGCCAGGGCAGGTTTAGGCTAGACATTAGGAAAAACTTCTTCACCAAGAGGGTTGTCAGGCTCTGGAATGGGCTGCCCAGGGAGGTGGTGGAGTCCTCATCCCTGGAGGTATTTAAAAGAAAGATAGATGAGGTGCTTAGGGACATGGTTTAGTGGTGGGATGGCAGTGCTAGGTTAACGGCTGGACTCGATGATCTTAAAGGTCTTTTCCAACCGAGGTGATTCTATGATTCTAAGTTTAATCAAGTGGTAATGTTTTAGCCAGTTGCAGTAAGGAAATGGTCTCGGAGTCTGCATCTTCCTTCCTTTGCTCTATTTATGTGTGCAATAGGTTGTCTGTGACTACTCTGTAGGGAAACAACAACTTGTTGGCCTGTGGCACCTTGCTTGTAGCATGTATTTCAAGGTCACTTGGCTCTGTTTCTGTTGACTTTCACTGTACCAGGGGACTGAAGAAGACACATCATGTTCAAGTACGGAGCTAAACTCTATATTTTGACTATTTAGTATAGCTGCTTACATTTCTTAAATCAGAATACTCAGGCTTTACTGTCTGTCTTTGTTTTGGGGGATGTTAGGTACAGCGCTTCAGAAAGTCGGGGACTGAAATTAGAAGTCCGTTCAGGTAAATTTCTGCTGTCACAGGACTGTGCCGGAACAGAATTTCTCAAGGTGGTCATTCAGCTGGGACTCAGCTGGAGCCAGATGACATCAAGAGTAGGTTTTCCTACAGTTCTGAAGGGACATCAGCTTTTGGAAGTAGAAACTGGGAACACCTACTGAGGGTTATTTTAAGTGATGCATGTTTGGCATTTGGACTTTTCTAGCTACCAGAAATAAACTTGTTAAACAGCTTATGACAGTAGTGCTGCACCTCTGAGCTGTTATGGTGACTTGGGAAGTCTGAATGTGAGTAGTTAGCATAGACCTCTACACACTTACTTAATTGGCACCTTCCACAGAGAAGTGCTGACATCTGAAGTACTCTTTCACTGTAAAGCTAGAGTTAGAATTTTTTTTTAAGCCCTTATCCTGCTAAATTGGTCAGAGCCCTAAATGCCCAGTGCACCTAGACCTTTGCATGTTAGTTATATTGGCTTGTGCTCTCTGAAGAAAGATCTGCCAGCACATCTGAGAGAATATGCTGGCAACTGCAGGAATGAGACATGGCCAAGTTGTGTATTAATTTGAAGTAACAGACTGAAACAAACCTATTTGCATCTTGGTGTCTGCAATGGTTTTAACTTGCTTAGTGAAAGCATGAGCTGGATGTTTCACCATAAGCCCTTAACCAGTGTTACACAACTCTCTGCCCATTCAAACCAGGAAGAAGCTGAGAAAAAGCACCAAATCATCAGATCAAAACCTTCAGAAAACAAGGATTATTTTTTCTGAGAGCTCTAGTGCACATGCACTGTGGGAGACCTGAGGTTGAATGAACAGAGAGGGTTCACCCCAGGATAACTGTGGAAACTAGGTGGGCAAAGCA
This sequence comes from Gorsachius magnificus, assembly GCA_034008185.1. NCBI lineage: Eukaryota > Metazoa > Chordata > Aves > Pelecaniformes > Ardeidae > Gorsachius > Gorsachius magnificus. The sequence goes on along the minus strand of CM067087.1, from coordinate 8,847,570 downwards.
TATGACACAAGCGTGACTGCTGCCTGTTGTAAAAGACCTAAAAAGCTGAGAAAGGGAGTTGTTTGGTGTGCAATACCCACTATAACAACACTGCTACACAGTTAAATCTTTAGCACTGTATCATTCCAGAAGAGTTAGTAAATTATTTTAAAAGCAGGCTTCTTTTCACTTTTATGAGGGTACACTTCAGTGATGTTAAAGTTTAGTTATAGAAAATTGTATCTTCACCTACACCGAAAAACTTGAGCCTGAGAAGGGCTAGCAAGGAATAAAGTGTGATACTTGCTTACAATCTCTGTCCTGAATGTGTGATCTCTTATTCCTGTGTAGTTACCTGGCAAGGTTAGCTGAGCTAGGATGCACGAATACAGGAGAACCATGGCTTTCAGATTCTTTAGGGAGCAGAGATGGCTGCAGAGGCACAGGCTTCCATGTTCAAGCTTGTAATACAGCAGGAACAAGTCACATCCACTCAGGTGCTACATCTGTGTGTGTTCGTCAGTGTACTTGCCTTAACCGATACTTGGAGTCGATACAGCTGCTCAGAGCTGCGGTGGCTGTGTTTTGAGCCAAGTACCAGTCCTGGATTGCAGTGACAGAAAACGGTTGCTGTCTGGAACTAAACAGCTAGTTTGAATTCAACCTTTTAGACATCTTATCTACAGTCTGATCATCTGCAACTTTCCTGTTTTTTCTTGTAAGTGGTATAATTCAAAACCTTCTGCTGCAAACTTTGAAAATAAAGGCCTTTTAAAGGAAGAAGAAAAAAAACCCCCAAACCCAAAACTCTCTGTACTTTATCTTGCTATATAAAATGGTGTGGCTTTAAGTGACTGACAGATCATAATGTGGTAACTTTGGGGCAAAGTTGGTGAGTGTCCTTGACTGAGTCTGTTTTCCATTTTTACAGGGTTGGCGTGTTGGAGGACACCTTCACCTGTCTTGGTGTTTTGTGTGCCATTGTATTCTTTCCAATTGGGATTCTGTTCTGTCTTGCACTGAGGCAGAGAAGATGCCCTAATTGTGGGGCAGCTTTTGGCTAAGGGGATGAACGTGGATGTGCTTATGGAAGCTACAACTGTTAGCATACTCTTTCTAATGTAAATGTCATGTACAATCATTTTATTTGCTTCAGACCTGTTTTGTAAAGTGTGAAGAAGTTTAGTCTCTTGCATGTAATTTAAACTTAATCTTTTATGAGCATGTGCATTGCAAAACATGAAAACCCAACTTGTTTTCCATGTTTAGTGGCACCTGTTGAAAACTAAATAAAACTGCTTTTCCTTTTGCAATCCTCAACTTGTGGCTGGATTATTAAGTATGTGATGAATGTGTCTGATTACATGTAGTCTTAAGGTGGAGTTAGTAATCCTAGCTGCAAAGAAGGTGTTTCAAAAGGGGATAATGGATATTTATGCAAGGTTCCACAGCAAATGAAGTGTCCTCAGCCTTGAACTTGAAAGGCAATGTCAGAGGAGGAGGGGGAAGGAGTGGACTCTACCTCTGCAGCCATCACATGCTCATATGCTATTTTTTGATATTAAGTAACTGAAAGGCATTTCACATGACTTGAATTTACTGTTTATAGTAGTAGAAGCAGGCACAACAAAACAAATATCCATGGAATGCACATACATGAAGTAGAATGATTTAGCGTAAGGATTAATCACTGGCAGTAGTCAGGATACAGATGTCGTATGGCAGGTGGGAAATACCACCTGACCTGTGCAGTGATATGGCACCCAGTGCTGGCGCAGAGTGAAGAGTCAGTTTGTCATCACTTCTAGGCTAGTTTCTGAGATGATTATTACTATAGGAAGAGTCTTTCAGACAAGCTAGCTCCATTGGATTTAGGAAATCTGAGCCTGAGGTAACAAACTGTACAACTCTGCTTGTGACTGAAGTTAAGCGAAATATAGCTTTTAACTCTGACACTGTACTATGCCAGCATTTATGACATTGCTAATTTTGCCAAAATTTTTCAAACTTAAATCTGTTTTTCTTTTGTGGAAGGCTACAGTAATGGAATAACTTCAAAGGCAGCTTTTTATATTGGCATTTGAGAAAAAAAATCATGGCACTGTTTTATTATGACTTTTTATAAGACTGAAGTTTGACAATGTGTTTTAAAGAAAAATTTATCATTGAAGAATGTGTTGACAGTACATTAGACTTAAAATGGGTTTATGTTACACTTGAAAATTTGTATCTGAACATTAAGCAAAGCATTACAAGTTGTCTTTAAAAAATTTTTTATAACCTAGGGTGTCTTAAAATAATGTATAATCCCTTTATATAGGCAATTCTCTATTCTGGAATAAGGCAGTTATTACATTGTTCTGTTTGGGGAAAAAAAAAATAATCTCTTTCTTATTTAGTAAATGGCATATGCAGGCTTATATTCTAGAACTTACCATTGCAGTTTCCAGAAAATGAATGCCAAAGATTCAGATTTGTGAGCTATTAGTTACGCTGGTTTACTAGAGTTTCTGAACTATCTCCAGTATTTTCACAATCCCTACTACAAAAAAAGGCATACTGTAAAATCAAGCCAAAGTGCTCAAACATTAGCCCAAAGCAGTTACCTCATTAGAAAGTACAGGTTTTAAAAAAAAAAAAATCAGAAATCCATTCCAGTATGCGTCTATTATACAGTAATTACATTTAAATAAATTTTTAGAACAAGTTTAGATAGTAATTGTCATGACTGAAAATGGTGTTTTTAAGGAGGAAGTACATGTGTGTGGACTGTATATTCATCGAATAATTGGTGCTGATCTGTCATTTGTTACTGTTGGTCTGAGTTTCACAGTTGCAAAAGGATTTTCTCCACTGAAAAGAAATACACAAAGTTACTAGAAGGCTTGCTGCAATACAAAACCAAATTTAAGCCATGCAGTTTCTTCACCCAAGTTGTTTGAAGACTAAGTTACGGTTTTAGACTAAAGGATTTTGCGCAACTCTGTTTCTTGATTTTTTAAAACAAGCTTACATATGAAGACTTACCTGTAGTGATCGAAAATTTGGGAAGTTGATGCCCAGTTAGATGTGGATATTTTTGTAAACAGATTTTTGTTTTTAACCCTCAAAGACATAGTTTAAGTCTGCTCCCTGTCAAACTGCTGAAGAAACACATATTTTTCGAGAAGGGCCCATGCATTGTATTTTACTTGATGCCACTCTCGAGAAAAGTGCAACCAATTTTAGCCATAACATTTTACCAATGCCTAGGAAAGGTCACAGAGAAGTTTGGGAAAAACATCCTTATTTCCCCTCACAATCAATAAAATAATATAAGCTGATATAAAAATCAACACCATTAAATGAGTGTAAAAGCTTTAAAAAATATACCTTAGAAAAGGTGGTTTTATAATGCCATTCATATCAGGTTTCTGAAAAAGAAAAAAAGATATTTACGTAGTTTTACAAAACCATGCTACAGGCGATCTCACTGTCCTGCTAAAAAAAAGAAACCCCGTCATTCAAGCAGGCTAAAATATTTCGCCATTTAGAATAACTATTGTGTAGTTTAATTGAACTGTGGAGGGGAGAATTACCTCAGAACATAAAAATCACAAAGTTAAAAAAATGGTGTTGGCATCTGGTGTGGATTTTTTTTTTCCCCTGTGTGGTGACACACTTCTAACATGCCCCGTTTAAGATCAGTGATCACCTGAGATCCAGCTGGGCATTTTATAGGCTAAAATAGCAAATGAAATGTCACTACAATGGCCATCAACCAGAAGAGAAAGGACAGAACAACTTGCAGCACAAATACACCATACTGTTTCTATAGCATAATTTATAACCTGCTAGTTGTCACAGCAAAATGCCAAAACTAGGCTTGAAGCAGAGCTTACAGAATGAACACAGTCAGTGTATCTTCATATAACTGTGAAGTCGTAAGTTAAAAAAGGCAGCAGCCAACATAATAACATATTTAAATATTAAAAGCCTGAAGTGAGGGCACATTTCTGATCGGCATTATCTAGAGGTTTTTTTATATCACCTACTGTGTTTAGCTACTGTTGATTTACAACATACAAGCTCAGGTATCTCCTGTGACTTGCAAGTAGTGGTGGTGAGTAAAAAAGCAAGAGAACAGCTGATGGCATGTACATAATATAACTTGCTTTGTTTGTATGGGAGTGATACAAAAGGAGGAATAGTTTTGCATAGCTATTGCTAATACTTCATTTTAATGAAACTGTCATGCTTAAGCGTACAGTTGGAAAAGCCTTGGTTTTATACAGTATGCACTCTACTTCTGTGATGTACTTTGTTCTTGTGAAGTTAAAGTAACCCAAAAGAAGGCCATGTCACTCCATCACAGTGCTACTGCAGATGCAGTGTTTCAGGAAAAGAGAAAGAAAAAAAAAAAAAAAAAAGAGAGAACTGCTGCAACAAGCCAGTTGTGCTACGCTGTCAAACAGTTAATTTCTACTTTTTTTCCCCTCTAAATTTTAGTAATAATCATACTTAAAAATGACATATTTCAAACTGCAAACTAATTGCATTGCTTCTAATAGGCGTTAGCTAATGTTCAATGTGAAAATTTGAATATACATTCTTGCAGGTAGAAGCAGGAATATGCAGTCACCTTTTGTGTAGCAGCTTGACTTGTACCAATCATTCAGTCTGCGTGGCCATTCTGTTCTCAATACCTAAAATTTCACTGCTGAACAAAGGCCTGTAAGCCTTTCCCTTTCCAGGACCTAATTCAGCAGGGTTCTTAAGCACATGCTTGACTTGTGATTCCAGTGAAATTGGTCATGTACATCAGTCATAAATAGAATTAGACCTTAGAGTTAGGCCTAATTAGCCCTTAAAATTAATTTGAATGAATGAATGCCTGAATTACATGCTACTTCGAACTGAACACTAACCCTTATCAAAGCTCCATCGAATACTAAGTCTTTTCTGGTTGCTGCTGCTCTGCATAACCTAGCATGAACAATGTAACTGGCAAGAACCATTCTTCATCTTTCCTCCTTGAAATCCTGAGCTATTTTTCCTGTGTATTCTGAAACAAAAGTAAAAAATGCCTCCATGAATAATTTCCTGCTTCTGCATAAAAGACACTGTAGCTTACTGGTTTACATGTATGTAAATTCTGTACGAGTCTACAAACCAGCCTGGTATAACATTAAGCTTATTTCCAAAGCCCTGTGGTGGTGTGGGGGTTGGTGCCTTGCACGGAAGCAGGAAAGATGAGGAAGCTCCGCAACTTCCCAAAAGAATGAAAGTAAATAGTGGCTTCAGAGCAAAACACTTGGGTTCAAGTGCAGCAACTCTCCTCCACAGTTCTCTTCCTTATTTTGTACGGTAACAGGCAAGAAGAATCATGGGGTCACAGAAAAAAGGTGGCTGCTATGAGTTATGGGGTACCTCAACAAGAGTAGTTACTATTTTATACTCCAGAATTCCTAATTTATTGTTTTTTTTAATCTTGTGGAAATTCAGAATCTCAAAAAAAGATACATCTGTTTTCCACTCCTAAGAGTCCATAAGCCCATTCTGGCCTCCAAAGAGAATATACTGTTCTACTTAGAATTCTATCCTAGTCTGCCAGCTAATTGATCTGCCCTTCCTCTTGGTTTGCCAGTTCAACAAGAACGTTAGTCCACAAGCCTTAAGTTTATTCTTACCCCCCCTGAAGTAATGCCCCAGAGCAAACAAAACAACCCTTAAGGTGACTGCTCCTGGGAACCGACTGAGGACAGTTAGCCATTCTAAAGGCAGCAGTGCAGTACAGTGATACCAAGGCAATTTAACCAATTCAGTAATTCTAAAGCTCTCTCCTAAGTCACCTTTCACTTGTCACAGGGCAAAGAACTGTACTCATAGAAAAACATTGTCCTAGAAACACATCATCACTGCACAAATTATGTACTTCCTCTACAACAAAGTTCATTATTGATAAATAAACCCACTTGCTTGAATGTGGATTCAAATATGCTATATTCAAATATCTAGATGCTAATATTAGACTGTTTTGACAAAAATCAGCTAATCCTGTAATAGGAGTATTTAGATGGAAAAAAAATATCCCAAAACATTACTAGTCTAGACCAAGTGGGGTGAGATCTCTTAACTGAGAGGAGGGCTTCACTTCAGGACTTCCCTGTCAAGCAACTTCCATCCTTTTTTTAATGAAAGACTCTTAGCTCTGCTTCTAGTTCTTCATGTGTTTTAAGGACCACAGATTTTTCTGTAATGGGAAGCACTAGCCTATTGTCCCCTCCCTGCCAGAGGAAAGCTACTTTTTGTTTCGACTTCTGCATCTGCAAGAGCTATTTTGGCAGTGGTTAGTAGAAGTGGGTCTCCATGTTGTATCTATAGCTGCTCTTCTGAAATAGCTGTAGAGCGGCTTTACAAAGCCAAGTACAACTGGAGGGAACATTTCTGAAAGGCCTGCATAGCTGAACTTCCAGCAATTTTTCACATTTGTACAGTTGAGGTGACCTGTTCATCTTGTAAGACCTACGTAAAAGTCTATGATGTGATTATGAAAGTGATTTCTTTGAAGACACTATTTACTCAAGAAAGAAAATGAATATAATTTCATTTCCTTTCCTCCCATGTGTAAAAATTCTGTCTCCATGCTTCTGAAATGGAGATAATAGTTTAAAGTTCAGATGTTACTGATGATGTAATGCGTGTCATGCTTGTCTTTCCAATGGTAGTTTTTTCTAGAGTGATGTACTGGAAGTTAGTTATGATTTTGTTATTATTAAGCAAATGTTTCTGTTTTTACTTAAACACAGTTCTTTCTCTTTACTTGTCAGTATAACAAAGAACTGTTAAACCCCTCCAATGTCTAATACTTCTAAGTAAAAAATGATGTAGATACACGTGACATCCTAATGGTAGACTTAAATGAAACAGGAGAGGAGGTTTCTTTGAAGACAACCGTTGTTTCCTGATGCCCTTCCGTTTTACGGGAGTACTGTTACAAATATTCTGTCATCCTTTGAACTTAAATGGACTCTTTCACCATGAATCAAAATGTGATGCAACAAACTTCCAGTTTCTGCTTTTTAAGTTTCTTTAGTTAATTTTACTTCCATAAAGTACAAATTTACAAAGGCCACTTAAATTTCTACTGCATGATTCAACAGATCACTTAGAAGGACAATCCAAAACTTGAGATGCTATATTGATATACAGAATACTTTAGTTGTACCAATAAATAAGAAATTGTGAATTTCTTAGCTACTGGCAGCCAACTGTAGGATTCCTGACTTCCAAGAAGCTTGCTATGGTACCTATTAATGGAACTCTGCATCTTACTCTGGTACAGTCTCTCAGTTTTAGCAGTGACAACTATGTTTAATATCTATAAAACCACAAAGTTTTTGCCATCAAAACGTGATCTTTGCTTCAAGGGGCTTTTTGAAGAAAGTCTCAAAAATATTTATTACCATTAGATACACATCAGCAAAATATTTAAACAAGCAGCAAAAAAAGACTAGTAATTGCTTAACTTGATTAGTCTTCATTTTAAATCGTTTGCTGACTTAATAGCAGAAATACTAGCTTTATATAGCATTATCTCTTCATAAAAATGTATTTCCACCTAATGGTGGTTTTGCTCAATATAGATGTTAGTTAGTATTCACATCCCTCAGCATCATGCACAAAAAGAACACTAACTTTCATGGGGTTGCATAAAGCATTCCTGAATACAGAGTTTATGCTGTTTTAAATCCCCTGTCCCACTATAGCTTTAAAACCACTTAAGATGATGGATTTATTCCACTCTCTGTGATAATTTCTTTTTACATTTCACATCTTTCATTCCCGAGAAGTTTGCTATGCAGAGTAAGTCTCCTAGTACTCTCACTTACATCCCTGAACAATTCTTCTCCCTTCCCATTACTGCAGATGGATTGAGATGCTGAAACCCCGTGATATGCCTGAAGACAGCAGCATCGATGGCCCACTGCAGTCAAGTACAAGTAGCTAAGGTAGAATATTCCAGGGCCTCATTTAAGAGCTCAGCTAAGTAGATCAACAGTAGTAAACAGGGCAGAACATTTTGATTTATGGTATTGATTACTTACCGGACCTGCGTTTTCTGGTCTGTCGGTTGGTGTTTTAACAGCAGTACCTTTGGAAGACTCCATTCTTTTGTCTGTTTGCAGAGACCCCAGATAGTCTGGCGGTGGGAGGACAACATCACCTTTTTCCACAAGATTTACAGAACTCATACTTCGGATTGGTGCAGGGCTGCATGACAGAACCCAGAAAATAACATTTTCAGTTCCTATAATACATCTCTCTCACTTATCTTTAGCCCCAGGAAGCACAAAAGCACATGAGCTGCAGTTTAGTGAAGACATACAAATCCCACTGAAGTCAGCAGGACTCTAAATTGAAGTCAGGGTGAAGCTAGTTCTTGGGTCTTTGTGTAACCATGTAATCAAGGCATCATACTACAGACTGTTAGAAAGTATTTACTGTACATGTTACTGAACAAAGAACAGATGCAGAAAAATAACATTTTTAATAAAAGTTAGAGAAGATAACTTAGAGAAGAAAAGTTAGAAGCGGGTCCAGAGGAGGGCTGCTGGGTCCAGAGGAGGGCTACAAAAATGATCCGAGGGCTGGAGCACCACTCTTATGAGGACAGGCTGAGAGAGTTGGGCTTGTTCAGCCTGGAGAAGAGAAGGCTGCGGGGAGACCTGATTACGGCCTTTCAGTACCTAAATGGGGCCTATAGGAAAGATGGGGAAAATCTTTTTAGTAGGGCCAGCTGTGTCAGGACAAGGGGTAATGGTTTTAAACTAAAACAGGGTAGGTTTAGACTGGATATAAGGAAGAAATTCTTTACAATGAGGGTGGTAAAACACTGGAATGGGTTGCCCAGAGAGGTAGTGGAGGCCCCATCCCTGGAAGCATTCAAGGCCAGGTTGGACGGGGCTCTGAGCAACCTGATCTAGTTAGCAGTGTCCCTGCTCCCTGCAGGGGGGTTGGACTAGATGACCTCTAGGGGTCCCTTCCAACCCAAAACATTCTATGATTCTATGATTCTATGAAGATGGGGGCACTTCTGCAAGTCCCACCCAAAATGTTACCTTGGCACTGGGACAACTGCTTTTTCTTCCACTGGTTCTTCTAGTGGTCTAGTATATGACGATGGAAACCACCCTTTTCTGCAATGGGAAAGTTTTTCAATTTCATATTGTACAAAATTAGAAAGATACTTCAAAAGACAACAGCGGACAAAACAGTGGATGCAATAAACTGAGATTTAAACTTTTAAAGACCCAATTTCTGATTATACCAAATTAGTGTGCAAAATCTCCCTAAAGTAAGTGCAGTGATTTACCTTACGGAAAGACTCCAAGTCCCCAGTCAATGCCAGCCAGCAAAAAAGGTGGAAAACCATTTACTAGTATCTGCTAACAAAATCTGATAATCTGATGAGACACGTCTTTCTTTCATGTTCAGACTGGGTAACAGTAATACTGATTCTCTTACATTTTAGTTGTGTCGTGTTCCCCGTAAAGCCAGCCATCCTTTTCTTCAGCTACAAGAAGTGTGATGATATCCCCCTGTGCAAAGCTAAGCAACGTCTTGTTACTTCCAGCAGTATGTGGGAAGATGGTTTTTACTTTTCGTCTTTTCATTATATTTAGTCCTGTGGCAACAGAAGTTGAACGTGATAAACTGGCATCATCTGAATTCTCTGTCAAAAAAAGGGGGGGGAAGCAGATTAGCCACACACTAACAAAATTAAATACAATTAGTAGTCTTGACAGGAAAAAAATAGGTAAGGGAATACTCAAGTGCAAATCCAGTTCTGAGACTCTGGTTTCCACTGCTTTGGTTTCCACTTAGACACCTCTCAATTATCTGCCAATGCTTCTTACCACCATGAAGTTCATAATAGCATGTGCACTTATATACACCCCCCCACCACAATAAAGTTGAACCAACAGATATTACGAGTGATGTAAGTTTTAACTTGCTACTTTTTTCCTCTTTCGGCATGAAAATTGCTAAGCGTTCACAGCTGTAAAAGACCTTTGAAAATTTTCCATTCTAAAAAAACATAACTGTGTATAAAAGTCCAAGATTTCGTTTTCAAATGTGCCTAGCACTCAACTTCAACTGAATCGATGAGAGCTGCAGGTACTTGGTGCTTTGCAGACACCAGATGTTTACCAGAAGACAACATAAAGGACATCTCAAAATTGTATGTTATTTGACCAGTACAACATATTGTAAATGCATTCTTAAAGAAGAAATGCTGGAATTGCTATTATCACATTGAAGAGTTCTGCATTTCTTATGTTGTGATCTAGCCTTAGTTCTTTCCCTTCCTTCCCTATAGCAGAGAAAGAGAGAAAGTAAAAAAAAAAAAAAAAAAAAAAAAAAAAAAATCAATATATTAGAAACTTAGAAAACAAATCTTAATAGAAGACTGCTCATTTTGTCCCCTGTGCATTCTTCCCTAACTGCTACATGTCTTTAACAGAAACCAAAGCAAGACGGTAACAGTAGCTTATGTTTATTTGTGTGCACTGAAATAATCACTCAGATGTGTCCTGTTCAAAATTATAGAATGTATTCTTCTGATAAGACTGGAAGCCATAAGAGCAGTTAAGCTGGGTTAATCAGGGACACACAGAAAGTGATTAAAATAGTTTCTACCTATCTTGACCTGCATTTTACTGCAAACAATTCTTCTCTTCTTATAGCACATATTTCTCCTATTAGGTAACTTACATAAATACTTTGTAAAGACCATTTTCTACTCCTCTCTACATCCTGGAATTCACATCATTACAGTAGTCAGGAAGTCCTAAGATAATTTTGAACGCTGTAGTATGTCATTTACACTTACATGGTTTGCAACAAAGTGACACTCACCTGCTGAATTGTTCGGTTTTTCTGAAGATGCCTTTGGAACCGTTGCGGGATTGTTAAACATATCAACTAGTGGACTAGTGTATGCCCTACCTGTGGGAGCAGGGGGCACCTTTGATGCATTTTCATGCTGAGGATAAAAATCACTTCCAATCTAGAGTCACAAAAATAACAGTATCACAACACTGAGGAGACAGTGACAACCTATGTACAACATTACATTCTAGGAAGCAATGCTTAAATATTCCCAAATGATACATATTTAGACCCATCATACTCCTCATATTCCTATGAAAATTGCTGATGGAATAGTTTGTAAGAGGCTCTGTCCCTTGATAAATGTTTGTTAGTGGGAATGCTACGATAGCCATTTTTTCTCCACAAACAGCACAGTTACACTTAGTTAATCTCCAGATTTTTTTTAAGTTTACTAATATCATTTAGAAATTCAACAACTAATGGTGACACAAATAAGTAGAATTTAGAATTTAACCTGTACTCTAATCTGTTAATAAGAATCATGAAGGGAAGAAGGATGAAGGAAAGAAAACAGAAAATAACGTTTTGTTACATGTAATTACTATTGCTTACAGACAAGAAGGTATGAAATGGAATGGTTAGAACAAAAATAGTCCTGAGGCTGGGCTCTGCAGAAAAAGTCCGAGGCACCCAACTGAAAACTGAGCCTTGTTTGGATATGTGCTTCTGCCTACCATACTGTGTATTCTTCCCGTAGCAGAGCTTCAGCTTAACAATTTTGCTTTCATACCCAACCCCAGTATATTCCAACTGAGGTACATCATAGACTCGATCCCAAATGCTTGGGTACAAAAGAAGGTAGTAAAGCCACTACTCCCATTTAAGAGAGAGAACCTTTAACCATCAAAGAACTACATACCATGCTATTTCTCTCTATCATTGGCGAAGGCTGTGGAGTTCCTGATACTGGAGTGGAACCAGGTGTCCGTATTTCATCTATCATCATTCTGACTTTTTCAGGCACTTTGGTGGCATCACTACAGGTTTCCTGCCACCCAGGCAACTTGGATTTTAGGAAGTCCGCACACTGCATCCAAGTTTCAAAGGTACTTGTCAAAGATATGCATTTTCATAACATTGCACAGATCTAATTGTTAATTTTTATTATACAAAATGATAACACAGGCAAAATGGAAGTATTTTCAAAGATTTTTGTAATACCTCTTTGAAACAAATAATACGTTGTAGAAAGAGACTGTCCTTTTTCAGGGTCAGATACTGGAAATACCTGATCAGTCCATATATTTTTTTTCTTAAGACATGGTTTTTAAAAAGTCACAGTAACCCCTTATTGCTGCTATAACACATTTAAAAGAATATTTCATTGTAAACATTTTCTATGAACTGATCACAACACTTGTCTGGCACTACAGTGTTCCTAAGTGCTACCTTCGCTATTTCTGGCACTCTGATCTCCTATATGATTGGATCTCCGTAGTTTCATTTCTGTTTACACTCATGCCACTGACCTGAATGTGATAGAAGTGCATGTGCTGGGTAAAGCTGCAGTGCTTGTCAACCAGAAAACAGAATCTTCTTTTTTCTTCAAGGAGAGCTTCTCTGCAGCCTTCTGCAATAAATCTCTGAATATCACTCTGTCGAGAGCTCACAGTTTCCAAATACTAAGGAAAAAGGGGGGGGGGCGGGGGAAAAAAATCACATATAGAATTTTATTTGATACTACATCCAATTACTGAAGCAAACTCCAAAAGCCTTCGAAATAAGTTTTTGGAAAGGCAGGTGGGTAGGGTGGCTCTACTTCCAAGTCTTCCTCTTTTCAAGTCTTCCACCTAACTTCCCTACTCTCATCAGGTAACTGTATATTCCTGTTACAGGCAATCACTAATCTACTTAGGGGGTATGAGGGGGAAATGAAGCAAAACAAGAAACAGTCTTTTAGTCTCTCTCAGTCTTTTAGTCCCCTCTCTCAGGGGAGACCTGATCGCCCTCTACAACTGCCTGACAGGAGGCTGTAGTGAGGTGGGGGTCGGCCTCTTCTCCCTGGTAACAGACGATAGGATGAGGGGGAATGGCTTGAAGCTGCGCCAGGGCAGGTTTAGGCTAGACATTAGGAAAAACTTCTTCACCAAGAGGGTTGTCAGGCTCTGGAATGGGCTGCCCAGGGAGGCGGTGGAGTCCTCATCCCTGGAGGTATTTAAAAGAAGGATAGATGAGGTGCTTAGGGACATGGTTTAGTGGTGGGATGGCAGTGCTAGGTTAACGGCTGGACTCGATGATCTTAAAGGTCTTTTCCAACCAAAGCGATTCTATGATTCTAAATAAAATGTTGCAGTAAGTAAGAATATGACATCAAAGTAGCAACTGTGCTGAGCAATTTTAAGGCCACAGGTGTTCTAATTAGACTAATTACCTTCATCTGCTCCATAGCAGTTACATTTACTCTCACAAAGCTCACTTCATTTTAGAGAGGGGAAAATGAGTTACTAAAAAGACTAGACTATATTTGTCTCAGGTTATGAGGATTCATGGCTAAACTGTGATTAAATACTAATCCTTGAATTCTCAGTCCAATACCTTAAAAAAAAAAAAAAAACCCAAACCAAAACCAACCCTGTTATGAATGCAGGTAAAAGATAGGTTGGAAGAAATAGGAGCTAGTACTATTTATGTTACTGTACCATAAACAAAGCTTTCTTTGAAAAGAAAATTAAAACAGAAAAATATGGAGAAAACCATATAAGATAGCACAAAATAAAAGTATTGTGCAGATAAAAATATCAATGGCAAGTATTTCCTGAGAGATACATGACAACCACAATACGACTCACTATTTAAAATAGTTTCTCTTCATTGCCTTGCCATTTCTTATTCCACCTCAAGATGGCAATGCTGTTTTAAGATCAGTAGGAAAGGTAGTAATAAGTGATAATAGACGTTGACATTTGCCTACTTAGGGAAATCAGTTTGTAGCAAATTACTACTAAATTTGCATAGCATAGCTGGCTCCCTGTGTAAACTTCTGCATAAAGGTGTAGTTACAGAGGTACTTTAAAAAAAAATAAAAAAAAAAATCAAGTAGAGGTCAAGGGATAAACCCTAGAAACTGAAGCAGAGATCTCATAGTATGTACAGCAGAGCAGTCCAGACCTTAATTTCAACTGGAATACACACTTTAATATAAACCAACTTTGAGGAATCAAAAACGCATGTTCTTTGAAATTGGAGGATTTAACTGTTGCCAAACTTACAGAGGAGTTATGGGTATTAACTAATAACACTGCATATACAAAAATTGCGGTAAGCTTCCGAAGCCAAGTTTTAAAACAGACTCAGATGTGACCTGTAATAGCTCAACATTTTCTGTTGACCAGTTCTCATACAACAAAAGAAACAACTTGAGAGACAATGCACTGACCTCCATTTCTTTATGCTCGTATTTCATTACATTTCGTGCTCCTTGGCTTTTCCTTCTGATTTTTTTCAGCTCAGCCTGAGACTTCTCTAAGGAATCTAATTTGCTTCTGTGTTCAGTTTGGTACCTCTTTAAAGTTGCCTGCAATCAAAGCATTTAAAACATCTTGTAATGCACTCAGCAGTGTTACTGGGTAAGTGACTAAAAAGCATTGCCATGATCTATGAGATATCCCTAATACACATCAAATGAGTTAGGCGACTGCCTTTCTCAACTTCAGTTTAAAAGTGCTATTAAGTCATGCATTGGTTCACTTTTTAACTCAAAATAAACATGGCAAAAATTTTCATGCTTATGTATCTAAAGCTCAGTTCTATCATATTGATTAATTAACTGTTTGGGAACAATTTCTGAAAAAATCTTTGACTAGCAATAGATAAATAAAATATGACTTTTAGAATTGAGTGTACTTACATTCATATATTTTACATCCAGGTCTGTTTTCTTCTCCAGTTCAGATATAATTTCTTTATGAAATTTCTTGAACTTTAAAAGCAAATGAATGAAGGATTATTAAAAATTGGCAAAAGTAATTTATAATTTCAAAAGGAAAATAAATTGAAAAAAGGAATTGTTTAACTTACACTCTCCTCTAGACTGTCATTAAGTTTCTTATGTGTTCTTGAAATTTCTATGAGAACTTGGCCTGTTGATAAACATACAACCATATTTGTTTCTTTCATAGAGTTGTGAAGTTAATTAACAAAGAGCAGTAATAAAATATATTTAACCCATGTATTTATTAACTAGAATATATTTAAGAGTGATAGGAAATTCCCTGCTGTTGCTCATCACAGCAATGTAAATAACTAACTAGACCTGGCCACAGACAAACCAAGGAGCTCGTAAGTGATAGAAGAATTATTAATCATTCATTATTATGTAAAAGGGACATGGAGTGCCAGACAAAATAAATACTTCCTTCTCTCCAGAATAGCTCATATTGATTTAGTAACAGCCTCTTTTCTTGCCAAGGCAGAGAACAGCACACAAGAACTAGAGATAGCTGTTACTATCCAGATAGCTGCTATCCATTTTTCAGCCTGAAAATGAAAACTTTATTAACTAACTTCACCTTCAGAATTAACAAAGGTTACCTTTCCCATTCATTCACAGCACACCTGCTAAAACAGATCCGGTATGCATGCTGATTAATTTCCCATGCTGTTTTATCAGCGGTTACAGCCTGCCAGTACGACGTTAACTAACAGCCAAGAAGCAGCAGATTTCTCAGCATCCTCTCAACAGACCCTAAATACTCCTATTATGCTCTGCTGTCTTCCAGCACAAAGTTACACAGCTTACTCTTAACTGTGAGCAGTTAAAAGCTGGACTGTTTCATTTTGCTTTAGGAGGGTACAGAGGAAAAATACGTCAATCCTTTGGGTGTGGTTCTATGTGCAAACCAATGTAAACTGTGCCTGGTGCGGTCCTGCGCTGTATGCAGCCAGCCACATTACCCTGCTCTGGATACAGATGGCCACATCATCCCCACTCCCTTCCTTGCGCTGGCACTCGCACACTGAGTGCATGCCAGTCTTGTCTGGGAGACTGCAACATACTGCTGAGTAGCTGGAGTTGTCCTGAAGTGCCCAGTTTGACTTGACCCAAATTAGACCTATAGAGAGTTCCCAGGTCTCAACCAGGAGCCTCTACAAAAGCCTCAAAGTGCTGGGGCCGTGAACAGATTCCCAAACGGCGTCACATCTGAAAGTCTTGACTAGAGATGTGTTTTACTGTCATTCCATTTCCATGGCAAGAATGGCAGGTTCGGTTTTCACACTGGCATGCCTCCAGTAATCTATCTACTCCTCAATCAACATTGCAGTCAGCCCACTGGGAAGGATTTGCTATACAGGTGCTTGCAGTATTAAACCTGCAATAGTGCTGTCCTAATGTACAGGCAGGCCTTACAAAGCTGCACACAATTCTGTAATTCTGATTACATCTCACTGGCAGAGTCACTGCATGGGACTGCTCTGGGTCCCCCCTCCTATTTGCTATCTTACATGATTCTCAGTTTCCTTTTTTCAAAGGGAAGAAAAGGGTGCAGTAACTGTTCAACATACTGCTTTACAAATCTTGTTTTCTACCATCCATATTCTTTGAGAACCCCTCCTGAGTTAGTCAGCAAAGACTTATCCTGTAATGCTTCAGATCCTTCAGGTGCACACAAAAGCTCCTAAAAAGGTGCAGGTAATTAAAAAATTCAGCTAAATAAAACAAATGACAGAACTTTGCATGCGATCCTTCTCATCTTCTCCTTTCTCAGCATCTCCCCAGCCATCAAAACCTGTCTCCCCATAGCACATGCTAGTAATTTGGTAACCTTCCCATATAACATAGATGCATCCCCATAGGTGCCTGGGTATGCATTATCAATTTTCTCCCTTCTTATCTATCATTCTCAAGTTACATCATCTCAAAACTTTAGTTTCTTTGAAATGGGAACCGTATCTCCTGTCCTGCGAAGCAATAGGACACAGCAGGTCTTTAACTAAATAATGTAAAATGTGGGTCTGCATTATTGTTTATGGGGAAACATGAGGCAGCTCAGGAAGGAAAACACGTGTCCTCCCTGACTTTTCAGGAATCCCTCTTCATGCCCCAATCCCCACCTCTATGTCTCTTTGCACAACAGCCTACAGGAGACTTGGAGGAAGGAATCAGAATACAATGAGAACAGTCAACCCCTTGAATAGCAAGAAAAAGGAATTTGCACTCAGGATGGTAGATGGGAGAGACAGAGGGTGCTGTATTTTTTGTTTTTTTTAATTTTTAATCCATATATTTTTTTTTCTGAGTCCTTCTGTACATCCTACAGAGTGCTACGCTTCCTTTGTTCATATTTAAAGTTGCTGGCAACTACAGAAATATAAATACTAGGAGAAGTGAGAGGAGCTATAGTAATCAGTGGCTCATATGCAATAGAAAAGTAAATACAATGTAGTTACATAAACACGTGAAGTAACGGACATGAGTAAGCCACCTTGCTATTTTAAGGCTGCAGAAGTGAATGCACTTTAGTCCATAGTGTTTCTGTTTCACCAAACTCAACTGAAGAGATATATTTTTAGACTGTAACATGTTTTTATGATTAGAAGAGTTTTGTAAACATTTATCTGCAACTTAGAAAGGAAAATAGTGTTAAAAGACATCAGGAAAAATAAGAAATACAAATCACAAAGTTTGTTTGGTTTTAAATACGCAGACTAGAAAGCTATTTGGGAAGTTCTAGAAATTCAGGGTGAGTGTTGAAATGGCCCTCAAAATAATGGCCCTTATAGATTTTTGTTCTTTTTAAAATGAACTTATTCTCTCTCTTTGTAAAAGTACATTCTGATATCTGCTGCCAAAGCAGCGCACTTAGCTAACACTTGGCAATGCTAACGCAGCCAACCCTAGCGCTCCAAGTACTGACAGACATCCAACAAGGTCGGGTATTGACTCAGCTCTCGCATTGCCCTTTCATGCTCCCTCCCTCTGGCCTGCCCTGCCACCACAGTGTAAACGCTCAATAAAACAACCCATTCACCTGGTGCATCAAGAATGGAAAACCTGACGCTTGGAGGTTGTTATTTTTGTCTCACACAGCACTTGAACTGACTGCAGCCTTCAAGTCTTTCAGCTTTGAATGCTTGGTTAGAAACAGGTTTCTTCATCTTTATTACAAAGAATACTGCCAAAACATGTCCTGAAATGAAGAGAACTTTAAAAACTACACTTCCTTCTAAATGGTTTGTGCTGGATTATTGTACGAGTTTATTTTAGAGTGTTCTAGAACACTTTAAAATAGTATTTTTAGATGTCGGTGACTATCTCTAATTGCATTTCCTTTTTCTCAACCAAAGACTCCCTGTATGCTATGCATCAGGCAAAAGCCATTTTATGCTGGAATCTCCTTACTGCCACCAGTAATCCACAGGCACTGTATGTACTGGCTCACCCATTTAATTTCCTCTTTCATGTTTTAAATCAACATTTTGAAGAGAACCCATAGTAAGCACACTCCAACCTCTTAATATTTAAATTATAGTTTAAATTACAGGTCAGATTCTGCACTTTGAATAAATAGAGAACATTTTTACAGTGAACATATACAATGTTTCTTTATTGCCAGTTTAAGATAATGGGTTAGCCACATTTTGTTGGTCCTCCCAAATAAGATCTATACAAGGACACAAGTTTTTGTAGAAGACTAAGTCAGGCAAGGCAAAACAATCCCTAGCCTACATGTAGCAGTGTCCAAGTGGAAGGGAAATTGAACAACTTTCAATATAATATTTTGATTTTAATTACAGTGGTGAATTATAGAATAGCTCTAATAAAGACAATGGCTTACTCTGGATTAATAAGAGTATAACGTAAAGCCAGGCTCCAGTGTTCAGTAATTATTCATCTTGTAAAAAGGTACAGAAAACTAACTAAGGTGAAGACAAATATGTATTTCTCACATCAACTAAAAATATTTTGCTATGTATTAAAGCTGCTCATGATCAGGTTTTCTGTATGAGGGCTTGTAATACCCAATAACCAAATATTAACCTTGTCATCATTTATTGGCAAACCCCAACCCTATCAAACATAATGACATGACTAGAGTGCATGATAACACACCACTGAAGTCCAGTTTGGGGCAGATACACTGTAAACTTGAACCAGTTCTAGGCATCATATTATGCAATGAATTAGTAAGCCAAAACCACCGGTCATGTTGATAAACATAACTATTAAAATACTTGCCTTTCAAAGATACTTTTTTCTGCTTTCCATTCACCCCCACCCCAAATGTGAAATCTTCGTGACTAAAAGAGTAGAGGTACATTATATATTCCCACATTTGTTCTAGAAAACAAAACCATAATTATTTATAGATACTTGTTCTGTTATTTTGCTATTACCTTGTAAGTGCAGGGAAGAGAAGAAACAATCTCTTTCAGATTTTGGGGGAACATCTCAAATACCTTAAATAACTTGAAAATAAACCAAACATTTCTCATGTATGGTTCTTGAAACCATGCTGTATAAACTGGCTATAATCTGAGATATGACCATGACCAGTAATGCCAAGTTCCATGGTAAATTTATTTTACTTTCAAATAGGTTGAAGGCACAGGCAGAAAGATCTTTTAAGCTGAAACTTCATGAACCTGTGGAATATTTTTAGGCTTACCAAGTATCTATATTTTCTATTGAGAAAATAAGACAGACTAGAATTCTATTAATGCTGTTTTGTTACCAAAAAAAAGAAAAAAAAAAATCACTAACCCCAAATGTGTAACAGTTATTTCTCCATACACGGCATCCCATGAGCAAGAAGACATCCTTAAAAGACTGCCTTCACAGTAGATGAAAAACAAGGAAAGCAATTTCTAACAGAAATACTCATTGTAAGGCCAGAATACAGAACTTCTGCAGCAGTTACACTTCAACCTCACTGTTTGCACTGGGTGATTGTACTGGTTATTTGGTTTTTTAGCTTATGTTGACTGTTCTTATGAGTAGAAGACTAGAAGAATTAGTTCAAGTTAGAAACAAAAATGAAATTCAGTCAATAGAGTTGTGTCACAGAAATAAATATTAACAGCTACCAACAAAATGACTTAAACTTTTAAAATACTAAATAGCTATATTAGAATCAATAGAAGTATTAATTGTATCACCTTACTTGAAATACACTTCAATATTGTTTTATTTAGAGGAGGTCACCCTTGAAAAATTTCAAGTCTCTTAACAGAGAGACTTTCTTAGATGTGTGGGAGCAGACAAAATGCTTGATTACATCACTCATTTATCTCCTGTTGTCCTGTTCTGCATTCAGGGCAGGTCTACTAACGTCACATCTTAGAGGTGAAACCACGTAACTATTTACCTTAAACAAGAGAATGAAAGGCTGAGTCAAAGCTACACGTGGAGACAATATGGTTCAAGTCTATTATTAGATGCCATTTCTGTCAAAATGCTCTCTTTCTTCCAAGTTACCCTTTGCCCAGCAGAAAGGCATTTATGACAAGGGAAAGTTAGAGACAAAGTCCTTTGAAGCAGTAGCCTCTGAAGGGTGGTAACATGGAAAGTTTCAAAGGAATACAGTGAAACAAATAAATGTGACTGAACAAAACATCTGTTAAGATTGAAATGCATTAAATTTATCGTTCTGTCATAGGAAGGGTTTATTGCAGAAGGATTTAATTGTGCAACAGATGCTTTAAAGAAGGCAAAAAGCCTTAATGGAACTTAATGTGAAAGAATAAAATCATAAAGAAGGACAAAGTAACATAAAATTTCCCAAGCTCTAACTGTACTTTGCTTCTAATACAATTTGTCCAGAATGCTTTAAAAAAAACCCCACAATCTGTAGAATTAATACTAATATCCACATAAATCAATAGGACTAGGTCAAGTCTGCCTCTCCTTACTGCATGAATGAACATGAAATAAGAAGCAAGGAGTAAATCTCTCTGTAGTTCATTTTATATAATGGCATTGACACATGACCATTCAATGCCATTTTTTGAAGGTGACTGCAAAAGGTGAAGAAAAAAGGAGTAAAACCTACAATAGAGAAAAGGGGAATAGATTTCAGAGTGTAATAAAGTATTTTAAGTCCACTATACATGCTAGATTTAGTGCCCTGAAGCAGCACCTCCAAATAGTTATGTTTTGCTAGAACAGCAAATAAATAAATAAAATCTGTAAATAAAACAAAAATATAAGCAAAGATAACTTGACATCCTAAATGGCATTCTCAGATCAATTTTTGTTTTAAAATATGCAGAGTCCTCACTAAGGCTGTGAACGACAGTTATTTTTCTGTGATATAACAAGCAAGTAAGTTAATTTAAAACAGATTAAACACGGATTAAAGGAAATGAAAAAAAAAACCCTCCACAACACAATGGCTGAAATCTGTGTATTCACGTACTAGTCCAGTAAAATAAAATCCAAAAGTGATATTGATTATGAACCATGAGGAATGAAACTGAACACTGTGATATTATTGGACATGTAAAAATTAACTTTAAAGTACCATACAGTTAAACATATATAAAGCTATAAAAATGTAGCCCTGTTAACAGCATCTGTTGTCAAAGTTGTTTACATTAGTCTCCCACACAAAATAAACTGCAGTTTTTAACAAATAGTCTCATGTTTCCCCGTTAACTATGTACGCATTTTATATGAAGTTGCTTTCAAAGCATAATTTCTCATCTAAAGTTAGTTCACAATATTTCAAGTAATTATCTGAAACTGATTTAACACTCAGAGTTACGAAGTTTCAATTTCTCCATAGCTCAGTTTTATCACTATTTTTTCACAAGTTCCATTACTTCTAAATATTTAAAATCTTTTCAGATATTTTACAGTCTCACTGATACAGAAGAGATGAATAGCCTTCTGAAGTTGGTAAGACCCTGGAAGATGTCTAAGTATCTTGCCTCCGTGTCCAGACAAAACCAGTAAGCAATAAATGGGATTGTACAAGACACTGTTGCTAATTTTGTGAGTTGGGCACCTATGGTGTGAGGTGGTGATGAACTCATAGTGCTCTAGTTTCTCCTCGTAGGGCTTCACTGCCTGTGTTCCTTGTATGGCTCCCTTAGTGAAAAAATATATTCTAGCCCATGCACAGAATTTTTATGTATGTTTGACCCCAGTCAAAATGTCTGCTTAAAGTTAAAAGTCAAGGTGGGGGGAAGTGAAAGAAGAAAAAAAAAGTAGCATTATGGCCTCTGTTTTTATCCAGTCAAATAATTTCTTTCCAGCTACATCACAGCCAACAGACTTTAACAGGAGTCCACAGGTCTTTTAATCAGCACAGACTACTTTCTAGGTACAACATACTTTCTTCTATTGAAAGAAAAGGACCTTTTACCATTTCACTTTTACAGCAAACGCTGTGCACTAAGTTCTATGCGTCCCAAAATACTTGCTTTATTTTGATATGGACACATTTGTATGTACATATATAGCATATACATACAAAATACCTGCCTATATCTCACTGACAGCCTCTTCCCTCTCCACCAGAGGGGGAAAAAACAGGCTGCCACTGCCACTTCCTCTTGGTCAGCCTCTCTCCTAGCAAGCTTCCCAGACCCAGCCAGGAGCATACAGCCCACTGGATAAATTGAGCCCACTGGATAAATTGCATGCTGGGGACAGCTCAGCTGTGGCCACCATCTTCTCAAGGACCTCCATCTTCTAGTCACAAGCTTACTATGTTGTGGAACTGGCTGGAAAAATGCATTCAGGACCAGCTATAAGATGATGGCTGGGGTTTTACCCAAAATGAGTTTATATCTCTAAAGGGAAAACCAAAAGCCTAGCCACCAATTCTCAGCAGCTTAGCTGTATGTGATTTGGAATAAAATTTGCTAGAACACACATTGCTACTTGGCAATGCTCTCTTTAACACTTCCCTTTGTTGTTAGATTACACATTGTTCTCAGCGTGAGGAATATAATAAAAGAATCCTGCTATTCAAAAATCCTTCTCCCATTTCATAATTAGACAATCAGTGAAGGGATAGAGCACAGTTCACTTCTACTGTAGTAGCCTAGCACATTTATGATACCATTTTATATTGTAGTTCAGGATGAAAATTATGTAGTGTAGTAATCTTTTCTGTGTCCTAAAACTTTCTTAATGATCATGTGAAAGAAAATAGTGTAAGACTGCATAATGAAGTACTTTCCCAATAATAAGACAGAATTAAAATAATTATTTTTCTTTGAAATTTTGAAATATTTCGGTATTAATAGATACAAAGAACTCCTCAGCTCTTTATACGTCAGAAAGTCTATGACTGTTTATGAAAGAAGCCATATTCAGTTAAACCCAAGGATCAACTTGCTTTTTAAATATACTCAGACTAAATTTAATTCTTTCAGCTTGACACAAGTGATTTTAAAAAGTACTACAAAATTCATACCATGCACTACATGCTCTAAAGCGGGCAATAAACTGTTCATAAATTATCTATTCCCCCATAAGACTTTATAGGAGTGAATACTTCAGAGATTATCAAGACCAATACAATTTCCAGTTACTCTGGGTTTGTTCTTGGTGTGATGCTCCTATTTTACAATTTTAAACAGAACAAAAATATTAGCTTACATTATATTTTAAAGAGGAGTGTGACTTTATTACAGTTTTAGCAAAGTTCAGTTTGCTAGCCTAATTACCCCTTCTCTCCCCAGCTGTTTTGATCTCTTAGTCAAAAAAATTCAGAGATTAGAGTTTTTTAAGCCTGCTATATCATTGAACAGATGTTAATGAACATGAAATATTCATTTTGTTTCAGATGATTCGTAAGCATAATAACTAAGTTTTAATGTTAAAAAAAGGAAAGGAAAAGCATATGCCACATAAATAATGCATGAAAAAATGGTGAACTCGTTTTTCCACCTGTTACTCCATTACTAATATAAATGAAGACTGCTGCAGGCATTTATTTTTTTACCCAAACATACAAAACCACAATATATTAAGATCTATTTGTCAGAGACTGATCTTTCACAGGGCCTTGAAAGCCTTATACATAATAGCTTTTCATACTTGAGCTGCAATGGCATTACGCAAATGACTTGTAATCCTGACACAAGTCAGGTGCAAAGAGAATAAGTTACAATACAACCACGAGCCTGAACTTGCCTGTATAAAGCCCTGCTGGGTTTAGGTAGATTAGTTAGGGAAAATCATGCAACAGAGCTAATATCTGGTTTTGAGCAGGCCTGGAATGAATCATGCTAAACAGCAAAAAATGAAGTTCTTTATGGATTTCCAGTACTAAAGAGGATAAATATGTAAGTTATCATTATAAATGTTACACGATATTCAATAAAATGCAAGGAATCACTGCAATTTTTATTATGCACTTTGGAACTGCCATCAAGCTTCCCAGTCTTGGCAGTGTCCACAGAAAAAAAAAAAAAAAAAAAAATATCCACACCCAAACCGAGCCAAAAGCTTTGTTACGTCTTTTTCTCAGAAGTCCAAGACAACTGGTTCCCCCCCTGCTCCCCACCCCCTTCCCCCCCCAACATTAATGACATCTACAACTGATACCGGACATAAAAATATAGTTAGACCTTTGGTTAGCGAATTTACAAGCTAATTACATATACGATGTCATTTTCTTTGCAATGTTGTTACTTACTTTCCATCTTCCATCTCTTTCTCTCACTGAGAAGACAACTAAGTATATTTTCTCTACAGGGGCTCTCAGGCTTATTTTTTTGCCAACAGACATACCTGGGGGTGGCAGTGAAGAAAAGCTGTGATTGTTAAGCATCAGCCGAGAGAGAACAGCCTCCCGCCGGCTGTACTAGCCCCAGCACCTTGTGATCATGCTGTGTTTGGGTAAGTTCAAAGAGCTGCTGGGGCACACACCCCAGCTGTGCATGCAGAATGCCAGTTCTCACACTGGCGAATTACTCTTTTCTAGACAGATACTAGCCACAATCTAGAAAACATTGCCTGGGCCCACAGGTGAAGTTCAGGGCACCCTTTCCAGGGTTTCCACTGTAAAATGAAAGATGTCTTCACTACCTGTGGGACTTGTGAAATTTAACTGTTCCAATTTAGTCAGAAAATCTTTAAGGATGCCCTTCATGGTATTTTTGCTATTTTCTCAGGTCTTTAAGGCATAGCACGAAGACATCAATTAAGTACACACTCACTGTAGGTGCTCTGAATATCTGATTTTCCCCTTGAGGGTGTGTGGTCATGTGTATCATCATGGATTTTCTGTGCTGAGCTCCAGAGTCATCGTACGCAAGTAGGTGTGCTTACAGTAGCAGGTGCAAAGGCACGTGCACTGGTGTCATATATGTATGTATATATATAACACTGTAACACCACAATGATGCATCACAAGGAACAGTACTGCCACTGCTACCTATGAACTGTTAACCACCCTGAGAAATTCAGGGCTATATACTGTAAGAGTGTTATACCCATATCTTATCACTGACTAAAATCAGAAGAACCAGATTCAGGGCACATGCTTATGAATATCTGAATAATGAAACTGATATATAAATCAGTGAATATATTCAGCTTCCAATAGCTCTGCAATTGATGTTCAGGCAAATGTGGAGTTAAGATGTGGAGTTAAGGTGTTTGTATTTAAGAATCTTAAGACTGTAGTTCTTCTTTCTTCCAGCAGACTTTTATCAAAAGTTGACATGCAGAATACTGAACATCAAAAGCTACAGTACCGAGTCGAGAGGGGGGAAAAAAAAAAAAAAAAAAAGTTTTTCAATATGATTGTTTGGCTCGCTTTAACCTTATAAATGACCCTGAAAAGTAGAACTATGAATAGCAGGAAGTTTCCACTAATCCGGTCAGCTTTTTCATCAGTAGAAACATATCTCAAAAGGCTGGCTCATCTCCTACTAGCTTTCTTATAGCAGACTGGAGGTCCATATGGCAAACCCAGTTGTTATCACAAAATTAGAAGATATAAAACCTCACTCCTGAAAAAAACCCCACACGACTACTTTGTATTTCCTTTTCAAGATAGCTCTCTGTGTACTTTCATTTTATAAGAAAAGACTGGAGTGGCTTCTTCCAATACAATTTCGCTATAAATATAGTAGAATAGAGTTTTATTAATGCTCCATAGGAAAAGCTGGCCTGATATACCATATAACTATTTAAACCGCAGCCTCTAAGCTAGTTTCCCAGAAGTTTCCACCAGATGAGGTGCTGAAGGGGTTCTGTAGTTGCTGGCACACTTCACTTGCCTTTCTCTCCAACATCATCTATTCCAAAAGTAGAATATTTATACTACAGAAAAAAACGACACTGATGCAGTAAGATGGGACAAGATGGCAGATCTCTCTTCTTTAGTTTAAATGAGCCGGTGAAGGGAAGGGTGCTAGGTGTCATCTTTCTAAGACAAGTGAAATAGGATTCCAGCTGAAAGGGTCAATTAATATGCTGAAGTATAGCTGCCCACTCCCTGCTTTTCTTCCCCTCCTTAACTGAAGTGCAACTAGCTACATTCATCCCAAAGAATGGAATTTTCTTTTTCTTCTTGGTTTTCTCAATAAGGAGTCACAGAAGTAGCAAAGAGAGCGCTATAGCTTTGAAAAGTACCCATTCAAGTGGCAATTTTGCTTATTAATCAGGAAGGAAATAGACAGTTTTGAATGACAAATACTTGCAAGATAAGTGTTTTAAAAAGATGGTATTTCCTTACATTACAGTCTGATAAGAAATTTTTCAGCAAGGAGATATGTTCTTTTTAGCAAAATAAGAATTTTCCAACTAGGTTCCAAAAATTTTTCTACACGAGTTGGCTACTTAAAGCTCACAGTTTCCAATACAGAAAACTCTCTTTCCCCCCTCATTTCTATTTGCAGAAGTGAGAGATAAGTCCACAGGACTATTAATATTACATTTCTATTAAATTCACATTATTATCAAATTGTTAATTATTAGTTTGCTTTTAACAAAAGCTAGAGATGGTTACCAAAGGATCTCTATGATCCTGTTAGATGTTTTTCAAGAGCTCTAACTTACTAGCTTACTCATACAGATTCGTAAGAAATGCTAACTACTGGATAAATTGCAGGCCTGTTCACTAAATACTAGCTTATTCTCTTAACTGACCTATGGTTTATCAACCTTGACTCTCAAACTAATATGCAGGTAACACAATAACTATAGACCTTTGGTTAACTGCAGAGAAGGATAAGGGCTCTCAAAAAAAGAAAAAGTGCCTGTAGAGAACCCCTGCCCCCAGTTATCCATATCACAGTATTACTGTAATTACTATATTAAGTATGTATATTACTATATCACAAAAAATTGAGATTTTGTATTTGACAAAGCATGACAAAGTTGTGGAAACCCTTAAAATTACACCACTTTAGGAGCAAACCTGCGTTTCATGACTATGTTCAAATACTGTCTTTCAGACCCTAAGAGCATCCTTCCTTTTGTGCATGAGAGGAATAGCGAGTTCAGGGTTCATCCTCTGTCAGGCAAGAATTCCACTTACTATGTTCACCATTAGAAGGTTTTGGTTTTGTTCTCCCCACCTCTCCCTATCTTGCGACTACCACAACACCAAGCAATCTTTTAGTTTAATACTTGCTTCTCTAGATTACCTGTAGTGCTTTTTAACCAGAAAATTCCTCCTGAAAAGAACCCAAATTTTTCCAAATCCTTACATTTCAGACCATAGATGAGCATAAGCTTTTGCATACTTGTTTCCAGATAACTTTTAACAGAATCAGACCATGAAAAAAAAAAGCCTATAAAACAACATAATCTTTAAATAAATTACCAGTCTTGGTTAGATTAGGGAAGAGATTTTGTTTCCTCTGATTTTCCTTTTAACATGCTGAACTTCTGCAATTTATTTCCATTGGTCAAGACCAGGCAATGTAGTATTTTTCTTACAATTTGGCTTTTTATAGTTTGACAAAGAAGGAATAGTTTACACTTACTAGTTCTTGAGCAATCAGCTCTAGGTACAGACCCATAATATTATTGTGGGTGACTGCTATAGATACTGTTGCCACACAACAAACAAATTGGGACTTTACACCTACAATACAATAAATGAGTTGTAGCTACAACTGGCAGGTGCTAAAGAGGATAGTTGGGAAGACATGAGTAGTATTCAATGAGTAAGCAGGAAATAACTTCCTGATTCCTTGAGCAAGTAAAGGCTACAAAGACAGTCTATGTTACTAGAAGAGAGAGGTTAAGCACTAAAAAATCAATAAGACAAAGCCTCATAAACCCACATTTCGGGTAAGACAAAAAAGATTAGCAACACATCATGAAAGTTACTATTTTAACACTCTACCAGTGGTATAGTATCTACGTGAGATTATTTTTAGTGCATTGTTAAAACAGAAGATTTTATTGTGCTGATGTGGTATGCTGGAATTTCAATAGTATGAAATCTTAACATTTTTAAACGTGCAGTTTCTTGTTTCCTATCTTTTCTTCCTAGTGGGATTTCCAAAATGTGCCTAGGAAAGATAGATATGTAAATTCCATATTGCAGAATAGCTTGAACTACATAAATTCAGGTTATGTTCCTAAATGCTCATAGCCAAGTCTGAGGGACTACAAGCTTAGAAATTTAGGAAAATAAAAAGCAGAAAGAATGTTGACCTAAATCGACTTATCCCTTATTCATAAGGATTGTATTATGAATGCAGTATGTTATTCTACTTCCTCAACTTACTCATATTAAGTTATTCTGTATTAAAATAATTCAGAGAGCTTCAACCAGACTTGAAAGATACAGACACTTAGTACAAAAGCTCTGAATCAGCTGGAATATCCAGATTTCCATTTCATTCTTGTTTCCCTCTTCTGCTCCAATCTCATTTGACAGAAAAAAACACTTCCTGGCATTTTTACTTGATTTTTTTCCTCCCACTTCTCCTCTGCCCTCTATGCATTTTACCCTCTACTTCAAAAATTTTCTTCCCTATTTCCTTTTCTGGTTCTACCCTGCCCATGGGGTTGGTATCCATTTCACTGTCTCATTACAGGAAGACCATGTTCTGTGTTTCCTTATGAGAGGGAAAGATTGACTGGGTTTGATACAAATCTTTACATCACACTTGGCAGTAAATGTGCTCTGTGTCACCCAGCAGGTTTGGGTTTGAACAGTGAAATGACTCAGTCCAATATTCCAGTAAAGATTCTCCATAAATTCTAAAGAATATTGTGTTTTAGCCATCTGACCCTTGTAGTCCTTTTGTAATTAAGTGCAAGAGGTTTAATGCAACACAACTGAATTTCGAATAAGACAATATTTTTCACCTGCCACTACTAAAGGTGAAGTTGCTACAGGAAAGACCTGAAACCTTGGTTCCTGCCTCATTCCCCTGTTCATTATTCAGAAAACTGATTTTAATATGAACTGTATCTGCAAAAACTAAGCTTGATTTGCTACTATCAGAGAAAGGGGAAAAGGGGGGAATCTTGTTCTAACGCCTTCTTTTACAGCCAAAAAGTACTTAGGGGCTGATGGGTGAAAGACAAAGCTAATGGAAGAGAGTCGAAGATAACTAATTGGCACATATTATGCTTGCCCTTCATTTCTGCTGTAGAAGTAAAAAAATCGGTACTGTGGATTTCTGACTACTATGAAGCCTTGCCATCCACAAGCCAACTGTCCTGATTGTAGTTAAACTGGCAAGCCATGGGGGAGGGGCTTGTTTGGTTTTACACAGATTGGTTTCAAGCATTAGTTTAAATATTTACTTTGGATGTTTCAAATTTTTATTGCTCAGATGAAAACATTTACATTTCTGGTTGTCCAAAGACCTAAACACTGGAAATTCAGACCACAGTACCTCGACTTATGCTCAAATATTAAAGCATTCCAAAACGCTTTACAACTTGGTCAGTGTAGGTTTATCTAATTCATTGTGAAGAGCCAGGATAATGTCTTAAATATTAAAAATACAATGATCTCCTACTGACATCTGTGGGAATGTTGCTATTGAGTTCAGTTAATACAGGATACAGGAAGAGGCCTTGTAATTTTAAACAAGGGAAAAGTAAAAAGTTACAGAAATATTCTGAACATCAGATTTGGATACAGATAACATGCACAAATAAAATTATGGAAATTGCTCCTCTCTGCTTCTTTGCCAGTCACCTTTAGACTGTTGGTCTTGTAAAATGAGCTAGCGTGTCAGCTCACTTGATGCTTGAGAGAATACAGCCCAGAAAAGCAGTTCACAGGCATATCACAAAACTTAACTGATGACTACTGACCTCTTTTTTGGCAAAGATAACAGAAGTATTATGCCCGATAGAGCTGTTAGTGGCCAACAACATGTCTTTTGGTGAGTCTAAAGGAACTCACAGAAGAGACAGTTCCACAGTGGGCTGGCCCTATGGTAATTCCACTGGGGTTAATAGGATCCACAAATGAGCAAATCATAGCAAAGCTTGATCTAGTCTTCACACATCCGATACTGCATCTTTTAATATTTTAAAAATATTAAGATGCATGCTGAGCAGTAAATTCTTTTTTTTCTTTTTAAGCAGAGATACTTTTAGAGACATCTGGGGCGTATCACATTTCTTTGCTAAACAAGATGGTGGTGTAGCCCAGCTTCAGAACTATTAAGACTTTTCACAAAAACGCAAATAATCTCTTACTGACTCCTAACCACATTATCCTGCCTTTTCTAATGTTCATGGACTTTCCTTATCTCTAAAGTAAGTATTCTATCAGAGAGTATGCTGGAAGAAAATCCAGAGTTGCTGTTTTCCTTAAGAAGAGATTTTTTCTGCAGTAATAGTTTAAGTAGAAGATGAACAGAAAGCAGTGTTAGAGGCCTGACCCTGAAGGCGGCCATGTTTTCTCAACACAGTATATCTATGCAGGGAAGAATTCATAGTTAAAACAAAAACATATTTTCAACCACAGTTCTGTTTTGTCCCCAGTAATAGGGAAAACCAGTTATTTTCAGAATTCTCCTTCAGACTATCCAATGATAATATTTTCAAACAAGCAGACATCTTACAGTCATACAAAGTTCAGTAAATAGATTACTTCCATGCATATGACCAACTGCTTGATTGCAAAAATTGTAATTATGCATTTGTTGGATATTTTTATAAGACTCTGCATGGTTATTACTTTTAACTTTCTCATACTTTTGTTCTATAGTTTGAAACCAGCAACTGTCCTTCCTGTAAACAACCTGCAAAGCAAATACAGAAAGCAACTACATTAGGACTGTTTGCTTTGTACTGTTTGCTGTTCTACCGCTCCCAACTTTCAACACAGAATGTTAACACTCACACAAAAGTGGTTTCAGAACAAATAATAAAAACGTATGCAGGCACATAGAAACCAGTGGCCACCATCAAGGAGAGTCTTTCCCCTCAATTCTGCTTCAGCAGAATCATTAAAAAAACATTCACTAGAAACATCCTTTTTGATCAGCTGAATTAATATACTATTGTAAGTCACAGGAGCAGATGCGTGTTACACCATTGAAAGAGTCCTACATTGCCCATAATCAAAACTTCAGACACAAGACACTTTATCTTTTGTCAAAAAGCAAATTAAGGCTTTAAACAAATGTTTCCTCTTTACAGTATAGTTCCTGTTTCTTTGTTTTGTAGAGATGTTAGAGTCTTTTGTCAGAAATATTACAGATACTTTGATGACAACTGCACTTTTGTAGATTGAGCAGTATCATTTCAGTGCTAGCCAAAGGAATACAAAACTAAGTGCTGCTGCTGATCTTTCAAAAATTGAGAAATTATTTTCAGGGAAGTACAGAACTTGGATTAATTTCACATCAGTGTAAATGTACTACATCTTTGACTCTACAGTTTCTCTTTCAAAAGCTCAATGAGAAAATAAATATAATGCATCTGGAAACTTTCAGTGATACACTTCATCAAAAATAGTTAAGTAGAACTAAACTCTTCACAGTGGAACTCCTGCAGAAAATTGTTGTAGTTTAGAACTGGTATCATACACTAGGACGCTTCATACCAATATTCTGTTGCAGAAATATTTCAACATTCATCTCTGTGCTAAAAAAAAAAAAAAAAAAAAAAAAAAAAAATCAAACTACACATTTTTCCATATTTATTTATTATAGAATTATGTGAACTTAAAAAATACATGCTTTGGAATGCATAGGCAGAAATGTAGTCACAAAAGTAAAAAAAAAAAAAAGTAGTGATTTTGTCAAAACATTGTAAGTGTCTTTAGAAAGTAATGTCTTAAAGGAATCTTATCCCTTCCATCTACACGTTATTTAAGAGTAAAACACACTTTTCCCAATCCTTCTCTACTTCACATTAGTTCTGTGAACTGCCAGCAGGAAAAAAAAGTTTATATTTTGAAGTAATTAAAAAAAAAAAAAAAAAAGGGAGACTTCACTTACCTAATTCTTTAGAAACTGGAGAATCAGCTGATATATCCCCAATCTTTGCAAGGCTGTCATAATATGCTCTTCCAGCCACTACCATAGCTGGGGGGGTGGGGAAAAAAAAAAAAAAAAAAAAAAAAAAAAAAAGAGAGATGTTGTTAAAAAAAAAAAGTAGTATTTTCCATTTTCTATGATCCTATGACATTTTGTAATCCAGGGCAGGGCACACAGTAAGAGAGCGTTATATGGCAATAAGGAAATCCTGCTATCAGAGAAAGTTACTCAAGTCCCTGTGCTACCTGCTAATTTGTGAAACCAGGTGACAAAGACAGAACACCAGAGTATATTAATGAAGTTTCAGCCTGTGATTTAGTTCCAACTTTTATGCATATCTAGGAGCAATCAGTGTCCAGTGGGTAGGTTTAGCCATAAGCCATTGGTCAGAACATAACAAAATTCTTTGGTATAGATGAAACTGTTGGAAAAAAGCAAAATGCAATCCCAAACTTACTGAAGTGCCAAGGTCTCTGCCCTGTACTGGCCAGCCAGACCAGTGGTCTGAGAAATGGCTACTGGCCATGAGACAGTGGACCTACAGTTGCAACAAGGAGACATGGAGCCCTTCAAAAGCAAATTATCATTTACTGTTTAAGTTAGCTGGAAGAGTAACTCACTTCAAAAAAAATCTGTGATGAAATACAGTTCAGCAGGTATGACATAGTTAAAAGAAAAGTAAAATGTGAAAGGTTTGATACATCTGGTACAGCTACTCCTAAAAATTAACATTATGGACAACATTGTACAGTCATCATATACTGCAAGGACAAATATTATTTCCTGTCAAAACAATACATTGAAATGTGAGGATACTATATATATTAACACCAGCTTTTCCACTTTAAGGAAATTTTAGGCCTTAAATGCTAAAACTTCAAAAATTAAGTCTCTGAAAGATGATGTTTGGGTTATGGAGATAACCCGTTTGGCATTCTTTTCTTAAATTTCAACATACCATCAATGCTCCTGAGATTGTTATAAATTACACTGTTCAGCAACTTAGTGAGCTGAAATGTTAGAAGATCTCTGGTTTCTTGGACAGACGTGGAAAATTAGCACTGTTGTATCCAGTTTCTGCACAGAGTTATTTTGACAGACCAGGAAAGCACCTACTTATATCTTTATCAGTGAACTCAGGATGGCAGAGAAATCTCTATTCCAAGTGCTTTAAGCAGTAAAAACCTCAGGCAACAGGTGCTTATACAGCTTAAGAAAAAACCTGACCAAAAAGACAGACCCTAATTAACACTTGGATGCTCATCCTTTTTTACCCCCAGGGCAGTCTCCCCCTTTTTTGGTTTAAAGTTCAATTCCAGTTTTACAGGAACCAATAAGCTCTTAATATATATCACTGAGGTTTCAGTTATTCTCAGTTAATAATTTCCTGGTTATAGCTGTTTTAAACAGCAAAGCCAGTTTTGCTAGAACGAACACGGAAACATCCAGATTCAAACTGCAGGGAGGCCAGTGGTGAGAAACAGATTACATAGGTAGGTCTACACCACGCAATGGCTGCCTTACATCTTCACAGTAGCTAGAGCTGATCTATACACCACAAAGAAAAGAAATAACAAGGACACACTGGCCACATTTTATTGTAAAAGGCAGTGAAAAATGCTTATTGAAGTAAGTCTTCATAATTTTTTTTGTAGTAGTAATTTTTTAACCTAAAGTGGAAGCCAAGCAGACTCTCACTGTTGACTTCAGAATACTTTTTTCTGGGGGGAGATGGCAGTTGCCGATTATGGTATTTTAGGTCTTCATTTTATAGTTGATAAGTGACATCTTTGGTTACCTAAGAGTATGTTCACTGATAAGCCTGAAACTCTTCTAATGAAACAAAGATACTTTTTGAGGCCCTGTTGCATTTGACAGGAGTAATTTCTGTCTAAACTGCATATCATAGGTGCTCTATATTCAAACTTTCTGAAAAGAACTACAGTGGTGCTACTGATGGAGCAGTGTGCCACCCATACGGAAAGACTTTATGCCATTCCAACTCTTCCTATCTAATGTTTTCTCAAGATAGCCCCAAGTCAATCTTTTATTCTAATACAGGCACTAAAAAAGGAAGAAAATGTGATTTCTCCTGTGCTAATCAAGCTAAATTGAGAACTCGCATAGTCTCTTCTCCAGTACTATGGCTAGTAAACTACTTCTGCAGAAAAGGAGTTTTGACCTTTTTTCCTCAAAATGTGTAAAGATACATTATAAACCTACAAGAACTTCTGGTAAGTTTTATGTTCTTTGTCAGCCTACTCTGACTTGTTTGGAAAGCTGCAAATATTTGTTTAGCAACAGAATATTTACTCCTTGTTACAGATCTATTTATACCACTCAGAACTTAGGAGAAAAGATTAACAATTTATGAGAGCCCAAAGATGACTGTTTCTCAACAGTTGTTGCAACATTGTAAACATTTATTCATTTGAAATTAAGCATTAATGCTAGATATGCTTTATCAGCCAGTCTTAAAAGGCAAACTTGCTAGAACAAATACCTATCAGCCTCTCCAGCACTGCTGTGCACGGTTATATTGTGAATTTCTGATGACAAACTGAATTAAAAGAGAGGCACAATGTAATCTATCAGCAGTAAAGTATGTGAAAAGCAGAACCCTCAGAAACTGGTATAAAAATCTTTCAGCCAAACTTGAAAAGCTTATTACTTTGGTACTACCTATAATCCCTAAGGTTCGGTATTAGGTAACCATAACGTTAATTTGTCAGGTTATGCATTACTGCAAATAAATCAACATTTCCCTGTTTTCATCTCCAGCAGGCTTGGTTTTATCTTTTTCTCAAGCCTGGTCTAAAATTTGCATGAAGAGAGATTTCAATGTCTACTTAGCTATGCACTACTTCTGCAGTATCACATTTCTCAGAGTACTAGATTACACGTAGGGGAAAGATATGCCACAGACTTGAATGAAGCAAAATGAGAGAGATTTTACATTGCTTTAATATGGTATCAAGCAGCCCAACAGGTCTGCATAGGTGAAATGGAGCAAGCTCTAACAGGTCCTGCAGTATAAGCTTTGAGACCAGTCCTGGAAACCCATTCTTAGATAGTTTCTGTGAAGTCAATCATGGAAGTGAAGAACCACATTATAAGAAGTTTGAAAGACTTGGTCCTTAGAATCAAATTTATTCATTCTGATTTTGACTCCATTAAAAAGGTACCATCAGGTTTAGTATGGATAAGAAAAAAAAAAAAAATCCACTCCCGCAACTCTTATTCATTCAAGTTCTTCTGTTCACAGGGTTACTTAGGTAGTGATGTGTATAGGTGAGTAGGAACAGATCTAAGAATGTGAAATATCTTTGAAAAAATATTTCCAGGGTAAAAAAAAAAATAAATAAAGACAACGTCTAATTTACAAAACTTCATTTTTTTTCCATTTATATTATCATTCTAATGTGAGTTATTTACACTTTATGTTCAGTTTATTTTGCAGTAGCTCTGTGCCTAAGTGTTTGGGATGCAACTTCTGCAGGACAGTTAAAAAAGGGAGAAGGTACATATGTTTGGGTGTTGGCACTTTTTGGTTTGGCTCTTTTTCCTAATTAAACACACCTGAAGTTCAACGTGGAAAGTAAGCTTATACACAACCCTCATATCCAATATGTATTTTTAAATGAAAATTAAACATTCTTTCTAAAGTTAGCACCTAGAAGACTTACCATTAACAGCTTTTTCATAATTCTTCCCCAGATTTATTAAGTTCCTCAGTCCTGGATTGAACTGTTCCATAACATTCTAGTGAACAGAAAACAAAACTTGTGTTATACCCAAGGCAATTCAACAGTGGATGAAAGTATTTATCTCAGTGTTACTTAGGTCTACTTTTATGTTTCATATGTACAGCATAGATCTGAAAAGTCTGTGGATGGATAAAAATGGAAGACTTGGGAGGAAGAAGAGAGCAAAGGATGGAAGGTAGAAGGAAACTGAGCATCTTAAGATCAACAAACAGGAAAAAAAAGGTAAACTATTTCAAATAAGGGTAAAAAGGAATTGGGCTGTTTATAATGTAGAAGGATGCACAGATCCTTCTTTTATGGTAGGTGATGATGAAATAAGAACGAGAAAAAAACCTTTATCCACTAATTGTTTTATAAAGTCTGACAATAAAAAGAACTTTCTGACAATGGTTCGAGTTCTTCACACCCCTGCCCTCCCACCCCCCCACCCCCATAATAATGCTGGGAAAAGGAAAAAAAGAAAAGAAATTCACCAGATACCTGATTAGGGGAAGACTAAGCACTTTATTAATCTTTTCTAAGTTACAGATAGCACTTAGGGAAATCAGATTTTTTTTTTTTTTTTAGTTTAAAATGCTACACTTTATTGTGTGAAGCTATAGTTCTTTCTGAAAGAAATTAAAATTATGACCTTATTTAAATAGAAGGAGAAAAAAAGGAAAGCCACTGCAGCTGCTTTGGCTGTTAAATACAATTATTGGCTGAAACAACCAGAATCTGAAATCCAGCAGCTCCAAGCATGACTACTCTCATACCTGGCAAATTCTATAAACTGATTAAGTGGTAGAAATTGTGACTGGCAGTTTCACAGTGCAAGAAATTAGCTACACTATTAAGCAGAAAAGTTTCAAGTCTTTGCAAAAAATAGAAAATTAGTTAAGCCATGAAGTTTGAATCCAAATTTGAATTTTCCCAAAGTTGGGCGGTGAAAAAAAGAAGAGAAGAAACTTTTGCCCACTCCAAAAAGGAAAATCATCCACAAAGTCTGAGTTGTCCCTACTCATAGGAAAGCTTCAGTATCCCGCTTTCTGGTCAGAGACAATAACTCTCCCCTCTCACCCCCGATCAATATTCCAAATTTACTTCGATCTTGATATGAGCACTGGGGAAGGGGGGGAGGAAAAGCTGACATGCTGGTATAAATGCAGTAGTTATTCACTCCTCAGAACCATGCCCTTTAAGATGCCTTGAACACATGTAGCATAAATAGCAGTATTCCAAAATACTGGATGTTGCAATTAACTTTTGAACAACACGAAAGAAGTTTGAAAGAGAGCCCTCTGAGCATCACTTATTTGGTGGCTTCTTGGTTTCTTCAGGTAGAATCACTGTTTGAATTAAAGACACAGCATGTTTATTTAACGAAAAACCCTTTGTATGTATGTAAATAACCGCATCTGAACAAGTTTCCTAGAACTTGCAGTATTGCCTAGTTATTTAATAGTCAAGTAACCAGATTGTTCTAAACCTTTCTTTTCTTTCCTCCCTACAAAATACAGTTTCACATAACACCAGCTGCTAAGTTTCAGGAGCAATTTGGTAATGAATATTTTTTTTCAAAAATAAATTTAATACAAGCCCTATATTTCCATACAGGAGAACCTTAAAAGTTTTTCCAGATTCTAGACCTTCTTTACCCAGAATCTTCCTAACAAAACTATAGCTGTGACTTTACTCTGTAAAAATTTATCATCATGCAAAGAAGATCATAAGACACCTGAAGACACCATTCTGTTATTCTTACTATTTTTATGCCAACTCACATCTTTCTAGATACAGTTCACACAGCAGAACTTTCAAGGAATTCAAAACAGATGCATTCTGTTTACAAGAAATAGAAGACACATAACAAGTGAAATAGTATCAAGCTTTCAGAATGAAAATATTTATATTTAGTATATGCATGAACCCAGAAAGAACAGGAATACCATCACATTTGTCTTATTTTCAGACAAGGTCATTCAGATAGAACTTTATTACTATTTTTCAAATATAGTGCTACACCTGAACTCCAGTCAATTTAAAAAGTGAAGAAAAGAATTAGCTCCGGATTTCACCAATAATACTTTTTAACAACACTTAAAAAATTTATTTAACCCCCCCCCCCCCCCCCCCCCCTCCCCATTAAGTTCTGATACTGGTATAGTATATATGACATCAAAAGCAGATACAGAACAATACCTAGCCCCACTGCCTTTATCTGTACAAATTAAATGCAACTGGGATTGTTTTCTGGTCTATACCACTAAACTCTTACCCACCCAAACACGATGACTGCAAGCAAAGTACCTGTTGTCCCCAGGCCCTTAATTTGTGTTAACTCACAAACCACATCCAGAAATCATTTGGGAAAGTGTGTTTCAGGTTGTGCCAACAATGCCAAGAGCTATTCTAACAAGTTAACAGTATGGATTTTCAAGCTCTAATGTCTGGGAACATCCCTCCTCCCACTCCAGCTGTTTAATTTACTACTGTGAACGTTGCTGCTGTGCCTCTGTTGCCCTCTCTGTAGCTGAGGCAGTGTGATTGTGAGGCTTTTGTTCCAAGGGGTAAGTCATCTCTCCCTATTCCAACTTCTTGTCATTTCTTCCCAGCACTGTACTAAAGGTGATGTCTGTTGGCGTATATAGAGTCAGTGACCCACAAGAAAAAAAGAAAAAAAAAAAAAAAAAAGAGCGAATTAAGGGATTATGTTAGGATAGAGTCCTGTGTTCCAAGGATATAGGGGAGAAGAAAGGTGTATATGATATAAAAACCTTGTGTATGCATGGCAGGTAAGAATCCCAGTGCCACCTTGAATTGCCACCCTATAGTGAAAATAATTTTCTTGAAAGACAGATCCTGTCCCTGCTTACCCTGCTCCTCACAACAAGAACTTACACAGTAAAATCCTTACTGCCACCCACCCAAAAATTCTAATAGTAACATGATAATTACTGGTCTTGAAATACTGTTTTTTTGGAATGACTGTCTTAAGGACTCAGGGCTTAAGATTCCAGTTTTCTTGACATCTTCTAATGCAGATTTCAAACAGAAAACAGTGATTGCACCCATGTCATTAGTTGTTTTCACTTAGGAGGAAGTGAACAAAACCCAGCAAAAAAAATGCCCTCAGCAGCTCCCCTCTCTGAACCCAGACCCCATAGCTCTTTATTTTCACTAGCTGACTTGGTACATATTGGCTATTTGTGTACAGCAGATGGAAACACAACGGGTCCACTGAAACACAGAGAACTCTGAGGAAGAGCTCCAGTGTATCACATCTGCTCAATGTATATGTTAAACTGCTGGGAAAGATGAAGAAACAATTTTTAGCTCAGTGCTTTTGGTAGCTGGAAGGCATACAACTAATGGATCTTTTCTCCATTAGACCAAGCAGTTTCTGGAAGTTTTTCAGCCTTTGCGCTGCCACAGTGGTTGATTGTTAGCAGAAGCGTCTGCACCAGTCTCTAGACGTGAACGCCCGAGAAGCAGCAAAGACGTTTGCAATGGAAATTCCCCTTTGGAATTTGCTTGGTTAGCTGATCCTCACAGCACTGTGCAAGGCTCATCTACTTTCTTACTAAGGGGTTGTGTTTGGTAAAAAGACAGCTTCCCCCCCACCCAAGATGATCTAGTGAAATAATTCTTAGATGATTTTCTTCTCCAACATTAAAATGGAGCACAATATAGATTTTTTTTTTCCTTTCTACTTTGATTCTCAAAGCAAAGAAAAACCTGGCTGTGCTTCTAGTACTCTTTTTATAAAGTTAACCACTGTTGCTGTCTTTGAAGTACTGTCCAGGAAGAAATATCTAGAGGACTTTTTCAAAAAGGGAAACTATCACTGACAACTCCCTCTTTGGGATCAGGTATAAATTTGATATTGCCAAGACATTTCAGATCAGTTAAAATGATTGTAATACTTTGTTCAACTTCAGAAGTTCTAGGGGGAAAAAAAACACATTCAGAAACCAATTTGTATGGCTATTTATTTTCAGATGATGTCTTACAGTTTTATAGCCTCCCTTATTTGCAGTCTAAAGAAAAGGTCATGAAAATGAGGGGGACTGAACACCAGTGCAAAAGTGCAAGTCATACATTAAAGGCAGATCTGAAAACTTCTAAAAAAGCAGAGACAAAGAAACAAAGAAGAATTTCTAATCAAGAAACCCACTAACTTAAAATTGTCAAAATTCTTAGAAAATATCACAATCTTGTTATCTGCCATGCTGTACAAAGTCATGGGGAAAAAAACTTTCATCTTAATCCAAATAGACATGCTAAAGTAAGAAAAAAAACTGGGAGAGACAAAGTAGTTCACGACACGTCATTTGCCCGTACAGCAAGGAAAACAAACCAGGCCTCCTAATTGTCAATCTAGTGTCCTATATTCTAGTGACACACTACCTCTCATGAACAGAATAATTAACTAGAAGAGGAGGCACATGATCAGATCCTACGGCTTTCTATTATTTAGGATGAATGGAAATAAAGGGAAACACTTTCAAAACAGGCAACGGGAAACATCCTCTTATGCAGAGAACTTTAGAGCTGGCAAAAGTGACCTTGCAAGAAAAAGCACAAGAGAAACCTATTCTGGTCATTCAAGTCATTAAAGCCTCCTATAATCCAGTACGACAGCTGCTATGTGCCTTCCGCCACATGAAACCAGTGTGGGTTAACCAGCCCGGTAGCAAGGAGCTGACTGAAGAGGAACAAGCCTTGTATTTCCACTTGTTGTGTATAGGTATTATATCTTCCGCAGTTCCTGATAGTCATATAAACAACATTAATCTTCAAAACAAATGACAGCCATTGTAAAAGTGCCTTCCTGTATATGCTCAGCTTTGCTTTCTACTTAAAGACACACCTCGCAGAACAATAGCTCAGCAGGTATGAATACAGCTGAACAATGCATAGACTCCCTGTAGTTTCAAGCTTACATCCTGCAGGCACTTTTGCAAGAGTGACTAACAATGTATTTGGGTAGAAATCTGAAATTATAAAACTAGCACAGAAAAGTAGACCTTGATGTCTAACACTACTCCTGTTACCATTACTACAGCTAACCTTTTTATAGCTACTAATAATTTAGTTTACATTGTTATTCCTCAATTTGAAAAACACTAAAATTAAGTTTTTGGGAAAAGTCTTCAGTGTTGCTACACTACGTCTGAGAACCCCCTTGAGAAGATTTGAAAAGCTGTATAGAAAGTAAATCATGCTGTGATCTACTGTACTTTGTACAGCATTTTGTACATTATTGCATTTCACCTCCTCCTTTAGCTTATGAAATCCACAATTTTTCAGAAGGGCACAATTAAGCCCTCAACACATCTCATGTTAAGCCATCTCAGTTGTAAGATAGTTTAATACCATTTTTCCATTCTGTTAAACCTGTTTTAAAAAAATCAGGATGCCAGTGTTTATTCAAAAAGACTAATTCTTATGACTAATTATTAGTCAGCTTGATGGAACATTTCTTGTT
This sequence comes from Gorsachius magnificus, assembly GCA_034008185.1. Lineage (NCBI taxonomy): Eukaryota > Metazoa > Chordata > Aves > Pelecaniformes > Ardeidae > Gorsachius > Gorsachius magnificus. The sequence goes on along the minus strand of CM067087.1, from coordinate 8,806,038 downwards.
TAAGAGAAACATTAATACATCATCCATCAGTGTGTTTCAAATACAAACTTCTTCAGGTTATGAACACATGAACCACTCTAAGTGAGGTCAAAATAGATAATTGGCACTAAGATAGAACTGGACTTTACACACACACAAACTCCCAAAGGCTCCTCTTCCCCCAAATTAGATTTGTATTTCAGTGATACAAAACAGCCACCTTACTGCAGCATGTGCTAGGACCATAGGTGAGTTTTAATTTTGGTAAATAAGTCTGGTAGTTTAACCTAATTGTAAGTATTTTTGAAATATGGAAACGTGGAATTTAGGGCTTTAAGCTGAAGGTATCAGATATATTTCGATGATAAAACAATATAGCCTACCAAAATAATTCTACATGCCCCTGTAGAGAACACCTGCCCCTCAGGAAAACACAGCACTCCACTGAACAAAGAAAGTTGGGGTTTGGGATTTTTTTTTTTTTTAATTATACTTTGGTTGATAATCAAAATTTCTGGATAAGATTTACGTGAATACAGAGAAATATACCTTTAAAATCCAAGATTACCAACACCAATGAATTATGGCTACCACGCTATTATTAAGAGCTCCGGAAACCTCAAACCACGGGAGCAATACGCAAGCTGCCTGCCCAACCCTTAGACCGTACAGACAGAATGACAGGTCTGTAACTTGGTACTTTCCTGTTTTGTCCCCTTTCCCCTGCATTGTGTGTATTGTAGCTGGATGCCAAATAGCTTTCCCCCATATACAGCAGATAAAATTAGCTGCAGTGGCACACCAACACGTAACAACCTTCTGGGGGTTACCGACTGACACAGTCTGTGTGTGCAGGGGGTCACAGAGTGTCCCCTCGCCGCCTGCCACATCCCTGCAGTGAGTTACAAGGGCAGGGCAATGTCATACCAGCGAACCTCTCAGCAGTTCCTTGGCAAAAGGGAGACTGTGGCCCTCTTTAGTCATAGGCTCCCACACCCTTAGGCTTCATTTTGCACGTGCCATTCCTATCATGCATTAAAGTGATTCTTCAGGTATTACATAAAGAGTAAATGTCAGCCTTGATTTTTGTGTGCACACATGCACGTATTTGTGGATTATGTTGTTTATTTAGTCAGGGTAGCTAAAAAATGTTGAGGTATTCGCTTTCCCATGTTGTTGCCAACAAAAAGGATGAATAAGATAAAAATACAAGGGCATTACTTAGCCACCTGATGACTTCTCTAAGTATATTTTGAAGCTTTGTATAACACAGTTTACCATGTATTTAATAAATCCAATGGATTAGCACTGTAGGGAGAAACAAAAAAAAAACCACATAAAAAAAACCAAAAAAGGAAAACAGACTAGCAAGGCATTCAATTTAATTTTCTATTCTTTTTCCAGGTCACCCAAAAGTTGAATTTTTTTTTTTATTTTTTTTTTTGAGAAGTCGAAAGCCTGCCTTTGGTCCTGCAGCACATGGATGCTGTCACTACACTACACTGAATTGGTTTCCCCAGACGAAGCCTTTCTTCTTATTGGTAGGAGAAACACAAACACTGCTCCTGATTTTGTCAATACCAGCATGGTGCTTCAAACGCTGTATTACTAAGGACAGCACACAGCAAGAGTAGAAGTTACGTGAGCATTGTTAAAAGAGATTAAAGCACAGCACAAAGAGGTGTTCATTTGTTTTAGATGAGGGAGCTGTGATTACAGTCACAGCAAATGCTGAATACACAGGCTAGTGCTCTCTGCCCTTAAGAAGTAAAGAACTATCGTCAAGATTTTAACTTTGACACAGAAATAACCATTTTAAAGTCTATCTGAAGCAGCCTTTATATTTTATCTGGCTAAAGTTTCAATTTTTAATGAGGGCAGGGCAGGAGGGTTTCCAGGCCTGCGAGTACCAGCTATGTGATGCAACATACCAGACCTCTCAAAATACCCACGTAGAAGACATTTCATCACACTGTCAACATTAACTTTGTATTACTGTGTTTTTGCTGGTTGTTTCAGTCTTAAATATCCCTTTGAATTAGTTTAATAATAAAAAAAACACAACAAAAGGGTAAACTTTCCCAGGAAACAAGTACTGACTAACAGGGAAGGTTTTGTTTATTTAGAGGTTTGTCATTCCTTTAAAGCCTATTTTATAGTATATCTGTTAAAATACACAAGAGATTTTCTTCCCTCTCCTCTGTAAAACTGTTTTAGCTACATTCTGGAAGTCAATAGACAGGGTAGGACATTCCTTTGTTGGCACAGCCCTGAACAGTCAACTTCCCAGGTTTCTCCTCTGCGAGCCTGTATTTACAGGCTGCTCTTCTGAGAAAAAAAAAAAAAAAAAAAAAAAAAATTATGTTTGCTCATGGCCTTGCCATGAATGTAACTGATATCAAAAAGCACCAGACTGTTTAAGATGACCTGCGCTAATTCTAGAGGACAAAGTTTATAGCCAAGTAATCCCATTTTTTCAGTAGTTTTGCACAAATCTGATATCCAAGTCCAAAGAAAGGTAAAACACGACACCAATAAATGACTACTTGAAGGAGTAAAACTGACTTACATGAGTTAGAGAACAACAAAACCAATAGCAAAACACTCCAGTAAATATTTTAGAGACCTTTAAATGATAACAACATCTTCAGAAATATGAAAACTTTTGACATTAAACCAGTAAGGTTTAGTAAATAGGAAAATAGAACAACCCCCCAGAAAGCTTTCCTTTGGGCTCAAAGCTGCAAATGCATTGCAGCTCCAAGTTCATTTGCATGATTAAAATAATTTTCAAATTTAAGTACTTTGTCTAGTACAACACACTGTTTGGAATAAAGATTATGTATCCAACACTGCCATTGGTACTCAAGCAAAAGTATGATTCTTAAGGGAACTCTGCCAGTTAGAATTGGTGTGTTTTGGAAGGGCTGAGTTTATAGAGAGAAAAAGTTCAAAACAAGTGTCTAGTGCCCGTATGCAAAATATTTTTAATTCTACAAATAACGAGGCATTTTGGAAAGTTTAAAAGTCTACCGACATAAATCGGACTACCCTCACCGGTTGGTGCTTTGAAGCAGAGCTAGGGTGTACCATCATAAATCTGAGTATCAGCTCAGGATGCAGGCAAGCGACTTAATTCAGCTTCAAGCAGTTTTTAAGCTCTGGCTCGTACAAAAAAAAACCTAACACAAACGGTTTAAGCAGAGGACCACAAACACCAAGATCTCCAAACCACCTTATTATCAAAACACACCGAGGGAATTATGGCTCACTGGAGACCTGAGCCTGCTAGAGAGGGAGAAACCAGTCTTAAAGCCTGCCTTGTCCCGGAGCTGTCGCTCCCAGCTGTAAAGCGGCCCAACCCCTGCGGCCGGGGCCGTGCCCGCCCAGGGGGCCGAGGCAAATCCCCGCCGCGGGAAGGGGGCAGCCGGGGCGCAAACCGCCCCAGCCCCACGGCGCCGAGGGGAGCCGAGCCTCCCCGCTGCCCCCACCCCGAGCCCTTTCGGGTTATTTACAAGCGAGCAGCACCGAGGAGTCCTTGACACGCTGGGCTGGGCGAGATCACTCATAAGGGAGGGTGAGAGAGAGAGAGAAAAAAAAGTTTGCTGCCCTTCTGCGTGAGGAGACGAAGTTGCCCTGAGCTTTCCCGCCGGCCCTCGCCTATGGAGAGGCGGCCAACAGCCCCCGCCTCAGCCGCCTCCGGTGCCGGCCAGCGGGGGCAAAGGTGGCCGCCGTCTCCTCGGGCGAGGCGGCGGTAGGCAGCCCGCTCCCCGGCCCGAACTCACTTTGTAAGTGCTCTCCGTCAGCTTGTTCACCTCCTCGGGGTCCCGAGACATGGTGCCGGCGGGGGGGCGGCCGGTGGGAAGAGCGGAGTCCTCCGGAGAGCGCCTCGGCCCCAGCCCAGCGCCGCCACACCAGACTCGGCTTCTCCCTCCGCCGCTAAGAAACTGTCAAAAACTTGTGGAACCAGCCGGGCCTGCGAGGCCGCGGCTGCCTGACGCGGCAGGACTGGCTCGGCGGCGCGGGGCCCGGGCTCGCCCCGCCCCCCTCCCCCCCCAGCGGGGAGGGCGGGCGGCCCGCGCCCCCCACCTCCCCGGCCCCCCTCCGGGAGCCCCTGGCCGAGCCTCCCCTCCGCAGCCTCAGGCTCTGCGGTGGCCGTGGCCCCGCGGTGTATCCCAGTGCCGCGCGCAGCCCGGGCCGCGTGGAGGCCTTTTCAGGAGGCAGCTCTGCTGGGAGTGCCCGGCGAAGTCGAAGGTAAACTCTTCCTCACGGCAATTAAGTGAGGGTTCTGTAAGAATTAATTCATTAGTCTTGTCAGAATTAATGAGCGTAGCCCTAGCGGTGCTAGTGAGGCTGGGGATGTCTCCTTTCTCTCTTCCCCAGCAGCCCCACATGAGGGAGAGGCGTGGAGGTTTCCTGAGAGCCTCTCAGGCAAGGACAAAAATGCCTTCCTCCTGAATCCTGGTTCAGTGCACCACCTGACTTTCGTGCTACACGCTTAAGTTTTCTGTATCTTTTAAATATACACCAATAAAACAGTGCCCCCAGTCATCTTTCCTCTGTGAAATGACTCGTGAGGCCTTCATGGGTGGGGAAGAAGGCTGGGGTAAACTATAAATTTTTGTGGACCATAAATTGTCCACAGATTGTGAGATTAATTTAAAGTATGCTAGTTGGAAAATCTTTGTGATAATGTAATACCAGCACTATCTTGAAGGACTGTGGGAATTTATCATCTTGGGTATTTAAAACTCGGATGCAGTGCTAGGTATTGAGTGCATGAGGTGTAATCAACATCCTTACACATTGGACATCCTTCTCTTGGTTGCTGTCTCTCCCTCTGTTTCTCCCACTTTATCGCAGCAGTAAAATCACGGCAAGCGTGCAACAAAAACTGGACTTGGAACAGAACCCTAGATGTTGGACTCTGGTGCGGGAGGAGGTTGTTATCAGATTTTGAGAGCTGTAAAAATGTTTTCACTCAAGCATGTGGAGGTGTTTATACCTTTAGAACTACAGTTTACCTTCCAGGAAAAAAGTGGGCACTTAGAGCATTATCTTGAATACAGCTAAATGCTGGGTAGAGAGGAAGGTTTATGAGACTTCATCCCAGGTAAAGTCTTTGCAGATTTCTGGTATTTATGGTATTAATTGCCTTTCTGTAATAATCCAATTTATAATGTTTTCCTATAGGTATAGTGAATTGTTTTGGGCCCAAGTCTACAATTCATGTTCCCTCTAAGCAGTGTTTGCTCATACAAACAGTCCTCTTGAATGTGATGTGGCTGCTTGTCTGAGCGTGGGATGAAGAATTGCATTGTTTATTCCCAAGTCTTTTGTGTGAAGAGTTTTTTAAAGCTCCAGAAACAGACTGTGCCTGGGTACTACAGCTTTTGTGTGAGCATGTGCCAATGCGGCCTCCTTAACAGGCTGGCATTCAAATATGAGGGAGCAGGTACCCAAAGATGTAGAAAAGGACTTTTCCTTTCCTGACTCCTGCTAAAGGAGCTGGGAATATACTGTATAGCAGGGAGTGTATTATTCCCGTTAAGGGCAAAGCATTTGTCCTATTTCCTCTGAACGTTACAGAGCTCTGGGAGCTCACCTATGATTCAGCGTGTTTGTTTCCAGTTGGTATGCAAAGTTCAGTGTTAGTAAATGGCAATGTAAGTATTAATGAAATATGCATATCAGAAAGAAATGATATGGATAATTAATGTCGGCAGAATTGTTTAAAAATGTTACGATACCTAACATATTGTGGGGATGCTCAACATTTCAAAATATAAATTTCTAGAGGTCTTTTTACTTTGTAAGCAGATATAAATATTTTAAAGGTCTACTACTGAACTTCATATTTTCTTGTGTTCTTGACCTTTGGTATTAGTTTCTGTGGTCTTCATGTATATACAATTTTTAGAGTTTTTACATAATCTTTTCTAAGTTTTTAGTGCTATAGACTACTAAAAAAAAAGGAAATTAAAGATTGAAATCAGTAATACAATTGTGAACTAAGTAGTGGGGAAAAAACCCCAAGAAAAAGCAGTTTTTAAAGAATACCTAAGTGAGAAATGAAGCTAGCAAGGGATAATCCTTAATTTCGGCTAATGATTGCTTCTTTTAATTCATCTATGTACAGATTAAAATAAAAATGATCATAAACAGTTGAGATAATTAACATAGGAAAAATACTAAGAGATGCAAAATAGCAGGACTGATCTGTGAAAGTGAAAGAATTAACAATGCTTTCTTCAAATTTGTGAAATGAGCATTAGAAGTAATAATTTACAGAACCGTTATGAGATTAGGTTGTGTGTTTATTGAGGAAAAAAGCAACAACCTGTTTTATTGTTGAAATTCGATGCTAGCGTAAAAACAATAGTGTGGCAAATAATTTTTATACCTTTATTAATGTTTTCCTTTGTCACCATAGTTTTTGTATTGTTTTTCCTAAATCTTGAGAATATTACAAGTGTATACAGCATTCGGAAGCATTTTCTGTTTTTTCTTTCTATTGTGGTCTTAGAAATAGTTTATATATCAATCATAATAATTAGTAGTATTGCTCTGTTCTAGTTTAGTGTTGTGTTTTACTGTGTGACTGAAAAACTTGAAACTTGACAGGCAAATCCAATTCTTAATTTACTAACCATATTATAAATCATGACTTTTCAAATTCACTCTGGTTGACCTTATAATAAATGTCTGGTTGACCTTATAATACAAATGCAAATATTTTGTTCTTTTAATAGGGGATTTTTGATCTTGCATTGTGTTAAGATTAGTGTTAAGTTACTGACTTAGCTGGAATTAATCCTGTTGTGTGAAAACATCAGTTTAAAACAGTTGAATAAGGTCTCACTTCTGTGAGTTACTTAAGGATGCTCTTACATTTAAATGTATGTGCAGTAGCCCTCTAGTAACAAACCAAAGTGTTTTGTCTGATCAGGACAGAATTTTTAATAGCTTGCAAAACTGAAATCTTAATGAATATATCTTTACGCTCTGTTGCCTACATACTGCTGTAAGCATTTATAATAAACGTACTAGTATGGGATATATTATTTGTATTTAGAAATTTCTGGTTTATTGTATTAATCAATAGCACTGAATTTTGGGTGCAGCAGTGTTTGAGTACTCAGGGTTGTGCGTTTTGGAATTGTTTCTTAGAGACTCTGAAGAGTCCTTGCTAACTTTGCTCTGGGGAAGAGTTCAGAGCAGGAGTTGAGCTGTGATCACGAGTGGTACATGCTCTCTGAGCTGGTTGGAACTAAAATTAATCTGATTACTTTTTTGATGGTTACTTTTAGCATATATTGTTTCAATGGCCAGAAAAGATGAAGGGAATATTCTTACTTTGATGGTAAACCCATCCTGTGGTACAGTCATGTCACAGAATCACAGAATGGCAAGGGTTGGAAGGGACCTCGGGAGATCATCTAGTCCAACCCCCCTGCTAAAGCAGGTTCACCTAGAGCATGTTGCACAGTTGACTCGATCTTTGTACTGTACCTCAAGCAATAACTGCATCTTGAGAATAGTTCAGGTTAGAGGGAGCCTGGCAGGTTAACAGCTTACCTGGTCCAGTCCCACATCAGAGTAGGGCTAATTTCGGTATTAGGTTGCTCAGGGCTTCATCCAGTTGAATTTTGAAAATCTCCAGGAAGCAAAAGTTGAGGAACAGAACTGAAACAGTTCTATTTGAAACAACCTGCAACTCAACAGGAGTTGCACTCTACAGTGTTATAGGAGACAGTATTTGTTACCTTTTATGTGGGGCTATCCCCTGAGGTATGTTACCTGTCCAGCTGAGTTGCCTGTCCTTAATAGACATTCTCCATGTTGTAACTGGAGCTTTGATATTAGACTTTAACATGTTGGCTGTTGAGAAAAAAAAAAAAAAATCCTCTCCTTCCTCACTACCTGTCATTCCGCCGTACATTACACGTCCCTGATGTCAAACAGAAATATTTGTAGGCCTTTAATTATGTGTAATCTCCAACAGACTCCCTTGATACTGGCAGTTTAGAAGAGACGACTTGGACTTGAGTGTCTCCTGCTCTAATCCTTGCAATGATTAAGATGCTTCTGGCCTTTCACAGGTGCTTAGCTAACAGGAGCAGCCAGGCACAGGGATGTATTAGTATTCTGCATATATTTCTGTGAAGTGCATGCTCTGGGCCCAAATCCAGCAGTTGACTCCATGTTGGCCAAAGGCAGAATCACATAGATTTGCTAGCAAAGCTGTTGTTGAGGGACTGACTCAAAATAAGTTCTTATATTTATTCCATACAGAAGGCCAGTTCTCCTTTGTAGCATTTAAGCTTTGGAACATGGGTACCAACAAAATTTCCCCATGCATTGTCAGCTTTATAGAATTGAAATTGTAATGAGAAAATGGTATCATTGATATCTTTTGAAAAACTACATACTCAGAAATATTCCCTTGAGTAAATATACGTATTTCTTTAAAATCAGTAATATTTTTATGTATGGTTGTTTTCTGTAAGTGTCCTATTTGCATGTCAGGGGCATATTTAAGTATTCTTTGGAAACACTTTAAGTATGCTGTAATGACCTATTAAAGTCAGCTCATCATTAGATCTTTAACATGTGTTTTAAATAGCTTAATATGACTGTAACTAATTACATAAATTGTGGCTAAGCAGCAGTTGCATATGCATGATGTAGCCAGCTGTGGCCTATTTCATTCCCTGTGGTCATTAGTAGACATTTAACCCGATTAAGAAAAAAAAGAACATACACAGTGTGTTATTTAGTGATATCAAACAACATTCAGAGTCAGAATAAAACAGGAAATTAAATTGACTCTACCAGCTTGCTTTTCTGATTGATACATATTTTTTGTCCTCTGTTGACACTTATAAGGAATTTTTCAAGTATTTTAATCCCCTTCAAGCTGACAATGCAAAAGCACACTAAAACTGATGCAAAGTGTCATTGGAAAGAAGTATATAAAGCTTTTGAAGGCTTACTGAACATTTTGGTCTGATTTAGCTCTGGTTGGTTAAATGGAGTTACTCAACTTTTAAACTGATACAAGCAAGCACAAAATCATTTTGTTCCCTGCTGTTCATTGTCCTGAGCTGCTTTCAAAGCAAATGAGCTGTAACTCAGGCCCACAGGTCAATTCAGTAAGGTGCTGAGCTCTCTGATCTAGGAAGACACTTAATCAAATGCTTAATTTAAACATGTAATTAATTCACTGTACTTTGGGGGGGATGGCGGAATCAAGGAGGTGCAAAATGCTTTTTATGAACTCTTCTTTCTCCAGACTAAAAATGGGATGATTGGTTTGTCTTGGAGATGAATGCTTTGGATGTTGCAAATTATTTTGGCAATATTAAAAGATGAATTATAGTCTGATTTCTTTATTGTGGTTTAGCTTTTTTTTGAGACTGGAAAGAATGTATGGCATTGTATTCTTTACAATTTGTAAAAGGGTTTTTTTGAGATTGCCTAGGATTTAGACAAAATTTAGTGTTCAGGGAAATCTAATAGGCAGTACTGTTAGCAATCCTAATCTTTTTCTGCTGCTAATTGAAATATTTAATTAAAAACTGTTATACCCACGCACTTTGGGACTGCTCATTTCTTGCTGAAAGTAGATAGGCTTACTTTAATTCATAAGCTGTGTCCACTAGATGGCAAGCAAGCTATGCATGATGGAACAAAATAAACGTGTAATCTTTATGCTCAAGGCTTTCTCAAAGTGCTTTACAAAGTAACAAGATGGATATTAGTGGTAAGCAAATGGAACAGCCTTTATACTGCTCATACAGAGCCTTGGAATTTTTTCTCAAGAGTGTAAGTGCTGTTAGGATGTTCATGTTACTAAAATCTAAATATGCCTTGGGATCTGTCACTTGATTTTGGAAGTTGGCACTAGTAGCAAGCCAACATCCTGGTGAAACTCTTGTTATAAACTTCTAATCCATTTAGGTTCCAGCATTTTGTGAGGTGACTCATGCCAAAAACACAGTATTTTAAATAACTACATATTTGTTATTCTCCCTTTTGTAATTCGTCAACTGGGGATTAACTAACAACAAATGTACTCTGTTCCAAATGGATAAACTGGTTTTGCCTGAGGCTGAGTGTAGAGTGCTGCAACTAAACATAGCATCTGCACATTGCTGATCTTAGTAATATCAATAGATTGCATGTTATATCCAGAGTAAGGATTATCAATGTTTGTTATGGGGTAGAACATAAAGACCTCAACTGGGATGTGATACTATTGCTGGGTTGGGAACTAAACATGCATCAGGTTTAAAGTACCATTTCCACGAGTATTTTCAAAGAACTCAAACATAAATGTTGATGCTGTCCTTACCTCTTCCTTTTCACAGCTAGAAAAAGATAGAACAAGTACTTAATACTGGTAAATTGATTGTACTGTAAAAATGGCAAAAATCCTAGAGTTGCATTTTCCTATTGAAAAGAAACTTGTAGCTCATTAACCCCTCTCTTTTATGCAGCCTTACTGTAATGGGAAATTACTAGAAAAATGTTCAGGGAAGGTTGTATTAATAATAAAAAATTCAAAGAAAAGGCTATTACATTCTTCCTGTTACATCATTTAGTTGTGAACATTTTTTAGAAGCTGTACTGATACCAAAAAAGTAATCCATTTTTATTTTTTGGTAATAAAAGTATGATGATTCCAAACCCATACATGGATATTTTTGGACTGAACCATACTGAAGTTTCTTTGTATGGACTTGTTATGAGCCTGCCTTCTCCTCTTATGTTCAGTTGCTGTTCCAGGAAGCTGCTTAAGTAAAATATAACACTGCTGTGCCTGCCCACTCCTTGTTTCTAGACACCCACTGGCTAGTGGCAATACTAGCAATGCTTTCTAGAAAATGTATGGGCAGTGATGGTTGATGCTGAACAACGCAAATCTCGAGAGCAATCTGTGCAGCCTGTGACAGGTATGTATAATCATGCCTATCACAAGTATGTGTGCAGCCGGATGGTGTGCACTGAGTGTGTCTCCACAGCAGACTCCAAAGCAGATGCTGACAGTTACTGTCTCCACATGAGGTCTTGCATCTGGCTTGCAAACTGCCTGAGAGAAGTGAGGCGGTTGGAGGCAGTGGGCTGTTCTGCAAAGATGGGAAGATGATGGTCAGATTAGACTGGCAAAGGCAGTCGTGGAGATTTTGATGAAGAGGATGATTAATCTGGTTGTTTGAAAGATGGTAGCTCCAGGGTCAAACTACCTCACTTCCAGTCACATTGAGATTGGGAAAAGAGCATGGTTAGGGAAGTTAGAGTGATTATGGGTGGCTTTTCAGCTCCTGATTTACTGTCTTCATTAACGTCAGTACAGTTCCTATGGATCTTCTGAAAGAGTTTGGCTTGACATTCATAATTTCTGCTCAGCTTTCTCATTTGAAAATAAAAAATGTGGGCTATATCACAGAGTGATTCCTAGCCTCAAGACAAAGTGGTGTGGGATGGCTCAAATCCACCTGGTTCTTTGTGGTTTTCTCTAGGGCATACTGACTGCATCCGTGCTGGCCAACACTTGGTTTTGGTCACCACTGGGCTCCATCCAAAGGGCTGTAAACCCTTAACCATTACTTTGTTTTGTGTTTTTCAGTTGAAAGTGTTTGAACTAATCTGAGGGCTGTGTTGTAGCCTGCCTGAGTAGCATTTGCATGGAATGATACTGCAGGTACATGGTGCATGCCCTGGGGCTTGGCACGAGGAGTGTGAGAGTCTGAGGGTGGATTATGCTCCACAGCATTACAGCAGTGTGCTGAGTGGAGGCAGCTAAGTCCAACATGTTGTACATGTTTGGCCTTTAAGGTGGGTCCTTGCAATGAGCTTTTCTCAGGGTGCAGCTCAAATTTCATTTTAAAGGTAATTTAGCAGCAAAAGAGGTCCTGCGTGTAAAGTAATGTGTTATGTCAATGATCAGGGGACTGAACAGGATTGAACTAAGGAGCTGATCTGTCTTCCTCACCTGGCACTTGGCTTCTGATAACTGCACGGCAGGCCACTGACTTTCAGTGGGGTTCAAAGGCATAATTCTTCCATAATACTAAGCCAGTGACTGATTAGAGTTATCAATAACTTATTAGGTAAGAATTGTTTGTGTTGTGCTACAATGTAGACATTGCAGCTGCTCAGTTGTGTGGCTTCTTTTGTCCTTTTCACATAAGGACAATAGTTTCAGGGATTCCTGGTGATCTTTTAAAGCTAACTCTGTCCTGGAACCAGAGAACCTTGTGACTGGGTGCAGGAGATAAACGGAGTTGCTTCTATGCTGCATATTACTGCTGCTCCACCCTAGAATTCACTGAATTGAATATTGAGATTCTCATTAACTTCATGGGTTTCTAAATGGATGATATATTAAATTTTGAAGCTCTTTTTCATATAGAAAGCCTGTAGAATACTGCTTGTCCAAACTGGGAAAGAAGGCATGTAGTAGGCCTTCTTTTGACCAGTTTTGTCTATGAGATTCATGTCTCTGTTAAATTCAGGACAAAATCTTGGTTGAACTAGAATCAATGTGAGTTTTCAATTTATTTCAGTCTTTTGACCAATTTTGTCTATGAGATTCATGTCTCTGTTACATTCAGGACAAAATCTTGGTTGAACTAGGATCAATGGGAGTTTTCAATTTATTTCAGTGAAGCTCAGCTTTCTTTTTATTCTCTTGATTTGTGTTAAGCTTTTAGTAATGTGAACTTTTAGAGAGAAAACAGTTCCTCAGAAACCCTTACACTGCTAGGATTTGTGAAGCATAATTTGATACTATTTCCTGTGCCTTTGACTCTTAAAATATCAAGAGATAGCTGTTGTACATGCCACATTTTTATTGCCTGCTCCTCATCAGTCAGTTGGTTGTGCTGTGTATGGAGATGGAATTTCTTTGTAAAGCTGTTTTTCATTAGTATCAAGGAATATACATACTTTGCAGCTAAATCCTTATAGAAAGTTTTATCTCCCTGCCCACATTGTTGCTATTGTAATACTGCTTAGCAACTAAATCAGAAGAACAACAGCAAAAACACACTCAAACCCCATCTTTACAACAGAGAGAGGGGCCTAAACTGCAAAATTCAGGTATCAGTTTGGATCTGAAATTTCCAGAAGTTCAGGAATCCAATGTTAGTTTTATACTTTTGGGTGTGAAAAGTCATCTGAGTGACCTGGTTCTGTATATAGCATCTACAGACCAAGGCACGAGAATGAAACAAAAATATTACCATACATAGTAATGAATTAAAAAAAGACAATTATGATTGTCTCCTTTTTTGGAATACCCAGAGAAGGTGTAATATTTTACTGGGAGCTTATTCCAGATCAGTATACTAAGTCGCCTTCCTCCCCCAGTTGACAGAACAGATGGTTCATCTATCTCCTACAATTTCTGAATACTTCAAAATCCACTGTGGGGAACTGGGGATAGATCTTTTTTTCAAGAAGTCCTATATGTCTAGTCCATTTTAATTCTCAACTTCATGGCTAATGCTTCAAGTAACACTTCAAGTATTAACCTGTTTTGTTGATTTTTCTGGAAATTTCTAAGGGATGAGATGGTGTGTGTGTCAATACAAGTGGTACTTCCTCAGCACTGCAGGGGGAATTTACAGGGGGAGTATCTACAACCTCATTTTCCCAAAACTTTATTATATAAGCCCATAGCCTTTCAGCAGCAGAACTACTTTATTGTGAGAGCTGTGTTCTGGGGAGTGTGACCAGTATAGGTCTGTCTATATCCTGTAGATGGCTCTTTAGGCAAAAAAGGATATTGCAAATTATAAAGGTAAGGTAAGAGCTGTAACATTGTAACAATGACAATATTACAAGGACTGCTAAGGGGAGGGCTGAAATCTGCGTTTATTATGGTTGACTATGTATTCATAATGGAATAATGCTTATAAAAAGAATAAAAGCATCCTTGACAGTCAAGGACCAAAATCTGTACTCATGGAAAACAAAAAGGTGAAAGATAGGCAGTATTGTAGCAAATGGACAAGGAGATCTTGAACACCTTCATTAGTAGCAACAATAAAACTAATTGCTGGAATAACTGTAGGCAAGGAGGGAAAAAATGATAGTTAATTTCTTTTGATTTTCTTTCATTGTGGGGAATTTTCCAAGATTTCAGGAGAACTATGGCAACTACCTAGTATCATGTCAGGAATGACGTTAAAGTGACCAAGTCAAATGGGCTGTGTAATTGGGAATTTAAAACCATGCATTGCTTACATTGATGGATAACATTTTAGAGAAATGAACATTTTGTTATGGTGATTCACCAGGTAGCAGCTGGATATTTTTCCCAAAATATTCAGAAATATTCAGCTTGCTAAGTGCAGCCAACAGTTTGTGCTGTTTGGGTAATGTTCATGGGTTAATGTAAAAATGTGTAATATTTTCTTAGCTCTCTAGTTTCTAGACAATGTGGGCCAAAATAACATCTCTTAGCAGCAGCACAAAATAGTTGAAGAGGCAGACAAAGTGGCTAGGTAGGAATTCCACTTGACATAGGAGGTATGCCTTGATAACAGACAACTCCCATAGCAGCTTAATGTAAACATTTCTCCAGTGTCCAATCTGTTGAAATTCCTGAGCAAAACAAGAGTTGGAAATTTGTTTCTTCTTCTGAGTCAGTCTCCACTATCAGCACAGTCCACCAAGAAAGTGGATAGCAGCATATGAATTAGGGCAACACTGTAGCTTGAATTTTGTTTGATGTTAATGCTGGTCTGACTCACACTGTGATCTAGATTTTACCACAGCTGCTGTGGAGTTTCAGGTATGAAGATGGAGCTCCCTGGCTGCCACCCAGCCTGTTGTATCAGATGCAGCTGGGATCAGGTACACTTCAAATTCAGTTCCTTTTTCTTTGCCAATTTTGAATCAGTGTCTTATTCTATTCTTTAATTTTCAATTTCTCCTGCCCCACCTTACAGGTACTGTTTACCAATATAATAAAATGAAAATATTTTATAAAATAAACCGTGTACACACACACTAATGGAAATCCTGTTCCCCCTTTTCAGATCTCTAATGCTATGTTCCCTTTCCCCTTGCCTTTCCTGCTCATTTTATGGCTCTTTCCCATCTCAATTTCTCTCTGCTTGTTGATTACAAATGTAATATTTCACATATCTAATTCAGAGCTATAAAAATAGGCCATCGTGCAGAAAATATTTTAGAGAGGGACTGGTTTATTTGAGTTAGTGAGGTTATATGTTGGAGAATAGCAACACATTAATTTATTTATCTGCAGGGAATTGTTAGTGAAGTTTCTTGTTATGCCCTTTCACTCTTTCTACTGATTCATTCTCACCTGTTTTCTGAGATTGTAGTGACTGTGTAGAAATACAATGTGACCTAAATAGCTCAAATTCATTAGAACACGATTATCATGCAGCAAGAGGGCTAGCAGATACATTTTAAATGAGAATGTAACATAGACATATCTGTCTCTGTTTTATGAAAGTGTGAAAATTCGAGTTACATTTTTACTAAGTTAAGGCAACTAGGTCTGCAGCATGATTTGTGTACCTGCTGTACATTCAGTGGTGTGAAATAAGCCCGAAGCGGCATCCTTCCCGCTACTTCCTCCTGCTTTTATTGATTTAAGGGAGGCTCTTGGGTATCTATCCTAATGCCTGAAGATTCATTCGTGTAACTCCCCATGCATCAGCATGATATTATACCACTTGTTCTCTAGAGAAAATAATTAAGTGAATTACTAACGCATAAAATGCTCAAGTTAAAGTGCTTAAATATTCCATTTGATGCAGCTATATATAGCTTAATGTAATGTAATAAGTGCAGTATCCTCTTAGTCAGAATGCCTTGTGTGGTACCCTCTTAGTCAGAATGCTTTGGCTTTCATCTTCATTAAATGGAATACTAATTAACAGTTGATTCCAATTTTGTCAAGGTTGCTGTGTTGTTGTATTCTTAAACAAGACCAGAAGGTGAAAAAGGACTAACCTGTATATAAATCAGAAGTAATCATCAGAGGTCAGTGCAATAGTGTTATTACTGTATATAAATGCAGACTTTTGGATTGCAATCATATATACTGTGCTGTCACACAGGGTTCCTAAAATGAGACAGGAACTTAATCTATTGGTTGACTTGTAGCAGAAGTTGCTCCTAGCAAAGGCAAATTAGTTCAGCTTAAGTACAGTTATTGCAAAGAAAGTGAGAATAATAACCAAATACAACCAGTGATGAAGCAGGTAATAGAATTCAGTCTTTTGTTGAAGGAAATAGCATGAAAATGCAATTCCAGAAGAGCTGCATGTAACACTCAGCAACTAGAGGATGCACATGAAGTTTCCAGTATCTTGGCCAAGAAAGCCATCGAATAGCTGCCAGTTGTGTATAAGCTACTGATAGCTAGAACAGTTACTTCTTTTTCTGATTTTTGTTGTTGTTGTTGTTAGAAAGGCTAATTAATTTAAATCGAACTTTTACATGAGAGATGGTTTAATTTTGGGGAAGAAAGAATAATTTTTTTTAGTCCTGAAATTGCTTGGGTGTCATTTATTAGTGAAACAATTTTTTCAGTTGTTGTTGTTTGGATTCCTCCATACTGTTTAAAATAAGACAAAAATCTGAAATAAATATTTTGAAACATTTTATGTTACAGAAAAAAAATTTCTCTGGATACACTTCTGTTCAGCTGGGAACAGAACTATCAGTTCCTGATTATTTTTTTTTTTTCTTAATTTTTGCCTTTTTGTCTTTTTCACTATGGAAACAGGCATTTTAACCCCCAAAATCTGTAGTGGAAATACAGCTGAAATTCTCCTTTTTATTGCAATATATATGTGTGTTTGTGTATTCTGATTATATTCAAACAAGCCATCACTGAACACAAAATCCACTTCAAGGACCACATCCTGATATTAATCCATCTTTATGATTCCTGCTATATCACTCTCTCTCTGTACTTGGACATTTATATAATAACTATATTATACTGGAAATTGAACACTGACTGCGTATGAGAGAGGACATGAAGAGAGGGAGAAAAAAAATTTCCAGCAGAGCGATGTACCTGTAAATTTCACGGTGCAGGTGCCCACTTCCTTCACAGCATTCATTTAGCACTAAGAGTTTGATTCAGCGTTCGCCAATCTCATGAACTGAAACAGTATCTAAGTGCAAAACTCATCTTTTAGAATTAACTTTCCTTTGGGGCCTGGTAAAAAAATGCGACGTATACTGGCTCTCTTTCTGCTTGCTGAGAAGCAACATAGATCATCAAAGCTTGCTGATCTATTGGCAGCACTGCCTCCCTATGGTGATCATAAAGCCTTATGTACTTCATAAGTAAAACGTATTGAAGCTAACGGTGTTGGCGTTTACTCCAAAATCATACATTTTTATACTTTGGCTCAGAGAGGAAAATGAAAAATAGATTAAGCTATAGTATATTGCTGATTCACACTTCCTCTTTACCTAGTTTCTATATAACAGAGATTTTGAACAGATTCAATGCTATGACAGTTTCACGGCTCGAATCAATTTAGCAGATCTACACAAAGTGCGAGAAACTAATACGTTTTGTTCGTCTTTTAAGTAGCTTTTGCGTCATTCCGTCTGTCCCCCTCCCTAATGCTTTTCTCACCTTGATGCAAATGGTGGGCTGTAGGTCAGAGAAACCTAATGCTAATTAACATTTCTGATTATAGAAAGCTTGATTCTGATTATAGAAAGATGTGTAAATGTAAGAAGAAAATTGATATGCCAATGTTGTTCTAAAGTGTAGAAAGCAGTGATACATTACTAAGGTATCTTTCATCTGAATAAAAAGGAGGACCTTTGATTTTATCTAGAAATGAAATGGATAGACCTTCTGGCACCTGGATTTGCAGTTTAAAAGTAGCATGCAACTTTGATATTTGTGTAAAATATTAATATTATTTGTGTAAGATAAGATATGGGCTAGTATTTTTGGACTACGTCTTGAAAACATTGAAAAATATTGCAGTAAAACAAAAATACATTGTGATAATATATATACATTATTTCCTATTGTTTGCCAAAGCTCACAATTCATTGTATAACTAGGAGGTCCTTAATCTCTGAACCCACTGACTTTTTTGCAATGCTTCTGTGGTTGTCTGTACATGTGCTGAAGTCCACTTTGCATGGAATCAAGTCTAAAGTCAGAGGCAGATTTTTCTGCTTTGGCAAATATAGGCATAAAATATAGCTCCTAGTTGTAGTCACCTGGAGCCTTTCTTCAGGATGCTGTTTTGTCTTGCAGTTTTGTCCAGGATATGGAATTTATCTGCTGTACTCTCTCAACCAGCGGCCCTGATTTACACACTCCCAGTGTTGTGACACGAAAGCAGGAGGAAGGAGCCCAGGCCTACACCCAGTTGGAAGATCTTATTCACTGTAACCCGTCTACATCTCTTGTTCTTATTTTTCAGTCTCTTTATTATGAAGTTAAGTGTAAATATTTGTGTGAGTATAAATACATGCGTAAGTATTGACATGATGTAGATTAAAATGCGTAGGTGGCATTTGAGGGTGAGATAGCATCTTCTACAGTGCAAGAAAATAACATAGTAAATATCTGCTGGGTGGTTTATTTCTAGAAGATACTGTATTGAGATGGTCTGATCCCACCTGAGTCTCAGTGCCATACTCTTTCCCACTGGTTCGCTCAAGGTGGCTTCCTGCTTAGAGCTTTACCTGGGCTCTGCATTGATGTTTGGAAGTGACCAGGCACTAGAACTTAGGTGTCACTTAATCTACTGGAATAGATTTACTATAATAATACATTATCTTTTATTTCTTTGGGAACTGCTGCTGCTTTTTCCTGTGCTATTTCTCATCAGTGTACCAAACCTCTTCTGTGCAGCTTTTGTATGAATAGCCTTCTAAGTGGTGTAAATTCAGGGGAATTTGGTTTGAGGAAAAGTTTGCAAAATGAAGCTATAAAATGTTGGGAAGCATTTCAGCTGAGAACAGTGTTGCAAGTTTTCCGTGGAGATTTAAGTCTGATTAACTTACAGAACTGAAATAAATTTTTTAATTTATATTCAAATAATGTTCATTGTTATTTTCTTTATTATGGATTTTTAAGAACTCCAAGGGGAACATTTCTCTACAGATATCTGTCGTCTTTACAATAAACCCAAGCATTGCCATTGACCTTGAATATTTTCAAGAGAGGAGAGAAGGGGAGGCAACTAAGTGCAATTTCAGCCCCTATTTACCAGCCATCTTTTAGTATGCCAAATGTCACAACTTCCACTAACTTTGAAGAATACTAGTCTTCAAATGATATGAAGCCTAGATATGACATTTATTTTGAATGTGTTATACAATGACAGTTAATGCATTTCAGATATTCAGGAATATAATGTCAGAGCCAAAAAAGATTCTAAGCTGAGTAAATTTAGCTGTAGTGTAGGCTCTCCTGTCTAAAATCGTGATCTTAAAACTTTCCAAGGCCTCAACTTTAGGACACCTGAAGTTGCAGTTCTTTTGGCCAGAAGTGTGTCACTATCCATGAAAAATATTTGAGATTCATTATTACTGAACATAAGGATGGGATGAACTAGATCGTAATATTCTAGTGACTCATGAAGTCAGCTGTGAGTGGAGAGCCTTTGAATCTAGACCTTATTACTAGAGCTGTTTCTATATTTTGTCTAGTCACTTGATGCTTATCCAGCAACTATTTTACATGAAATACAGAAACAGTTGATTCTCTAATTAAGCAGAAGAATTTTCTTGTGAGAGATGTCAACCATAGCTTTAAGTTACCTCACCTTAAGGCAGGACTTGAACCTGGATCTGTTGTATGTTGGGGAAGAGCTGTTAAACTGAATGTGGAATGAGCACAGTGTTTCCAACTTTTTTTTTGAAGAATCTAGGTAGCCCTTTTTTCTAATTTTTTTTTAAAAGAAAACCAGCAGGATTTAGGTGATGGCAGTTCTTTGAAAGTATGAGAGAAGTACCTGAGTATCTATAGCCTCTATACCCGTTTTTCATTAATATCATGTAATGTCATGTTCCTATTATAAATATGGTTGTGGCTGTGGTGTTTTGCAGCCCCCTTATTTAGACAGGATTACACCTATCCTTATGGATCCCAATGTTTTGTTCTACACAACTGCTTCAAGTGTTGACTTTAGGCATCTCTGTGCTTAGCATATTGCTGTTCTGCATGCTATTTTGAGGGGTTTAACTTTCCCCATTTTTTTAGGGGACAGGTCCAAGGTTTTCCTTCCAGCCTGTTTTGTAGAACAGCACCCTTTTCTATTTTCTACTTACTCAGTGTTAGAATAATGAGTATAGCATCTGTCATATTTGTTGTTCTGAGGAATCATTCCTCTGACAGGCTTTTACAGTGTTTAAAGCCAAGTAAATGTGTTTTTCAGTGCTGACCAGCGTGTGTAGACATCTGTCCTGTGTTGTGGAAGAATCTTCTCTGTGCTGCAGGCATACTGTTTTCTAGGAAGATAGTATTTTGCCTTTCCATATTGATTTGCAGTTTCATTTAAAAGTTTTAAAAAACCAGCATGATCCGTTACGGTAGTGTTGGATTTATTTTATCATAGTTTTGTGTTTCAGTTAATGACAATAAGTTGCCACATCAACAGAGACTTTTTGAGGCAGGTGATACAGCTGTTCTTTGGGCCAAAACTGTTACAACTGCTGGTGAGAGTATACTGTAATTCATTAAAAGTCTGTATGTTAAGTAAGGAATTGTCCTCTTTCATTGGAATTTGTAGGATAGCTTTGCTCCAAATCCATTTATTTGTATCCTTTATAGCTGATGGAAATGGTAAAGCGATTCTTTATACTCCTGTAGTATGTCTTAACTACAAATGCAGATGTTTTCAACCAAAACCTTTTTTAGGCCTCTCAGGGCCTAAATTCAAAAGAAAATTGTTTTGTAATGTATAGATTAGAAGAAGCTGCATATGTTTTGCATTGCTATCCTTCTGTATTAAATTTTCTTTCCATTATTAACCTGCGATACCTTTGTCTTTCATCAAGCCATCTAATGTCTAGGAGAATAAAATAGCATTTTGCATATGGTGTTACCTACAGTTTGTCTCTGAATTGCTAGTATTTCTATCCTTCTCAAGCAGGTAATCTTTAAATAAGATTTTTTTCCAGATAAAACATTTATTGCCTCAGTGCTCTACAAATGAAGTTATTGTTAATCTATAAAGCTCTGTTGCAGCATTATTCTGTTCATTAAAGTGTTAACCAATAACCGCAGTAGTAAATGAACCAGTGATATGCTTGTCTGAAAAATGGGCCCTGTAAGCATATTTAATTTTGTGTCTTTTTCAAGAGTGGTCAGTCAAGGCTGAGCTCAGTCATGATATGAAGACTGTTTGCTCATCAAGTCATGGCAAATGTGAAAGAAGTATGTCAAAGAGAATAAAGATGTTCCTCAAGACGTTATAGAAATGTTAGCTGACATCATTCATTTGCTTTGACCCAGGAGGATAGTACTTACTGTGCTGGGAGTGATATTGAGAAAAGGGAATGGAGGGGAAAAAGTGAAGAAATTAGGCTTCAAATCTATACTGTGATAAATTTCTAGTGGAAGTTTTGGTGGCAATCTTAAAAGACTTTTCAGAGTAACAATTATAATAAGACCATAACTTCCTATTACTAGTTGCTCCTGTGCCAGAGATTGACGGGTACTCGGGTTTGTAGTCATTCTTTTAAAAGATAGCAATTTGTCTGAGAAGAATATAAAGAATTGTTGTTCGAAGCCAGGAAAGCAGTTGAGAAAATCATAAAATCTAACAAAAATCTGTTATATATGTATTTATGAGTGATATTATATAAAGTAAGTCAAAGGATAAATCCGCATAGCTTCTATAAAGTTAAATGATGTCTTTTCAGCTGCTTCAAATTTTTGAAGGATTTAATAAAACATAGAATAAAAGAGAACTGAGACCTATAATATATTTAGATACTTGAAAGATTTTTGCTAAAGTAACTCACGCAAAATTATTAAGGAAAATTGGAGGAACTAAGGCAGGGGGAAAGTTTTGCCAGTCATACAAAATGCATGAAGAGGTAGGAAACATAAAGAGCAAGATCTCTGACTGGGAAGGACTAGAAAGAAGTTGAACATTGGGGTTATTTGGGGCTTTGTACGTCGACTGATATATTGCTAAGTTATCTGCCTAAAGTAATGGTGAAAAGCAGGATGTCAATACATGGTAATATCATAAATTTATTTAAATTAGGCAATAGTAGAAAAGATTACTAAGAGCTCCAGGAGAATGTAATAGAACTTGGTAATAAGATGTCAGATTAAATTCAATTTAGATGAGTGCATGGGAATTAAAATATAAATCACTTCAGTGTGCGCAGTTCTAAATTAGTCCTTAAGAAAAGTGCATGATATTATATTGGATTATTTGAGAAACAATGTTTTGATTATGTAAGTAAAGATTATAGTAAAAGTGCAATAAGTGCAATAAAGGCATAGATATTTTAAAATTGTATGGGCTGTATTCTTCTACTTCTTGATTATTGATCATTGATTATAGTGATTCTATAAAGTGTTCCAGGTGCCTGAGGCTGTGCCAGATTCAATTGCTTTGGTGCAAACATAGAATTCCCATTCAGAATGGGAAGCTTGTAGATTTAAAAGTAAAGGTTCAGAGGTTAATGTAAATTTTTGGTCTTTTTTTCCCCCCAAATGAAAAAAAAAATAAATCCCAACTATATTGAGGCTGTATTTCAGACATGGACTCAGGTCTTAACTCCTGGGTGGACAGAGGGATGCTAGACCTTTCAGTCTGTAGACTTTCAAAGCTAAACAGAAAATTTATCACCTCACTGGTATAAGCTTTAAATGCGCAGATTGTCATAACCTCTGAACCAGCAAAATAGGTCTGTTGTGAAAATGATACTTATGGTTTTCAGTTATGCTAACTAGTTACAATAATAGGCTGTTTCACAGCTCCCCAGATCAGCAAAATTTAGATCCGGACGAGGGATGTTGCAGTCTCAGGGTGTGGGCAGTGTGGTGAGCAGCCAGAGGGTTATCCTCGTCAATCTACTGAAGCTGGGCCATGATGCGAAATGGCCCCAGAAGGAAAGGATTAATAGAAACACTTGATTCTGCAACCTATTTATTTGGGAGTTATGTGGGCAGGGAATTCACTAGTCAGGAAGCACAAATAATCCAGGGATCTGGGGGTGCAACCAACATCTTTCCCTTCCTAGCTGACTTTCAATATGAAAGGGACTCCTGCTGTATTTGGCTTCTGCAGAGATGTAGGCAGAGTGGCAGCCTCTTTACATATCATTTCTGAATCGTAATTAGCTAGAAATGCTTCTGGACCTATCTGAGTTTTAGTGTTCAAAACATGGGGATTGATTGAATTTAGGTGCTTATATTTTTTAAGTATTGCTGGAGAACCGATTTCTGAGTATATTGAATTAACCAAGCTTGGGGAGGCTGTTTCTGTAATGATGTGCAAGTTCCAAAATGTCAAGCTGCATGAGCAGGGCCTTACAAGTACATGGTAATACTGTAAGCATAATTTTTCACTTTCTGTAATGAAAAGATGGCTGAATTAATATCTCTGAATGCTTAAAAATAACAGCTCTAAACTGAAACTGAGATTGGGAAGTTTCAGCCCACCTGATGAAAATCAGTATTTTCCAGCCTTGTTTAATTATGCTGCTTTCCTAAAACCACTGGAAACTCTGCTGCAAGTGGTAAGCACAGGATATCACCTGCCTTATTCAGAGACCTGTGTGTTATAATGAAAATTCTGATGTAATCTACATATTGTGGCTGCTCTCGAGTGTCTGCAGTAAGAGTGCTTACAACTGAGTAGTTGTAGATTTGACCCTAAGTCTTTTCTGAGTTCTCTACTAGTATATAGTGTAGTTCGTCTGGAGAGCAAAGACAAATCCAATTTAAAATCTTGTCTGTGGAATGATCTTATCTTAAAAAAAAAAACAATATAAAGAGATTTAGATAGTATTTAGCCTCGTGCTTACTCATTTATGATGCCTGTTGCTGCTTGCTACATTAGATATTTATATAAAGAGGAAAGTGTTTTTAAGTGAACCAAACCACAAATTTGACTGGACTATAATGCCCCTTCAGGTTGCAAAAGGAAACTGTGGTATTATATATACATATGCATATATATTATATACATAGTTATTTGCCATGTGCCTCTTCTCAGCTTTTAAAAACATCCTTAAAAAGGACTAAAAGTTGCAGAATTGGAAAATTACCACAGCCAAACATAAATAATGAAACTATATAATCCGGAAAAAAAAAATCAGTTACTTCTGTATTCCCTTTGATTTCTTGTTTGCAGTTGTAGGATATAGATTTCTTCTAGGTTTTTCCTTACCTGTCACTTATTTATATGAACATAATTCATGGTAAACCTCAAAACTGCAAAGTATGGAGATTTGCTATTATTATTGCCCGTGTTTTGTTACAGTCTTTAATATTTAATCTATGAATATCAAACACAGTCTATAGAAATAAAGAAGAGCTGATTTCACAGTGACAATAGGGAAACGAGCCGTGATGAAGTTAAAAGATCATTACTTTGGGAATTAATGTTACTAAAAATACAGCAATTTACACAGTAGAAAAATAAATTTTTAGTTGTCTTCAGGTCTTTGAAGATATTTCTATCCAAAACCCTCTGTATATTATACTGCCGATGAAAAATGGAGTCATTTCAAGAAGTATTTTCTTTTGGTAGAACCTTCAAATCCAAATTTCCAGGGAAAAAAGCGCTTTCAATTTATATTGAAATTTATATTTTAATTTAAATTTATAAGTAGAATGGGAAGAAGCTGTGCTGCTGACCTGATTCATCAATAGATAACGTAAGGGAGTGGAAATAATTAATGGAAATAACCACAGTACTTTTAAACATTATCTTGTGAAAGCAACAGTTCTAAAAGGGAGGAACAGATTTTGATGTTTCTACAATGAAATAATGACCATTTAAAAAAATACTCATACAAAATTATACATTCAGAAAGAAATTTCTAAACATTTACAGAAATTTGTCTGAGGAGAAATTACAGTCTTATGTTTGCAAAATGTAGGATAGGAGCTATAACTCTTTTTCTGGCATTAAGCAAAGAATTTAACTGCCAGCTCAGTTTTTCCATCTGATGTGTTTTCTTGGATAATGCATAGTGCTTATGCTGGTAGTGCTTATCATCAAAACACTAATGCAAGGTCCAAGTATTGTACTGCCAGTCTCAGGCATTCTGAAGCAAGATGTACCTCCTGAAAATCAAAGGATTGGCTTAAAATAATGCATGAGATTTTAAAATTGTTTGGGGCTATTCTTATTTTAATTTTTAAAACTGAAATTCACAAGAGAGATTAGTAACAATGCTAAGATAGGGCTGGATGTTGAATTTAATTTTTGGAATCTTATGTAAAGGCTAAGCATTTTGGCCTAGTTTACTTCAGAAGTTGCAGAGTTTGGATTTAAATCCAGGGAGAATATTTTTCGGAATCTGTATCCGGCTCAGGCTAATCAATAGACATGACATACATTTTTCAAAGGCTTAAGAGTATGTATGCTGTGGGGGAATATATAGTTGAAATGATAAATGTAATACGGAATATGTCACAGTTTTTGTAGAAACTTTTAATGGATTTTATGTGTTGATATTTTATTTAGTAGCTGTGATTTTATACATTTTAAGCAACAGAATAGATTTCATCTATACATAAGAAATTAATTAAACTGAAGAGGGAAACGATCCCAGTTAGATGATGATGGGTTTAAAAAGGAAGGCCAAAACATACAGTTATGAACAAATATTGGGAAACTCCCTATATGTTCATGTAATTCTGTCACCACAATGTATTCCAAAACTCCCAATGCTTTAAGCAAGGATAATAGCACCTTTGATAATGTGACCCTTAAGTCATACAGCCTTGTATATACATTGATTTGCTGCCTACTGAAGAAGTAATAGTCTGCTTGTTGTGTTTGTTGATGATTCTGACATTATTGACATTTTCTTGGTTGCTTTATCAACCCCTGCCTACTGTGTAAAAGTCCCAGAGAGGACTTCTGCTCTCTAAAACTCTTCAGCAGTCTTCGTGTCGTCCTTGCAGTTCATATTCAATGTGAAATATTCCCTTTCAGTATCCATTTATACTTGAGCTCCAGTGAGACTGCTCACCTCGTCAAATGCTTTTCACCTGTTATTATGAAAAATTCTATACTTTAGAGAGAGGACATTGATCACTTAAGTTCTGTGTTAATAATAACTATTCTCAAATCATCATGAATAAAGGATGTCCCTTTTTTTTTTTCGTTACTGGCAAGAGAAGTATGCTTAGTCCTGCAGTTAATTTTGGCTATGGTTCCAGAGCCTTATAATGAATAAGTTCAATCTCTATTTTTGGTTGTCTCTGGATATTTGAAAAAAATTGGAACAGTTTTTAAAGTAAGGTTTTGATGCCATCTTAAATGACATTGACTGCCTTTTCACGTAATTTTGATGGAATTCTTTGCTTTTATCCTTTTTTTCACCAGTACAGCTAAATCTGTCATTCACTCCCAAACAATACATGACCAGCTTGCTTTGCAACCCAGAAGATTAATATAGACTGCTTACTGTTACATGTTTTAATAATATCTGGGGAAAAAAGTTTTTCTCTATCTGTTTTCAGAGGCATTATAATGTTTTACCATTTCAGTCCTTACGCATTGTCTTCGGTAACTCTATTGTAAAATTATGGAAGCAATAAATCCTTTCTATATTTAATTGAAATACTTTGATACCACTCTTAAGGGCGGTCTGTCTTTTGCAGTTATTTGCACATATTCAGTAGGAAATGTATGTTCTTGTAGTTTCTACAGTCTTTGTCCTTCAACATTGTGAATCTCATGGCCCACAAATGTTTTCCATGTTGTGTGTCCCTGTTTATGCTCTTTTTATTTGCTGCATAGAGCTGGTATTGCATCCTTTTTATCTTTAGACTCCCTGGAAATAATTTTTTTGCCTGTTCAAATCATGAAGGTCAAATCAGTCTTACACTCCGTTCCTCTTCTTGCTAACTCTAGTGTCTAGTTCTAGCTCTGTGCAAACTAAACCAGCATTACTACTGAAGGCTACACCCCTGCATTAACTTCTGTTCTGGCCATGCAATCCCACCTTCTTGCCTCTCCTTCCCTGGTGGTAGGGTACAATGTTCAGGTAGTAAATTGGATCAGGGA
Organism: Gorsachius magnificus; assembly: GCA_034008185.1. Lineage (NCBI taxonomy): Eukaryota > Metazoa > Chordata > Aves > Pelecaniformes > Ardeidae > Gorsachius > Gorsachius magnificus. The sequence continues at coordinate 8,778,805 of CM067087.1, read as the reverse complement.
CCAGATTCAGCTCATTAGTCATAATCTGTCATGTGGCTGTGTTTTCCTGCTACAGATATTTGTGTCAGCTCAAAGGGAGATTATGGGCACAGGGATAGAAATGAGTACTTGGGACTGGGAGGTGCTGCCTCTTTCCATTGGCATTGCAGTTTGAAATCGTCAATGGTTTGTAGGGCTGGGCAGTGAGGAGGAGGTGTTCTCCATGGAGGTTGCAGAAGTAGCCAGAGCCTGGTAGAGTGCTTGTGCCAGTAGTTGCATGTGCATCTTTCCAGCACGCTGCTTCCACGCTGTTGGTCTGCCACATACACAGTCTCTGGCTGTGGGTCAAGGCATTGCATCTTTTTTAGATTCAGACAGATTCAGAGCTTTTCTGTAGGGAAGCGTTGCCAGTTCAGTGTGTCTAGGAAAAACATGTGGTTTTCCCTGAGTTTCTGAGAAGAATCTTGTGAGGGACTTTTTAGATTTAAGAATTGTTCCAACATATGTACCCAAAAGGTTTTTGCCAATGGCAACAGTTGTCTGAAGCATTAGGCTTAAAAAGTTTCTTTCGTATTTGGTTTTTTGTTTAAACGAAGATAGGGCTGCTTTAATAAGGTATGGCATGTGCATGATATCCTGCTATGGAGCCATTATAGCACTACAATGTAGGCAGGGAAGGAATTTCTTTACCTTTGTTAGATAGCAGAGAAATGTAGCTGTATTCATAACAAAAACAATGTGTTGTACCAACTTTGTCTATATAGTAATTGTAATTTTGAATGTTGTATAAAAACATGAACAATAACTTTGCTATTCACATGCTGCTTATTCTTTGCAAGTTTCTTTTCCCATAAAAAAACCCCACCCAAAACCCCCCACTAGAACATTGTAAGAAATGAAGTATAGTAAAGTAAAGTACCCATTAACTGAAATGGATATAACTGTACTGAGAAAAAGATGCCATGTTCATTTGGGAATTGCCCTGTTTATATTGCTGTTAGTCTCTGAACGTGTCCATGGTGAAATATAGACCTATATTTACAGAACTCTGAACAGTGTCTAACTGAGTTTCAGACTTATGTAGTTAATAAAAGAGCCAATTCTCTTCAGACAGCCTTGAATTCTTATTAAATGTATAAGTTTCATTTTAGGCAGCAGGTTTCTACATACTGGAAGCCTCAGGCTAAAGCAAAAAGAAAAGGAAGCTTGTATATGTTTGTAAGTATAGTGCAGAAAGGGAAATTTCTTTCTGCTGCCAGGGCTTCAACGAACTTAGTTGTAAAGTTGGTTTTTTTCCCCTTTAAGATGGGCAGGTAAGAAATACAACTTGAGGAGAACATAATTTTATTTCTGGTGCTCTCAAGTAGCTAATTTACTTTTAATTAGAAAAAGCATTGAAGGGGGGAAAGTAACTGCTGTTTCTTAATAAAAATTTTTCTACATCCTGCACAAAGAGCAATAGAAGTCTACCTAAGAATTTTCACTAGAATGAATGGGACTAGTTGTAGAAATGATACTTCCTGTAAGGAATCAAAAAACAAGTTCTGAATTAATAAAGCCTTACAGTAATACTATGTGCTAAGTGCAGAAACTTCTTGTTTCTTTCACAGCTTGAAAACTAAGGCAAAGAGAAGTCACACGACTTGAATATAGCATAGTTTTTGTGTTAGAGTGAGGAAGTGAATCCAAATTATTAATTCTTGACAGTGTCTTCCATCCCACTTAGAAAACAGCTTTTTTTAATGCTTAGAGGCAGTAAAATCTTTGACATAGTTGTGATAAAAGTCCATGTGGACAGCATTGTCTTATTTCAAAAGCAGAACTTGAATCAAATGAAATAACACAATAAAAACTGCATTTCTAAGTGGGATGCTCTTCACAGCAATACCAGCGTACTTGTAAAACTTATGAAAATCCAGGTTTTTTCTTTAATTTGATTCAGATAGTGTATCACTGAAAAGATATTCTCATAAATGAACTGCTGCTGTGGGCTCTGCCATTCATCTTAGTTGCTTCCATTTCAAGGCAAAACGGCTCTCCTGAATTCTGCATTGTTTTCTTTTGCCTACTGAAAGGCTAATAATGCTTCCTCATGGAGGCAATTCCGTATAGCAGAAGGCAGGAGGGCATGTGGAAATGGATGTTTTAAAACTGCTCGGCTTACCTGCTGATGGGTGGTAGAAGTGACAGCAAATTTCACACCAAATAAATATGAAATACATATGTATCACTGGCACTTCTGTCTGAGGTTGAATACTTCTAGGTGTCCAACACAACAGGAATTCTTGAAGCAGCTGCTGCCGTGAATAAACACATGTGAGAGTATTTATCTAGAATGCAAAGCTTAAAAAGTATTTTGGAACCATATCACTGACATATGGCACAACAGTTTAAATGAGACGAGCAGAATAATTGTTCTGATACAGACTTTACAGATAACAGTAGCAGAAGTAAAACTCATGAAAGGTGCAGAGCCTTATGGAGTGATTTACAGAGAAACTGGATTTGACAACGCTAGTTAGTCTAAAAAAAAATAACAGCCCACAAGTTAAAACAGTGGAACAGCTTTTCCTTGAAGTGTAATGATGAAGACAAACAGACGAATGTAGGAGGAATAAAATAAATCAGCTGTTAACACCCTCTTTGAAAGCACTTTTAAAAGAGAATAAAATTACTTGTTAGTGTTTTAGAAATACTTTAAACTTTTCATCTTTTTAAAGAAGAAATTAGAGAAATTAAAGTATCTCTTCATTCTGTACATGTTAAAAAATTTTAAAAAGTGTTGCCCAATTCTGTGAGCACTTTCACATCATGAAAAGTGTTATGTCAAAATGACAACTGTTAGTTGTGAGAATAGATATCCTTCAACCCTGTTTTTAACAAGTGCAGTAAGATGACTTAACTGGCATCGGCCATCATGACTTTGGCCTCCAGTCCAAATCCATTTCATGCAAAATTCTGGGGAGGAGATGGGCTTCACGCTGGGAAGAGAAAATTAAGAAATTTGGGTCAGAGAGTGTTCCAAGTTTGGTGTTCTGTGCCAAAACCAGTTTATAACTTTTTGCCTAGACTTTACAAGTCAACAGCAGCATCTATAATTGGACTTCGAAGCAAAAAAGAGCACAGCATAAATAGTCCTGATATAAGATGCTCAATAATGTCAGTTCATCTAAGCAAATGATCCTATAATGTCTTCCAAATCCTAACGGGATGTGTCTGACCTTATCTCCTCCCTATTTCTACAATCCCCATTATTCTTTTTGGTTCTGATTATGAGTTACAAACTTGATTTCCTGGGTCTTAAGCAATAGCAGCAAGCTTAAAGTTTTTTAGGTAGTCTGTCTTTCCATGCAGATACTCTATGCAGTATTCAAAATTATAATCGCCAAACTGAAATTGATGATATAAACCCTAGTTCTGAAGAAATGTAGAACAAACAGGTTAACTAGAGTGGCTAAAAGCAGAATCAAGACTTCCCCAAAGTTCAGAATAGGTAAGGTCTCAGGTGTGGTGAGAGCACATTTTTAGTTTAAAAATAGAAAATACTATTACATTATATTTTTTTGAAACAAATCACTGAAAATTGAGTATTGGACAGTAATCTGCTTTTTCATTCTATCTCCTAATGTCACAGGTTGATAATTACTTTGCAGCAACTGCCAAATCATTAAGGAATGGAATATTTTTACCTGTCTATGCTGATAAAAGGGGAAATTTTTTATTTTCATATTTTAAGCATCTCAGCAGATATGTAACTGCTTTAAACAATTCTGTTGCTACAACCTATTGGGTGCTTAAAACACTTGAGCAGCTTAAAATTACTTTTCTATCTTCTTAATTTGTTGGGTTTTTTGGGGGTAATGACGCTTGTTTCAGTTTGTTTTCAGTGCAGTGTAAGAGACCTTACAGAATCATTTTACAGCTTTGAGTATTTTAGAGAGTATTCCTTCCTGCATCCATTTTTTTCTCAGAATAATTAAAAGAGGGAAGAAATAACAATATTAAGAATAAATGCCTTTTAAATGGTATTGTAGACATAATTTTCAAAGGATGTGCCTAAACAAGTTAATATTTAGACATAAATGACCAAAATTTGATTTTTATCATCAGAAACTCTCAAAGTAGAACATCATAGACCAGACTGAACAATGAGGGTGGTTTGGAAAAGGGAAGATTAAATAGTCTCTGCACTGTGGAGATGGCAGTTGGTATTACATGGGATGACCCGCACATGCTCAACTCTACTGGTATGGAAACATCCTGGCTTGGCTTCCTGGCCCCAGGTTACACGTTTGTGAGCAGTACTGCTATGCACCCATCCCCCAGCCAGTTCTTATTGACGGGTCGCCTCTCTGAATCTAGCCTACTAAGAGATTGCATGAAAAACTTGGCAGTGCACTGCTCTCAATCTCCAATATTTGTATATTCTATTTAAACATCCATATTTATAAATTAGGTTCTGCACTTTGTACTTTCTCTTTGGTTTTGTTTCTTTTTTTTTTCCCCCCTGCAATTTGCCATTTTAATGTAGATTTTCAAATCTATTAGTATGTTCTGGTAATTTTAGCAAAATTTATTGCTTACTGGTTAAAGCAATATATATTTGATCATTGCATGGTAGATGAGATAAAATAAATGCCCTTGTGGTTGTGGTATGTATTCTAAATATTTAAGCAGATGTTTTATTTGATAACTGCCACTCTGCTTTAGCTATTTAATGTTGGTTTGGGGTTTTTTTTTTGCTTATTTTGCGATCAGGTATGGAGACCCAGGTGTACCAGGGGGCACTGAGGTATGTTGCATATGGTTTCACAAAACCATAATAGTGTTCCTTAATCATTAAGTATAATAAATTGTGGTCATATATCCTTTAAAATAACAGTCAGAAATGCATTAAGACTTAAACATAAATTAAGTACATGAAAACATTGCTTAGAAGATCTTGCAGACTCTATTCCATTGTGAACAAGCTGTACTCCTTATAAGTGGGGAAAGGATAATTCTTACAGTGCTTTCTGTCTGCAGATTTAAAAAAGGGCTTTACAAAGGATTGTTGTACCTATTTGCAGATGAGAGGATTGAGACAAAGGGAAAAGAAGCAATTTATCCAAAGTCACCTGGAAAGCTAGTGATATGGCTGGAAGGAAAACCAATGAATTCAGAGGTCTGGGCCAGTTCTCTGTCCATTTGTAGTACTGCCTCCTTTACTTCCAACTGTCCCTAGTTTCCTGAAGAAAACAAACATCTCCTCTATAGTTGGCAGCCAGAATGTGGTAAGTGTTCTGAGAAAACTTCTGCTATGAAATACTAGTTTTATTGTTTGCTTCTAGCAACATCATACTGTTAACCACACTGAGATAATTTTTTTACTAGTTGATACCACTGTAATTCCAATGTTGTTTTTTGAAATTAATTGAGGAGTTGTATATTTTTACCAATACAAATGAAGGTAGTTTAGACCAAATTTTCTACATTAGAATTCCTAATGTTATGTCTTTAAAGAGAGATGCCTCCTGCTGCAATATATCTCATAATCAGTTTATATAAGTAGAAATTGTATCAAAAGCAAAATTATAGGCAAGGCCTTAACTTTACATTAAGTAAAGTTCTTACTCAGATTTAAGTTATTTAAAAAGAATAAAAAAAGAAAAGGAATTACTTTTCTCATAATTCTTGACCACGCATGAAATTGTTCAGTTTATTTCTGTGAATGGTATCCTGCTCTTTGGTGAATTCCTAGAACCACCATTATAAATCTTAACTTCATAAGGTTTGTTTCCTCAAGACAGTGCGGTTCTTGCTATGACATTAACAAAACCTACACTTATATTTTAAACTTTCTGATGGAAACATTGCTCGTTAGCGTTGGTTGAAAATCTTTTAACAAATAATTTTCACCCATTGAAGCTGGTAACTGCTTTCTTTTAGCTAGTCTCACAGTCTATTTAGCTATGTCACTCTGTGACTCATGAGTATTATGTATTAATGGGCTTGCAGATGACTTTACTAGGAATAAGGTAAGTTTGTCCCTCTGCACTGACCACTCGACTGTCGTAAGCAGTGTTAGTAAGCCACAAAGATTTGTAGACTTTCAAGCAGGATTTAATATGACTAATTATGATCCCACTGGATTTGACTGACATTTTGATAATGGCTTCAGTGCAGCAGAAATAAGCCTTTAAGAATCAAACATTTGCTGTATTAAAAGGATACCCTTCATATTACTGCAGCAAGCCTAACAGTGAGGAATGGCTGTTGTGTGCACTACAAGAGATCATGTGAAAAGCAGGGTAACAACCCAGTGTTTCAGCATATACATGAGGATTTGCTAAGTTGAATAAACACAAACACATCTAATTCTGATGCTTTCTAACTTGTGCATACTTGACTCTACAAGTCAATAATACTTTTCAAGACAGACTGTGTGTGTGTTATCTGAAATGGAATAGGTGCCTGCCTTTGTCTGCTTAGAAGTTTTTTCATGAGACAATGCAGTAACATACACAAAAGTGTCTGGACTTGTTAAAATGTATACTTTTTCCTGAAATTTGCAAATATGTATTGTGTATGCTTAGAAAATATTAATGCTAAATTTTTCTTTGAAAACATAATAACCTAATTTTTTTTTACATCCAGTTATGACCTTTACTTTCTTTGAAAAACAGGCTTCCAGCTTCAGGATTCTGTGATGTAGTGTGTCCTGCTTATTAATGTAGGAGACCTTAGTCTATTCTCTCTTCTGAAATCCAACTATTTGTACATAAATGTCAGTCCATAAAATTAATGTAAGAACTACTTTGGTTCCAAGATCACAGTTAGTTACATGTGTTCAGACTTAATTTTTTCCTCACAACTTTAACGGTATCTTGTTCCTTGTAATTCCTGGCTAAAATCAGTCATACCCCAACATTTCGTGTGGCCTTTTCAAAGATGCTCTTTGTTCTGTCTCAGGGTTTCCTTTTTCGTATTATTCAGTACTGTATCCTGAGATCTATTTTCTACAGCAACTTGCTTTTTTAGCATTTAGGTACAATAAATGGCAATAAAATGAGGTTAGTTTTCCAAGTTGTATAAGAAGATCGTGTCATTGATGGTTTTATTGGAAAAAAATTTAATTACTTTTTGAAGTTTCTTCGTCATCTTGGCAATGCACAGTATATAGAAGCTAAGAATATGTGACTCAGGAGAAAATGTGTTGATACTCATTTTGGAAAAAAAATCCAGTTGTATTCATATAGAGCCTGAGCTGAGATTTACGGGAGCAAACAGAACACTATTCATTACATACCAGAGAAAATCTGTAGCTGATGTAAATTTTTATCACTCAGTTGACTTCAATGAAGCTACGCTGATTTATAGGAGCTGAATATTTTTTGCACAGTGGTAGTATTTTCTTTGTTTACTTAAAAAAAGCTGTGCTTAATATTGGACAGAACAGCAAAATAATGTTCCCTGACCTGTATCCCTGTTCTCGGTGAAGTTTTCCTAGATTTACATTAATCAGAGTAGCATCAGAATCTGGTTCAATATATGCAAAATACTGAGAGGCATATCTGTCTATTTTTTTTTCTTACTGCTTTGAGCCACTTTGTTGGATCAAAGCTAGTTGAAAGCTGAGCTAACCAGATGGTTGGGGATTTCCCTGTGGAAGACTATCCTGGGGACACATAGAACCAGAATAGGGTATTACTTTATTGGAGAGGTACTGAAAAGCATTTGGCTAGAGTATTGCTGGGCACAGGTGATTATAAACTGCTAGAATGACCTGGGCGGCTGGCATAATGTAGGGCATCCCTAAAGCTGTCCTTTATTGCAGTGGCTCTGAGATGGGTGTGGGATTAGTGGATAGAGAAGGGAAAGTGCCCACTCTTCTCCTGGCTCTATGGGGTGCATCTCAGCTTCAATGGAAGATTCAGTCTGTGAATTTTATTTTTTACTTGAAAAGGCAGAGTTTTATATTTTAATTTTGAGGAGTACTGTTTTGTATGCAAACCTTCTCAGGAATCACGATGAGAGTATTCTCTAAGGTGTGTTACTGCTGCTTCAAGTACACGGTTTTGCAATTCATTAAACTCCGCTCTCTTGCATGAAAAAGTTAGTTCATATAAAAACCTGTAACGTACATCTATAAAATGGTATGTATAACCATGTTGCATCTCCATTAATTACATTTCAGTTACTATGCAATTTGTGAATTTAACAAGTGTTACAGAACAAAGAATGTCATTTTATTGAAAAAAAAATGAGGATGTTTCAAATTATGAATATTGCTGTTTTAGTACAATATTCCTACAACTATTTCCAATAAAGAATTTTTAGGAGTTCTTCGTATTATTTCCTGATGGTTAAACTGGCTTACTCATTAAATCTCAAAGTCACAGTATGAATTTAATCTGTAATGATCCAAAAGTCTTGACTGTATTTACCCAAGTCACCACCTTGTTCTCCAGGGAACATCGTGACAGCTCACATTTTTTAATATTTTGAACAAGTAGTTCCCACATGCAAACGGATGGCAGCTAACTTCTCAGTCAGAAGCCCATTGCAGCTGAATTGATGATGTATGTCATATTGTGCGATGCTATAGGAAAATACATCAAACACAAATTTGACATATTTACAGACGTTTCCTCTCATACCATTTGCATTGTTAATAATTGTGTATCAATTTAGATGCAATCAGCCTGTACTTCTGTTTTTTATATGAGTGTAAATTGGCACAGATGTGATGGCCCAACCCAACGTACAATTAATGGAAGAAGAAAAAAATGGATGTTTTGCATTTTGAGTAAATTAATTTATAAAAGTTGCATAAAAATGTAATCCCTTTGGCTGCTGCAACTATTTAGAGGAAATCGTGGTCAAGCATCTTACTTGGTGGTGGAAGAACACCCTTAAATAAGGATTAATGGACATTTCAGTATTTATTCATATGGGTTTTTAGTTTCAGCACATATCCATAGTTGCTCTCAGTCAAAACATCTGTCTTAATATTTAATGAGAGTGCTTCTGGTTGTTAAGAAAACAGTGTTATGAAATGTGAGGATAGAATAATCACCTCTCTAATACAGCATTATGAAATTCCCTGCATGGAGAAAGACAGATTTACACTTGCTTTATCTTATGTGGGTGTAAGAGATAATGGGAGTATAAATCTCCGTAGGATAATAAAATGTATACTTTAGAATCTCTTCATGAGATTAATGTCATAGTTTTTTCTTTTCTTTTTTTTTTTTTTTTTTATTTTCATGGGTTACAGTTTCCTTATCAATCAAAATAATCAACTGAATATAATCTAATTATGGGTTTTTGGAATTTTAGGTTTATTTGGTTTAGGAATAAAGTTGTTCCATAATAATTTTAGTGTAGACTCTTAAAACTCAACTTTTATTCAGTTACCAGGGACTTTTTGTTAGGTGTATTTTATGATACTGTTTTTAGTTTGGGAATCGATGCTTCCTAGAAATATGGTACATTGTGACAATGAAGAAATTAAATACAAGAAGAAAAAGTAATATGTAAAGAATGAATGTTTGCTAGTATCAATGCAAGCACAGGTTATCAACATTGAATAAAAATACAGTAATTTTCAGATATACTTTGCATTATTAAGCCTATTACCAGATGTTTATACTTCTAAAAATAAAAACTATTGTGTTAATGAACTTTGTTCAGAGAGACTGAACATCAGAAGCTTCTTAAAACCCTATGTTACTGTTTTGTAAGAAATGTTGGAAGTTAGAGTAATTAAGGATTTAGTTACTAAACTGAAACAGAGGTCACTAGTCCTGGCTGTCCTGAGTGGTTTGGCATTTCACCTTATTTTCTGTTTTAGTTTACTAGGTGAAAATAAGGGTAGCAGTACAAAGCTGCTTGAAGATCCCAATTAATCCTGGCAAAAATATAAGTGTTGCAGGATGCTGTTCTGTAATTTTGTTGCTAGGAGTTAGTGTTCATCATACTTGTTCTAATAAAACCTCATCCTGTTCTTATTTATCTACTTTGAAATATTGCTTCTCGTTGCATAAGAATATCCTCAGGCAAGTGGTTCTTGTGATCATTTTGTCTTTTTAAACTTTGGATGGCTTATTGTCTAATTTCTTCTAATGCTTTGCAATTGGATTGGATCCATTTTCTTTTTTACAGATTGAAAATGGTTTCTCTTTGAGGTTAAACTTTCACATTCAATCTACAATTATACCTATTCTGGAATTTAGTTTTTATTTCTGGGTTGAAGATCATTTCCTTTGTCAGGAAACCATTTAAGAATCTCCTCCTATATGCTTTTTACATGTCTTTTTTATGTTGATTTAAACTACTGAAATGAAAGAAATTCCAGAAATCCAGAAAGTATTTTCTGGAATTTGATGGGATTTAAACATTTGTTATTGGTGTCAGTGTGAAGTGTACTGTGGTAGTCTTTTATTAAAATCTTTTGCTGTATACTCAGAATTTAAGCTATTTATTTTGAGAAATGAGCAGAATTATTTCTTAAATATCCTTCAGCAGAAGTGGCTGTGTGAAACATGCTGCAAAACTTCAGTGATTCCAGCTGTTGGGAAGTACATTTTGCTCTGTCCAAGAAAGCATTACTCAATTATTACTCATGTTTCCAAAATCTACCTAGTATACTGGACCTTACTGACAGTATCCTTTCCCATCCACTCCACCTTTTCACCTTCTTCATCATATGACAGTGATAATGCCCCTATTTTAGAAAACAGTTCTTAACAAAATTAACATTTGTAATCTGGTTACAGAGAGAGGAAAGGAACTGAACAATTTGTTTGGTTTTCCACCTAATGAAGACACTCTTTGCTAACTTTCTCAATGCTCCGTAGTGAACAGTTTTGTGTACTATGCAGAAAATAGTAATGGTTTGCCTTTGATCCTGAGAAACATATAGAATCAGAAAAAAGGGCAAGGTGGAATTGGGTAGAAGTGATGTGCCCGGGAAAATACTTTGAAAAGACCTAGTACATTGTGTATGCTGCATTATTACGAAGACAAATGTTTATCCCTCATAAGTGAGCTTATGTTATATATAATTTCTGGCAGAGCTCAGTTAATAGCATTAGAAAAAGTGGAGATGCCATCAGAGACAAACAAATCCCTTTAGCCTTTTGCTAAAATGGAAGATGAGAATACTCTGATCTGCTTTTTAAACATTAGCACTGTACTGTGTGCAGGAAAAAGAACAGACTTGCTCTGTATCATTGTTCCAAATATCTACTCTAATATGAAATATTACCAGAAAGATGCTTCTAAACCACAATCTTCAGGGTTTTGAAGTGCTTTTTTTTCCCCTAAGTCTTCAATCCATCTCTGTTCTACAACTGCAAATATCAGAGCTTGGTCTTTTAGTCTGTGTTTCTTTCTATTTATGGTCCTGCACTTGGGTCACAACAACCCCATGCAACGCTACAGGCTTTGGGAAGAGGGGCTGGAAAGCTGCTTGGCAGAGAGCCATCTGGGGATTCTGGTCAACAGCCGACTGAATGTGAGCCAGCAGTGTGCCCAGGTGGCCAAGAGGGCCAATAGCAGAAATAGCGTGGCCAGCAGGACCAGGGAAGTGATTGTTCCCCTGTACCCTGCACTGGTGAGGCCGCACCTCGAATGCTGTGTTCAGTGTTGGGCCCCTCACTACCAGAAGGACGTTGAGGGGCTGGAGCGTGTCCAGAGAAGGGCAATGAAGCTGCTGAGGGGTCTGGAACACAAGTCTTATGAGAAGTGGCTGAGGGAGCTGGGGTTGCTTAGCCTGGAGAAAAGGGGGCTCAGGGGAGACCTTATCACCCTCTACAACTACCTGAAAGGAGGGGGTAGTGAGGTGGGTGTTGGTCTCTTCTCCCAAGTGATAGGATGAGAGGAAATGACCTCAAGTTGTGCCAGAGGAGGTTTAGATTGGATATTAGGAAAAAATTCTTCACTGAAAGGGTTATCAGGCATTGGAACATGCTACCCAGGGTAGTGGTTGAGTCACCATCCCTGGAGGTATTTAAAAGACGGGTAGATGAGGCACTTAGGGACATGGTTTAGTAGTGGACAGGTACAGTTGGACCTGATGATCTTAAAGGTCTTTTCCAAACAAATGATTCTATGATTCTATGATTTATGCCATAAATGTGTCAGAAAATAGTTGTACATCCTTTCTTCAATCTGATACAGATTCTGCAACATTTTCTTCTTTGGTAATCTTAAAATTGAATAATAGTAGTAGCTATACTTAGCTTTTATGTTGTACTTTACTGAGTAAAAAAAACCGTAAAAAATTAATTAGGGAAGGTTTAATGAATAGCATTGTTTTTCCTTACTTCTGCCTCTCATTGTGATAATTAAGAAGGTTTTTATTTTTGTACTGTGAGAAGCCACTCTGCATCAAGGCCGACAGAGTGTTTACAAAGAAGTGATATATGAGCTCTGAGTAGCCATAAAAATACACTGAAGTAAGCTGACATTGACTTAGCTCCTATAAGTTTCTGTTATTACAGGTTTGTAATTTTACTTGGAAAATTGTGAAGGTTTATTTATATAAATGCTAGTGATGCTGTTAATAATTGTGTCCAGGATCAGCATAGTACATCATTGATCAGACCCATTGCAGCTTTGTTTTAAATCAAATGTGAGAAATTTGACAAGCCCATAGCTGTCTGCTATAGATTTTTTTCTGATATGCTCCAGGTATCAAAGTCAGAATTGCAAAAACATTAAAGAACGAACTCCAATTTACAAATCTGTCAATAATGGTGGCAGCAGCGTTATGATTGATGTAATATACTGTAAGATTACGTGGGGAAATCTCAGCATGAATGATTTCTGTAGCACTCGCTACTTACAGATTGTATAAGTAGTAACATTTCGAATGATGACCATCTAATATGCTTCTCTACAAACCCACAGTTCATAAATTTCAGCTATTGGTTCAACTTATGAATTGGTAGCTTGTATTCAGATACTTACTTTTGACAATTCTTTATGTCCTTTCAACAGTCAGGGATTACAGTGTTTAATTTCAACATTGCAAGCCTTGTATTTCGCTGTTTAGAAGAACCCTTCAAGTCCAATTTACCAAGCAAGCTGTATTATATGTGTTATTTTTCACTCTTTTCCATTCTATCCATCCTTACTCCTTTTGCAAACATTATCAGCTTTAATTCAGTATTTGTAGTAAAAGAATACATTATGTCATGGGCTGAGAGTCAGTCCTGTAGGTAGCTTTTCACCCTAAATAATTGATAATTTCTTATTAAGAAATGTAGTATCAAGAAAGTATTTTTGAATTTGATATTGCCATATAACTCCCGAGTATTCTTGTCTCTCAGAATCAGAAACTTGTGTGGTATTGAGTTCAAAGCCCAAAACATGTTCAGAAATATGTTGTTAATAGTTTCTGTCATTTTTTAGTGGGAGTATTTGGTCTGAAAAAACTATCTTCCTCCAAAACCTATTGAGTACTATAAAATATAATTAATCCTTTAAAAGTAAGTAATCATCTTTAATCAGATATTGCATTATTTTCCTTGAAATCAATATTGAGGTGGATGACTCATAGCAATATAAGTCACACTATTTACTCTCTTGAAATATTGACAAAACAATGAAATTCTTTTAGTCCTATGGATTTTTCCAAGTTAGATTTATTCTAAGGGAAGTATATCTGTTTTCTGAAATTGAATAAACAGGAAAAAATATATCTTGGGACATGTCCAATATGCTATCTATCTCCTGATGGCATTCTGCAACAGCAGAGAGTACTGAATTGGATTTGGCCTTAGTAAATTTGACCAGGGAGGGATTATCGGTGCGGGTTCGCCAATAGTGCTCTAGTACTCGGGGCTTGTTGCTTCTCTGGAGGTGCCATAACAATCTTGTGACTGTTTTGAAATGCAGCAAAGCATACCTATTCAACTGGGCTCTCAGAGCAGTGTGACCTGTTTCTTTGCCTTTTGAATAGATTTGAATATTAATGGATTAATAGAGTTTGAATATTAATGTTGGAGGTTTATGTTGCCATAATCTTAATTGTCAGGGTGCCTTTTTATAGGCAATGAAAACAAAATCTGGGGAAGGAGGGGAAGAAACCTGGCTTTATATACTTGTGCTTCTGGATTGTCAACAGTGGTTGAAGCCAAAGTTTGAAACCCGCAGAGATACAGACCTCCCTACATATGTCAATCATTGCTGGCTTCCCTAGAATACCCAGCTTCCCTAGATTTCCTGTGTCCTCCTTTTTTTAACATGTGGAAAAAAAAAAAGAAAAAAAAAAAAGAGAAAAAAGAAAATACTTTCCTATAGATGAGTAAAAAATCCCTGAGCTGGAAAATCAACTATCTTTCTTCACTGGTGAGAAATACATACACAGAGCTGCTAAAACCTTGGCATCTATTATCGTGCTAGACTTGAGCATAGCTGTAGTGAGACCCTCAATGGATTGATCTGTGAACTCTGCTCAACACTCCTGAGAGGGTACAGAATGACGCTTTAAATTACAGTCACAGCCTGTGATCCTGAAGCTATTCTAGTGTTGAACTTTTTGTCCCCTGACAAGAAGACTGTCGTAACTTGTACTAGTGTCAGAAGTCCCATCTAGGGATTGCAGGTTTTAGGAATACTTTGCTCTGCTCTGTTCGCTTCCTGCACAGCAAAATGCAGGAGACATTGAAGAAATCTACCTCTGCAAAGTACTCCTTGGGACAGCTTTAGTTTTTGTACCATAGAAGGTTTTACTAAGTTTTGAAGCACAGCATTTTTCACAAAGGTGTAATAAAATTGGATTGTTGGAAACCTTAATCAACATCCATCCTAACATTAATATTTTGATCCAACATTAGTGAATACATATCCTTGTTCATACCCACACTGCATTGCTTTGACTTACTATAATGCAATAGTCATCTGAGTTGTGCAGAATAATCTTGTGCATGACCTCAGTTTCAGCTTGGGGAGTGCTTAAAAACATTTAATCTGATTTGTGAGATCAATGGAAAGAAGTTTGCGTAATGCAGTATAAAGAACTTGCAGTAGTACTACTTAAATCAGATGGAGGAGTTTAAATTGATTCTTATTTGTTGTTTCCTATTTCAGCTTTATTAAGCTCTAATCTCTTTTCAACATTATTTAAAGAAGGTGCTGTCCGTGTTCTGACTTGTCGTTATGTTTTTATATAGTTATTTCCAATTTTAAGCCTTCTTACTTTGTTTTTAGTCTTCTAATCTGGATACTTCCCTCCATTGTCTATAGTTTAGAAAGCTTTGTCTCATAACTAGTCCCCCAGGTCAGCAGTTAACTCCTAACAGCCCCACAGTTAGCCAACAGGTGCTGTCTCCTTACCTCCACCCTTGGGACCCAGCTATATATTGATGTGTATTAATCATTCGGCATCTGTCAAAATGCTTACATACATCTTAATGTGGATCCTTTCTTTTATACTCAGGGATGTCCAGCATATTCAACGCTTTATCTTTATACTTGCTGGGCTGAGACTAGGGAACCCAATTCACTGCCAAAGTTGATTTTTTTTTTTTTTTTTTTTCCATTTAGGTATCAGTAAAAGCCTGTCTTCACACATACACACATATGTATGTCCATGTGCTTTTCCCTAGCAATTTCCCTAAGAACTGCATTGAGATCATGGGCATAACGCAGTTTGCTAGTTTCTGGTCCAGTTAGAAGTTCCAGTGGTATTTATAATGACTTGAACTTGATGTACTGTTTGAAAGATAACTGTTCTGGCCAGAGATCGGTGTGGATCTGAGGGAGGGAAGAGCAATGCTTCATTGACACAGCCAGTTCTTACAGCCCTGTGGTTTTTTTCTTCTGTGGTCTTCTACACATCTATGAACTCTTCATGATCCTGGTTAGTTTATGAGATCATACTCTGTGATTTTTACTGAGCTGATCCTTCTGGTTTTAAGGACAGTATTTAGAAGCAATGTGGAAGGAGGTCACATCTATTAAATTCTCATTTAAAATTGTTTTTATTTTTTTTTAATTATGTACTAATAAAGCAAATACTAAAAAGTCTTTAAAGTATATCTTAGGGTTCACCAGGGCTTTAGGAGTGCAGCTCAGTGTTACATGTAATATGATGTAAATGCAAGCTGCTCCCAAACCATTCTCCCCTATTTTCTGTCTTTATCTGTGCATTGCTGTTGCATCCCTTACAGGAGGTGACTGTACAGTGTCTGGGGGATGACTGTGCATGGGGGAAGAGCAGCACAGGACTGCCTTTTCAGTGACAGTTCACTATCAGCTTGGATTAAGTACATAAAGTCCTGATCTTAATGTTGTGAACTGCCTTACTGTTGTGGCTTAACCCTACCAGCAACCAAGCACCACCCCGCTGCTCTCTCGCTCCCTCCCTCCCTCGCGGGATGGGGGAGAGAATTGGAAAAAAAGTAAAACCCATGGGCTGAGATAAAGACAGTTGAATAAAATAGCAGAGGAAAAGAATAATAATAGCAATAATGGTAAGAGAATATACAGAACATACAAAACAAGTGATGCACAATGCTATTGCTCACCACCCGCTGACTGATGCCCAGCCCATCCCCAAGCAGCGCTTGCTTTCCCCGAGGCCAACTCCCCTTGAGCATGATGCCGTATGGTATGGAATAGCCCTTTGGGCAGTTGGGGTCAGCTGTCCTGGCTGTGCCCCCTCCCAGCTTCTTGCGCACCTGGCAGAGCATGGGAAGCTGAAAAAGTCCTTGAGCAGTGTAAGCACTGCTTAGCAACAATTAAAACATCAGTGTGCTACCAACATTCTTCTCATATTAAATCTAAGCCACAGCACTATGCCAGCTACTAGGAAGAAAATTAACTTCATCCCAGCCAAAACCAGGACACTTGCCTTGGTATGGTGTGAACTGTGAACAGAACAATGAGCCTCTTTTTTCAATTAATTGGACTGAACTGTTTTTATCTGAAGTGCATCCCATCTGTTTAGGCTAGCTTTTCTGTTCTACTGAATGGAAATCTGTGTTTGTGTGTACAGAAATGTAGTGTGGTAGGAAGGAAGTCCATGTTCATGGAGGGGGAGTATCATCCAAGTGAGGCCATTCCAAGTACCAGCTGGTCTGGTCAGCGCTGAGGCATGGAGCTACACAGAGATTTGCTATGCCAGAAGCAGGCTGAAGATGAAAACTTGTCTCTCACAGTTGCAGTTCTTTGCTAGCTCAGTGTTTTCTGCAGAGCAAATGAATCTGCACTGGGCCTATTCAGTGTTACTTCTCTGCTAGTAATGGTGTGCTGCTGATGGGACTGAGGTCCAGCAACTCTCTTCCCCTGGGCTGATTCCTCCTTGCCTGCATTAGTGAGGGAGTAATGACTATGGAAAGGGCTCCCTTTTACTGCATCTTGAGCCTTTTTAGGTAAATAATGTGAGCTACAAAAACCTTCTGATAGCATATGATGTTTGGAGGCAGTCTCTTTCACCTACTGCTCATGCGATGGAGGGGTAATTGTTTCTGAGCACTAATGAAGCCAAACACAGGGTGTTCTCTCTTTATAACACATCTTTCCTTTTTTTTTTTCTTTCCTAAGGAAGTATTTCAGATACATCTTTAAGTTAGTCCCTGATGCCCAGTGTAGATTTTGCTTTCCAGCTAAGTATAATTTGGTATTTTGCCAGGAGCATAGATATCTGTAAAGTACAGGCTCTGACTTTTTTAAGAGATGTTTTGGGATTGTGTTTATCAGATTCGGGGAAACTATACCTTATGAAGTGGGTTTTTTCCCTGCCTGAAGGTTGAAAATTTTTTTCTGAAGTACATCAAAACTAGTAAATGACATGGCAATTACTTTTTTTTTTAATTTATTCAGTAGTCATCAGTAAACAGATATTTTTTATACCTACTCAGCATGTTTTGTATATGCATTTTGGTTTTGTGGAGGAAGATTGCTGTCGCATTAGAAACTTCAACACCATTAGTAGGATCTCTTCATTGGTATATATTGACAGGAATTTGATCATACAGTGTTAGCTGAAGCTGGGACTAAGTCTTGGCTCTGGCAGTGTTGTTAGTTGTGAGATATTTACTTTGTTCCTCCAGCTGATACTAACTGGCACATAGTTTGGCTGTGCATGATAAATAGCCAATGGTAAAATAGTTTTAGATTTCTATTCAATAACTTACATGAACAATAGCATTACATTTGCTTTTTCACTTTCATCTGTGAATCCTGCATCCTTGTGGTGCATCAGAGCAATTGCTGTACAGGAAAGGAGGAGGCTGCCCAATCTTCAGAACGGTGACAGCCTGGAAGCTTTTCCTGGGATGGTGGGAGATGCAGTTTGCAGCCTTTCAGGCTAATGAGGAAATTGGATCTACGTCTCCCACTGCTTGGAAGAGTTTTCTGATCTCCAGGCTATTATTAAAATACACATATCAAAATAAGCACTGGTACCATAGAAGAAAAACTTACCAACTCTGTATAGCTACAGGATGTCTCGAACATATCCTGGGATTAGATCTCTCAGCAAACTAGATTTTAGAACTGCTCAGAGTGGGTAATTTGAGCTATGCACAGAGGAGAAGCTCTAAGCATTCAGGGAGCTTTAAGGTCAAAAGTGCCTGGGAGCAGAGGCTCATCACTGGTTGGGAAGCAACTGTGGCAAGGCTATTTTGGTTGTAGTTTGAGATGTAGATGCAGAAATTGTCCCAAATAGAATAAACGTCTTTTATAGAAGTTGGGGTATTCCAGTACTGCCTTAAGGGTCAAAGGAGAATTTGCATTTTAACAGTGTGAAATAAGGTGAAGACTAATGAGTTTAGATGACGGGTGCTTTTCAGCAGCCATTGTCTCTGCTGAGAGATAGTTGAATGGTTCTCAACAATTTGCTGAAACATTATTTTCTGTGCATCTGAGTACATCCATAATTGCAGTGCATGTATTTTATTGCTGTGTCTGATAAAAGTATAACATAATACAAATTATGCAGGCAGATTTTAAAACAACTGGGTGGTTTTCTGCAAGTTTGATAACTTTTTATACTGTTGACTTAGACAGAATGGTGCTCTGAACAGTCACTTGCCATGTGTCCACAGCCAAAAACCCCAGGCAGGATTTTGTGTGAAAAATCCATGCTCTGTATGTTGGACCAGAAGTTAAATCGGTAGAAGTAAAAGGCTTTAAGGTGGCTTCTCTGTTGTAGAAGGCAATACATTATTCATGACACCAAGCTGCCTTGGCAAGCTTAAATGTATTTCTAGCATTTAACCTCAGATATATATCCAAATCCAAATCCAGAAATTATAGTGTGACTTAGCATCTACCAGTTTGATCCAAGCATAACCTAACAAGCCTCTCACATCTCTTGTCAGTCATTAGAGAGGAAGAATGTGATTGGCTGGCCTGAACATTACTGGATTTGAAGTTCATTGGGGGGGGAAAAAGTCATCTTTGGCTTGCTCATTCATCTTCATTCCAAATGGTAAGCATGTTGGTAGATGTGAATGAGAAGTGTCCAGAGTATAAATAATAAATGCTTATTCAAGCTGTACAGGGCACTTTATGTTTTTGAAATGATGCCAGTAATTTGTTTTGCTTTTAAATGGTTACATTGTTACACAATACTACGCTTTCTGCTAGACTCTGAAGGTCTTTATCTGTGTTCGTAACTGCTGATTTTATATAATTACTCCCATAAAACATCATATGCTGCAAATTAAAGACAAACAAATGAAATGAATATTCAGGGAATTCTTAGCAGTTTGTAGTATTTTGTATAAACTCAGTGCAGATGTTTAGGATTTTCTCAGTTCTTGACAAGTAATAGATTATTTTGTTCAAAATGTCTAAATTATGAATATATTTATGTGTTTTCTAACTAGGATAGTGCTTATGAATTTATCTTACCTGAGTTATAATTATGAAATTAAATCCACACTAGTGACAACAGTAAGTGAAATCAAAATGCATCCTTTCCCTCCACCTCCACTGCCCCCCAACGTTTCTAACCATACAAATAATTGAAGACGTGTTGTGGCACTGACTTCCATTCCTTCAGGAGTCCTCCAGTTTGGCTTCCTTAGCGTATAAGGTGCATGTTAGTATATCTTAGGCACAAGACAAAAGTATAAATTCCTTCAAAAATTCCTTTGAAAATCACATTATGAATCCATATAAGGTTCCAGCTATCACTTAGGAGACAAACACTCACTTTTCTAGTGAAAAAGGTAATGCCTAGCAGAAAAGTGAAATCTTAGGAGCAAAGCTTGGGTTAACCTTGGATTTTCTTGACAACTGTTGTAGTATACTTTCTTTGCATAGACCCGAGAGTTGGTCAGTGGTGGAAATAACTCATCTTTGTATTTCATAGTAGTGGTATCAGTACATAGTACATATAGGGCATTCAGATAAGGTGGTATGGTGGGTCTGCAGCGTATAAAAGTAAAAACATGGGCACTGCACATTTTAATAAAGGGTGAAAACAGAATTATTTTCCCAAAGTAGTCAATTTGGAGGACCAGTCTTTTCAGAAAGGAGTTCCTCATGAGGTTCAACAAGGCCAAGTGCAAGGTCATGCACCGGGGTCGGGGTAACCCCCAGTATCAGTACAGGCCGGGGGAAGAAAGGATCGAGAGCAGCCCTGCCGAGAGGGACTTCGGGGTGCTGGTGGGTGAAAAGCTGGACATGAGCCGGCAATGTGCGCTGGCAGCCCAGAAGGCCAACCGTATTCTGGGCTGCATCAAAAGCAGCATGGCCAGCAGGTCGAGGGAGGTGATTCTGCCCCTCTACTCTGCTCTGGTGAGACCTCACCTGGAGCCCTGCGTCCAGCTCTGGAGCCCTCAGCACAAGAAGGACATGGAACTGTTGGAGCGGGTCCAGAGGAGGGCTACTAAAATGATCCGAGGGCTGGAGCACCTCTCTTATGAGGACAGGCTGAGAGAGTTGGGCTTGTTCAGCCTGGAGAAGAGAAGGCTGCGGGGAGACCTGATTGTGGCCTTTCAGTACCTAAATGGGGCCTATAGGAAAGATGGGGAAAATCTTTTTAGTAGGGCCAGCTGTGTCAGGACAAGGGGTAATGGTTTTAAACTAAACCAGGGTAGGTTTAGACTGGATATAAGGAAGAAATTCTTTACAATGAGGGTGGTGAAACCCTGGCAGGGGTTGCCCAGAGAGGTGGTGGAGGCCCCATCCCTGGAGACATTCAAGGCCAGGTTGGATGGGGCTCTGAGCAACCTGATCTAGTTAGTGATGTCCCTGCTCACTGCAGGGGGGTTAGACTAGATGACCTCTAGGGGTCCCTTCCAACCCAAAACATTCTATGATTCTATGATTCTATGACTAGAAACTAGTATTTATTGTCTGTCAGCAGCCTGTTGAGATATAGTTCAAAACAAAGTATATAAAACCAATGATAAGTTTCTGTGTTGAACTGCTGTTTATTCCTTGGATGAAGTGAAAAGAGGTAAGAGAAAAATGCTGTGTGTTGGAGAATATTTTGTGGGAGTCATAAAGTAACCGAGTCATAACAAGCTTTAGCTTTTGCACGGTTTTCCCTTTTTAATATGAATAAATCTATTGCTAAACCACTGTCTGCAGTTTCTTTCGTGAATTGTCTCTTCTTTAACACATGGATGAAATTCCAGTCAGAGGCAGTCGCCTTCATTTCCTGAATGCGTGGTCATATAATATGACTCCATATTAAATAGTATCTGCAGATAGAAATTTGATAATGGTACCTTAAAGGTTATTATCCCACAGAAGTAAATGGGTATTTGACTCATCTGTGTCACTGGAAGTGTGATTAAGGCAAAAGTGCAAGAATTTTTTCGAAGAAGGCAAAGCTTCAGTGATGAATGAAGAATCTTAGCTGTCAGAAGGCATTTGATGTACAACTGTATGCTGAATTCAAAGCAGAGATTTGATCTCTGATTTGATTAAATTTCCTTTAAAAGAAAAGCTTCCTCCTCTGTTTTTTAGGTATAGGAAAATCTCATGAGAAATTGGTCATACTTAGACTGCAGAATGAGGTGCTTAGCTGCTGTTTTGCTCTATTTGCTGCTCTCTGGACATGTATTGCCTCAGGCTGTTCATTCTCAGCTCACCAAGGCATTGCAGCTCTCACAGTTTCTTATGCTTCTTTTGAGGGCAAATGTATTTGATCTCTGCTTTGTGCAGTGCAGTGTTCTGGCCCTGTTTCATCATCATGAGTTAAATCCTCTTCAGACTCCTTCAAAACCTCAAAGAGTCTTGACACAGCAGAACTTTTGCAGCTGAACTGTATTGTGCACCAGGAGTGCATCCCTCACTCTCTACTGGAGCTTTCTGTCTTCCGGCATGGGGAGGCCTGGAGAAGTAGAGAGCTCCTGAGCCATACCTGAAGAGAGCTCAAGAGTAAGTGCAGGAGTTACTGGAACCAAGTGGCAATTGCGGAATAAAAACAGTCAATAGGCATCGACAATAAAAGAATTGTCACTGAATCTGTGAACTCATTTAGGATTTGGCTCAACAATAGCAGTAAATGGAAGCAGATGATAATCAGCTCCTGCACTGTTGGTGCAGAGGGTAATGAATGAACATTTACTGCTTCTGTTCTGAGAAGCCATACTGAGTTAGCAGCAGCATTTGGCCAGCTTGGCTTTGATTTTATTACAAGTGTCAGGCGCTTGTGTCTAGACTGGTGCTTTGGCAGCTAATTGATCTCCAGCATTTGATATGCTAATTATTTCTTTCATAATATGCTAATAAGTGTACAGTGAAAAAACACCTTTTAAATGCTATGAGGATATCTCAGAGGCATATCTGGAAGTGCAAAGTAAGCCCTGTAAATCTTGATCTATATCAGTACAATATAAAAGTGACTGAGTGCTTATAGTCATGGGAATTTAGGTTAAAAATGGGGGTATTAAGACATATGTTGTTTAGTCATACAGTAAGTGTACAGGGCATGTGTTACAGGCTATCCTGTGCAGCCCAAGCAGGTAGAAAATTGGTGTGGATTAGGGAATATACTACTCTGTTCAATACTCTTAACTTAATAGACCTTGGCAGGTTTTTTGCTGCTACTACGTGGATGTCCTTTTTTGTGAGGTCGGTAATCTGGACATCATAGTTTTTATTGTATTTCCTGCAGTTAGAGAATGAAAAACTAATAGTAGAGAAGTATAGTTGAGTCACCTCCCAGTTCTCTAGGATAGCATGTATGTCTCTGCATTAATACTGCTTCTCCAGGTAACTGAATTATTTGCTCTCTCTTTCTGAATTCCTACCATTTGACCATTCAAAAGCAGCTGTTACTTGACTGCTTTCTGAGATGTGCTTGTATGCTAGACAGTTCATTCCCAAATTTTTTGTCCTTTCCCTTTTTGGATTTTCTTCACACTATGGGTACTTTTAAAATACAGTTTGATGTGTCTCAGTCATTAGCTTTCTGTAGCTCCATATGGAATTATAATTGTACGCATTCTTGAATCTTTGAAAGAAAGGCACCATCAAGGAGAGTTTTCATGCACATTTTCTTTTGTCTGTCTCCACTCAGATATTTTAAAAATACTTGTATTAAATACATAAAAACATAAATGTTTTTGAAAGCTATCAAAGCAAATCAGTAGAAGGATAACTATTGAGCAGCCTTCCTGGGACCTAGGACAGAGCTGCAAGAACACATTATTAACGTAGTACAGAGCCAGAGGCAGAACCGGGATCCTTACTGACCTTTGGAGATCAGCCACGATTAGCAATTGAACAATTTAATTTCTTTAAATATTTTTAAAAGAAAACTGCTTGATTTCCTTCTATACAGACACCTTTTGCATAGACTAATAGGGTGTCCCAGGGCCATTAAGTAGATAGTAATTAGATTACTAGTATGTACTTAAAGTTTAAAATAATAGGAAAATGTCTGATCTACATTTGGCTTCGGTCCCTGGCAGCAGATTACATGAACACCTATCAAGTGTTATAAGTGCATGAGCAGATTCTATAACTTTTACTGGGAACAGATTCCGTGTCTGCTGTAATAAGCTTAAAATAAGCTCAAAGCCCTAATCACCCCTCTCATTGACTAGCGAGGACTTTGATTTTATCCACAGGGGTATAAGAGACTGATTATTTAGTTCTGCAGACCAAACCAACCCAAATAAAATCATCCATTCATTTAACAGAGGGAAGTTAGTGAACTGATTGCTGAAAATGATGCCAATGGAGCTATGCTTGCTGAAGACCAAAGCAGTGAGTCAGGATGTTTTCTTATGTCAAGAGTTATTATGTCCAGTTAAATTCATCCAACTACAAATTCTGCAAATTATGTGGAATCACAGTAGTGTTCTAGGCAGAGAAGTTTACATTTTTATACTGAATTTAGTGTGTTATGTTTAGTTTCACTTTGGGCTTTCTCAGAACTTATATAACACTGGTGACAAAGTAGAATTTCTCATTGTGACACAAGTGTAAATGAATAAAAGGTTCTGGTCTCCATAAATTACATACATTCCTTCTTGTTCTAGCTTACTTTTCAAACATTTAATTTTTGTTGCTTGTAAAACTGGTTTTTGGAAGCAACAAGTATCTGACATCCTGAATCTCCCTCTTAAGCTAAAGTTCTCAAGGGAATAATTTTAACTGAAATTGAAGGATAAAATGTATTTTTGCATCAAAAAGGACTCCTTTGATACATCTTATTTGTGGCCCTTTACTTCTGGTTCAGAAAATTATTTCCTGGATGCACATGAACCCTACAGCAATAGACTTAGGAATTAATACTTGGAATACATTGTGGGCTTTTTTGTCTTTTAGCCCAAGGAATTAACATCTGGTTGAGACCATGTAGTAACTGTAACTGTAACTGCTCCTTTGAGGGTTCACTGATGAGGCTAAAACCTTTGCCACTTTCATCTGTGTGCATTATGTATTATAAATGCCACACAAAATAATGTCTCAATCTGTTTACAGCTTATTCAAACACAGAATGCAGAGATAAGGTTATTGATACAACTTTGACAAGGGACATGCTCAGACTGGTTAGATTATTGAAATACATCTTTAGGAAGGGAAATAATTAAAACTCGTTAGTGATTTAAACAATGAACTGTAGTGACTTCACTATAAAGAAATTTAACATGCTTCAGAAATCTGACACGCAGCTGAGCAGACTTTAAACAAATGTGGTTTGTGACTGTTTGAATGTTGAGTTGAATTTATTTTAGCCATATTGGTGCCTCTTGCATTGGCTTTCTATAAATATTCTAGACAACAGGATTTATGAGTGGGAATATTCACCAAAAAAATCACAGCTTAACCTTTGTAAGCAGAACAATAGTCTCCATAAGGCACAGCATCCATACGGAAGATTTTATGTTATAAATTGCATCTTGTCAACAAGAAGAAGAAAACATATATTTGAAGAATTAAGTCAGAAGAGTCAAAATTACAATGCTAAAAACTTGGAAGAAAATTCTAAAAATGACTCAGGAATAAGTCAGTGGGGATGAGGAGAGTTGACAAATGGTACTGCATGAGACCAGTGAATGGTCAGGTAGAAAGCAATCACAACCTGAATTCCAGATAAGACTTATGTATAGAAGAGTTAACAAATTAAGAGAAATATAAAGGGGTTTCAATTAAATGTGGAAAATTGTTCTTCAGAAAACTAACGTGCAAAGTATATGCCCCATTAATATGATATATATATTGGCTTTCAAATATAAACATGCCCTTTTAAAATTATACCAGGTATCTCCCACAGTCACATCATTATGCTCAAATGCAAAGTGCTGTTTCCAAAGTATTTGTTATGCAAGCAATACACACACACCGGCAGTTGGATTAATGGTACTCAATGGATTAATTAGAGGCTGCCACTGCAGTACGTTCAGTACTTAGTGACAGTTCAGTAATGCTCCTAGGATACATCAGTTTGTATCCTGTGAAACATATTATTCCAAAATAATTTTCTCATGTGTGATTTTTTAAATAGTACTTGAATTTTTAAACCTCTCTCAACAAATGCTTCCAGACACTCCAGGCTAGCTTCAGTCAAATTAGGGACTCTTTCTCTTGCCCAGTTGAGCTTGGAGCTGCCCTGCTTTTCTTCTGCTGTGTGTTTAAGTTCATTCAATGTCTGTTGAGAAATGTATACAATATACTGAGTTATTTTTAGAAGACTGGAGTGCTTCTGAATGAATAGCACTAGGTAAATAAACCATATGATAAACCAATGTGTCTCACTTAAAAGATCTAAGCTATGATTTCAGCTTAGGTACAAGGATTGCTGAGCTGGCCTTAGGCTAAGCAGTTCTATCCTGCGGGGTGGTGACTTATGACATGCTAACTCAGGGACTCGTGAATATTCACTGAGTTTGAATGAGTACAGTTCAGAAGTAAATACACCCCTCCATTTTTACATAGTTCCTCTGGACATTAATATCCCTTTTGGCAGTACTCGTGATTTGGGTCAAATGGAAAATAAATATCTGCAATAATGAAAACTGTGGCTCAGAAGAATAATGTTGAAGTGAGAGCGTACACCTGTCAAGACTGAATTTTAAGCTGTGATGTTTCCTCTACATT
Organism: Gorsachius magnificus; assembly: GCA_034008185.1. Taxonomy (NCBI): domain Eukaryota; kingdom Metazoa; phylum Chordata; class Aves; order Pelecaniformes; family Ardeidae; genus Gorsachius; species Gorsachius magnificus. The sequence continues at coordinate 8,752,315 of CM067087.1, read as the reverse complement.
ACTAAATATCTCATAAATTTTGCCCAGCCTCCTTAGCAGCCACAAAGAACTGTGCTGTAGATAAAGTGTCTTGAAGATGGCAGTTGCTTTTTAAGTGGTTGGTATTGGAATAATCTACCTATCGTAATCTGGAGCCCTCTGGTTGTTGCTCAGCAATCCTTTTTGTATCAGTTACACTTACTATAAAGATCAAGCCATTTATTCAAGAGTCCCAGTGCTGCAGTCACCAATGGTATACTCATACAAATCTTGCCTTTACTGCAATTGGAGGCAAACTGTGGAGCAAATCCGGTTTTGTAATGAATCTCATTCACAAGAACTCCCTCTCTCAGCCTTGCTCTGGAGCAGTGCTTGCACTTGTTCTCTTTCTGCTTTACTTTGTCTTTGTAGATACTAAGCATCAAGAGCTTGTATCAAATCTGTCTAGGAGAAAAAGAAAAAGCAGTTGCCAATAACTAATTCCACAATGGAGCGATCTTTCTGACTAAGCAGAAGTATTACAACCTCTAACAAGAGTTCTTTAATCATGAGAAGATGTTTAGTTTTCCCAACAGTTAGTTTCATCACTGTTGCATTAACTTTATCTTCTGGCTTGGAAAATGGAGGAAGAGTCTTGGTGACTGAGCCCAGCGCAGTATGTTATAAAGCACAACTCTGAATTGTAGCACAGTGGCAAGTAATTCAGACAAGATTTTAGGAATACTCCCTTTACTTTTCCCTTTATTTTTAGAATATTCCCTGTAGGGGCTTTCATTCATAAACAATATTTTATGTAAGTATGACAGGATGACACTAAAAATTAAATGCTAATGCAAGTTAGTAAATATTATTGCAGCCTAATGTTTGTGGCACTTATAAAAATGTTAAAAATATTCTTGCAGAAAAATATATATTTGCCATTTTTTTCATATATTAGGGAAAAGATTCCAGAATTTCCTCCTGGTTTTAAGAATTTCACTCATCTCTTCACAGCACGGTGATGGCACATCAAGCTAGGCACATCTGTAACTTGTGGCACACTACTGTGCCTGGTGCCTTTGACTTCCCAGCTCAAACAGCTAAGTACTCTTTTACCATTGCGCTGACTGAGTGTGGTCTTTGGCACACAACCCAGGATCAGGATTTGAACTTACACTTTTGGATTTGTAGCATTTCCTTGAACAGCTCTGACACTAAGCCCTTTATCAGATCAAACAACAGAAAAGACATTCCTTGACTTATTTGACTGCAGTAGCTCAGTGACTCTGTATTTAATGATTTGCCATTGATCCAGATTAAAACAGCATCATACATAAGCTTGTGTGTGCTGGATAACTTGAAGTGATAAGTTTTGGAAGGTATCTGGTTGCAGTCATTTTACAAGCAGAAGTTAGGGTGATACTCTCAGTCTCATCCTTACAATTTTAGCAGCCTATGAAATCATATTGTACTTCCATAATCACAGATAAAAATGAGCTTGGTATATGCTTAATGATTCACAGAGTTAGTGAAATAAATAGATGACTAAGGCTCTTAGCACTGCACAAACAGATTGACTAGATTTTGATGTATACACATCTAATTATTTTGAAAATTTGTATGTAAGTGCTCTACTTTATCTTTGTCTATAATTACTATTAATATTTTGGATAGTTTTATGAGAGCTTAGATTTTGATGCTTTAATCCTCAGTTGTTTTTTAATAATTTCATTTAGAAGGGGTTTAGCTTCATAAGAACTGCTGCGAAAGTGATCTTTAGTTAAACCTGTGAAGTGTGAAAATCATCTGTCAAAGCAGATGTACAACATGTCTACTGTTAATATCTCTCTGGCCTTTAATCCTATTTTTCCAGTTTGTGTGGGCACTGACAGTTAACTCAAGTTTCAGCCAAATCTAGACAAATAGGATTTTTTCCTGCCCTACAGTAGTCAGACAATCAGTGATTTTTTTCACACTGTTCACAAACTCATTAGACCTTTGTTCAGACTGGTTGAGGCACAGCAAGGATGTAGAACATGCTCTTTCATAGTCCAGAATATTTTTCACAGGCTGAAGATTAAGGCTTTATGGGCAAAATATTTTCTATTTTATTTGAAAATGAAATCTATGTAATTTGCATCTGCAAATTTTTTACATGTGTTATAGCATGAAAACATTGAAGTGGGATCTGTTTCACAAATGAATTACCTCAACGCCATTCATTTCATAATACTTAAAAGATTGCTAACCACTTAAATGCAAAGTTCTGAAGATCTTTACATTGCATTACTGGTATTTTGGTATATGTTTTCTAATGAATATCCATCGATCTGCAAAGAAAGAAATTTAGTCTGTGACATCATTTCATGATGGCATACTGCATGATATCAAGATACTGAACAAGGCAATTAAATATAAAATGACCAGTGAATTCAGATTTTAGATAATGAAAATATAAATGGGGTAATGCTATTACAATACTGAGTATTTGTATTTGATCTTAGTGGGGAGTTAGGTGGGTACTATAAAACACATAGAAAATGGACAATCACTTCTCCAAAGATCTTGTCTTCTTAAATGATGAAAAGATAACAATAGGTTAAACCAAAATGGAACCGGGCAAGTGGCAGGAAGGGCAAGGTAAATCTGTTACAAGCATTAACATCCAGTAAGTTTATTTAGATCTACCCCTCTGAAAATACGATTGCAGCCTGGCCAAATAGAGTTAGTACAATGAGAATTAAATGCATTTTTGACAATTATAATCTGAAAAGATTTGGGCTGGTTAACTTCTCACACACAAGAACCGCTTAGAGCAAATAAGCTTACCAGAGCCAGGGGATGAAGTACCCTTTAGAGGTCACTAGTGGAGCTGCTATTGATTACAGTAAAGCCAAAATACTTCACAAACTAACTGCTGGTGTAAATAAACTAATCTCCAGATTCACTATCAAATCTACAGCCTGGCCCCAGGTGTTTTGTCTGAAACATACTTGGCGCAGAATCCTTAGCTAAATTACATAACCCTTTATTTTGTAATTTTCTTGTGTCAATCTTCTTCTATCCGTGCACATTCTAGTTTCTCGCAAAAACTGTCTCCACAGACAGTGACTTGTTTTTTTCCCTTGGCCCATCAAAACTCTATGGAGCCTCTCCATGGATCATTACTTTGTCACACTCATTAGAACTTGAGATGAAACCTATTGAGGTGGCTTAACATCATCTCAGAACACCAGGTGCTTTGGCATTTCACATGTCGTATGGGTCAAGACATAATAGCATTTCTAATTGTCAGCCACAGAATGAGACACAAAAATAGTGAAAGGAGGAGGGAAATCCCTGTAGGGAGAGCTCAAGGTTATCGCTCCACTTCTGACAGAATTGAAAAACTAACTCACTGACATGAAAGACTGAGCTTCTTCTATAGTAATGTTCTCTAATGGAAAGGCACTGAAAGTTGTTCTGCCTTTTGTCCCGGATTTCTAATCTCTCATGTATTCTTTTCTTTCTTTCTTTGTCACAAGGTGGGTACATTACATTCTATTCTGTGAACTCTAGCTCTAAGTCCAATTGTGTATTTCTGCCGTGATGACTTCAAAAATATATTTATCATATATATCTGTGAGTGTGTGTGTACATCTAGTACACATACGCAGTAATATAAATGACTGATACAAATGTGTATTTGTGGTTTATGTAACTGTATCATAGAAAGAAAACAGAACTCTCCAATACCATAATGACAGTGAACTGTCTGGTCAAAGGACACAATTTCCTGGCCAGCAACAGGGAAACTATTCACCTGCTACTGGACTTTAAAGCTTGTAGAACTAAAAGGATTTCAGGGGGCTCCCATAAGCTTACTGAACCTAGAAACCCACCAAAGCAGGCCCAAACATGGACTGTAATCATTATCCATACTGCAGGATTGGGAGATGTAGCAGGAGGTAGTTTATCCCGCTCCTGTGCAAAGCACTGAGACACCTGCAATAGAGTTTAATAACCATGTATCATAGCTGCTGCGCTGAAAGCTATAGTCTGTGTGGGAAGTGGTGCTAATGGAGTTAGTAGAGAGGAAATGTATCTCACTTCTCCAGAAAGAAGTGCAATATTAGGTCTTTTCACAGTAGCATCTCATTTTGCAAAACCACCAGATCGAAGTGGACTAAGAGTTTTGAAAAGAAACATGAGCAATAAATACCCACTTCTGAACATGCAGAAGCATTTGATGGATTGCAGTATATTTTTTATATATATGCAGACTTTAAAATATATTGACATGTACTTTGCATATCTCTAGCCAAATTCTGTGTTTTGTAGTGCACTTGGAATTGGGCAAAATTCTTTCAACTTCAGGGACATATGCATTAATAAGAACTGAGTAATAAAGGTGAAGGTCCCAGGATTTGTTCTCCATGCAGCTAACCTATTTCACTTCTCAAATGCATTTCTAAGCCTGGCATTTTGGGCTAAATGTCTGTAGAGCACCAGGAAGATAATAGGTGGCTGACCCACTGTCTCACTGGTTGGTGATTAGTATCAGGGTGACAGGCAGCTTGTGTGTATTCCTGGAAAAGTCTCCTCTTCCTGTCCTGTTGTCACCAGCAGTGTATGGGAACACTGGAAGCAGTAAATTCTCTTTTAAGTACTTGATGTTCTTTGAAAGTTCCTGCAGTGAATCTCTCTGACAAAGTTAGTTTTTAGAGTGAGTACTTCTACAGTGAGTTGTTTTCCTTCTGCTACAAGGAAGATCATCCTAATTAACAATTCTCAGGAAAGTAATGTATCATTTAGATGATCTAGAGAAATCCTGAATTTATTCAGATCAATGGCAAAAATCCTGTTGACTTAAAAGGGAATACATTTTTCATTTATGATTTTCATAGAACAGCCTAGGATATGGAAAGATGAAGGGAGTATGCCTCTTAACGATTGGTTTCTTCTAATATTCTATCTGTATTTTATCCCTAAAAGCTATATAAGATGGGAATATTAAGAACATCTAAAGTATGTTGAACAAATTCCTCATGCTGTAATATCCCTGGATGCAGTGACTGTTAACTTCTGTAGGCAAACTCAAGTTTCATATTTCTTTTCCTGTAAGTGGTTCATCACCTCTCTTCCCCCCTAAATTTCCTGATACTAACACTTGCCAGATACCAAGTTTCTTGAAACATGCTTAAAAATTTTGGAGTTCAGTTTTGTGGCACACCTCTAATCAGGAGCCAGGAGACTTTTATGCAGTCAGAAGTAGATATTAAAGATTAAGTAAAGAGTCTGTTCATATCTGATTACTTCAGCAAACATGTTAAGAAGGACACTGAATTAAGGTTGTAATTACAGGTTTCATTGCTGGTGAATAGTTTCATAGTTTTGCTAGATTTGTTATGATACAAGTGAAATTGCTCTTTTTTTGACAAAAAGTGATACATTCTTAAGGGATTACTCAAATTATTACTTTTTTTTTTTAACTTCTGGGAGTTGTAAATAGCGTCCCAAGTAGTATTTTCTTAGAAGCAAATGGGTTAAATAAACTAGTATAACCTAGCTGATATAAACACTGCTCTGATACTAATAATAATCATCAGGTAAGACTATGTCCTGTTGTGATGCACAGACATACAGGAAAAGAAAATTTCTGCCCGGTGAGCGTTTATAATCTGAGAAATGCTAGAGAGGAAAGGAAATAATATGTTCATTTTATAAACAGAGGAAGGAGGTGTAAAGAAATCACAGATAGTTTTTTCAAATGTCCCTAGGGCCAGGCTGTAAAATTTAGGTACTTACTGACAAAGTTGGATAGTTAGCACTTAGGCAGTTAAATGCTTAACTTCCATTACAGTAAGAGCTGAATTTCTGAGTCACCTATGAACATTGTCTAAACCTGGATCTGTAGGTTTAGGCTAAGTTGAACCTTTCAGATAATTACGCCAATATTTCACTGAACATCTGGACAATAATGAGTGGAACAAAACCAAAGTATAAAAAAAAAGCAGCTTATCTTTCATCTAAAGTCACTTGTACACTGCTTTTCATGTGCTTAAGCTACACTTTAAAAATAAGGCACAGTCTCCTAATTTATTTAAAAGTTTTTGCAAGGTTACATTAGTAATAGTGGCCAGACAGAAGTGTGTTATTGAAGTTTTATGTCAGATCGCTTGAATTCCAGACCTTCATCCTAAACACAAAACCTTTATATTATTGAGAATCCAAGTGCATTTTACATGCATATTGAAGTTCCAGTATTAGATATTACAGTTGTGCTTCAAAGATAAAGACAGATAGCAGCTAGCATGCAAATGCTGTTTCCAAAGAGAATAAAACCCTTTTGAAGGCAGTATAAACTGTCAAAGTTAAATTAAAAATTAAAAATCCATTCTGTGGGCCGCAGAGTTGCTAGGCTGCCTGACAGCCACAGAACCAGCAAGTTTTAAAAACCTCTCCACTGCAGTAGTAAGTTATCTGTACTGGCTGTGCTTCCCTCTCTACTTCAATCAACTTTTATGCCACAGTGAAATATAATCACTGTGCCTATAAAACTGTTCATCTTGGTCATAAGGAAAAAAAAACCTCTTTGCAACTGTTTTTTTAAACGTCTCAAATTATCAAGTATTCAGCTTGCTTATGCCTTAACATGTAATATATAGTGGTGTAAAAATGATAGGCTTTCTCAATTTTTTAATGATTTATGATTTATTATTTATGATAATGTACTGCTGCATGTTAGTCACTCAAAATGAAGATTGATATGGCCTTCAGCACGAAAAAACACTGGCTACAGTCACAAGCAGTGTTTCAATAAATTATTGCATGCATTAAATTTAGGTCTCAGAATCTGGAAGTGGGGTGAAGTGGGGTAATTTGTGGTGTTTGGGGTTTTTTTTGAAAGCACTGAAGTACCATAGAAAAATACTAAAGGTGTTAAGAAAGACGATGGCTGATACCTGCCTCTCTCCAGGTCTGTCCACCCCTCCTCCACATTCATGCCCCCATTCTGCAGTAACTGCCATTTGGGTGTGTCTTTGTTGGGATTCTTTCCCGTTTTACTGACCTCCCCTGTCAAAAAGAAGCAGCATAGTAATAAAGGAGAATACTTCTGTTGTCATAAGCAATTTACTGCCATATACGTTACAGAACTTTGGAAGTCAGATGTTTATTGCCTGCTGCTGCTTGTATTGCTTCTCAGCTTGCCTGAATAAGAGATTGTGACAAAATCTATCTATAATTAAGCAAAACCTTGAAGCTATACATTCCTTGAATTTGAAAAGGAGCAATGCCTTTATCACTGTCATGCATTGAGTCAAAACCTGTTTGGGAGCAGCTCTGAAGTGTAAAGTGGGTTTTAAAATTGGGATCAGAATTTTGAAATTTATTTTTAAGTATTGTGAGGTTATTTTCATAGGGTACCATCACAATTCATATTATAGAGCATGGAATCAAGCTGTATAAAAGCAATGGACTAGTGTTGTCCTACAACACTAGTGACAGGGTGACAGGCCTTAAGGACAGGCAAACCCAGCATTTTACAATTATTTTATTAAGTTTTGTTCATACTGCTTCACATGACAATCAGGAGAAATGAGCTATGATGAAATATAGATGAGACTGAATAATCTTGCATGTAGAGCAAAAATTTTGGTACATTATTGCATATAGGTTTTAATATTTCTTGGACTTACGTGGCCTGGAAAGACAGTGTGTTGAGAGATGAGATGTTCCTAGTGTACTTGCATGGCCCTCCTCATCGCAGCATTTTAATTTTAACCAGAATTTTAATCAGCAAAATGATTAAGCAATGATATCCTGTTGATTTCAATGGGAGTTAGATGTCGAACCAGAATTAGTCAGAGCCTCTGTGCTTGAGTAGGTACTTCTTTTCCATTCAGCCAGGAAGCAGCACCATCTCTTGAGACCGGGTTCCAGACAAACGGAGTTCAGACAGAAATCGGAGCTTCTGGTCGCTTATTGAACTCTGTCTGTCCTCTGTGCTTTCTCCCCTTGAATAAGCAATATAAGCCACGTCTCTCACTTGCGTGGCTTAACATCGTCTGCAGTCAGCTTTGACTAACTTGACTTTCATACAGGGCATTGCTGGAGGAGTTGAACAAATAAACTGGACTTCCAAAACAATCAGATTTAACTATCACTGTGATGCATACTCCTTGAAACTTGCTAACTCATTCGGTGACATAAAGCAATTCACATGTTGACTGAAAAAAAGCTAAAAATCTTTTCAATGACATATCCTTTATTCCTTATTTTTATTAATTATTCTTAATAAGGTTATGTATATCATAGTAATAGCTACTTACCCTATGGTAAAATGTCTTTAATTTCCATATATAACATTTCTAAAAATCTAAAATTCTACTCAAAGGTTTTAGAGTCCTAAGAGCAGCCTCTGCTGATGCCTAAGGAAATTGTTTCTCTATTTTTCCAGGAGAGGTAACAGTTTTCATTGTATATCCATAAGAAGTTTGCAAGAACTGTTTGGTTGATGTTTGTATGGCCCTTGGAAAAATAGACAAGCCGTCACAGATTATAAATTGAAAGTAATTGTGATCAGCATTAAAAATATTGGATACCATGAACAATATAGCTAAAATCACAATGGTCTTACAGTCCAACAATAGTCTTATGGTACTCCACAAAATTTTCTGAAGCTCCTTCTTAAAATGTCCCTGTCCCTTTCTCCTCCATCATAAATTTGAAGACTGGTCTGTAACTTGAACCGTGTCTAGTTTTTGTGACAGCATTATCTTATAGCCCAAATAGCTAGCTGGCCCAGGCCAGCGGTATCGCAGGCTGCATTGGCAGGAGCGCAGCAGGTCAGGCGAGGGGAAGCGATGATGCCCTTTGCTCGGTGCTGGTTGGATCGAGACACTGTGTCCACTTTTGACCACCCCAATACAGGTAAGACATCGACCAGCTGGAGCAAATTCAGCAGAGATCATCGGGCTGGAGCCAGGCCCTTCACTGCGGCGCATGGTGGGAGGACAAGGGACAACGGGTGCACGTTGAAGCAAGAGAGGTTTGGACTGGACAGACGGAGCTGCTTCCCCGTGGAGCCACCGGACCTAAGGCACGGGCGCCCGGGCAGGCCCAGTTTCCCCTTGGGGTTTCCAGGACCCGACTGGGCAGGCCCTGAGCCGCCCGGCCCCCGGCCACGCTGCTCTGAGCAGCAGGCTGCACCGGCGACCTCGGGGCTGCCCTCCAGCCTGGAGCACCGCCCGGACGGGGCGTCCTCGCCCCGGGACTGAGCGCCGCGCCCCTGCGGCCGCCTCGCCCCGGTCCCGCCCGGCCCGCCCCCCGGCCCCCCCCCCCCCCCCCGCCCTGCCTATAAAAGCCGCGGGCCGGCGGCAAGCGCGGGAGCGGCGCGTGGAGCGGGACGGGGCGCGACGGGGCGGCGGGACCGGCCTCCTGTCAGCGCGGTGGCCGGCTCGGACCCCGCCCCGGCGTCCCCTCCGAGCCGTCGTCCCGCTCATCAGCCGGGATGCTGCCTGTGGTCGCCGGGCTCTTGCTCGCCGTAGCTGCGGGCGGCCGGGGGGCGGCGGCGGGGGACCAGGAGAGCCCGCCGGGGAGCCGCTTCGTGTGCACCTCGCTGCCGCTGGACGCCGCCGGCGTCGGCTGCCCGCTGCCCTCGGTGCCCGTGCAAGGCGGCGCGCTGCCCCCCGAGGAGGAGCTGAAAGCCACGGTGCTGCAGCTGCGGGAGACCGTCCTACAGCAGAAAGAGACCATCGGGAGCCAGCGGGAGGCCATCCGGGAGCTCACCGGCAAGCTGAGCCGCTGCGAGAGCGCCGACGGCAAGTCCGCCACGGGGACGTGGAAGAAGGAGCTGGGCAAGGGCAAGGACACCATGGGCGACCTGCCGCGGGACCCGGCGCAGGTCATCGACCAGCTGAGCCGCACCATGCAGACCCTGAAGGACAGGCTGGAGAGCCTGGAGGTAGGGCTGGGGCGCGGGGTGGGCCAGCCTCTCTGCCCACCCGCGTCGAAACTTGGAGTGACTGAATGTGTAACAGTGGCTTTGGACCACTGGGTGGATGCAACCAGTGCGCTTAATCTTTATGGAGATAAATCCAAACTGGCCAAGCCCTGGGCATGAGTGGCTTGCTTGGCTTGGCTTGTTTTCTTGATTATTTATCTGCTTGCTTTCATGGTAAAAAACCTGAAGGGCTCCTCTGTCCATGTGTTCCCCCACTGCGTGGGGGGAGATTACGGTTTTCTTGCTTGTCGCTAGCTTAGTTGCTGTATTAATATGTCTAAATCTCCCTTTCTGGGAATGTGACTTCATGGGGTTTGAGGTATAAAGCTGACATCTTGGGTAGTAAGACCTTGGCATATGGTGCTGAACAGACCAGTGATAATGAGGAGATTGTGTTGGGCAGATTGTGAAGATGAGATGATGTATTTAGAGCTGACATAGAATAAAAAGAACCTGATCTGTATGCCTGTGAATAGAAAGGGAATTTGGCCCAAGCCCACCGATAAGTGGTTTCCATGAGCCTTTGGACAGTGTCCGTGGTTGAGTGGCATGCATGGAAATATTTTATAGAGAGTATTCCCACAGGGATCATGCTGAATGCTGTATTTTGCTTTCCACACCCTGAGAGCACATGCGTGTCCTCCTGCTGTCCTCTAAATAGTCAATGATGTTGTGAGGTTGGCGAGTAATCTCCTAAAGGTAATTCTGTGAGGTCTAAACACTCTGGTTGCCTTTTCAACTACAGTTTTGAATGATCTGGTAGTGTAACACCCTTTTATTACTGTTGCTGTCTTTTTGAGGCTTTTTTTTAGGATTGTAGAAGGGAAACATCACTAGAATACTATGTAGGTGGAACCATTGGTTTCTTACTATCCTTAAAGATACCAGTGTTACTTGGGGGGTGGGGGTTCAGTTTAAATGAAAAATACTTTCATTGGCTAATACAGTTGATCTAAAGAGCATCTGACTTCTTTACTCTGCAAATCAAAATTGTGGAAACCTTCATTTGGTAAAGTTGCTTTCAAAGTAGCTTAATTTTTTATTTAAAAAGAAATAGTGGTTTTTTCTGTTTACTTAAGTTGGCAATGTCACTTGCAGTAAGCAAAGCAGGAATTGACTAATGTGCCACATGTACCTATACTAATGGAAGTGCATCAGACCTGGCTTCCTACATTGATTTTATTGAACTTAAATGTATGAAGACTCCTTCATATGAAACTGTGGAAGCCTCTAACAAAGTGCCCTTTTGTTTCAGGACCTGTTTTGCTACAGTGCTGATAAAAGCACTGAACATGACAAGTGCTAAAAAGCAATGCCTCTTTTGTACTTGCTAGAGAACTCGGTGATCTTGCTTTCTTCCCTTTGAATCAGGAGCGTATCCGCATTTCACAGTTTCTGTTTTAGAAATGACAATTTTTTTTTTTTCTTCTCGTTTCCCCTAAAGCACCAACTCCGAGCCAATGTGTCATATTCAGCACTGCCTAATGACCTTCGAGAGATGCTTCAACGGAGGCTTGGAGACCTGGAACGCCAACTCCTGAGCAAAGTGGCCGAGCTTGAAGATGAAAAGTCTTTGCTTCATAATGAGACGTCAGCCCATCGGCAGAGGACAGAGACAGCCCTGAATGCACTGCTAGAAAGAGTGTCTGAATTAGAAAAAGGTAATCTGCACAGAATCTAAAAGATTCCCTATGTTGATTAATTTTGTTTGCTCCCTCCTAGTGTAGTAGTCCAAATGTGGGCCTCGAGGGAAAGACAGTTAAGGTGCTGGACTAAATAGCAGGTTACAGTGGACTTGGATTCCCTTTTTCCATTTGTCCCAGGCTTCCTGCTTGACAGGCCTCTGCATGGCTTTGGCTTCCTGTCTCTTAATTTGGCATATGTGGGTGGTTAGGATGAAACTCTTCATGTTTGTGGGATGGGAAGATATGTAAGGAGGCAAGTGGAAATAGGAAGAAGTATGACATTGGTGTCAGGTAAATATGTAGAAAATGTCAAGTACACCTCTAAGTAGAGCTGCTTTTCTTTATTTGTACTGAAAATCATGTGGGCTAAATTTAATTGGCGCAACTGCCTTTGTAATGAATGGCAATATTATACCAGAACCATTTCCTGCTGCTTTGGAAGTATTGCTGGTGGTCTTTCCTTTTGCTGCTGGTTATGCCTTTGGATAACTGCAGATACTTGAATTGTGTCCTATATCAAGCATATAGCCTTCAGAGTTTACAGTACAGTACACATGGTGCTACTGGGGTACACTCTCTTAATCCTAGTAATTTATTCAGATACTTAGGTTAATTATTACAGGGATGTCTATGCTTGACTAGAGTTTATTTATTTGAATTACAAATGCCCATGGAAGTGAGCTAAAGAACAGAACTGTCTTTCTGTATTGACTATATACACCTACAAAGTGGACTGTGTGGGACTAGAGTAATATCACTCAGTAAATATCACTGCCCAATCTTTGAGTGATTTGTCAAGGTGAATAGGTTCTCTGCTTAAAAGCAGCTTAATGGACATGCTTTCAAAATGGTGCAAACATACATATCTCATGAATTTTAAAAAGCAGCCTAATGGATTCATTTGTATAATATTGTATCTATTTTTTTTTCATTTAAAAAGTGTGAAGGAGGGTAAAAGGGAAGGAGGAAGAAGAGACCTTCTACTGGCTCTGTCATTTAGTATTTCCTGAGAGCTAAGATAAAGCCTAAACTGCAACTAAAGTTCTGAAGAATTAGTGGTCTGTTAATGTCTTATGTGGCAAGTATTGCTAGTCCTTGACTCCGAAAGATGTGACTCATATCAGCAAGTCATCAGAAAGGGAGTGATGGGAGAACAAGAATGTGTAATTTAATTAGGTTAAAAATAGCCTGTTGCCACCTTTATCTTTTTGTGTGGGGAGAGAGGGCTGTCTTAAGTCTCCAGGGAAGTGAAGAATTTGGGCCAGGAACCAAGGCACAGGCCTTCTTTTAGTTGTGTAATTTGCTTTCTATTACAGTGCAGCTTAGCGGTTCTGTGCCTTTGGTTCCTCCGTCAAATCAAAGTGAGGGTAATAATGATCTAAGAACTTAATGATTTTTTAGATTAACTGCAGGCAATGTTTGAAGTGATCTGACCTCTTTTGAGAATAGTATTTCTATTGTGCTTTTATTTTAAATGCCATATTGTTTAGCATCTCTTCCTGATAACTAACTAGAGTATCATAAGCTCCTAATTGTCCCGAGACTAAATAAATGGAGCAAAAACTAACCTTAGAAGGTGATACTATGAACTTTGGATTTTTTTATTTCTTGTCATGACAGCTGTCTTCAGTTACCATTGGGGCAGAAGAGTTTGAAGTTTGTACAACTGTTGTGATTCCCAAAGTCTTCTCGTAATGCCTTCACAGTTGTCTCCATCGCCAGCAGTAAATGATGCATTAAAAAGCAGGACTGGGTGGAGGAATAATCCTGCAACAAATAGTGCCTGGACATAAATGTGATTCCTAGCCTTGCTGGAGACATGAACAGGTCACTTGCTATGCCTAAATCTATTTTCTCTGTCTCTAAAAGAGAATAACATTATATCTTGTCCAAAAATAATTCAGATTCTTTAGGAAAAGCGTTGTCTTACCCTGTGCATGTGCCCATTGCCCAGAACAGGAGGATCTTGTTATCATTTGGAGCTGTGGATGTTTTCAAGTCACGAGAACAAACTGAAAAATATAAAGAAGATGAATATTGTTTATTCTTTTCCAACCCATTACTGCTTCATTAAGCTCTTTCACAGAGTGACTAATGCTCTTAATGGAGTATGTTTCTTTTTTTATATGTGAGATTGGTTGTACCAGCCTAGTGGAGGTTGTTCAACATTAGCCCTGAGTTTTTTTTTGTTTAAAATCTAGAATATTTCAATTTTTGGTCTGTAAGTTCCTCAAGACAGATGCAAGCATCAGACAAGCTTTTTCTTCTTCCACCCCCTCATTCTGTGAAAAATGCAGTCAAAACACTTCAGTTGCTTCTGAAAATGGGAATTGAGAGAATGCCAATGGTTTAAAAATTACATATGAAAATTATGGCAACCTTCTGTGACAACAGCTCTTCATTTGGATTGGAGTGTGAAGTTTGGCAAGGGGATTGAATTTGTTTCAGGAATGTAAGTAAAGGAAAAAGTGGGACTCAGAAGAACAGGTTGCTGAAAGGTTGAAGGTGACACTACTACAGAACTGTGGAGTTTTATTTTGTGGCAAAATGTGGGATTTCTTTCATTATTTAATTCTAGAAAATCACTTGTAAGCAACTCCATCAGAAGTATACACAAACTATATAATACAGAGTATTGCAACTTTATAAAGTTTTGGTCTTGAGTTGTCAATTTAATAAACATCTCTGTGGAATATCTTGCTGGCTTTTATCACATCTTTTAAAGAAAGCTTAATAATAAATTCTGCTTTTATATTAAACCAAATATATAATGTTTCATAGTTCACAACTTTATATTGCATTTTTCTTCAGGTCACTTTGAACTTCAGCTTTATGTTTTTGTTCACCTCTCCTGATCTGTCTGTGTGACAGAAATCAGTTCTACTAAATTTAACTCTGCTTTCTGGAATATGTCAGCTTTTTCTTACTTCAGACTGGCCACCCGAAATGACAGCATCAACCTGTTTCTCAGCCTGCTATGTGGAAAATGGGGATGCTGCTGCTAGCTCCCTGTGTAGCAGTAGTAGTAAAAATACTGGTTTTGAAGCACTGTGATGCTTTAGTAATGAACGTAGCAGAGAATCCATGTTTAGTAACAGTATCTTTTAAACCAGTTTGAACTGTTTGAAGTAGGCAGGCCATGAACTAAGCAATGAAGAAAGAAAATATTTAACAGCCTCTCATTAGTTGTCTGCCATATATTCTTTTGCTCTAAATGAACAGGAAAAATAAGCAAAGTAATTGGCATGATGTGTATAAAATCCAATCATATTTTTCTGTGCTGCAAAATCAATGTTCAGTAATACAATTTCAATTTATTTTTTCTGTACCTCTCTAAAGTGATTAAAATGCCAAAGATTCCCAATATCAATTATATTGTTTCTTAACCTGAATTACAGATATATTGGGTTTTTTTAATGTTAAAGGTTTTTATTCCTCAATGTAATTCCAGGTAACAGTGCATTTAAGTCGCCTGATGAATTCAAAGTCTCCCTACCTCTTCGTACAAACTACTTATATGGGAAGATCAAGAAGACTCTGCCAGAGCTGTATGCTTTTACTGTATGCTTGTGGTTGAGATCAAGTGCTTCTCCTGGAATTGGCACTCCATTCTCATATGCTGTTCCTGGGCAGGCCAATGAAATTGTCCTCATAGAATGGGGGAATAATCCGATTGAACTTCTAATTAATGATAAGGTGAGAATTGACTAACTCTTCTTTATTGTCTACATTATCAGAATAAGGCCTGAACCCTTGGTACCTATCTAGTAACTTGAAAAGCCAGCTCTGGGCCTTTGAGATGGTAGTGTCTACTTGTCTGCTGTTGTCCATCTGTCTGCTCAAGTTCATAAAAGTACTCAAAACAAAGTCAAATGGTACATATATTCGCATGTTGAGATAAAACAGCATGACATCTAGAGGTACACATACTTATGTTTGTCCTCTGAATGTGCAAGCAGATTTTGGCTTCTTGTTTGTTTTATGAAACAGAAGCAATATTTGAAGCCATGCTATTGCAAAGCCTGTGAGATGTAAGCCAGCTGCAGTATTTCTATCCTTCTAATCCTAGAAGTTCAGATACGTTAAAATGAATTTGGCAGAAGACAGAGCAAAAACCATGTGATCGTGGCTGGTTTTGTTAATGTTTAAGTGACTGAATCAAAAAATACAATTTTTTCATACTTTAGATATAAAAAGCAACGATTTTTTTGTGCTACTTCATACCACTGATAGTTTCTGACAAGCTTCAGAATGAGGCTTGAGGAAAACAAGGCCTGTTGAAACTTGGCATTAAACCAGATTATAAATACTTCCTTTCTCCCCACCTTCAGTTTCGGCTAGCTATGAAATATAAATAGCTGATGTTAGCTGAGTGACTTGATTTGAATCAGTGTGAGCAAAACTAGATTCTTAACGTGGCCAGGCTGCAATGTAGCATAACTTGCCTTCAGGCATAACTTCCCTTGTTTTCTTTGGCCTGTTAGGTTTCCTAGTAACTCACTGCTCTCTGAGGGATCAGGTGTTTACAGATTTACAACACAATTCAGGTGGCTCAGTCATGTTTGTTAAGGACTTTTAGCAGTCCTATCATCCTCCCAAATAAGTAGAAGTGAAAAGCCAATTATTTTTAATGGTTTATTGAAGAGAAGGAAACTTGAGTCTGCTTATCCTTAGCAATAACTTTTTCTCAATATTATGTCAGCACTACTAATGTTCTGTGAGGCTTTTCTTTCTCCTGCATCACAGCTGTTCCATAGCCCGCTGTATTTGTGTCTTTATGTCGACTAGGAATTTGGTTTCAATACTTAGTCAAGGAGCATAATTCCTTCTTATTTGGTGCCCTATGCAACAGTTCCCACAAGTTTTACTGGAAGCAGGCATATCCATTTGCCAGAGTTGTTATTGCAAATGGTACAGGCAAACCCTAGATTTTAAGAAAACTTTAACATGAGCACTAGATGGAAAGTTAGGACTAAGAACTGAGATTTAGACAACAAATGCCACAGATTAATAGGTGGGGTCAGTGGATTGATAGCAGCTTAGACTCTGGTACTTGTGTCACTTGATTCTAGATGAAACAAAGGCTCGCATCTAAAATGGCTGTATTCCTGAATACTGGAGAGCTGGGACAAAGTGGAATGATGTGGGCTAATTTCTGCCACTGAAGTTTTTTGCTTCTGAGAACAGAGTAAATACTGTCCCTTTCTAAATGTTGTGCTTGAACTGGTAGACTTGTTTTGCAACATGTATTATTCTTTGCTTTTTGTAGGTTGCCCAGCTCCCTCTCTTCATTAGTGATGGAAAATGGCATCATATTTGTATAACATGGACAACCAGAGATGGAATGTGGGAGGCTTTTCAGGATGGAGAGAAGCTTGGCACTGGGGAGAATCTTGCTCCTTGGCACCCAATTAAACCTGGAGGTGTCCTGATCCTGGGTCAGGAACAGGTGAGTGAATGACAGGGTGTTCTGGGTTTTTTTTTAAAAAAAATAAAAAAAAAAAAAATCAAAACTCCCCAAACAAACAGCAGCTGTAAGAATATTTCTTTGTTAAACACTTGGTCCTGTTGTACACACAGTATCAGAAAGATTAAAACAAAGCAACAAATACTTAATGCAATCACACATTGGTATATTTTGTTTCATTTACTAAATATTTGGAATATTCATGTTGTAGCTATTCCTGTTCCCACTCTTAATGCTACAGTGTGCAACTTTGTCAGTGACCTGAATAATGCCGTAAATTAAATCCTTTGAGCTACGTTGCTGATAACTAGCAATGTGGCTGCTGAAGTTACAGAAAAGGACAGAATTGGCCAGTGCTGTTGCATGAGCAGTCAAAAAGGAGCTTGCTGAAAGTGAACCAAGAATAATTGCTTTGATTTGTTTTTAACTGAAGCCAAATTGACTCTCCCCCTTAGCAGTTTACTGGTTGTCCCCCCTTCCTTTCCTCTTTATCCCCTACTTAGAATAGTAAGAATGTTAGTCCTTGAGCCCTGGAATAGTCCAAGGAAAGTGTGTGTATGGGGGTGAGGGGACCAACAACCATGGGCACTGGAGTGCTTGTGGGCATATCAGGATCTCTTATACTTTGGCCTGCTACAAAGAACTCCCCGCAGACTGAATTCTGCAGCTTTCAGGTATGCAAAACATTTTCAGAGTAGTGGAGTCTGTCAGTCATTCAGAATTTGATGTCTACTTTAAAGATGAGTTGGAGATCAAAGGGACGAACGCCAACTCAGACATTTGGTTTCTCATTAAAGATGTAGGTAAATAACCCTCCTAATGCAAATACTAATAAAGTTTGAGTATTAGTACTGCCAGCAGGAAGGTCATGAGGTTAAGAATAAGTCCTTTTTGAATATTGAAAAAAACCAAAGGATTTTGAATCTTGCTCTTCTAGTTAACATCTCATTAAGCCTATGAGTTGTGTGGCTTTCACATTTTTTTCTACCTGTTCTTTGTATGATTATATATATATACTAAAAAAAAAATATTGTAATGAGTAGCAGGAAATAGCCTTTCTCCTGGATTCCCAGGTTCACAACGGGGCAATGAAAAATTAGTTTTGTCCTGATACTGATTTTAGTAGGTACTTATCCATGACATAAATGACAGAATGGTAGATTTGGAATCCTAATACACTCTGCATAGCAGATGCTCCAGCTCACTATTAAGTGGCTGGCAGCTTTTCTGTAACTCTTTCATGCCATTTGCCTGTACTATGCTTGGTTCTCTCCTATGCTATCAGTTTCATGTTAGTGTGATCACACAAAATGTGTGATTTCTGTCCTTGAGCAGTGGATGGAGCAAGCAAACACTTTTAGGCTTATGCAGTAGCAGTTTGAGTTGCTCATTTGGTACAGCCAGAAGAAGCCTGTGTATTTAGATCCAAAGATTGCATCTTACAAGCCCTGCAGACAATTGGTCAAGAGCTGCAGTTGCAGTTCAATCTCTAGCCATAAAGCTTTTGGAGTAATCTTGCACATCTATGCAGTTCTTGCTGAAGTTGTCCAGTGCCAAGCTTGCAAAATGGCTCCTAAATCAGCCTCAATATTTAAAGCTGCCTTCCTGCTCTACTGCTTGGGGGCAGGGTTAGTTATGCATGGCCTTCCTGTGATGATATATAGTCCCTACTGTTTGTTTGAATTGTTTTGACACATTTCAGATCGGAGCTTTTAACTGTTCCATAGAACATCTTGTTCAAAGCAGCCTTTCTAGAAACTTGAAGCTGATTGTCTCTGTGGCCTAGCTCTGCACATCCTTCTCGCAGTGTGGCTGGGGGGGGGAGGGTCTTAAAATTTGAAGAAGAAAATGCTGAAATAACCTTCTTATCTAATCCTAACTCTTGTGTGCCTAAAGGACACGGTAGGAGGAAGATTTGATGCAACTCAAGCCTTCGTGGGGGAGATGAGCCAGTTCAATATATGGGACAGGGTCTTAAAAGCTGAAGACATCGTGAATATTGCTAACTGCTCTACCAACATGCCTGGCAACATCATACCCTGGGTTGATAACAACGTTGATGTGTTTGGAGGTGCTACTAAATGGCCTGTGGAGACATGTGAAGAGCGTCTGCTAGATTTATAGCTGCAATCGTTTCCCATTCAAGTGCCCCCTTTAGTAGGACAATCTTCAGTGTGACCTAAAGCACTTTTTTTCTCTCTGCCCTTCCCCAATCTTAATTCCTCAAAAGAATAAAAAATTGAGTAAACTGCCTCAGTACAAAAATAGCTGCTAGTTTTGGGCATTGAGCCTGACAATGATAGAAGTACTTCTTGGCTAGAGCAGCCGTTGCTTTCTTATGGCCTGATCCAAAAATATGCTTTGGCCTGCAGCAGCCTTTTGGTTAGGCCTGACTTTAGTTCACCAGTTCTGGCAGGGAGGGGGAAGAGCCGTGCACATGTTAATTGTAGTACTCTTTTTGATAATGTGCAGTGCTGACAAAGTGCTAAGATTAACAGGCTAAATGTGAATCCTTCCTTCCAGTCTATCATCTCCCCTTTGAATTGAAGCCATTCTTTTTTAGCCCTTTTTAAAGAGATCACTTAATCCTTACACTGCAGTGGTTATGGTGCAACTATGGGTAGAGCAGAACAGCCACTGTCTGAGTGCAAGGGTCTTGCTTTTTAATTTGCAGATTAGGAATCCTTATTTTATGAGAAGGAGGCAATGTATTTGAGACATGCTATTCTTGTTCAACTTGGAGAATGGGCTGTGTAATGAGCATAGCTCCATTGAAACAAAGATGCTTCAGGTAAGGTTCTGTCCCAAAGCCTGTCTTTCACTAGCTGGGGTCCCAGTGTAGATGGATGGATGAAAGATTGTATTTGTATTTTCTGTAGGCTGAATGTAACTGAATTCCTAGTGACCTGGCTTGTAAACTTCTCTATTGTTTCTCTTGCTTTTGTCAATGTCTTTATTTTTCTAAATATACAAGCTGTGATTAAGTGAATTTCCATTTTGTTTTCGCTTTGAAAGGCCTTTCTATGAGCAAGTGCCAAAGTTCAGTTTCTGCTTGCTGAGAATCGCTATATATTTTTCCAGCATAAGTCTTCTGCACTGTTTTCTATGTTATTATAATGGTCCTATGTAATATGAAAATGTGCTGGTTTTCAATTCTTGTTGACTGTCTTTTCTGTAAGCACTGGGTTGACTACTATATTTTTTTTTTATCATTTTCTCTCAATATTTTGCAAACAGTGTTGCTGTTTCCTTGGCATTGATGTGACTACTTGGTTTGTGGCTCGCAGATAGCAAATGCACTGTACCGGGAAAGAGTTAATACTTTTGTTATTTAAATGAAAAAGGATTTAAAGGGGGGAGGGAAGGGGAAATTTATAAAGCTAAATATCATATTTTATTTTTCATATGTTTGAATTGTAAGAATAATACAGTGACAGTCCCATTTGTAGGATAAAGTTACATATTTCCATTAATATGTAGTATGCTGTTCTTAAAAGAAAATTCTTATAATGAACTTTTAATTAAAATGCACTGTAAAAGGAGTCTTATTTCCTTTAGTCACACAAGACACTGAATGTTCTCTCATAGCTGCTATGAGTTCAGCTACTGTGTCTCTAGACTGATAGAAGTACAGTCCTGTAAGAAGTTATCTTTATTCCCTAAATGTCTTAAATCACAATCTTCAAGCAAAAGGGGCTTAGGTGTGTGTAACCTTAACTGGGGAGAGGCTCTCTACATTTGGATGTGGCAGGGTGTCTTAGGCTGGGACCTGTCTCCTGCCACAGCAAACTCGTAGGTGCTGGTCTATGGCATGGCCTGGGATGCAGCAATTTCACTGGAGTGGGATGAGACACAGAATATACATTCACATTTATTTTTTACAGTCATGAGGAACACAAACTATGACCCCTCTGGGTGACAGTACTAGTTGTAGGCAACTTAAGTGTCCCAAATCAGTGTGAAAAAAACTGTTCAACAATGAGGTGACTTGTTGAAATGTGATAGCAGAGACACTACACTGATGCAAGTTGTGAAGTGCAGCGTCCATGGAGTCTGACAGTAAACCAAGCACTCTGCTTGGTAAACTAACATGTTGATAGCACTTTCTGTAAGAGAACAACCAGCTGGGGCAGAAATATTTATCCAGCTCTGACATCCTTCTCTCGCCATGGAGAGTTTGAGGTTTCTCTGAAATGTTACACCACTTGATTTCAAATGTTCTCATTCTGATTGACCTTCAAACAGACACCCCCTCACCCCCAACGGTCAGAAGAAAAAACCAAACAACAAAAAAAACCCCTCAATATCCAAAGACTCTGCATCCTAAGATCAAGGAGAGTGCAAAATATCTCACATGGGCTAAAGACACGCATCAGCTAAATACACACATTAGCTGATGCTAAAGAGGCATCAGCCCTCCAGTCAATCCACCTTTCTTTATCAGCTTTTTTTAAAATAAACTGAAGGAACTGAAGTCTGGAGCTATCTGTGTGAGGTTTGCCCTTTGTGAAATTGTCTTGGATGCTTTCTGTATGCCTAAGAGCCTGCGTGTGGATGCGGTCTATCATTTTAAACACTAGTTCAGTGTTTGGATTCATTTGTTGGCTGAGTAAAGCAGAAGGTCTTTATACTTCAATTGGCCATGCTGATCTTTATTTAGAGAGTTATTCAAACACCCTCCCACTCTTAGGTCAGCCTTTAGCACTGACTTTAACAATAAACACCTGAGTAGGAAGCCCCACTTGCATGGGGAGGTGTTTGTGGGTGGGGGCTGTAGTTGCTGTGTTTTGTGCACAGTGAGAACACCTGGTCAGGGGGTTGGTGTTAGGCTGGTGCTGGCGAGTGGCTGGCTGCTTTCTTCCTTGGGTTCTGTTCAGGCTGCGTGAAGGAGGAGTGTAACAGAACTTCTCTTTGGTGTGGAAATCAATGCTAAAAGTTGGCTTTTTTTCTAAGGTATGTCAAGGTGCTCAGGTGAGAGGGTGTTTGGGCACACCCATCCTGTCACAACGTGACCTAGAGCTGGGATGGATCTTTTCTTCTAAAGATAAATAACTTAGTCTCCTGTTTTTTGGTTTGTTTGTTTTTTACTGATTACATAACCCAGATGGTAGGGATTTGGGGGGAGGGTTTGGGGATTTTTTTAGATGCGGACTCTTTAGTAAAAGCCAAAGCTAAGGAGTATGTATTCTGTTGAAAAAGGTTTTTTTTTTATTTTTTACTATATATTCTTCTTTTTTGCAATAGTATGTTTTTCATTAAAAAGTAAAGATGTGGATTGGGTTTTGTACCTTTATCTTGTGATGAAAAGCTACGGCTGTTATTCTGCTGTTCCACATTCTGGGAGTCACATGTTTTATGTGCATATATAAGCAGATGGCAAAACAGGAGTAAATATTACCATATTCCAGCATCTATACTGTTTATGGAGTGTGGAAGTGACAAGACAACTTTCAGTTCCCAAACTGCTCTGAATACACAGAAGTAATAACTTATGGAAAGCTGACTGACTTGGAACATGCAGTAATGCAGATTTCTAGAAAATCTGTTTCTGTTGAAAAACAGACAGAGCTAGGACTCCTAAAAGCGGTACCAGTGATCCTAACAAGCCAGCCTCTTGGGAGCTGTGAACGGGCTAGGTCTCCAGATAACTTGAGTGTGAATGCTGTTCAGTCAGTGTCCATATCACACTGTTCTGTTTGTATATACTTGATGTATTTAATGGCTGTTGAGCAACAACGGATCTAGCATTTGGTATGTTTAAATTCAGGTTATATTTCTTCAGAGACAGTTAAGTTTTTTTGACTAGCTGGTTGGCCATTAGAAAATGCAGATCATATCTTCTGTTTGGTATTTGCTTGAAGGCTTTAGCTACACACTTGCTGTCTAACTAGAGCTGAACGTTACTGAGGGGAGAAGGACAACCTCTGCACCTCTGGGATCCCACTGTGAATGGGAGACCAACTCCCTCGTGCAGGTGTCTTTCTGCTGGGTAGCGTTTGCTCATTAAACTGTTAGTTTAGGTTTCAGAACTGTAAGGAGGACCACAGAAATCCTTGCCAGTAAAACTCTACCCTCATTTTTACATACACTTTCCTAGCGTTCAAATACGTGAGGCTGCCAGGGAGAAGCTGATTCTGTTTTGCTCCAGAGAGCTGGTTTCCCTCCAGCCTTTCCTAAAGGCAAAATGCAGGCCAGTAGCAAAGCTGATGTTTTGTATGAGGTGTTTAAAGCTGGCACTTTCTCAGTCAGGATAACTTTTTCTACAAAAACACATAACTACAGACTAGACTTATTTCTTGTTTGTTAATGGCACCTCTCTCTGTATAAGGATTCTTCATCCAGCTGATTTCAGTTATCCAGGTTGGGAGGGAAGATCAGCTGCCTTCTGCATCATCCTTGAGGGGACCTGAATCTTGCTGGGAGTGCAGATAAAGGAGAAAATGGCCTGGCTGAGGCTTTTACTACAGATGATGTTCCCTTGATGCTGCTGTAGGAATCTGAGGCTAGGCACAGCAAGGAGCCCACTGAAATGGAGCTCTGCTAATGGAGAGAGTCAGGTACCAACACATTCGCTTCAGAACTGAAAGGTCTTCATTGGTAGCCAGGGAATCTGGGGGTTTTGAAGGTGTTACAGGATTTTTCCAGAGATCTTTCACCAAAATGTCCTTTTTTTTTTTCCCCCCCCTTTTTTTTTTTTTTTTGGTGCACAGAGAAAAAGCTGGACCTTGATAAAGTTTGTGGTTTAGCTGTGAGGCTTAAATAGTACATTAGTTTTACAGAACTAAAAATCTTCTGGAAAGAATTGAATTAATTGCACCCCTGGCTATAGCTGTTTCTAAAAGGCTGCACTTAAAAAAGTATAAATTTGCACAAGGAGTTCAAAGGTCTGTTTCTTTCTTCACAGGAGGGCTGGGCTGATGTTTTGGCAAAGCTTCAAATACAGAAGCTCTCTGATGGCTTGCCACCAAGAGAAATTGTTTTATTTATTAAACATGCTTTGGCATTTCACCTGAGATGGCTCCCAGCACAGGTTTGTCCAAGCAGCTTAGCTCCTAGTGGTGCTGTTCCTGCGTGCTCCTGCCATGTGAAGGATGCCGAGCAGGCTTCTCTGCAGTACCCACTTGTTCCTTTGCTACTGGTCAGCTTGTACTGGATCACAGGGAGCAGAACTTACCTCTCAAAGGGCGGTCTCAAGTGTCTGTGGCACGGTGTGTGCTTTTCTTCTGTACTAAAAGACATTTGCAAGAGTTTTGCCCTGGTTTTTAGATCACTAAGCTGTTCCCACCAGTGGTTCTGGAGTACTTATTAAGAATAAGGTTTCAGAAAGGTAACTGATGACTATTTCTTAGGAGGGTTTAGGTGGTTTTTAAGGTACTAGACACTCTTTTACTTTGTATCTTTCAACACTTAAACCGGCTTATGAGTAACTTAAACCCCTTATGCTACTGCAACAGTGTCTGTCACCTAGGCTTATCTCCACAACAAAAGATTGCTCTCTGGACCTCACGGGACAAAAAGAAACCTAAAGGGCAACCTCATGTGTTAAAAAGAGTATGCTAAAACCTCCTGGGTAACAACACTAGCTAAGCAGGTGTTTTATAACTTTCAGTTTTAATTATTATACTTGGTGTTCACTGCTGATTTGCAGTGCCTGCCATGCCATTGTGCTGTGGTCCCAGGCACAGCTATGTTTTCTGCAATAGGAAGCAATTGGTTTTCCTCCTATTTCAGAGGGCACAGAGCAGGCAGTTGCTTCCTGTCTGGTGCAGTGCTGGGAAGGGGTTGTCCTGTGCAGCTGCCCTTTATCTCTGCAACTGCAGAAGGGTCTGGGAGAAATGATCTGCACTCACTCTTAATTTCATGTGAGATTTCCCCGTGGGAGATATTTGTGTCTGACAAAGCAGGACAGACCTAGATTTGCTTTCCAGGGATGGTGTAGCTCACAGGAATGTGCTGTGTTTTAGGCTAAGGTTTCTCTTTTTTTCCGTTTCTGCTTTCTTTATGGCAAATTATAAGTGGTTGATAAACACCTATAATAAAATACAGATATGCATTGGCAAATCATCCTTTTTTCCATTAAAGAAAGCTGTTACTTACCGTGTAGAGAGTACATATCCTCTGAAGAGATCAAATTATTTATGGCAGTGCATTAATTAGCTTTTTCAAGGCTTCTGAGGTCTTGGAGCTACTTCCAGCTCCATCGATAACTGCAGTCTCTGCATCAAGTATAATTTAATGTAACTGGAAAACAGCTGTCAATATGTGCTTTGGACTTCAGGCCTGTTGGGGGCTCTTGCCAAGGGGAAAACTAGCACCTACAAGGCTTTTGCAAAGAAGCAATCAGAACTCACTAGTTGGGTATCTATGGTGGCCACAGATATCCAGGCAATTCAGGGGACTGCCAGGGCTGGTTTGGTTACCAGTTTTACTTGTATATGTCTGTGCTGTCATCTTAATTCTGAGGCTGTAACTGGCACTTTCACTCACCTGTCATGACTCTCATTTTGGTCTCGATAAAGAGCAGATCTAACTCCACTCTCATGTGCATCAGCAGCTCTGGTGCTTTTTCTAGTGGCTGTTCTGCTTTTTACTGAGATCCACACTTTGTGCATTCCACCTCTTGAATTTTTGTGTGTCTGTTCACAAGTATTTGGCATTGTTCGAATATGCTGCTATGGTTACTCAGGCACTACTGACTGCACAGGTCAACTTAGAAGAGCTTTAAACAAAGTATTTGGGACAGAATGCAGCTCTCTCTTGTTAATTTAAGACCTGGCACGTCAGTTTGAACAAGTTACATAGAGGATAATATCTGTCTTTTTTCCCTACACTTGGGATTTGGAAAAAAAACATAAGAAAAATACTGCCTTGATGTGAGTCCAAGTGATGACAGTGGCTTCTGCTGAAAATGGAAACCAGCCTATTTGTTCTGGGAATTGCCTGAAGGCCAGTAGGGCTTTGTGCGCACAAGTGGAAGTAGGATGTACAAAATGGAGAATGTTGCAGAATACAGGTTTCATCAGCTGTGTCAGTGCAAATCAAGCATAGCTCCGTTGGTCTTAGTGGGGCTGACTGCAGATCTCCACCTCAGTATGACACCTGTGCAAACATTCAAGGGCCAAATTTTACAACCCTTGGGAAGTGGAAGGGGCTGATATGTGATTCTTAGACCTCAGGTTGCCACCTGATGTTTCAGGAGTAAGATGTTAGCAGCTCGCTTCTGGAGACTGGGGCTGGGATTTTCAGAGTGATGAAGATACAGGATGCTGTAGGGATGACCTGCTGAGGACTGTAGCCATGATTTTAATCTTCTGATCCTGAGCAAATCTGTGAGCTCAATTGGCACGTGGTGTTGTTTAGGTCCCAGAAATTTAGTGAGATCTGTTCTATACTGCACCATGGGCAGAGTTTGAAAAAGGGTCACTGTAAAGTCACTTTACAGACATGTGTAGCGGTGCCCGCACTAGGGCACTTTACCCTGGCTACTTTACCCTGGAGAAATGAATATGACTGAACTTCCTCTTCTGATTACACTGAAGGCAAAATTTCCATAGACTTGAATGGGAGAAGAACGAGAAACTGTTTGAGACAAGTCTAAGCACACTGGTAAAAATGAAACAAAATCTGGTGTGACTTTAAAGCTGTTTTTAAAAATGCAAGCTGGAGTGGGGTACTCTGAATCACTGGAGTCTGTTATGTCCTTTTTTTTTTTTTTTATTTTTTTATTTCCACTCAGTAATTTTGAGGACACAGTGAGAAGACAAGTCTTTAGAGATGGGTTATATGTGTTAAAGTGGGAAATGTGCTAGCATTTGCTGAGCATAATAAATGTCCCGGCCAAATGAGCAGCTCCCCTGTCTGACATGGCAAAAATATTGTAAATGAGAATTTCCGTCAAGCTGTTTCAGAAGACAAGAGGTGGTTGTTGATTTACTGTTTTAATTAAAATATTAACTTTGCTTCCTTCCTTGATTGTTTCTGTGGGAATCTGGATGATGCTTGGCATTTGCTTAGTAAATCTTGAGGCAACCTCTTTTCTGGGTGGGTTGTGTTGGGGGTTTCTTTGTC
Organism: Gorsachius magnificus; assembly: GCA_034008185.1. NCBI lineage: Eukaryota > Metazoa > Chordata > Aves > Pelecaniformes > Ardeidae > Gorsachius > Gorsachius magnificus. The sequence continues at coordinate 8,725,152 of CM067087.1, read as the reverse complement.
TCCTTGTTCTCTCCCCAGCTGCACCAGCCCTTGAGGGCAAGTTCCCTGCAGCTGAGGGTGGGGACTAAAAATGAAAATAATCTACCTTCATTGTAATAAGTAATAGCAGAATCTTGCTAACATCTCTTGGACTGGGTCCTGGCTTTTCATTCAGTGCTTGAATTCAAAGGCTGGTCATTCGTAGACTTTTTTTTTCAGTCGAAGGATGCAAATTTCGATGGCATTCACTGAGCTAAGAAGTGGCAGTTCTCTTTATACGGTTATTTTTCCCTGTTCATTGTAGCAGACTTCTTGCACTTGAAGGAGGACAGGGAGGAGGGTGAAACAGCATAAATCACTTGAGAGGAGAAGTGGAGGGAAACTGTGACCATCACAATATGTGTGGTAAGGAGAAAGTTGTCTCTGAATTTAGCAGTAGAAGTTGGAAATAATGTCTGTCTGTTGTGATCATTGTGGATATGGAAAGAACCATCTTCCTCTCAGACTTTGTTTAAAAGTCAGGTTTGTATTTTGGGAGGCTGGACTGCATTGACTGGCTTCAGATATGCTCATTTTCATCCTACTATGCTGTGGGGGGTGTGTGTATCAAATACCTTTTCATTACCAGAAATACAATAATTTCTTTTTCCAGATGCAGACAGGAGTTCTCTAGAGCAGCCTGAATTCAATGCCAAGGTGAAAACAGGTTGCTGTAGAAACCCATGTCAGACTTGCAAATGGTTCTTGTGCACTTCTGGGGCCCTGTTCACTGGAGTCTATGCAATATGCAACATATTGCATCCCAGGTTTTTTTTAACTTCCAATAAGGGCTTGTTGATATGGGGGAAAAACTCCCAGAAAACTGGTCTGCCTTCTCCTTTCCCTTCTAAGCATAAAAGGCTGTTGGCAACAATTGTATATAAGTTGTGTGTCTTGAAGAGCTGACAGACACTACTTTATTCTGAAGCATTGCTATTCTGCTTCCTCAGCATCCCTTTGATACCTCTGCATCTTCTTGGATTAACGATGCTGTTGTAAGAGTTCATGGCGCAAATCTAGATACATGAGCTCTTTTGTTATTTGACTGTATTCTGAGCAGCATTTCAGACATTATTAAAACATTTCTGTGTGCTTTTTGGCTTTGAAAAATATAAATTCAAAACAAAACCCCATAAATCTTCATTTAATCAAATTATACCTCTAAGAACAGTCTACATGGATATCGTATAACAAGGTAGGTGAATTCCAAATAGAACTTTGAAAATCCAGCTAGAGCAGAAAATCAAGACTGGAAAAATCACTGTAATATGTTGCATTATCAATGCCTAAGTGACAACTGCAAGTTGATTTTAATTAACAGCTGTGCTAAGGTATATTGTACTTGCTAACGCATAGCTTATCTCTGAAGATGTAAATGTTCCTGGCTCACTGAAGCTATGTTGGTTTCACTGACTGAAACTTGCCTGTTGACAGTCTTGTCAGCTGAAAGTATTAGAAGAGAATAAAATTACATTCTGGGCCTTGCCCCAGATGGGAATTGCTGTAATATTTTAAACCTCAAAAAGGATGGAAGTGTAACGTCTACAACATGACCACAGTAAGATTTATTAGTGCTTCTTTCATCTTGGCTTTGGGCCATCCCCTGTCTGCAAAATTCTTGTTGATGTCCCATCTGGATTTATGTAGAAATTGATGGTAGGGTAAAGCTCTCTGATCCTATCAGTTCACATTTGTGTCACTTTCTGTTCTGGATGTGCTATGAAGGGCTGGAAGCACCACTTGTTAAACTCTAATTAGCAGGCAAGCAGAGGAGAATGCAAGGTCAATTTAGCACTCCTGGAATTTAAATTATTTTCTGAATTGGAAGGGTGGAGGAAAGAAATCAAAGCCCATGCCTCTGAGTTCAGTTTCTCAAACAGCCCCTTAAGAGATAACAAATACTTGAATAGAGCTATTAAGCTCTAGTTTGCTCTTTATTTTGCTGTCATAATTGTTGCAGAGGTTGTGCTTTAATGCACACAATTTGGGTTTGATATCTGTCTTCCTTGACCACCTGAGGAACCTGAATGCACATAAGTCCATGGGACCTGATGAGATGCATCCCAGAGTCCTGAGGGAATTGGCCGATGTAGTTGCCAAGCCACTCTCCATGATATTTGAAAAGTCATGGCAGTCAAGTGAAGTCCCTGGTGACTGGAAGAAAGGAAACATTGTGCCCATTTTCAAAAAGGGTAGAAAGGAAGACCCCGGGAACTACCGACCTGTCAGCCTCACCTCTGTGCCTGGGAAGATCATGGAACAGATCCTCCTAGAAGCTATGCTAAAGCACATGGAGGCCAGGGAGATAATTCGAGATAGCCAGCATGGCTTCACCAAGGGCAAGTCCTGCCTGATGAACCTAGTGATGGTGTGACAACAACAGTGGACAAAGGAAAACCAATGGATGTCATCTATCTGGACTTCTGCAAAGCCTTTGACATGGTCCCCCACAACATCCTCTCTAAATTGGAGAGCTATGGATTTGATGGGTGGACTGTTCGGTGGATAAGGAACTGGCTGGATGGTCGCATCCAGAGGGTAGTGGTCAATGGCTCAATGTCCGGATGGAGACTGGTGATGAGAGGTGTCCCTCAGGGGTCCATACTGGGACCGGTGCTGTTTAACGTTTTCATCAATGACTTAGACAGCGAGATCGAATGCACCCTCAGCAAGTTTGTGGATGACACCAAGCTGAGTGGTGCAGTTAACACACCAGAAGGACAGGATGTCATCCAGAGAGACCTGGACAGGCTGGAGAGGTGGGCCTGTGTGAACCTCATGAGGTTCAACAAGGCCAAGTGCAAGGTCATGGACCTGGGTTGGGGTAACCCCCAGTATCATACAGGCTGGGGGAAGAAAGGATCGAGAGCAGCCCTGCCGAGAGGGACTTGGGGTGCTGGTGGATGAAAAGCTGGATATGAGCCGGCAATGTGCGCTGGCAGCCCAGAAGGCCAACCGTATTCTGGGCTGCATCAAAAGCAGCATGGCCAGCAGGTCGAGGGAGGTGATTCTGCCCCTCTACTCTGCTCTGGTGAGACCTCACCTGGAGTACCTGCGTCCAGCTCTGGAGCCCTCAGCACAAGAAGGACATGGAACTGTTGGAGTGGGCCCAGAGGAGGGCTACAAAAATGATCCGAGGGCTGGAGCACCTCTCTTATGAGGACAGGCTGAGAGACTTGGCCTTGTTCAGCCTGGAGAAAAGAAGGCTGTGGGAAGACCTGATTACGGCCTTTCAGTACCTAAATGGGGCCTATAGGAAAGATGGGGAAAATCTTTTTAGTAGGGCCAGCTGTGTCAGGACAAGGGGTAATGGTTTTAAACTAAAACAGGGTAGGTTTAGACTAGGTATAAGGAAGAAATTCTTTACCATGAGGGTGGTAAAACACTGGAATGGGTTGCCCAGAGAGGTGGTGGAGGCCCCATCCCTGGAGACATTCAAGGCCAGGTTGGATGGGGCTCTGAGCAACCTGATCTAGTTAGTGATGTCCCTGCTCACTGCAGGGGGGTTGGACTAGATGACCTCTAGGGGTCCCTTCCAACCGAAAACATTCTATGATTCTATGATTCCTCTAAAACACATAGAGGATGGGAGAAAGGAAACCTCATTGTGATTATTGATTGCTTCCATTAGAGCAAGTGGGTGAGATTTCCAAATCTCAGTGTAACAGCTCCTTTGGATTTGTCTGTCCAGGTTTTGTGCCTCCTGCAAGATTTTGTTACCCCAACACTTCCTATTGGTGGTGCCTGTTCCTGCTTTTTTGTTCCCTCCCTATTTAAGCTACTTGTGTCATTGCAGTCTTTAACCACAGCAGGTGGTAAAGACTTGAAATAGGAGGAAGCTCCATGCAGACTTACAGTAGGAAAGAGGAAGTCAGTAAGAAGAGTCCTTGAGCAGGACATGCTCAAGACATGGACATGTAGTCCAACCTGAAATTGAGATTTTTGGTGCAGGTCACAAAAACTAACTTCCAAACAGGACAGATGCATGTTTTGGGCATCCTCCAGAGCGCTATACCCAGTGAGTTTGCTGGGTGCTTTGCTCAGTCATCCTTTAGAGGGTGCCTCCTCTCTGGTCTCTGACTACTGACAGGCGCATAAAGCTAAAGGGAGTTCTTACTAGCTTTAATCAGATGCTCTACCAAAAAACCTGGCATTCAGATAGTGTACTGCTCCATTCAGCTTCAAGCTAAATTAGTTTGCATTGTTGCCCATTATTTTTGGACTTTAACAAACTGTTTACGTGCATCCTGGGTCACTGATGCAAACAGACTATTATTATAGGTCTGAATCAACGTTGTGGTACAGTCGTCTGCAGTCCTGGTCTCCTTGTGCATACCAATTTATTCTCTAGATGAAGCCATAGTGAGTGAAAGCTCATTCTCCAGTAAAGGTGATTGAATGCAACTGCAGCTGGTTGATTAAACTGAATGAAGAGAAACACTCATGTGTCACTCAGCACACTCTGCTACATGAAACAAGGGGATTAGATATGGTGAATTTCTAGCAATGAAAGCAGGCAATCAGGTTCGTCATAAAATCAGCTTAAAAGAGCTTTCTAGATTCCAGAGAGAACTAAAATAACTTGACCTACCTTGGTCCTGTAATCTTTAAATGCTGCTTAACATCTGTTCATCAGCACTTGGCAATAATATTTATCATTAAATTTTTAATAGACACTGTCTTGTGTTGAAATTAATAATGAAGAGGGGTGCACTATGGAGGGAAAAGTGTCATTACATAAGGGTTAAAAATTAAAGAGAAGTATTTGACTTCAGTTAAAAAAAGGTTTAGAAGAAAGTTGCAGCTACAAAAAGAATCTTAGTGAGGTCACCAGCCTGGCCCAGGCATGGCCCAGTGGCCTGGGGCACAGTGAAGTATCCCCTGCAGGCAGTTAGCATTAGAACAGTTCTTGTTAAAGGATCTAAGTTAATAATGTAGTCATAGAAACTCCTTAATGGGTGGAAAATAGAGATGCCTTTAAGATTTGAGCTGTTCTTTTGAAACTACTTTCTCTTCCTGAGACTGGCAATTCTGAGTATGTTCCTAACTTTGGTCATACAGAAGGCGCCTACCATTGGGTGGACTGGATTTGAGCCATTATAGGCAGAGGAAAGGGTTTGAAGAGCTATGTTCCTTATTGCACACTGTGTACTCCAGAAAGCTGTAGCACTGGAATATAAGAACTCTTTATTTCCAGCAGTTACTGAAGAACAGTAAATTGCAATTCTCAGCTTGAAACATCTTCCAAGTAACAAGCTCTGTAGACCCTCACAGAGGTCCCAGCTATTTCTCTACTGAGCCTGTAATCTGCTCTATGAAATGGATTCCCTAGAAAGTGGTCTGAAGATGTCAGCAGGCACTGAATCCACATTCCCCTTTGCAGTGTGTTCCAGTCAATTCTCTCAGGGTTACGACAGTGTGCTTTTTCCCCCTAATTTAATTTTGTCTGGCTTTGGGGTTCACTCAGTCATAGAATCATACAATGGTTTGGGTTGGAAGGGACCTTAAAGGTCATCTAGTTCCAACTCCCTGCTATGGGGAGAGATACCTTCCAGCACCTCAAAGCCCCATCCAACCTGGCCTTGAATGCTTCCAGGGATGGGGCATCCACAAGTTCTGTGGGCAACCTGTCCCAGTGCCTCACCACCCTCATACTGAAGAATTTCTTCCTTATCTCTAATCTGAATCTACCCTCTTTCAGTTTAAAGCCATTACCTCTTGTCCTATCACTACATGCCCTTGTAAAAAGTCCCTCTCCAGCTTTCTTGTAAGCCCCCTTCAGGTACTGCAAGGCTGCTATAAGGTCTCCTGGAGCCTTCTTTTCTCCAGGCTGAACAACCCCAACTCTCTCAGCCTGTCTTCATAGGAGAGGTGCTCCCACCCTCTGACCATCTTTGCGGCCATCCTCTGCACTCACTTGAACAAGTCCGTGTCCTCCTTATGTTGGGGGCCCCAGAGCTGAATGCAGTACTCCAGCTGGGGTCTCACAAGAGCGGAGTAGAGGGGGAGAATCACCTCCTTCGATCTGCTGGTCGCGCTTCTTTTGATGCAGCCCAGGATACAGTTGGCTTTCTGGGCTGCAAGTACACATTGCCAGGTCATGCTGAGCTTCTTGTCAATGAACACCCCCAAGTCCTTCTCCTCACAGCTGCTCTCAATCCATTCTCCACCCAGTCTGTGCTTGGGATTGCCCTAGCACATGTGCAGGACCTTGCACTTGGCCTTGTTGAACTTCATGAGGTTCTCACGGGCCCACCTCTCAGGTCCCTCTGGATGGCATCCCTTCCCTCCAGTGTGTTGACACACAGCTTGGTGTCATCAGCAAGCTTGCTGAGGGTGCACTCAATCCCAATGTCCGTGTCCCTGACAAAGATGTTAAACAATGCTCGTCCCAGTATCAACCCCTGAGGAATGCCACTCATCACTGGTCTCCACTTGGACATCAAGCCGTTGTCCATGACTCTGAGTGCAACCATCCAGCCAATTCCTTATCCACCAAGTGGTCTATCCTTCAAATCCATGTGTCTCCAATTTAGAGACAAGGATGTCGTGCAGGACAGTGTCAAATGCTTTGCACAAGTCCAGGTAGACAACATCAGTTGCTCTTTCCTTGTCCACCAATGCTGTAACCCCATCATAGAAGGCCACCAAATTTTTCAGGCACAATTTGCCCTTCATGAAGCCATGTTGGTTGTCACCAACCACCCGATTTTCCATGTGCCTTAGCACAGTTTACAGGAGGATCTGCTCCATCATCTTGCTGGGCCTTGTCCTGCTTATCTCTTAGGCGCTTTCCTTCCTTGCAAGTCAACTGTGGCCATCTTCTGCCTGTTGCATAAACAACTAGGAGCAATTTGGGGTATTTCTTGCAGCCCTTAACACTTCTGTGGCTTTTCCTTTGCTATCTTGACTCTTTCTTCAACATCAGGTCTGAAACAGGTATTGGTTATTGCCAATGCCCTGTAGTGAAGTCAAGTATCATCTCTGCTCCCAGACACTGTTCTAGGATTCATATATTCATATATGCATGGATGATATTAGATAGCTTTGCTACTGGGAATGCCTAACAAATTGCTTGGTTTTTATGTTGTCAAATCCTTTATTCTCTCTGCTTTCTAGGATGCAATTTCTCATGCTGAATGTTTGTTGTTCCTAGGCATATAGCTTTGTGTCTTAGCTCCATTGAAGCCTATTTTGTTGGAAAGAGCCGAATCTATCAAGCCATCCAGGCCACTCTATTGGCTTCTTTCCATCCTTATTTACTGCTGTGTTGTCCTTTGTGCAGTCTGTAAGTTCACTACTAGTAGAATATATATTTATTTCAATGTCTTAAGTGACAGTGGTGAGCATGCCAGGCCTGGTATGACTCCATGTGGAACATACAATGATTTGCTGATACCTCCCTGTAGACATCTACTTTTGGAGATCTGTCACTTCTCCCACTCTTAATTCATTTAACGTGGACTTTAATTGAAACTACAAAGTGGTACAATAAATATCTTACAATTGAAATCCCAGTAGTCTTCAGCTGCCTAATTTGTGTGTGTGTGGTCTTTCCTGCCAGCACTTCCCCTAGAGCTGATCAATACCTGTTAACTTTTACTTTCTTTTATTTTTTTTTCCCCTTTATTTAGCGGTTGGATCTCTTAGACTGTTCAATAGAGCGTATACTGTTTCCCTACAAATAGGTAGTTCTTGACATTAACATTCTGTTGAGACTTCTGCAGTAAGCTCAAGTTTTAGCATTGAATTCATCTTTAATATGTCTTTGAACTTTTCTATCCATTTTTTTAAACCCTTGTGATGTACATGCTAACTTTGTCTTTCATGGGAGTTGAAATAGAAAGATTACTTTGCATCTGTAGTAAATAGCCCAGCCTAATTCAAGGAAACAATTCAGCATGTCCTTAACTGTAGAATTGGACTGGAGACTGGTATTTTGTTAGGGTAAATGCATAATTTCCAAGTTTTTGGTTGGCATGGGTTTTTTTTCTCTTCATGAATTGCAGCAGTATGAGGGGGAGAAGAAAGTGAATCAAGTCTAGTGTAGGGTGGATTTATTTTTTTTTTTTCCCATGAAGGACCAGCCTGGATTTTCACTCTGAAAACAATGCAAGTTCTACGTAGAATAACTGTTCTGCAGAGTATCTCCACCAAGGAGGACAACCGGTGGTTTTCTGCTGCATTTCCTACTTTCACAATGTATAGTAACTGGTTGTTGTTCCTTACTCCAGAGGCAGTTGTTTTAAAGTGCTATTGTGTGTATTTATTTAAAAAATAAAAATTCGGGGGTCAGTAATCTCCCATGGACCACCGCCCAGGGTTCTACAAGAAGACACTTGACAAATCAGTTATTTTAACAGCTGTGCTATCTTCATTTATATGCTCAGAGAAGTATTACTTTGTCCTCCTTGTTAAAAGTGAATGCTTCTTTCTTTGCTTTATATCTGTGCACAGCATGTCTTGTTGTTACATTTAAGTTGCTATAAACTCTAAATCAATAATCCCGTTAAGAAGAAAAAAGGGGTCTAGTAGCAATAAGTACAATTGCAGAGTTAATCAGATCATCTTTATTCGTGTTGTAGACTCTGTTTCCCAAAGATGTTCTAGCTCTACAAAATCAATATGGGCACAATGAAGTAGGTTTATTTTCCAGGTATCAGTGGTACAAGGGTGGGGGCTGAATGCTTGGAGGGAATCAAGGGATTTTGCTGCCCATGAACACAGTAGCTGTGGAAAAAGAGTGGTTGCTGTCATGGAATCAATTAACAGAAAGTAGTGTATATTTTGGGCACTCAAATATCTGGGGGAGGTACAGATCCAAGAATTTCTTCCTTCTTATTCCATCCCCACCAACTTCACAAACAAATTATGTCTAAAATAACACTGCATTTTAAAGATGGCATTTTGAGTTAACTACTTGTTTTACAGTGTAAAACTCACCTGATTTTACAGATTCTTCAGAAGAGATGGATGATGTTTTTTCTTACTTCCTCTTCCTATCACAATTTCTAAATGTGGTCCTTACTGCTGATTTCTGTGCTATAAAGACTTCTGTGGAATTGGAACTGGCTAGTTTGGGGAGATTACAGTGAGATTTAATCTTTCCTAAACCAGGCTTTGCACAACTTCTTTCAAGTACAGCTGAACCCTGTTCTCCACAACAACTACCCCATAAATAGCTATTGAAGATCATAAAATTGAAGCCACAAAAATGATGGGCCTCCTTGTTGTTTCATTATTGTTAAATATGATCTCTGCTGTGCTGTGGAATAACCAGTGCCCAGCACTGCTGTAGCTTGATTGTTACTCAATGATCCTTTAAGCTGAACCAAGCTGTATGTTCAACAGATTAGTGTACTGCTTTCTCTTTGCACTTTACATTAAGCAATAGATCATGTAACTGTGCCTTAAATATTTCGTATGCTTGTGTTTGCTAATAAAGATTTTTAGGAGAAATAATGTTTCACATTGACAGCCAGGCCAATAATCAAGTGCAGCTGGCTGAAAATGTATCTCACCATAGCTCCGTGCTGCCTATCCAGTTTGGAAATTATATAGCTGTAGCACAGACTTGAATTGTGAGAACTGGGAGCATGGTTAGAGCCAGTGAGCTATGGGACACATGTAGGTGTTGTCCAGTGAGTGCTGCAGAGTGAGAGGGGCTTAATGCATCCTCATATAGAAGGAGCTGAGCAAAGCTTTCCAAGAACAGGTTTAATTCAGATGGAGCTGTTGTCGTGCTTTCAGTAGTTAAGCACCTGTCTGAGCTGGCTTGTTAGCAGCTCCTGTTCGTGAAAAGCTGACCTGTGTTGTGCATTCTCAGCTAGGCAGCTGCACAGCCGTTATTTGTGCAGTGGGAAACTCAAAGATATCCCTGCAGTGAGAACTCAGCTTCCTTTTTGTTGGTTTAGGTCCTAAAATTGCCTCTTGATTCATCAAGAGTTGATTTGAGTGAGACCTTCATTTTCGTGATTCTAAAAACCCATGCTGTTTTTGGCTATCAAATTGTTTTTTAAATATATTTAATTTCTTCATGATAATTTTAAACTTTGATAATGTTCAAGAAGGCATACATGTGCTGTTGTCACCAGCTGATCTTTCTGGATTTGATGGTTTGCTTGAACATCCCCAGAACTGATTTTCCCCCAGTTAAAATACCTTATACTAAAATGACTGGTAGCAGCAATCAGCTGTGCTGTATTTGTACACAAACTGTCTGTCTGTTCACATAAGAGAACTATCAGAAAGAGCATGGTTAAGAATAAATGCAGTGTTTATAACTATGCACCATTTACATGAAGCTTGAAAAGTTTAAAGTGTTTATAGAGGAAAAAGTGTTTTGATGAGATACATACTCCTTTGAAATTGGCTTAAACAAATTGACTTTTCCCAACAAAATAGGAAGTTGTACATGAGAGATGGTCTGCTTGCAATAAGACTTAGGGCTCAATGGATTTCTTTTTGTTCAAGTCTTTACAATTCTTTACCTGGCTTGAACTCTGCCTAAAACAAATATTTAGAAGGTTGCTTTTCTTGATGTGAATACCATAGTCTGCACTGACATGAGAGATGGGAGGTGAGTCCAATTCTTGAAGAGCTCTTCTTGGTGGCAGTTCTGACTTTCAACCATACTATTGTTTATAATTTTATAAATTTCTGTTTTCAATTTATTTACAACCTGTTCCTAAGATTTCTATTAAATATGCTAGAACAAACACGAATTTAAATAACCTCTTATGTGTTCCCAAAATGCAATCTGAAAAGAAATGCTACAAAGTGAGAGTTTATAAATATTACTGTATAATAACTATATAAAAAAATATAGTATTTTAAAATATATAAAATACACACATCTATTGTGTATGTGTGCATGTATACTCATGCACACACTTTTATTGTCCCTTTGACATTTGTAGTTGACCAAACTTGAGAATTTGGCCAAAGAAAGCATGAAGTTCCTGAAGTTCTACTAAATACTTGAAAAGCTGCCATGATTAAAATGAACTTTCTGAAGCTGTAAACAGATATTGCTGTTACACCAAGGCTTGAGGGTACACAAAGTGTGCATCTCTTAAGTTTCAGTATGGTTGAGTTATAATGACTTAACCCTGTTATTGCATAAAATTATCATAAATTCTTCAAAATATTAAGGTTCCTCCTCAGTGAAAGAGAGGCTGGATAAATTTAGATAATACAGGCAGGAAGAAAATAAAAATGGAAGATGAGGCAGTCTGTAAATGCCAAATAAATTGCTGATCAGTTGTTTCATTATCTTGGAAGTTGGTGCCATTTTGAGGAAAGATAAACTGACTACTTTGGACTTATAAAATGGTGTGTTAGATTTTTTTTTTATTCCTTTTTTTTTTTTTTTAGGGAAAAGAACTTTTATGTGTATACAAACACTGTGTGTGTATATATATGTCTTGTATGAATACATTTTCTACATATATATACATGTGTGTACTCACGCTCATATAAAACTTTTTGTGTACACACAAATATGCACATGCTTCCCCACATGTGTGGGAAGAGGGAGCGACTGAAACTGAGATTCAATATCTGCTTTAAACCACTCTGTCAGTGCAAAGTCACCAACACAGCTGTGGCTAAACTTCACAGGAACATTTCCAAGTAACCACAGGAACTCTGTCCTTTAATGGGGTGGGTTATCTGGCACTGGCATGTACTTTGAGTCTGTGCACATGTAAATACTTCATGTATACAGCATAAAATCTTACACCTTATTTCAGATGTACAGCTGGAGCTGTACTGACTGTGTAGGGGTGTCTAAGCACTGCAGTGTCTTGATCAGCACCATAATATGTAGGATGAATAATGTATATTCCTGAAGGAAAAAGCACTGGCTAGGATAAGAATCAAACTGAATCTTGGGAACAAGGGAGTGAATCCTTGGCTGGATTGTGTTTTTCCTGAAGCTCTTTGAGGCAGGCAAGTGGCTGGAACAGAACTAGAAAGGTGCCCAAATGTTGTGTTTTAGAGCAGTATTTACTGTGGATCTAGCCCCAAGTCACTGCAAGCACATGGACGCGTGGAGTGAAAGGAGGGTTAATCTTGTGTGGCATAAATTAGTAAGAGCTGTGCAAAAGAACTTTTCAAAGACTTGCTTGCTAAATAAATTACTGGTTATGTTTTATTTAAAATGCTCGTGCTACCAGCAGAGAACATAGCAAACAAGCACACTTTCAATTAAAGTAACAGCTAGGATTTCATTCTGGCACTCCCATGACTTCCTGCACTTGTTCAGCTTTATTGCATGTTGCAAGCAACTGAGCAGAATCACATGTATACGCATGGTTCGCATAAGCACATGGCATCATACAATCAAGCAGTTTATCTCCTTTTACTTGAAAAACTCCTTTTGGTAAACACAGCTAGGGCATTCAGCTAACCCCAAGCCTGTTTGCTTAGATCCTATAGTATGGATGCCAGCCTGGGTTTGCATTAGTGATATTGGGCTGTGCCTAATGCTATGCATTACCCAAAATCCAGTGTGGAGCTGATTGCTGTGACATGCGGATCGGGCTGTTCTCTGTGTCTGTCCACGTGCTGCAGGAGTTGAGGGTGGGTTGGTGCCAAGCTGCAGAGTGGCAGGGGGTGGGCATGGAGGATTTACATTTCTAACAGGACAGATGTTTGCTTTCTTTTCTCCCAAACATCTGCTCACATGCTCTATTTTGGGAATTTGTTTACACTGCTCTATGGGCAAGACTGAGGTTACGGTAGGTTATCAGCCTTATGCCATGAAAGGCCATCATGGCATTTCCAGCTGTTGTTGGTTTAAGGCTAATGGAGGAAATGTGTGGAGAAGATGTTTTCTACCTCAAGGGTGCTTGAACTTTCCTGGGAAAGTTGTCCATTGCAGGACAACCTATAGCACCCTCTGTCAGCCTGGTGACACAAACTTTTTCTTTGGGTGATGGCCAGGCTTCATATTCAGAGATGGTTGCCTTGTCATGGGAGAGAGCTTTAACATTAAGGTTTGTTCATGTGTGGGTTGTTGTTTTTTGTTGTTTTTGTTTTTGGTTTTGGTTTTTTCCCTCAACCACTCTCATGTGACATCCAAACAGCTCACTGCCATCAATGCTTGGAAGTGTTCATGCTGTTTTCAGTAAGTTATATAGATGAGGTCTGATGATTTTGCCTTGACAGTAATATTGATTAGCTTATGTCTCAATTTCTCTCTGAAAATCAAATAAAAGGGCTTGTTGAAATGACTGGAAGGCAGAGTGTGGTGTACAGGAATTTCTTGGGAGCTCGGTGGAGAATCTAAGTGTAGCTAGGTGATGTGTTCATTTGGGCCTAAAATGCTTCTTTTTAGAAATATCTCTCAAGGGATGAACAGGAGTCTGACAAGCTCTCCTGGGCTAAAGCAGCAGTATTTTCAAAGTTTGTAAGGCTTCATTTGGGACTGATAAAAAAAAAAACCTGAATGAGCAAAAGATGAATATTTGGGGCAAAGAATGCGTGGTTCTGAACAGTTGATAGGATGTTGACGACTTCTTTTCCTAGAAACCTTTGAAGCATTTAGCGTTAAATGCAACAGAAAGGAAAGCTACCAGTCTGTAAGCACATTGAGATGAACAATTGCTATGCTTGTGCATTTCTTGGGATGAAAAACAGCAGGTCACTGGGAAGTAGTTCTGGATTTATCCCTTCAGTGCCTAGGGGTGCAGAAGGTGGGAGTGATCTTTCCAGCATGGTCCATATCCTTGTGAAGTAGGCATGCTTATTTCCTTGGACGACCAAATTTGACCCTCAGAATGGTGATCAGAATGGAGATGGCATCTATAAGATTAGCAAAACTAGAGATATTGTGGTGCATGTTTTAATTGCATATGTTGAACCAGATCAGAGGTACCTAACCTAGAAGTACGTCTGTATTTTCCTCCTGGGCTGATCATATTCTGTTGATAAGCTATGTAAAGCAGATCTTTTGAACTTAATTCCTCCTTCTCCCACTGGACATATCCCTGGGAGCTGGGGTCCTACTCAGGTTCATCTAATTTATAGCTGATATTAAGCAGTCTTCCATAGGACTGTATGATGTACTTCCATAGTACTGTCTGTACTGTGGTACAGTGGTTAGCATCAGTTTCCAAGTGGTTTTGTATGTATTTTGCAACCTCAAAATCTGAAAAGCATGTTGGGTAGTCTGAATTATTACCCATAGGGTAGGATGCAACCATCCACTCATGCTCACTCATTCAGTCAGACAATCAAACCTTTGGTTACTATTTTTGCAACCTGCACAGAACAGTTTGGACTAACCTCTGTAAGTTTTTAGCCTGCCAAACGTCAATGTAATCCAGAAGAATAATAAACTAATGAACTGTAATCTTTCCCCCCCCCCCCCCCCCGAAAGAATCCCAAAGAGGCTCTTGTAGCAGCTCTGGGATTTCTGAAGCACTGCAGCACCTAAAGCATATTATTCTTCCTCTGTGCTGCGAGAGTAGTCCTGTGCTTAGGGAGTTTCAAGGCAGAGAATTACAGTTGCTTTTTTGCCTCTTGTGTTGGGAAGTCACTTCACTGGGGTCAAGGTCAGTCTTAGTCATAAAAGAACCTAAGTTAAGAATATATTGATGGAGGTTGTTCCCCTGTAAAACTGAGTCCTTTGATTGGAAACCCTTCTGAGCTTGTTTCCTCAAATTCAGGCTCTACAAATTGGGCTGTCATTTAAAACTAGGATACTTAATACAGTCACTTAGCCAGTAACACAAGTGAAATGTGCATTCTTCTAAAGCTTTGTTGTGAATATGAATAAAACATTTTCTTCTGTTACTGAAACAACCTGGGCTAAAGCAATGGGAATGATAGCATTCAGGGGTGATCTCCATGTCATGCCCATCTGCTCAAAAATAGCAGTGGTGGCAATCGTGCTTTTTCTTTAATGCAATAGAAGTTGGAGTCCTCTTTGGAAGGCCAGTCAGATATTTAGATGTATGGAGAGATATAATAATGCTTTTTGCACAGGAGCCAATCGTACTTTTTCTTTAATGCAATAGAAGTTGGAGTCCTCTTTGGAAGGCCAGTCAGATATTTAGATGTATGGAGAGATATAATAATGCTTTTTGCACAGGATCTAGCATATGGCAGTCCCTTTCTATGCTTCTTATACTAATATCTAATCCAAAGTGCTATATGAGAGAAGCCATATGCACAACAAAGAAATCTGTGTCCAGCGGTCTGTGGTTCTGGCATGCATCCTTCAGCAGTGTCATTCATTATGTGTTGAGAAAGCCGTTCAAATTGTTGAATACTTTTGGATTATATACAATTTTTTGTGTTCTCAGAGCTAGGTACTCTAAGGAAAACACAAATTTTGTTTGAAATGCAAATATGCACTTTATATATATAGCGATTTTACAGGATTTCTTCCTTCAGATTTTTCAGCACTTGGACATTATCTGAGGTCTCTTCCCAGCGAGAAACTAATTTTTCTTTAAAGGATATTTAAAAGGAGATTTTTATATAACCACATGTGCCTGTTGAGCTCGAGTCCTGGTTAAGCATTTTGGGATTAGTCTTGGTAGTAACTGAATGAACTGTATTTGGTACTGAAGATGTCTCATATCTGCAAAGCTTTACCAACAAGTATCTAACAGTCCACTGATTAATCCATAAAAAACAACTTTAATTAGACAGTACCCGATTAATATTTTTCAAGTTTGTGGTCTTATTTTTATGGGGCACAGCTTATTTTAAATGCTTGCGGAACCATTCTAAGATCATGCAGTCATTTCGAAGATAACACATGTTTTTCATTACATTTGAAAAGCTTCAGTGCTTTACTCCCTCCATCCCTTAAGCAGTAAGGAGATTAGGTTCGTTGCCAAGTGACTTGCATCACCCTCTATCATGGCATGTGACTGCCTGGGTCTTTGCAGTCTAACAAAATGATTCACCAGCACAGTGTGGTTTCATGGGGATGCAGGTACATAATGAACAGCATTGCATAGGTAAAGTTGAAAGAGCCTTTCATAAGGATCTTACTAAGATGTATGGACAGCTAATCACTGACAGCTAATCCGACCACCAAAATACTGCCTAGGAATGGAAGCTCTGGTCTAGGTTGAATTGATTGTAGAATAGCTCCATGTACTTAGCAACATCCTATCCAGCCTTGTTTTAACAACTCTAGAAACTTTTCTATTTTTCCAATATTTTAAGAGCGTGGTTGTATTGTATGGACAAGATCTCACCCTTTAGTCCAGACAAATATTGGTAAATATTCATGGCAATTTCTATATGTGGTTGCTCCATAATGTGTATGTCTGACACATGCAGGTTTACTAAGGAAAGTCTCAACAGCGGACCTACCCTACTTCCTTCTAGATATTTTAGTCTGATATTGTCTGCTTTTTTCCATATTTAAATTCAGCCCCCTGAAGCTTCATTATATCTAGCAACAGTTTTCCTTCTAAGTATTTTTATGTTGCATGGCCATGTGTAGGTAGAAGTACTTTACCAAAATGAGAATGCTTCTCTACTATTCCAACCATTTTCCCAGGAGCGGCTCCATACCTGCAGAGTTGCCCATTGAATTTACTTGAAGATAACACACAAATGACTTTTGGTGCACTGACTTTAGCTGGTGCAGCTGTGCTGGTCAGGGATTTTTGGGACTTGCTTTATTGAATCAAGCTGTACAAGCTCCAGGAGTTGGGCGGGTTCAAGAAAAAAAGAAAACCACAAGAAACAAAGTAATAGAGTAGCCTGCAGTCAATATTTGCAGGGGAAAACATGCTGATTAGGGGAGTAGCTTCAATTTTAACTAATAAATCAAGAGAAATCTTTGTTCTACTAGTATGAAGCACCTCGAGCATACAGCAATATAGCCATGTACCACTAGCACTAGAATGAATCCCCTCTGGCCAGGCAAGTGGCAGATGGTGCTGTGCACAGACTTTGGTTAGAGTAGAAGTAGAGGAGTCAATTTTCCAGCATGAGGAAGGTGCATTTTAAACTTTGCTTTCATCTAATGCTGATTTTAATGCTAGTTCTAATGCTACAGCTGTCAATCTGACTTTTAAAGATGATGGGGGTGGTGTATCTCGCCGCTATGGTTTGGAAGGCATGACTGTTATTTGTGTAACAAAATCCGTCTGACAGGTAACCACATGTTCCAGTTAATCTTAGCTGGGATATAAGTAGATCCTGTATCAAATGTAATGACTCGGTTACGGAGCCTGATGCTAATGTCAGTGACATCTGCTCCAGCCTCTGCATTCCTTAAAAATGGATTGGAATCAGGCTTATGAGCAAGTTCATGTTAGGGTAACCCCCACTTAAATACCATGGGTCACATTGATCTCTGATGCCATAACCCCCACTTAAATACCATGGGTCACATTGATCTCTGATGCCAGTAGAGGTGCACTAAGAGAGATTTGTCACAATATATTTGTTGTTTGTCCATACCAAAGGACACAGCAGCAAAAGATTGGAGTGGGTTTTCTAATGCATTAAGAAACTTATGTATTATTTACTCTGGAAATAGCAGTCTTATTTAATATTGAACTCCAAATTTCCTTTAGGTATTTACAAATTGTCCAGAAAATTAGGTGCACTAAATTAGTGAAGGTCCCTTTTTCATGAGTCATCTTCTACCTCTCTTAGTTTGTGAATAATGGAGTCAACCCTTTTGCATGCCCTGACCCCAGCACTGCACTTACCCAGGACTAGCATATTCTTCTGGTTTTTTGAACAACCTTTAAGGAATCTGCAAAGCTTTAAGCAGATTTTTACAAGCAGGCCAAGCTTATCCAGTTATGAAGAATCAAATTCACACGGGAGGTTGTATGGCCTAACTTTCTCCTCTGCAGAACAATGTCTTTTAGTATTACTGATTTATTTTTTTTTCCAGACAAATGACAAAGCTGAAAGCCAAATATGCATGTCGGTCTTCAAAAATATGCACATTATTTAATTATTGACAGTGACAATGAGTCAAGATGTGATTTCAGCTGCTTCCATTTATAGGGAGCATGGGATATTTGCTCCTTTATCCAAATTCATGTCCTGTCTCGCTCCTCCCTTCGGGCTGTGGTCTCAGGTACTGGTCTTAGCCTGTATGTGGCCTGGAGGCTCTCAAGGAAAAGCTAAGAATAAGTGTTGATTAGAAGATTGCATATTTAGGGCTTTAGAATGATCAAAATGAGGCACTGAAACCAGGCCACTATCCCAGCTTCTCTCTAGCAGTAACCCAGATTGCACCACTTGGAGACTGTCAGCTGGCAGTTGCATTATAACTATGAATTATTATTGTGTCCTGGTTGAAAATGGCTTCCAAAAGCTTGGGATATGAAGGGAGAAAGCCAGATGCAAACCTCTGGTGCCTGGGAATCTCCTGACACCAGATGCTTGTGAGCTGTTTGTCCAAGTTTTCTATAGCTTTCAGGT
Organism: Gorsachius magnificus; assembly: GCA_034008185.1. Taxonomy (NCBI): domain Eukaryota; kingdom Metazoa; phylum Chordata; class Aves; order Pelecaniformes; family Ardeidae; genus Gorsachius; species Gorsachius magnificus. The sequence goes on along the minus strand of CM067087.1, from coordinate 8,706,711 downwards.
CCCCTGCCAGACTTGTGACTAACCATACAAGTGATGCAACCTATTCTTATCTATAAAACTATGCAAAGATAAGACATATATATATATATATATATATATATAGCTACACTACTATAGGCTGTGCTACGTGTCTAACACCATCTGTTACGTACGTGTGTGGGCTTTAAGTGAAGATCTTAAAAATCTGAATCATTCTTATCTGAAACCAATTCAAAACATAAAAAAAATTTCAACAGTGGACTTTGACTAATGGTTTGGTATATTAGGGGAAAATATAGCTTTGGACCCCGATTTCAATCATTGACAACGGAATTTGATTGGCATCAACATTAAGTATTAAAACATACCTTATCAAGCTTCAGCAAGGGCTATATAGCTTTGAGGGCTTAGAGAAAGTATCCCCTTGTGCTTTTGCCAAGATCCTGTTACAGATTTCTCTGCTCCTTTCATTCTTAACGATTTCAGTGGGGATTATGATGGATAACTGAAATAATATCATTCTATTCCCAGTGAAAGCTTTACTACATTGATTCTCTTTTTTTTTCCTGTGCTGCTGTTTGTCAAAAGCAGGTGATGTACAAAATTCAGGTGTCACTGGGAATTCAACCTGTCGCTTCTGTTAAATTTTACTACTGCTTATAACACAGAAAACTGAAGTACTGTAAAAGGTAATTTATTGTGACTATAATGGCTGAACGTTAATGGCTCTGCAGAAAAGTACACAGCATTAAAATACAATTCCTGTGTATAACTCTGATGACACTTATGGTGTTATAGCAATACTTTGTACTTGTATCACTTTTTATTGTGGGATCTGAAGAGTTAAACAATATTATTCCTGTTCATAACAGTCCAGTAAGTGCTATCATACTGGCTTATTAGGCAGGTAAGCTGGAGCAAAGGCAAGCAGATATTTGCAGAGAGATGTAAAATACTCGGTCTTGCAAAGCACTGTCTATATGCATAACCTGAAACACTTGCTTTATTCTAGCCCTGTTCAGTCACTCAGGTATTTTGCCAAATCTGGGCCTATGTAACCAAAGTTCCCGGTCAACTTGATTAACTTTCAGATGATCTTTCCTAAAATTCAGTAGAAATCAATGGAATTTACATACCTGCTTATTGTTGGGCTCTAAGTTAACTGTTTTGCTGGATGGTGGCACTGATCAGTGCACAGATGGGGGCATGTCCTTGAAAGAAGTTTACGGTGCACTGAGCAGAATATCTGGCTACTACCGTTGTCGTTCTGTCATTTTAGACAGCGGCTTTTATGAGCTTTGAACTCACCTACTAAGAGGGAAATATCTATTTTCGGACTACCTAGTGCAGCTGCTGCAGCAAGTCTGTCTCTGGAGCTCCAACCTTGCAAACAAAGTAAATATTACCCATAGGTTGTTGTTAACAAAAGAATGCTTCCATCCGTGTTTACACTGGAAATTCACACTGTAATTTGGCTGACAGATTTTGAATGCTCTTTATTCATTTTACTGTGAGAGCTCTAAGTGCATGGCAGCCAAGACAGTAGGGAAGATGGTAATTCAGAAAAGCATAGTTAATTTATTTACCTACCTTCCTGGAGTGTTGGTTTCCTGGTTTGGTTCTTTAAAATACTGGAGATCTATACAAAATAAATAATTCATTGTGCAAGTATCACATTTCTGGGAATGCTAGCGTGAAAATCACTAAATATGCATTTAATTTAAGCTTGATTAGGCAACTGATTCTATTCTAACACAGTCATAATTAAAATGTAGTCTTGTGAGGTTTAAGCCATTACAGGTACTGTATGCTCCATGTCCAGCATTGCTAATTAGGAGTGGCCCTCTTCAAGCCAATAGGTGGGATGCCATGTTGTGCAAGGTAGTGACCGGGCTCCCAAGCTGGGGGCTTGGAAGGCTGACGGGAGGGTGGTTGGTCGCAATGAGAGAGTTGAAATATTGCAGAGGCAAATGAGGAATCCCCTCCTGTTCTGCTTGTTCTCCTGCAAGGGATGTCTCAGCCTACCTATGGGTAGTGGAGTGACCACTACACGTCTCTGAGTGTCCCTTCCTTGTCCTGTTGGGAATTTCTGCTGCTTGCTCAGACCAGGAGGGTGGGAAAATACCCTGGGATGCTGAAATGAATGTCAGGATGGAGAAATCTTGTGGGAACTCCAGGCTGGATCCTCTGCAATGGCTTCAGCAGGAGCTGGGCTGTGGACCTCACTATCAGACCCATCAGTGTTATAAATTGACTGCTGTTGGGAGCAGATCAAAAGGAAAGCAATATCCTAAAAATAACTTGGGCAAAGTCATGGGATCAGTCGTGAGGTTCTCCTATGCTCAAGGGTGTTCTTGCTCTGGACCTCAGCTTACCTATGGGAAATTGTCAGTAGTAGTATTTCTGATGTGAAGCTAAAGTGAAGGCTGTGTCCTGCAACCCATCCTCACTTGAGACAGAAGATATGCCCTGGAAATGCAGGTAATGTTGCAAAGCCGGGTTACTGATTCCCTTTTTTGGCTGGTAGAAATGAGAGACCTGCAACCAGAGATGGCTGTGGGTGAAATCCATATGTCCTTCTCTTGCTTTGGCAGTGTCTTGGAGGCTCTGTCACTGATGTCTGGCAAAAGGGGCCCTCAGTGGGTCTGGCTGGGCAAAGTGGGGACAGGCACCCTGTACTGCGTGACACAGCTGCTTGACATGAATAAGTCATCAGCATGAGACCATCACTTTCAAACTTCTGTTTGCTTGTTCTTTGTTTTGTTTTGGTTTTTTTTTTCTTTTCTCTTCCTTCTCTCTAATCACCACAGCTACCTGCTGACTACAATTTGTCTGGGCAGCTCCGAGCCATGGTGAACATATCTGACAAAGCTTAAATTTTGATCTGAGCAAATCTCTTTTAGGCTTTCTCATTTCAACAAAGCCCTTGTTCAGCTGCATTAATTCCAAGGAGTGCCAGTCCACTGCTCAGTTGATTATCTGGAGGCCTGGTTGCCTTCAGCACACACAGAGAGTTTTGACATGTGTCAAATTCATAATATAAGAGCAAACTCTCTTGGGTGAGGTGAGAAATTCAGGGTGAGCACAAACACCGCATCGCTGGTGCTGCCCATGAGCAGTCCCACAAACTCTGCAGGCACTCCTCTGTATTTGCAGTTCAGCTTCACTGAACTTTACTCCCTTCTTTTTTGGTGTCTTGTACAACTGGGAACTGGTTGTTCACTTCTGGCAAGCCCTGCTTTAATTGGGACAGCTGATAATGAGATGTTTTCCCTTTGCTGTTGCAGACCACCCTGGTTGTAGTGCCCATGACAGCACTTTTCTCTATGGCTGATACCACCCAAATTAGGGCAGTGCTGTTCTCCGAACAGCCTTGCTGAGCTCAGGAGCTTCTCGGAGCAGGAGATCTGTCCCTGCTGCTCTCAGGGAAGGCTGAAATGAGGCAAGTTTTAGGAAATCGGGCATGTTTCTACTCATTCTAGTTGCTGACTTTTCCTCCTTTGTTACATGGCCTGAAATGTTTTCTGAGTGCTGGTATTTTTAATGGAAAGTTTTGTGTGCCAGTTTACTGTGAGCTTTCGCGTGTGTGTATATAAACATCAGATGAAATAATGAAAGGTATATTTGTAATTTGAATTAGATGAAGTGAGTCGGTTTTCTCTCCCAGTGGCTAATCTGCTTCTGCACATCCACCACTACATCTTACGTGATTTGGAAGTGATCTTTTAAAGCAAAGATGCTTTTCTTGCAGACTGCTTACTGTAGCACGTTATATCATATAATATCATTCTGTTCAACAACGCTGCTCTGTTGTGCAAACAACACAAAAAAAGGAAGGGGGGGAAGGGGAATAAATAAGCAGACACGCTAGCAGAAATTTTCCTTTGCTGGTACCTGAATTGCTCTCAGGGAAGCTGACACATTTGTATTCTGTCTCTGCTGCCATGACCAGAGATCCCCTAGTCCCAGAGCTCCAATTTATAAAATCTTGCTGTGTAGTGCTTTGAAGAAAAAGTGTTTCTCAAGCAAAAAACCAGTAATCATGGAAATGAATGGCTGATGCCATTGTTGGGGCTCTCTGACACCAGTATCTGAAGTGGGGTCTAGCCTTGCTCAAGCTGCATGGGAGCCCTCAGGGTTGCCCTGCCGGGCAGTGCAGCCTTAGATACTGTGGAGAGTGCCTGTGGGGCAGAGGTGTAGCCTCTTCTTCTCCCGCCATGCGGCGTGCTCTCCTGCCACACCATGTCCATGCTAGCACAATGCCTTAGGCTTCAAGTGAGTTGCATTTCTGATTCACACTGGTGTAAGCATGGGAAGAATAGGGGTGAACTTGGAGCAGAGTGAGAGTGCCAGTCATCGTGACCTGGTGGATGCAGGCTCTGGGCTGTGCAGTTTCAGAGATGCTCCCCTGGGGTGTAGTATTTCTCTCTGCAGCTGTGTCCAGCTGAACACAGAAAGAACAGGAGGAAGAAGGGTAGTAGCTACTTTCTAGAGTATAATCCTGTGGCCCCTGTAGACGTGTACTTCTACCTGGTACCAAACTTGCTCCATCATGCTGAACTGAGTGTCTGTAGCTGTGCCCCTGTGATCTGATACTATGCATTTGGGCGTAAGTACTCCAGTTCTCCACTATCCAGCATTAAAGACTCGTATCTTGCTTTAAACTTGGCTTAACCTCCATTCCCCAAGTCATCTTGCATTTCAGGCTTACTATAAATTATTTAAACAAGAAGGCAGCTTGAACTGTAATGTGGGCAAATGCTGTTTATGCTAACGGAATAGATGCCAGTCACACATCCTCTAGAATTTAGAGAGATATTTACACACATTGCTACATTATTTTTTTTTTTTCCCCTGAAAAGGTGGTATAATTGTGAGTCAGCGTAGTGATATGTTTGGTCCCAAGGACCTCACACGACATGCTCTGAAAGGAGTATCCTCCAGATTCATGTCTTGTTCCTGTGACTTTTTTTTAAAGCCCTGTCTGTGTCCCCCCCCCCTTCCCTCCCCCTCCCCCCGTTTTTCTTTTTCTTTTAAACAAAATTGCCAACTAATTCCTCGGCACTGTAGAAACACTTCCCAGACCTGCCCCAAAGAATGTGCCACTGCTGTGCTCAGCATCAGGGCTGAGACGAGAGCTGAGATGTCCTCGTAATCTGCTCTTAGTAATTGCCAGCAACTCCCGGATGTTGTGTGCATGCTAGGACACATTTTGTGCAGTGGTGGATGAACAATGAGAATTCAAGAAGCCTAGCGAAAACTAAGTTATTTCCCTGAACTTTTCATTGAATAATGGTAAAAAAGAGGTGCTAGATTCAGTGATGTCAGAAAATGTGAAATCAGCCAGCAGCTGCCAGGGAGCCTGAGAATATGCAATCTCTGGTGGGCTGCAGTATAGCCAGCTCTTTTTTGATGGCAAAGAAAGATGAAACACTACAAAGATTTTCCCAGAGAGAAAATAGATGTCATACAACATTTAAATAGATCCTTTCAAGAAGGAGAGCTGCAGAAACCCCTTATAACTAGCTCACAAGTGTGAACCTGGTGCTTTTTTTTTTTTTAAAGGCTGGTAAGAGAGATAGCATGCTTTAAATACACAGCTCTGTTGTCTTGATAGCTTAATTCTATTGTTCAGCTTTTGCCTGAATGTAGCAGGTAATAATAAAAGCAATACAGGGAAGCAGGTCCATACCTACAAAATGGATGTTTAAAAAAGCTTTGTACTCTACAAAGCAAGACATTTTGAAATAGAGAACTGATTAAAATGGACGTTTTAAAGACTGCATAGGGAGCCATGGCAATGGAAGAAACACAAGTGGCAAAGAAACTTCTCATGTAGTGGAACTGAAATATTGATAACTGGGAGGTAGAAGTGGAATACAAGAAATGAACAGAAAGCCTAGAAATGGTAATTTCTTTCCCGGAAAGCTATATGCACTACAGGATGAGGGCAGTTGTCCACTTTTAAATCAGGAATGGTTTAAATTTGTCCTGTTTGTATCAAAAGTCAGATCAGTATCTCTCCATTAATAATTGGAAAAATATAATAACTAAAAGGACCCCTGATCCCAAAACACATGCATGTATATATAAGGAAACATAGGTCTCTCTTGAGACAGGGTCTCCTTTTCCTTTTTTTTTTTTTTTTTTTTTTTTTTTTTTGGCAGAAAACACCAGCTGAGTGTATGGAAAGAGAGAGGGAACTGGCTGTAACTTCCCCTTAGAGTTTCCTGCCCTGTTGCAATCCTGTCCCCACTGCAGATGCTCCTGCAGTTCTCCTCTTTCATCTCCATGAGCCCCTAAGTGCGGCTCTGCTGCTTTGACACTCTTTACTCTGGCGGTGTGTGGTCCGTATCCAGGGTCCTTCCCCACTTTTGCCTGTGGCAGGACCTGCTTGTTCCCTGGGACCTTTGCAGGGAGCACTGACAACTTCCTGAGCCCTTTGGTTTTTCTGATGTGTCTGTGTGAACGAGTTGCCTCACTCCTTGTGGCACCACTTGCGTTACTCCTGTCCCAGCCTACCTCTATGCTTCGCTTTCACCTTCCTCCTGGTGGCTGTCAGGGAATGAACACATATTGAGGGAAAACATCGAGCAAACTTCTGCTTAAGCTGGTTCTTGAAGAAAAATCCAGCTGTATACCAGCTTGATGTGGAGTAGTTCTGCTGGATTTAGTGTGGACTTGGAGCTGAACCCTCATTCATTAGTATGTGCTGATGAAATTTGGTAGAGCTGGCCTATGTACTAGAAAATGCTAATATTGTTAGGCTTCAGTAGTTCTATGAGTGCCAAAGGAGATCTTTCTTTATTTATTTACTGCATTCATCTCAGGAAGAGAAGGGCCACATCTAAATGAGACTGATAACAGCTCTGTGTGTCTTAGAATAGTGGGTACAGGTGGCTGCGATGGTACAAGTGACTCGCCTCCAGAGGTGCTGTCAAAGGTTGACTTCCTTTAAGTTCTGACACAAATATCATTTATGTTCCTCTGTGAAGGTGACTTCAAAGTATCTGTTGGCTGTGATAGAACCAAGTATTTTGTGAATTTAGAATTTTTCTGCTGATTGTAAGGAGGAAAAGGAAAGATGTTTTCATGCCCAAATTCACAATAGTTATGGAGGCTTTTATACCACTGTATAAAATTTTTTCTGTACTCATAATGCAGATTTAAAAGAAAGATGTAAACCAGAAAAAACCCACAAAGGAGACCTTTTCTATGAGTTGTTCAGTGAATTCTGTTCTGCCTTTATTGTTTCAGTCACTATATATTAATATTAAGTAACAGTTCTTTAAAACAAAGTATTTATTAATGCAACATCTTTGCTGGACTCTACTTGACACAGATAATGCAAAGTTTTTCCCATTTAATGTTTTCTGAGGATGGATTTTTCTCCAAAGCTTGCACTGACGTTGGTGAAAAGAATCAGGACTGGCTGATCCTGCATAAGGATAAGGGGGAAATAAGAGGGTTGCTGCAGAGTTTAGGGGAGTTAAGTTAAAAGAGATGTTTTCTACTGACAGTGTGGGAAGAGGCAGGCCATGGAAGAGCCACTCATGGGTACCTCTGCCCTTTTCTGCGCAGAGGTCTTACTTCTCATTAAATACCCACAAAAGGGAACACAGAGCAACGCCAGTGCCGAGCTGGTGATCTCTGAGCTGGCTGCAGGGAGGACTTTGCTGCTCGGGGGCTCATCTTGAACCCATCTGCGTGTTGTGGTGTTGGGAAGTACATGGCTGGTAAGGAAAGCTGTCAGTACATCTGCAAATAAACCCTTGGGCACCTGGAAGTTACGTGTAAAAATTCTGCAGTGACTTTTGGAAGCAAAAAGTGTTCCTTTTCTGTGAACTTAAACATGGCTCTGTTACAATCAGTGGGGAAAATTTACTGCTGATGAAGGAACCTGGGCGTAGTGGCCCCATCTGAGGACAGAGAGTGACTGCAGGCTTGCTTGCACTGGTTGTACTTAAAATACATCTCTTCTTATTGTAAAGCTGATAAAATTTTGAGAGGTTTCTTGTACTTACAGCCTCAGCTGAGCAGATTAAACATTACATAATGTGCCTCTCAGGAGCACTACATGATTAATGAATGCTTACAAAGTGCTTTGTTAAATATGACATAGTACTAATGTCTCTCTTGTAAAAGAAAAACTGAGGAGGCGTTAGTAGAAATTCTCTTCCCTGAAAAGGCATTCTCTAAGGTTTTTTTTTTCTAAAGTAATCTACTGAATGAAGAAAAATAAACTGTGAATTGCATGCACGATAAAGCAAAACACCATATTTCTCTTCTTGTGTTGGAAGAGGGACTTACAGCTGCTCAGGAAATCAGCCATAAAGTCATACAAAATTTAGAAAAGGTGATGTGGAGGCCAGTAATTTAACTGACAACTTTCCTGTGCCACAAGCATAACGAAGGAATATAACCTGAAGCTAAAAGGAGGCTTTCTTGAAATGAGTACTGCCACGATAGCTGAACTTTGATTTATTTTTATTTTGCATTGACAAATGAATTTAAGTGGAGCTTTGGCTTTCAAATTTCTCTTCAGTAAAATATATTTTCTGTGTAATAATTCTAAGGACCTCGTTTTGGAAAAGTGGGAACAGTTAAAGAAAAAAATATTCCAAGGTATACGTATGTCTCTGTATGAAGCTGGAATATGAATTATAGGTCTATTCAATTAATAACCAGTATTTACAAAGACCCTGCTGGAACTAATTGCATAGGGCCAGACTGATGGCTGCTGTAAATCAGCACAGATATATTGGCTTTCATTTTTGACAGCTGAAGATCTAGCCTTCAGTTTTGATGCCTCTCATTTAAATTCTGGGTAACCTATTATTGGTGTTACATGTGTCTTTCTGTAGCTTCTCCCAGAGAGAATACTCTTGGTATTGAGAGGAAAAATCAGCGTAGCTTCATGTTTTGTATCTTTGTGACACTTTCTTGCAGTGGCTGTCACTGAGAGTAATGAGGGACTGCGATCAGAGGCAGAGGGATGGCAGATAAAGCTTAGTTCTGTTAAGGATTTAAAAAATTGACCCTGTCTATGATATGGATTTCCAGATCTCACCTGCTTTATTCCAAGTAGGTCCTATTACTGCTCTAATTTTTCCAGCTGCTTTGTTTTTCAATTATGTTACAATTTATTTTTTTTAACGTATTTTCTCTTTCCTTCTTAAAAAGAGAAAAGAGAAAAAAGAAGTTGATGTATTTGGGAAAGTGAGAGATTTAAAATGATGAAATTTTTCTTTGCTTGGTAATTTCACACTGAGAGAGTAAAATTCCATCATGGTGATGTTTTGCATCCATATTTCACTGGGATAAGTGAGGACATGCGGCACAATATGATGGAGAAACGAGCCTAGAGGCTGACATCAGACCGGACTCTAGTCTGCATTATTCCCTGGCTTCCCTCCTGTAGTCCTGCATGTGTTCCAAGTCTGACTGGGACCAAAATTTGAACCAAGCTAAATTTTGCCACCAGCCTTTCGAGGCACTTCAAACCTGACTTGCTGTATGTAGTTTGGACAGAAGATAAAGTCATTCATTTCCGTCATACCTATTGTGTCCTGGAAACCAGGTGAGTGATTTACTTTGAGTTTCTTAGAGAAGAGATGGAGAGTTTGCTTATGGTAAGGCTACAGTTGGTGAAAGTTCATTTCGGAAAAATCAAGCTTTCCTTTTGCTGGCTGGATGGGAACAAAGGGACTGGCCAAGCACCAGGGGTTTGCAAACAGAAAAGTGGCTGATTAGTGATTTATCTTCAGCTAGGAATTTGCTAGAAGTGTCCAGAATATGCACACTTGGGTATACTTTCCTTTAGATATCTGAATAAAGGAAATTACATACATGCATACGTGATCATAGGCCTGGAGAATCCAAGAATTCTTAAATGCTTAAAAGGACAAGCAAAACTGGCAATGATGGCAAAAATCTTCACTGGGCCATTTTTCCATCCATGGTATGTGAGAAACTTTTCTGAGTTTGGAGTTGTTCGCAAGTTCTGGACCATAAGATTTCTTTATGATATATATGCTACAAGTTTCTACAGTACTTTTATTAATTTAATATCATATATTATTGCCTCGAATGCTAAGCAGTGTATATTTTATTGCCTGTATGAACTATGCAGCTACAATGATTTATTTTGTACTTACTTCTTGGAAAGTACCAAAACTTTATTCAATGGAAAATAACAGCACAAAAACCTTGAAATTATCATGTGCAGATTTTGTGGCATGTTTTCCCAGAAAAACAAATTGCATGTTCCTGACTATTTACTCGTTTAGAAGTGTCATATACAAAGCCAAGTAGTTAACTGACATTTGGCTTATAATTATGAAATGCTGTGCAGCATAAAAAATGTGGTATTGTTTCTGGTGTACTGTATCCAGGTCTCTCAAAGATCTCACATATATGCCTAACTGCTGTAAAGCCTTATGTCCCTGTGGGACAGTCTTGTGGGACTGAAACATTAGTAACTAAAAATTAGTTGGTGATTGTGGTGTTAATGCTTTCAAAATGAAAAAGGGCTTAATATTGCTTTGCTTGGAGGTATTAATGGCCACTGTTATGTAGGGTGTATTTTTCGTTCATTTGCAACACTGGTTAAAGTTGATGGATATACTAACCTCTTTCATTTACAGTAAATAGAAAGAGCAATTAAGTGCTCCTTTGTGTGGTGATAGATGAAACAACAGCAAGTTGATACCCAAGGCAATAAGCTGCGTGAAACTAAGGAGCAACTGAGCTGCATGGACAAGGGTTTTCCTGCAGATTAATTGCAAGCTCTGGTTCGACTGGTTGATGTTATATCCTTCGATATTTTTGAGAAGTAAAAATTAAGGAAAAGCACTGCAAAAAGGGAGAGAGGCAGTGCTTAGCCTGGGAGAAAGCCAAGAGCAAGAGCTCCTAATGGGACTAGCACTCGCTGGGAAGGCAATGTTCGATTTCTGAACAGAAAACAGATTCCAGTATTTTTTTTTTCTTGTGTGTTGAGGAAGCAGTGCTGTCTATCCGTGTTTTGTTTTTTTTTTTGTTTTTTTTTTTTTTTTAAATAAGTAGAACTGCACCAAAGAAACACTTGATTTGTCTCAGCTTGTTTTCTTCCCATTGGGAAGCAAGTGAGCTAGCTAGACCTCCCCACTCCTTGTGCAATCCCTTGGAGAGAAAAGGAAGCAACAACACACTGAAACGTGAAATGTTTCTTTTTTTCTTTGTATTTCCACATGTTGCAACCTAGACCAGGCTTCTGTGGATCAAAGGGTGTTTATGGTTGGATTTAAAGTCTTACAGACAAAACTACTTGTTTAGATTGTTTATGGTAGTTACAATCAATGCCGATGCACTGTGAGCGGAGCCTGACTGCAGCTGGTGGCTTGATTCATGTAGGGCTCGGTAGGTGCATTAAAAATGATGTACTACAGCATTTCAATGTTATTATTTTACTGATACTGCTGAAAAATAGATGCAAGAATTTCTAGGATGAGGATGCAAAGGGTTTCCTGCAGGGTAAAAAAGTCTCAAAGGACTTTTTCTGACACTGATGAGAGTAACTTGGACACTTGGGATTTATGGTAACCTCCTGACAACAAGATAATGCCTTGGGGAGGTGGGCTAAAAATTGCTAACACACTCTTTGTTAAAGAATACTGGAGTGTGTGAGTCATCGGGGATTAAATACAGGAGAACAGTATTCATTTTCAGACAGCAACACATTACTGCCCACCAAATAGGCTTAATGTTTACCCTATTGTAAGATTTTTTTCTTTACTCGTGGATTTGAGAACATCTTGTTCTCTACAACTTAGTCACCGATGTGTCCTGGTACAATGACTACAAAAGTCCAGTTGGAAGAGCTGGTGGCTGTATCTATTGATATTCATGTTGCAAGATGATTTTAAAAATTTTTTATAGGAGTCATTGTTATGAAGTGTTAAGCACTTGTGAGTGTTAGGCTGTTCTCGTTTGTTCCTTCAAAAATGTCATTGGTGGGGAAAATTGTTGTTGTTTTGAAGTGTATAATATTTTACTTTTTCTATAGAGTGGTCTGTCTTGACTGAGGTGTTAGTTGCATTACCACATACGGGTGCTCAGTTCAGTTGTGACAGTATATAGGTATACAGAGCATTACGGCAATTTTTCCCTTCATATTTTTATGATTTCTCTTGGTTTCTATTTATGTGATTTTCTATTTATATGATTTCTCTTCCACTAGTAGTGGAAGGACTCCAAAACTTGAGGATGAATAAGCCAGAGATGCCTAAACCTGGGGGTAAAACTCTCGGAAGAGTATGTTGTCTTGTGATCACAATAATGAAACAGAGAAAGAGGTGCTTTTGTAAATTGTAAATTAGAATCGCTTTGGTTGGAAAAGACCTTTAAGATCATCAAGTCCAACCTTTAACCTAACCCTGCCATCCCACCACTAAACCATGTCCCTAAGCACCTCATCTATCCTTCTTTTAAATACCTCCAAGGATGGGGACTCCACCACCTCCCTGGGCAGCCCATTCCAGAGCCTGACAACCCTCTCGGTGAAGAAGTTTTTCCTAATGTCTAGCCTAAACCTGCCCTGGCGCAACTTCAGACCATTCCCCCTCGTCCTATCATCTGTTACCAGGGAGAAGAGGCCGACCCCCACCTCGCTACAGCCTCCTGTCAGGCAGTTGTTTGTCTGACAACTGGTAGATATTTTTGCTTAGAATAAGGAAAATGGTTTTATACTCAAAGACACTGCCCATTTCCTAGAAGGGTGCTGTAGAATAGGACAATCTTCTCGAATACTTCTTTGTGCCCTTCTTGTGAATGGAAAGGAAAAGAAACTGCTGCTAACATAGCCCTTGTATGTATTATTTGTTTAAATGCTGAAAGTTAACGTGACCAAAGGTTTCAGTCTGCCTCCACAACAGGATTTCAGGACAAAATGATTCAGGATACTGGTGGGAACTAGAAGAGAGAAAAAGAGCAGTGATTCTGTAGTTGCTTGCTTTGTTTAAAAAGCAAACAAATACTACTTCAAGAGAATACTGGATTTCTTCCTTTTTAATGAAAACAACATCAGCATGTCTTGTCTCCCTTTCTGTGTTCACATTTGCCTATATTTCCCTTATGAAGTCATGCTGCAGCTCCGTTACCTGGACCCTACAGCCAGTATGTGTACCCCAATCCTGCAGGCAGTAGGGATGGATCCTCACACTAGTGTGCAGCCTCTCTGACACAGCACTGACCTATGAAGAGATCAAGGCTACAGTATTCATGAAGCCCTGGGCAGTGCTCATTTGCTTTGAGCTCTGCCACATAGGGAGATATTACAGAGCAGCAAGGGAAGGGATTTTCATTACCAGGCTACAAGAAGCCTTATGCACATCTTCAAGAAGAAAAGCCCTAAAGGCAGGCACTCAAAAAGGCAGTCACCTACTGCAGAGATGCTCTTTTGGATACTCATTTCCCTCACATACAAATTCTGAATATCCCCCCCAACGTATAATATTTAGGTCTGACTTCAGTACGCTGGAGACAAAGTTGAGGCTGTAGGCCAAAAATCCCATCTGGCCACTCGACCCTTGCTGGGCTGCAGCAAGGAGCTGGCAAGGCTGATGCATGAGGATCTGCAGGCTGGGAGGGTTTTACATGGAAGCGGAGCAGATCCTGAACTCTGCTCATGTAGCTGCAATTTAACAGCATCGCTCGGTGGTGTAAGTGACCATGCAGGAGGCTGTGGGGCTTCTGGGGTCAAAATACTTTTAATGCATTTTGGCTGTGTGGTGGCCATCCCAAGCAGAAAGTATGGGGGGAGGAATTGTTGCTGAAAAGTTAAATTGTACCTGTGCAAGCCCTAAGATTTGAGTGAGATTTCACAGGTAACAGCCGCTGCTCAGTATGTATTCCTGCTTCTGGGGGCTTGAAACAAATTCTTCCATCCTCCATGAAACCTTGATATAGATAGAAATGTTCCCTGCCATTACAGCTAAATATTATTCCTTCAGCAGAGCATTGAGGGGGTGAAGAACAAAAGATGTTAAATTTGGAGTGAATTTTTGGCGTCCTAGTTTGAACTGCATCTGTTGGGCCATGGAAGATGGCCCTCTGCTCCCAGTGGTGCCACCTCACGTGGTCTGAACCTGCTTGGTGTATTACAAAGTGTCTTTTCTGAAGCATGAAATCAAGTCAATACGTGAGAATCTCGCCTTTCATTTTGCAGGAAGGCAGAGAAGAGAGGAGGTGGGAGAGGAACGCATGCTTTACACCAACTAAAAATAACAATCAGAAAGTGAATAAAAAAGATTCCCACAAACTTAATATTTTTAAAACTACGTGACTTTTTAAGCCAGCCACATGACTTTGGTGGGGGGCTGACTCATGATATTTGAATACTACAGATTGGCAATACTGAGCCTCTCTGTTTTCCGGGAGGGCGTAATTACTGTTAGAGAGTGAATTGCCTCCCTCGGATCTTGGAAGGGAGTAGTAGAGCAGAGGAGGAGCTGTGACTCAGACGTGAGGATGTGTGTGAGTCACAGTGGCTCTTGGGTTGGTGATTGCTTGCTTAGGGCAGCACTTAAAATCTCATGGTCCATCCCCACAGAAAGGTGGATATTTGCAGCAGGTACAGATACAACTTTAAAAGCAATACCATTGACGGCTCAGAAAAAGAATGAGCCATAGCATTTTGCTGTTTTACAGGTGAATTGGAAATGAAAAGGAAATGCTTTGATTCCTTTCCCATCACATAGGCTGATTTCAGTGTTTAAATTAACTTGAACCCCTAAGTACTTTGGAGCTCTGAGTATTTGAGAAATGCATACCAACATAGTCTAGACGAGGAGGAAAGTTTTGAAGAGTAGTGATAGTTTAGGGGCTTGAGATTTTTGTTGTTATTTTCATTGCTTTTATAAAGTATTTGTCAGTCATGTTTGCAGAGCGGGAATTCTAATGAGTAATTGGCGTTGCTATTGTTTATTGCTTTGATGTGAAATCTATTTTATTTATTTGTTTGGAATTCAGCCCAGCAGTGGATTACTGTTTTATCCATGTCCAGTTTAAAATATTTCATCTAAGCTTTCAGCATGCAAATTAATCTTGATGTATTTGTAAATGGAGAAACCATGCAGGTTTCTATTTATATGATATTAAAGATAAGGAACAATACGCCATGAAAATGGAACCAAATATTTACAGTTGGGAAAAAGAGAAACAACAACATCTAAAATTATATTCTGCATGAACCAAACTACAGAAAAAGGGGCTGTAAGAACATAAAAGTGGTTGTCTTTGCTTGCCTCTAGGAGATATTTATAGATGTAGCAGAGTTTAAACTGAAATTCAGTTTGAATAAATTCTAGGCATGGGCTACATGAGAATACAAATAGGAAGCTCTGTAGTCTTTACTGTATGTTGGAGATGTTTGTATATGAAATGGGTATTGTCCAGTCTGTGATTTCCACCAGGGAGGTAGGAGAGGTGTGGGTGGGAGCGTGCCAGGGAAGGCAGCTGGTGCTGTCTGCGGAGATTCTATGATTCTATGATCCCTTGCAAGCAGCTGCTGCAGCTGCTGCACCGCTGCACTTGCATTAGGGCTGGGGACCATAGTTGGGGTGAAGGGGATGTGGCTGCACCTGGGAGAGCCTGCCTTGTGCATGCAGCAGAAAACATTGTGCAGAGGTATCTGAACCCTGCATTGCTGCTAATCTAGGTGAGTGATTGCCTGTTACTTCTATAGCATCTGAGTTTGTGTTGGCCCCAAAGAAATCCAGAGCTGCTGCTTGGAGCATCTGGTGTGCTTATTCCTGAGCTTCCAGACAAAAATGAGCTGCTGGGCTTCAAGGACATCCTAGCTGGCTACATACTCCTAGATAAGCCTGGCCAGCTCCCCAGGTTTTATTTCAGTGAAATTTCACATTTCAGTTTTATGTGTGTGTCTGAAATGGGGTCGAAAGCCACAGACTTGAATGGCATTTTATGGAGGCAATTGCACAGCTTTTAATTTGAGTAGAATTGCATGGATGCTTTCCAGAGCAAACTGGTACTCTTGGCTAGCAGGAGCTCAGCAGCCAGGGCCCTGCCACTGCAGCTCCTGCTGGTCCCAACACCACCAGCAAAGCACAGAAAACAAACCAGGAAGAGGCAAGGCCATCTCCTCAGCTGTATTCCCCACTCCTAGTATAGGAATATCTCAATTTTCACAATTTCTTGATTAAATCACTGTCATAGTCAATGAAATTGTTGTCAAATCAGTCTATCTCCAAGTGATGCAATGATGTTTCAAGACAAGGAGACTGTTGAGGGAATTTAGAGGAGAGCATTTAAAATCAAAGGGATTCTGATCTTTTTAAAGGTTTTATTGCTTTAAAAGCCATTAGAAAGCAAACTGTCATCCAAATACTGTATCATAAAATTGCTTGTTTTAATGGTTGAAAAGAATGAGTTGGGTAGTAAAATTTGTGCATTTGGAAAATGAACAGAAGATATTGAGTGCCTTGTTCCTGGGTGATTGTATTACAGTCTATATTCTCTAATTCTTAGCAGAAATACCTCAGTTCTATCTGAGGTGAGATTTCACAGTTATTGTAGTGCAAGTGACACTGGGAGGGGAGAAGGTCTCTGTTTTCCTCTACACCTTTTAATTTACAGAGGTCTAAAAATATATTTTCTCAAAAAGGCTGACATTTGTGTTGTTTCACTGCTTTTCCTCTTCCATTTTCTCTATTTGGCTGTCCTTTGTATATTTTGTCTATATTTGTCTATCCTTTGTATATTTTAATAGCATACTGTTGTGCTTGTTTCTTTGTGCTCTGGTCATGCTGTACTTGGCATAATTAAAACTATGTAGTTATTTTTGTATTACTTGTATATTGGGATCTCCTGTGTGTCTAGTTATCTCTAGCCAAATGTGCTTGCTCAGTGGCCCTAAGGTAGAATCTTGTCAGCATTAAAATCAAACCAGGGTCCTTGTGGAATTCAGTGGCCCAATGTTTAATTTCACCAGGAGAAAGCTACACCAGCAGCTGTTGATCCCATCAGCATTCTGCTTTTCTGTAAATTGGTGATAACTTAAGGGCTGTGAGATCCCTTGAAACAAAAGGCATCCCCAGCCCTTTGGGATCTTGCACATCAGTTAAACCTCTGATTATTAATACTGGCAGCTCTGACCTCTGATTATTAACACTGACCTCTGCCATGTCAGTAGGAGCTGACACTAGAATAGCAAGTACTGAATATCTTGGAAAACTGAGTTTCAGGTATTTTCTTGTCTTTCGTGAAGTTTTGTTTGTTTCTTGACCACCCTTGTCCCACTAGGTTCCAACTCCCATCACAGAGTTTTGTAGGAGCTGAATGAAGTCCTCCTTCCTGGAGCCAAATTAATCTCTGAGCTTGTTGCTAACTCTGAAGTACAGTTTGTAACGTCTGCTGGATTGTGCTTATTGAAATTTGTAATGCGTTTAACAGTCCTTTGCCAAAAATTAATTGTATCCAAATAAATAACAGTGCTGCCCTATATAGTAATAAGTTTGGTTAAAATCGGTGCAGTAAATGTGGACTTCACCATTAATTGCTTTTCTCTTAGACACTTCAAAAATACACTTTAAGAAGAAACGTGATTTGCTGATTGATGGCTGTCCTTTGCTACGCCATTTTGAGGGTGACCCTGGTCTGGTTTGACACTCAAGCAGTGTAGATTTTGCTCTGGAGTAAAATCAACTTTTATAGGCAATAGTGTTTTAGAGTTTTGCCTTTTATGTGAATTAAGCTAGTCTGCCTTTCCTGAGGCAGCTGCCTGATACATAGTGAAACAACCCAGCCATTGTAAAGAGGATGAGCCTTGTCAGGAATACATCTACCAATGTCAGCCAGAGCAGAGTTAATGGCACTTCAGTTAATACGGTTCCTTAATCAGTGCATTCAAAATGCAATGCTGCTGGACACTGGCTTAGTTTTCTTTTCTGTGTCCCAGTTTACTGTATTGATATATTTTCACATCTAAAAATATCTGAGCTGTTTCCATGATACCGTACACTTCAGTTTGCACAGAAAGCAAGTCCGTGTTTGACAAAGGAGTATCTGCATTATATCCACTAGCATGGAGAGCCTCTGGTATCTTCACTGGATATTTGTGACTGAGGAGGGGGTTTGGTGTGATAGTTTCTCATCTCATGTGACAAACCACAGTTTGGGAAAAGCAAATTATGAGGAAAGTTGTGCCCATGACATCCAGCTTGACTCCAGCTTACAGGTTCATTCCTTGCTCCTTCCAGGCTGTGACAGACTTGCCCTGGTTCTGCACTCTCCTCTTTGTGCTCCCTTATTATCATTCTGTGTGAGCGCTTGACTGGAGCAGGCAAGTCAGAAAATACTCAAAAGGAAAATACATTGTTGAAGACCAAGATAAAGTTTTAAGGGCTTGGAGAATAATGGCTCTTGCACTGATGCACTTTCAGCTCTGGCAAGAGAGTTGAGGTATTTTTTCCTCTTCCTTTGGCAGCATGGACATTAAGGAGATGAGCTGATTGGCTTGCACAAGGAGAGTGATGGAAGTCTCCAAGATTAAATGCTTCTTTTGGGTGTCACGTAACAGGTCAATAATAAATGGGCTTTTGCTCCTCAAATGAGCCAGTTTTGAAACCAAGCTCCCCTGCAGTCTTGTTCCCAGTAAGCCCTATCTGGAGTCTCGGGAAATGGGAGGTAGAGACGGTCTGGCAAGGTCTCCTCTCAAACGACGGATGGTTCCTAGTCCCAATGTGTAGGAAAAGTGATTGTGCAGAGGTAGAGGCAGCTTTAACAGTTTGCAAGGAAAATATGTGGCTGGGTAGGTTTTTTTTTTTTTTTTTTTTTTTTTTTTTTTTTTTAGTAAATGTTGTGCCCCCAATTACCCCAGGAAGGTGGCAAGGCGAAGAGAGCACATATTGCTCCAAGGGCTGATCTGCTGTGGTCCCCCACCTGCTGAATCTCAGCCTTGGGTCTGTCATGCTTGGTACGTGGTCTGCTGGTACCATGTGGTTGGTGAAACTCTCACTGTGCTGTCATAGATCTGCAACAACTCAAGCTGAGTTTAGTGGAATTAATTTGGCTTTGCTCCAGGATAGTTGGCAGAATAATTTGGTCTAAAATAGCATCATTATTACCACCTATGGGACAGCTTATTGGATGCAGTGCTTAATTTTAAGAGCTTAATATGGAGCTGAGTAGAAAAGGGTTTTCCTGTCCCAAAAACTCATTGTGATTTCCACCCCTCTCCCAATATCCTTCTTTGATTAGACCTCTTAAAGGGCTTTTCTGGGAGCAGTGGGGAGCTCTAGAGTGGAAGAAGGGTGAGACATCGCCAAGAAGGAAAATGCAGGTGTGAAGCTCGGACACCCTTGTTCAAGTCTGTGCCTTGCCCAGCTCTGACATTCAAGCCTGTTTGTTATTGCAGCATTGGTTGTTCAGACTTCACCATCCCACTTGAATTACTGACTCATCCAGGATGAAATAAATATTTCCTAATGGAGATTTATAAAAACTACAATCAGTCCTACAGAAAAAAATTTAGCAAATTGACATGTCCAAGGGAGGTAAAAAGCCTCATCAGAAACTTTCTGCTCTCTGTGGTTTGTTATCCCTACATAAAATGTATATTAGCTACTTGTTTACTCCTGCTGTTTTGGGATTTATAATGAAAAGTGATGCCAACACCTTGCCCGTTTATAAGCAGAGGTTGATTGTCAGCAATAGCAGGTTGGTCCAGGATTTCAGGTACCTTCAGTGCTACTTACAGTTATAATTTATGAACAACCTTTTTGTGTTGGTTCATACAGGGATGGAGATATGAAATACCAACTCAAATATTTATGTAGGTAGCATATCTTCGTGAATATTTCTTAGTGGTAAGGAAATGCTGTTTAAAGAGCAATACATTGCAATTCAGTGGGAATGACTATGTGAAAGCTGTCAATGTTTTGAACAAAATCTGTGGATGCCATAAAGTGGTAGAATTACTCATTCGCCAAATCTGTGCTTTGGGAGGGAGCAAAATGTGTTACTTAATGATACTTCAGTAGTGACAAAGAATTTGTCTAGAAAATTGGCACATGATTTGAGAATATCTGGTTATTGAGATTAAGCATTTAGGGGTTCAGTGTTTCTTCAGTGCAAGCCTTTAATTCCAGCTAAAGGGACAGAACTTGTGCATGCAAGCTGAATAAAAACCAGAGATCGACTACTCATCTTGCTATCATCTATAATGTGGAGATCTGAAGATGCTCAACTTCCCTCATTTGCCAAATCTGACAATTACAATTACAAATGTCGTTGCAGAAGATCTCATTTCCTTCCTACTGACTGACAGCTGCCCAGTGCATTTGCATGCATAAATCCATTTTGCATGCAAACACCTCAGATAAAAAAGAAAGTGTTTCTGCAAAAATTTTGGATCTGCAGCATGGCAAGAGTTGCAAGAACTCATTTGTATCTCTGCTCCCTCTTACCTCGCTTACCATAAAAATAGCTAGCAAAAAGAGAGGAATACAGTTTAATAAAGTCTTGTGAAAAAGATAAGAACAAAATTAATCTGGGAAATTGTCTGCCTACTATAGGTTTTATTGACACTTAATTTTTTCAAAGACATTGAATTACTACATACTGATTGTATAATATTAAATTTTAAGAATATATTAAAATTTAATGAAAATGTCTTAAATAGCAAGCTGAAGAGCCAATGCTATCTAATTTTTTTGTGTGTCCGATGCATCTCCAGCTGAAATCTCTGCAAGTCTTTCCCTTGTCTTTAATAGATATCAGGGCAGGCTTTTAAAGGAGCAGGTCTATTTACTAAAGGTCAGACACATTTGTAATGAAAATTCCATTCATCAAGATGCATTTATATTGTGAAAACAGCTTGCTGCTTCAGAATGGATTTTTCTCCCTCCCTTGTCCCTCCTGGAAAAAAACAAACACCCCTGAGAAGAATGATGGTAACAGTTTTCATGGCACTCAAAGGTCAATTCATAATATAATAGCCCTGAGGGCTTACTCAGCTGGATGAAGAAGCTGTGCTCTTGCAAAGTGCCAATATACGGCGAGGTATGTAGGCATTAATAGCTGTTTGAAATAATCCATCAAAGCTGGTATTTATGTTTTTGATAGTAAAATGAACCTGGTGCTGAAGAACCTTGTAGAAAAAAGCTTAGTGGTGAATTGTTTGCTTTGAGGGGTTGAGTAGGCCTGGCCTTGTCTCTCCTGGTGTCTGTAGGATCATGTAATTATTGTAGTTTTTCCTCAGAAATGGGTTTGCTTACTTTTTAGAAATGCCCCTCCCCCAAAGTGCTGTTGTTTTGTTTTGATTTAAATAAATAAATAAAATGATTAAAAAAACCCCAAAGTTCACAGACAACTGTCAGAGACTGCCAGAATTCAAAGAGCATCTGGCCGATACTCTTAGTTGTATGATTTAGGTGGTCCTTATAGGTCCCTTCCAACTAGAGATATTCTATGATTCTAACTCTCAGAATACTTCAGAAAAAAACTGAAATCCCTCAAAGAACTTGCAGCTTGGGCTTTTATTTTTTTTTAATTGCCCTGCCCCACTCTTTGCATTCCCCTTGCATGCTCTGTCTCCAGCTGATGGAAATGGGATGGGCTGTGGGAGATGTAGTCAGAGAAAGGAATGTGGCATTTAGGGTAGAATTCATGAATTAAGTACAGCTACTAAACACAGTAACAGTATTTCTAAATCAATTTATTTCTGATGGCCAAAATAATTGTGTAGCCACTGTAGGTGAAACTGAAGGTTTTCAGTAGTGTTTTGTACGTAGCTGGGGAAAGAGGAACACAATTTATGCTTCTCTCACACTAAGCCATTATTAAGAAAGGTGAATTATTTCCAAGCTGTGTTGCTCTCCCCACTCTCCCTGTTCCCTCTGCTGTTGCCAATGGTGCCCAACCCTGCTTTGGCCTTTGCTAACAAAGAATTTCATTCATTATAATGGTTTCAAACTTTGTACCTACTACCAGTATCACCTAGAGATGTGATGCTGTGGGCATTGAAACCAAAGCCTGTCCCAAGAGGATCCTGCCTATGCCTGGTGTGAGCTAGGTGAAGTCTGTACTATTTTTATAAACACTTATTTTGTGTCTGATTTGGAACATGCTTCCATGCACAAGCGGCTGCCCCTTTTTCCTTTTGGGGCATATCCTGCACAGCAGGAGTGAGAGCTGGTAATAAACTGAACAGCAGTTGAAAGCAAACTCCCAGCTTGTGTCCCAGAGACATCCCCTCCCTCCTGAACGTGGCTTAGCTGCCAGCATCAACATCGCAGGGCCAGTCTCCTGCACAAGTGTAAATCTATGCAAGGTGGGGATGCACAGCTTTCACAGGCAAAAAGAGCCATGTGCTGCCTTCCTCACATGTGTGTGCAGCTCATGTCCATGCCTGCATGGAAGAACTAGTTTCTTCTGTAACAAGTTAAATGGTGCTGTAGGATATAGGTTGAGCCTGCTGATGCTGTGGGCTGGGGTGGGAGGGGAGCACAGGGAAGTCAGCCACTTCAAAGCTCTCCAAGGTAATGTTCCTTACCAAAGGCGTTGGTGCTGGTGGTACACTGAAGCTATTTGTTTTAATGCGGTGGATCTTGAAAGGCACTCCTCCCCCTCGTAAAAAGAATATTTGTTATGCATTTTATAGTCTCAGGCATGACCATCTGCTAATATAGTCAAGTAGACACAATAAAGGAGGTTTATATCTTTTTAGGTTCTCTTACTTCAGGTTCTATTTTTGATGCAGTAGGAGCCGGCACAGCTGAGCTGAAAGACTCTCAGGAACATGCCATGCATTTTATAGTGGATGTGACTAAAGAAAATTTGCTGAAGGACTAGAATTAAAAGCAGCACATAACAGAGAATTTGAAACTGCTATTGCCCTGGCTTTAGCCAGGGGTAGTTTAGAAGCTCTTTTTCATGTAAGAGACTTGAGACCCTTTTATTGTGACATTACGTAGTCTGTGCAGTGTAACTCTGTGTGTGTGAACTGCACTGATATGCGAATGGTTCATACCAGCATGTCTTTTACCAATATAGGCATTAAAAACTTTTAATTGCAGTCCAGGGGAGGGTCTGTCATGTTCAATTTGTCTCCTGAAACTTGGTAGACTTATATCTGCATTAAATAAATAAAGCACACCAATAATTTGTGTATAGATGAAACTTCAGCTTTCCAGAGGTTCAATTTCTTTGCCTTTACTGTAGGCATCATTTCCCAAAGTTGGGAGCTCAAGTCTGGAAAGGCTGCCTGGGTGAGCTGGGTGTGCTGCTCGTGCAAGTAACCATGCTGTTTATTCTGCATTTGTCTGAGTATAAGTTGCCCTCCAATTCGTGTTGTTTCTCACTTTCCAGAGAAATTGCAGTGGGACTTACTCCAGTTCAGCCCAGCAGAGGACAGGTCAGTGGGAATGTGGCCCCTTCCTGAGCCCAGAGGTGCGTTGTGGTCGCTTGGGCTGGGCAAAGTTACACAGCTGTCCACGTGCCTCCTCAGCAGCCAGGCCAGGCAAGAGCAGGGACTGAATGGCTATGAGTGGATTATCTCCCATCTCTGCCTCTCCCACCTAATGGCCTTGGGGTTTTTTTTGTGGTTGTTTTTTTTTTAATTAATTTTTTTTTTTATTTTAACCTTTTAACCTGCATGCCAGAAGACTTATAGTTACTTGTTTTAAAGTTTCTTGCAAGATCTGATTCAGCTTGACTTTTTGAAGTTCTCTTGTGTATCTCTACAATTCTTGACCTCCTGTAAGACATCATTATCTTTGGTTGATTCTCTCTTTCCCATTCACTGTATGCACTAAGCTGTTCCTGAAATGCTGTTTCTTTTTAAATGTGATTATTCAATAGAGAATTCGGAAGTGCTCTCTTAATCCTAACAATTTGATAGAAGCTGGGCCAAGAACAAAGTCTAAGAGCTCTAGCTGAAGTCTAGAAAGACTGGGGAAAAGTTGTGGAGGATGGGCAAAAATTCACCTGCACAGAGCTGTAACTTCAGAGTGCAATTTTCCTTCATCCCTGTCTTTGCCCCAGATTGTCACAATTCAAAATCTTTTGCTACCTTGATGCTTCTCAGATATGTCAACCCTTTTTACAGGAGTTCTTCCAACTTCTTTTGTTGTTAATTTGGGTGGGCCACACCACTCAGAGAGCTGTTCGTGGGCTGGCAACCTTGCACAGAATGTGTTGTTCCTGAGTTCAACTTCATCAGCGATGGCAGGTTTTGGTTTTGTTCTTTTTTCACCTTTTAACCTGCATGCCAGAAGACTTCTAGTTGTTTTAAAGTCTCTTGCAAGATCTGATTCAGCTTGACTTCACAGTTCTCTTCTGCAAAGGGAGAAAGCAACTGTAGTAGGATCATGCCTCCCTGCTTTGACTGGTGTAAACAGAGGAGCTGTAGGACCATGACTCCTGGCTCACAGCACTCTGGCACTATGAATTTCAGCAAGTTAATTATGTATGATCAGCTCTCCCTGCCATGTTTCTAATTAGCTGTGGTTTATGCCAAGCCTTTCCCTATCTTAATCCTCCTCTGCTACTGTTTTGAGAATTCCCTGATAACCAAAACAGATGAGTTGGTGTATCTTGTGATATCTGCATTGCTGCATGTTTTCTTTTCTTTTCCCTGATCCCCTGAACAGCGCAGAAGGAAGCAGGACTCTGAAACGAGTAATGGCAAAGAAAGATGAGCACAGTAAATTGCCCTCTCTTTTCTGATGCTTTTTCAGAGTTTCTGTATGCTTGGGACAGGTCCTCATCTACCTCACTTTCTTGTTTCTGTCATTTTTTTTCTTGCAAGCAATTGGCTTGGGCATTCTTCTGAATTCTACACACATCCATGTGATAGATTCATGTGATCCTCTGTAGTATTAATTTGCTGTTTTATCCCGTGTTTTTCATGTTTCTGTAGCTTTTGCTTTCAGTTGTGTGCTCATCAAAATGCTCTGCAGTGTTCAGCTTCTTATTCCACAACAGTTCTATGATTAGATAGCAAGTGTTTAATTAGACTTTGGCTAGTTGGCTACATATCTTGGTATCTGTAATACGTGTCTGGTCACAATTAATAAAAAGGAATATACCCATGTAATTATATAATCTTGTTTAAATATCCATGACCATGAACAACAGTAATGAGTAGCTAAATAAGAATATTAGGGTATTACCTCTGTGAGTGAAAGGATCTTCTTGGAATTACACAGAACAATTTGGCATCGCTAACATTAATAGCATAGCAGGTGATTTTGCAATGAAAATTTTATGTAATAATTGCTCTATCTGTTCTTTTTAGCTAATGCACGTTACAGAAAATGCAATAAATACTTGCAGTTTATAATATATGGTCAGGAGAAAATCTCTGGTAATAGAAACAGTTCCATTATCATATGCTTCAGATATTTTTAATATCCCCACGGAAGGTAAGTACATTTGCTGAAGTCACAGCATAAATGAATGATCATGGTGAAGCCAAAAATAACAGGCATATATTCAGGTGATGCAGTAGCCCCCTCCAATATTAGGATATAATTACTTCAGGTACCATCACGTATAGAAACAGCAGTTGGAAAAGCACATGTATGATTCTGGCATTGGGACAATGATACTGTAATGACAGTCCGTGGTGACATCTTGAAATGGTTACGCTTTCTTTTTGTTTTCCCTCTGTCCTCTACCTCCCATTCCTTTGAAGGCATCCCAAAGCATCCTCAGATACAGTTACTGGCTTTTTGAGTAGCATCTATGTTTTGGAAAGCTTGTAAAAATGCATGAGCCTTGCTAGGAGTATTGCTAAATGAAGGGATATTTATTCCAGCTTTTGTTTGTTCTGGTGAGAGACGTGTGAAGGTGTGAAGGAGAGTGGGCACTGATGGACAAGCACCTTGAATGAAATTTTTTTCTGCATCCAAATGTAGCCTGTACCCAAGCCTGTCTGACCTTGTGATTTCTGTTTCCCCATTACCTGAGAAAACTTCATCTGAGGAATTTATGGATGTAAGGAGAGGAGCTTTGGAGAGCAGATAAGAACAGGGTGTGTTTAGAAGGTCTGATCTGAGATTTCATGTAGAATAAGAGAAGTGCCTGTTCCAGAAGGCTCAATTGCTTTATTATTAGGAACACGTGATCGGAGCAAGTGTAGTCTTGGCAGCAGAGCTGACTGGAAAAACACTATGTCATTGAAACCCAAGTTGTGGGGATCTCTTCTGGAGTTTAACTATTTTGACATATTTTCCTGAGGGGAGAAAATTATCCAAACAGAATATGCTTCCTTTGAAATAGCATTGAATTCTGGCTTGAAGAGTTCAGCTTGCTTTCTATCCTGAAGATATGAGATAGCTCTGAATTCTGTTAAAAAGCATCTGAGGAGGAAAACAGGCCCCAAATTAGCTTCCACAGATGAGAAGAAAGGATTCATTGTGAAACTGCATAGTGCAGTTGGAGGGCCTGTCAAGAGGAGCCAGCTTTGCTGAGAGGGAGACACAAGGATCACCAGGCTGTGGGGGAGATGAGGGGGGAAAAGAGCAAAAAGAAAACTGGAAATCACGGGAAAGTGTATGCTGTAGTGGAAAAACAGGAGAAAAGAAAGTTGTGTGACGGTTTCTCTTGTAGTGATCCTCTTTGTGGTAACTTTTTTTCCCATGCGATGTGCACAGGGACAAGGGATAGGTCTGCCATTCATTTTCACAGCCCTGGCTCTGTTCTGCCATCCATCCTCTTCAGATTTTGGTGCAATAGCATCACTCTTACGTGTGGCAATTATGTTTCTGTGTATCTGTTTATGTGTTTCTGTAAAAGTAAGTACTAAGTACATACGGATAACTTTGTGACCAATTAAAAAAAAAATAATCAACTTTGCATTTTTACAGTGAACTTTAATTGAAAACTGTGCTGGCATATTTCAGCTTCAAAAGAAAATGTTTACCAGTTGAGTGTGGGGTTTTGTTTTTTTTTTCCAAGTCCCGTTTTCTTTTTTGTAAGTAGCAGCTCCAATACTCCAGAGAGCTGGGCTGGGCTCCTGTGTCCCTGTCCCACTCCACCACCTTTGCATGGGTTCTCCACGTTTTCTAAAGGAAGCAAAGGCACTCTGTGGCACGCTGAGCTCTTCCAGCCAAGGTCTCTGCCTCATCTGCTTGAAACATTCTCTCCAGCTGTCTGAAGATCACTCTCAGCCTTGAAATCCACCTGGGCATTTCCTCTGCTCGGAGCTGTACTTCCTCACACCCTGTGTTTTAGTCTCATTGTTTCAGATCCTCCTGGGGGAGTTCTTAGCCTTTTTCTGTAGATGTTTTTTTCATTTTGTTTTGCATTAATAATACTGAAAGACGTTGGGGGGAAGGAAGCTTCAATTCTGCTGGAGTTTTTCCAAATCGGTTCATCATCATTAATCTTCCAATGTTATTTCCCTCCCTTAAAGCTTCTTGGTTCATTATTGCCACGAAATAAAGAGGAACCCTTTGTTCAGTAACAAGGGAATTTGTGTCTGTCAAGGCAGCAGCTTTTTGCTCCAAATTCCATATCTAATTTTGCAGAAAAATATTGTCAGCAAATTGCTTGAGGTATTGCAGTGAAACACAAGGCTTATGTTACCAGCAAACATTCATACTATTATGTAAATCTTTGCAGAGCTGTATTATCAGAAAAATAAATAAATGTACTGACCAGAAAATATACCTGAAATCAGGATGTGATGGGCACAAACAAGAGCTGGCTAGTGACACTGTAAAACAATTAGCTGTCTGCTTAAATGACATGTCCATTTCATTATACACAGAGAATTTATCCTTATTCATTAATTATTGAAAAATAACTTTGAACAGAAGAATAATGCTTTCCCCATGTGTGTAATCTGTGCTGGCAAAGCAAAAATTCCCAGCGGTTCAAACTGGAAATGTGTTTATTGGCATGCTTAGTAGATCTCTTCTGCCAATGTGTGGAGTGCTCAGTGTTTGATTTCCTGCATCTGGGCTTCCCAGCTTGGTTTGCTTGGGAACCACCAGCAGCGGTGTATGCAGCAGCACCGTGCACAGTGCATGTGGCTCTTAAGGTCCCATTCAGAGAGGCTGGTGCAACAGTACCCACGGTGGCATGCATGGTAAACCCTGTGCCACCTTACTCTAGGTTTCTTTTAGCTGGGGCTGAAGCCTAGGTACTCAACAGTATCTGATTTCTAGCTGGAGGCCAATAAGTGCAAAAGATTATTTTTGGTTGTACAGAGATAAATATCACTATTCAGAAACTCACATTTTCTCCAGCTTCTCGAAAATAATTCTGTGACCATATCTCTGTTCCAAATGTTGCTACATTTATCATAATTGGCATTATATTTAGAAACTGGGTTGTCATGTTCTAGTATTTTGAACTGTTTGTATTCAAATTCCTTTGGAATATTGCAGAGATCCCTGGAAAGACGTGGATCTAGAAAAATGAATAAAAATCCTTAAACATCACTTCTGTACCACTGAAGCTCCAAAAAACCAGTTTCGGAGCTGCACTTGGGTGCTTCTCCAATTATTTCTTACTGGATGGTGCCCAAACAGCCTAGTGGCCCGAGGACTTCACAAATCCAGTAAAATACTCACTCAGCACAGCCCACATGCTACCAACTGCCTCCCCCAGACATATGGCTATGTTTTTTGCCTATCACTATATAAGGTTAGAGTAGGGCAGAAATGCTTCCCCCTCCTGCTCAACGGAATAAGTGTGATAGTTTTTCTAAATTAAAACAAAACCAGCTTACACTCAGGAGCGTGACTAATGCAATATAACCCAAGTGACTTAAAAGATACGCCAGTAGAGTAGTTGCTTCATTGACTTCACTATGTTGTGCAGTTGCTGACTATGACTCGTGTTTCTGTCTGTGGTTCAGGCATGTCTCGAAGCTCCCATCAAAGGTCAGATGTCTCTGTGCACATGATGAGACATGACCCTCTAAGATGGAGACGAGTCACCACAACTCTTCTTGAAATTCAGTGTTGAGTTTTTGGTACATGTCGCTGTTGCCTGGGATGGAAGTCTCTTATCTTCTCTAGTAGCAAAATTCTGTCAATGGCTGCCAGTGACTTGTCTGCCACATTGGGTGGCAGAACCAGAGATGGCAAGAATGAAGTATACAGCAAAATTTTTGCATTGTTTTCTCTTTACAGACATTTCTTTGGCCTAGTCTTACCTTATGAAGTCTCATATGCTTCAGAAATGCTCTTGATAGTGATTGTTACTATTACCATTTAAATCCTCTTCCTGCTGGGAATTAAAAGGACAATTGCAATAACACTGCCGTATCACTAGCAGAAAAATATGTCAGGATCGAGCAGCTGCTGGCAGAGAGCATGTGGGAAGGGTTTGAATAGCAGGGTGGAAATGGGGCCTCGTTGCCTTGGGAAAGACACTGTGTATGCTGGTTTCTGAACTCAGCTGGAGCCAGGAGTTGTTGCCTTGCACTGGGACAAAATAACATTGCCTGGCTTGAATGGAGGCTTTTCATTCACAGAAGCTAAACCTCCAGGCCCTGCTGAGTTTCTCCCAGTGGACTTACTGCTTCAGTTTGGGAAAGAATAAACATTGTGTGCCATACTGCCTTTGCAAAGCTCCCCACTTCTATGTTGTTTAATCAAACTGTATTGATGATCTGACGTATCCAAGCAATGTGCTTGTAAAGGATATCTAGAACATCAGAGACTTATAAATAAATAGATATTATAGGAAGAGATTGAGCCTACCATCAGAGCAAACACTGCTGCTGTTACCCTGGAGAGTGAGTGGCACCATTCTCTGCAGGTTTCATGACTTGGCTCTGCTCCTTCAGCAGTATTTCAAATATTTGGTCTTTTACAGCTACTGGGCAGGCTTATTCTTGCAGGCTTTTGGGAACAAAATGGTTGAAGATGTACACTGTTATGATTAAGAGGATTTAGGACTGGGTTTGCAGGTTTGCATTTGCATTCAGCCAGGGTCTTCTAGTGCAAACTGCAGAGGGTCACTTGATCTCTCTATGCCTTGATTCACCTTTGTAGAAAAAAAATAATGGTCCTATATCTTGTCTATATAGATCATAAATGATAAGGACATGAACTTATGTATGTAAATACCTGGCAACGCAGATTTGCCAGTCATAACTAGGACTTCTGGTTGCTGCTGTCCTACAAATAAATAACAGGATGGCAATTTCCCTTCCATGGCTATAATGAGATTCTGAACATAATTTTCATAAGAAAACATTCTGGAGTTCAGTTCTAGTTTCTGCATGCTAGTTATTAAGCATGATAATGTTTCCTAGTCAGTGCTGTCCTACTTGAGTCTTGAAAACATTATATTCATTGGGGGCTGGGTGGGAGGGGGAGGAAGAGCAATTTAAAACTTTTATACTTAATGGATCATGTGTAAGTCTCATAGGTTTTACTCAAAACTCATCATTGGTTTTAATAGATCTGCTTAACAAGTGTTGGTCTGAAATGCCTCAGGGTAATTAATGCTAATTCTTACATGGCCTTGACAGTTCTGCAAGAATTCCTTCTAAAAGAAAGAATAAAGGGATGAGTTATTATTTTAGCATATATAATGACGCATTCCAGGAACTAGGGTGTTAGAAACTAGATAACTAAGTTGAGAGGACTTTCTTACAAGATTAAAGTACTTGTGAATGAAAGTTCCCAGATGTCTTTCTAACCAACCTTATAAAAATATAATATAAGCAAAATCTACTCTCACGTTCAGCCCATAGAGTGAAGATGGTTGAAAGGAAATATGTGTTTCCCTTCCCTATCACTGATAAATACAGACCAAATTAGGAAAGTGTTATAGCATGTACTTAGAGGAATGCTTAAGTGTTTTCATCGGGGTCTAAACCAGTGAATTAGAGAAACTCCTACCCTTGTTCAAACCACACTGATGCCAGTGGAAAGACTCTCATTAACCTCTGAGGATTTTGCATTAGATCTGTGGGTAAAATTCTGCTTCCTTTGAAGTCAGTGGCGAAGCTTCCATTAACCTGTGCCTGGGACTTCATTTATTTTGCAAAAGGAATGTTCCCAGCATAAAACATAGGATCGTATCCTGATAAATATAAAGAAAATTGATGCTATTCATTTAGGAAAATCCAACGCTACCAATTAGTAGGAAGTTTGAATGCAGAAAAAAGCTAATCTAATTATGTGAAAATCCTTGCTGTGTAATAAAATGGAAATGTTTTCTTCATGTCCTGCTACAAATGAAAGATATCAGTATTCAGAAACATGTTTGAATTTTTTTTTAGTATGTATTGAAAATACTTCTTTTCTTAAACTGCTTGGTAACCATTATAGTCTACTTTTACCAGCCATAAAGCTTCATCTGCCTTACAGTCTTTAGTTGTTCCTTTACTTCTAGTAATGATTTGGAGTTCAACCTGCTCAAACTCAGGAAGTTTGCAGATGACACCAAGTTGGGTGGGAGCGTTGCTCTGCTTGAGGGTAGGAAGGTTCTACAAAGGGATCTGGACAGGCTGGATTGATGGGCCCTGGCCAGTTGTATGAGGATCAACAAGGCTCAGTGCTGGGTCCTGCACTCGGGTCACAACAACTCCCACTTCAAAAGTTCAGGAAGATCAATTGCATCAACCTGGAAGAACATGGTTAGGGCTAGAATTTGCAAATACAGACTGAAATAATGGAGTGCCTTTAGCCTAAAGAAGCCACAGTGAAGTGATGAAAAGTCACCCTGAGTTATCATTTTCCTCTGAGGGGAAAAAAACCCTAAGTATCAGTCTAACAATAGAAAAATATATCAATACAAAAGATATTATATAGTGAATAGAAAAATTTTGTAAAATAGATCTAGAGGGTGGCCAAATTATGGGCATGTGTGCTAAATTATACTACAGGGAAGCTGAAGTGTAATTATTCCAAATTTCTTTTAAACCATATTCAATTAATTTTCTTAATGGAAAAAAAAGCTATTTCATCTAAGAAGTTGGATTTTAAAAAAACCTAAACAACAAACATAGCCAGCCCTCAGCGATGAGCAGTTTCCACTGTGAAAAGTATATCTAGAGGATGAGATTTTTTGAAAGCCTATAAAGCAATGGTAATCCTAAATACTTAAATGGAAAAATAAATGCAGCTTAATATTCAAAAGGGCTTTTAGCCAGTGTTTCCAGAGGAAGCCAGAGAGCAGCATGCAGAGATGTCTAAGAGCGGGTTTGAGGAGACTTGCAACGATCCTCACTTACGGAATGTTTTCGGAAGAAGGTGTTGCCGGTTCCGGGAGCAGGTCTGCATGCTCTGGTGGGGCAAGCCCAAACGGCAAATTGGCTGTGAGCATAAGCCTTCAAGGGAACATATTTTATAAAATGCAAGTTATCACATCAAGTCATGGCATACTTTGTCTCATTTTTACAAATAGGATGATACACTTTGCAGGTAACTCACCAATGCTGCACAAAGTATTAATGTAGTTGCTGAACTGGAAAACTCATTCAATTCACTGTGTCTTATGAGTCACATACCCTGAGGTCTGGGAGCTGCCGAGTGTCCTAAGCTGATACTAAATTTGTTAGGAAGTGAGGGTACTCAACAACCCCAGAGATTGTGTCAGGATGATACCAGATTAATTTATTTTGGAGGAGTGACTGTATGGCAAACTTGCACGATAGCTTTCTGACCTTCATTGCCTGATTGCAGTTAGGAAACCTACCTCAAAACATATGAGATGATGTGATGTCACATGTTTGAAAGCATTCATGCACGTGGCTTTGAAACACTGCATATTTGTTAAAGAAGATGAACATTATCTCCCTGTATGAACTGGAGCCTTTTGTACTGAGAGATCTCCCTGTAACTCTTCCCCATGTGTCTAATCAACTCACAAATGAAGACATAAATGCAGGTCTTGAGAGAAGCCAAACAACTAAAATAAGACAGCCGATTAATCTGAAAGCACATTTACCAGTTAAAGAAGTGTTCCTGAGTTCTTGAGGGCTGACAAGGAATCTATGTTGGGAAGTATTTCTTGCTCCAAGTTATCTGTTTGCAACAAAAGCCCTGAATGGCAGCATCTGCTAGAGCTGCTCAGTGCATCCTCCCAGTTCAGTTGTATATTGTTCACAGTATCTTTTCTTACTGGGCTACAGTAGGTACATCTGGACTATGTTTCCCAGGGTTGCTTATGAACTGTCAAGTAAAACAACAGTAAGAAATGTAGGCAAAAAGGAAATTGTATTTGCTTGACGTATTTCTTCTTCAAAAATCCACGTTGGCTATTACTCATCTTTACATCATCTTCTGGTTCCTACAGGTTATTTGTTTCGGTATTTTCCTGTATACTGAATGATGTGTAAATCCCTGGATCCTCCCTTGCTTGTTTTCTAGCAATTTGGATTCTCACCCAGCTCAACTTCTGCTCCAAAAACTGTACAACCAATTCCTTCGATACCCTTTTGATTATTTTTTTTTTCCTGACCAAGAGATATAAAACCCTCTAACTTAGCCAAGTATTCTTCGATCTCTTCTGATTTTTGTCATAGTTCGTACACTCATCTCTCTGAGCCAGCATCAATTTTGTTATCCATCTGGTCACAATTAACCTTTTTAGTGAGGACTGAAGCAGAAGAGGGAGTAAATGCTTTGGTCTGCTCAGCATCATTTATTGAGACATTCTTTCCTGTTGAGTAGCAGACTGACTTTCTTTGACCTTCCCCTTCCTACTAATAATGCCTGTTTTCTTGTTTCATTTTGTGTCTTGTTAGCTGCACCTTTGTCTTTTTTTCCCCTCTTCTTTACACGCTGCAGCAGTTCTTAGACACACTCTTAGAAATTAGATGAATAAATTGTATGTTTTCTGATGCCTCCTGAAAGGAGTCAAGGTCTTTGCAGAACTCTAGAAATAATCCAGCTGCAGCTTTAGCCATAGTCTGCTGTAAAATTGTATGCATTAACATTTAGAAGGAATAATAATCAGAGGATCAAGTAGCATTTGATTACTCTTTTGTGGAATATTTACTGTAATGTTTATAACCATAGCAATAACTTGCTAGGCCACTAAAAGACATACCCTTTCTTGGATTTCTAAACAGTATTTATAATTTAAGAGAGATACCTATTATATCTGAATATATATTAGGCTTACCTAAAAAAAAAAATCTTAGCTAATATCCTAGCTTTTTTTTTTGACAGATTTCACTGATTGGGAGATTTTCTAAAACATTTATTTTTTTTTTTTGTCCAATTTTTATCCTTTCTTTATCCTTTCATTAGTGCTGTGCTTGAAAAAGCTTCTTCACATGTTGTCTATCATCATTATTTTATTTTTATAATAAGCACTGTAAAGCCACAAAGCTGTAATGTTAAAACAACAGAAATAGTTGATTCTGTATGTGTATAAATATTAAAAATTCTTCACCTAAATGTAATGGTAGCTTAACTGGGGCTCAGAGGGACACTGAGTATCTTGTGTCACCTGTGATTTTAGAGGGCCTGGCGTGCCACAGTGCATGCTTCTAGCTGTCTTACTTCTCTCCTGCCAAAACCAAAGGTATTGGGAGTTATGAACTGTCAGATTTTCACTACTGACAACAGCCATGTGCAATCAACAGTTCTGACCTCTCCCCTTGTTGAAACTCTCTGGATTATTTTATTATTGTCAACTGTAGAACCAATTGCTGTGTAACTATCAATAGCAGGAAGTCTCTACAGACCCATGAGCATGTGAAGATGAAAGGTAGCACCATTTTTGTGTTTTGTGACTGTGATGAGCCTTTTTTTTTAAAATGATCAATTGTTTTTTAAAGCTGAATGAACCATTCATATGGCCATTGGAAGTCAAAAGTGGTATTAGGAGTTAGTGCCCAAATCCTACTGAAACTCATCTGATACCCCTTTGTGATAATGAAAATCTCTTCCTCCTGAGCAGGAATATTGATGAGGGTATAATGAAATGATATTTACCTGTTTCTGATTCAGGTTTTGAAGGCTTAACTCACCTTTCCCTGCCCAGCCAGGGACTCCAAACACCTGAACTCATCCAGTATTTATTTGCTACTATATGTCTGTCCTTTAGGTGGAAAGCTTTTAGTAAGGTTATTAGTACATAAAATGCTGGTGTTTATTTAAATGCAGCTTTCTTCAACAGTATGCTTTCAGCTTTTCTGTGGTGCTCCAACATGACATATTTTCATATTTAAAACTTCTGTGGGCTTTTTAAATGTAAAGGTGTTACTTGCAGATGGAACTGATGTGAAGTTTAGACTTAACTCTATTATCATTACACAAGAACCAAAATAACATCTTTTTTTTTTTCCTGTAAGTGCGTGGTTAGTCTTTGTAAATACTGAAGACTAAATTGTGCTATTTAAACAGGAAGGATGACTAGCTGGTTTAAATTAGCTGTATTGGCATCAGCCTAAAATAAGAGGTATGTGACCATGTAATTGCTGCTGAAACTTGGGGGTTGTCTACAGCCACGCTGTGGTGTGTTGTGGTGTGCAGTGTGTAGCTGTAAATGTGCGTGTTGTGGGTGCTGGATCTGGGCTGCTGCACCTCTTCCACCAAGGACTCTGCTCACAAGTGGTCTCCTTCCATGGCACTGTGTGTGCAAGAGTGTGGCTAAGTGGTAAATGTCAATCAGTGTCTGGTAGCCCTGTGGATGTATGACCCTCCCCATGGCCTCCTGGGACTCTAAGACAAGAAACAGGAACTAAGGGGCAGGTTTTGGAAAGCACTGTAAGACCGGCTGGTATCCATATGGTTAAAAATGCTAAACTGCAGTATAAGAATGTCTGCAAAGAATTGCTTTTGGAAAGAGCGAGTTCTATTTACTGAGAATGTATGTGGTATTATTGCCTACAACTCTCTTTGCAAGCACCCGCACAGGTCTGTGGGGAAGGCTTCTCTCCAGGACCTGCACAGTTTGGGCTGGGGAATTTGACCCCTGCCACAAAAAAAAAAAAAAAAAGGGATCTAGGACTGAATCCAGCAGAAATAATCACCTCCATGAAAATGAGAGCCCTCAGGTACCCCTTTGACTTCTGTTGAAAGGATGATGGCTTTGGGTAATAAAAAACACAGTGCTCTTTCCCCCCTCCTGTTGCCACCCCACTGCTGACATTTAATGCATAGAACAGGACCTGTGTCGTAGTGAAATATCAGTCCTGTCACCTAGGCAAGTGACATAACCGGCGTTGGGGAACAGCGGGCTGTGAAACACCAGGCAGGAAGAGTCATCCTTCCCAACTGATGAAAGAAAAGTTAAAAGGGGATGCATAATTACAGAAAGGGCTTCTCACAGACCAGAGGTGGAAAGAGTGTCAAAGAAAGGGCTCGTGCTGAAAGGCGCACAGGCTGACGTGTGCGCCCTACATGACACAGCAGATCTTTCATGGTTCTTGCACGCCCCTCTACTCAGTTAGAGTTTCTGTAGCTGGAATCAGGCCCCTCTCCACTCATCAAATGCTATGTGCTGATTTTAACAGGCAAGATGAAACAGAAGACAGCTCAGTATGGGTTGTAGATTGAGTCATGGTTATTGAATTTGTCCAAGGTACAAAGGTGCTGTTTGCAGCAAAATGAAATAAGTGATAAAAAAAATCCACAAAGAACAAAGGGACTGGAAAGTAATATTTGTCACACTCTCAACAGTCTTATGCTGTTTCTGATTTATATGAAAGAAAAAAAAAGAGTAAGAAATATGCTGCAAACTTGCAACAGTGAAGTGCTTGAAAATAAAGTTTAATGAAAGTGAGCATTGTTCTTACTCATCTTTTCAAAAGCTTGTGGGGGGGCTAGGTGTGTGGAACTGAAAAAAAAAGACCCAAACAACCCACAAGTAACACAGAAACCAAAAAAGGGAAGATGAGGGGCAATGAAAAAGCCTTAGCCCCCACATGGAAACTTGCTCTGTTTATCTGGATGCAGTGCCTGGTTCAGTCATTGTTGTGTGAGTATCCATGCAATGTCGAGTTGGGAGTTGTACAGACACGAGGTTCCTACCCATCTGCTTGTGCACACCTCTGAACCTTTTCTACTTTTAGATTTGCAAAGAAACATGTTAGTGTAAGTGCCTAAGCATCTGAGGTTTGGTCTGTCTTTTCCAGCTCTTAAAGATAGGAACAGGGTTTTTTTTTGTCTGTCATAGGCATCTGTGATGATGAATAAGTGATAGGTGATTAGTTGCTATAATAAGGGGAGATTGGTAGGTAGGAGCTTCCATGGTAAGATTGTTGTGATGGGTTGGGGGCATAGGTGCAGCAGGACTTGTAGGAAGTACTCTCTGAAATATAGTTACTTTATATGAGTACTCCAGACTTCTGTGCACAGTCTGCCCTTAATTTGGCCCTTATATAGGTTAGTTAATCTTTTATGAAGCATTTACCTCAAAATAAAATGACAATATTGAAAGAAATTGGGACAGAAATCAAATGAGAGGTACTTACAGATGAACCCTTTGCCCTCTCTTCTTTAAATGGGTATCTAATCAACCTCTGCTAACCTTTCCATTTCCATTTCTCTGCTGTGTTACTTTTCCAGAAGAAAGCAGCCATAGATAGAAGACACTTAGGCAGGTGTGTGCCTCTGCTTTCTGCCCGTAGGGGTGTAGCCTCTCTAGAGTGACCCAGCAGGCTGCTCTTTCCTGTATGTGCCAGACGTTGTCAATAATGCAGTATCAGCTTTCATTTCAGCTGCTCTCTGGAATAGGTAGAAATGAATAAGCCTTATCAGGAAGGAGCAGCAGAAAGAAAAGCCAGCTGGAGTGAGATAAACTTTTTTTCCCCTCTCTATCGGGTCTTCCATGTGAAGTGCCGCCATCCCTCATTAACACACAGACTGCTGGAGTGCCATGTTGCTCCCCAACTCTGTTGCCAAAGCTACAAAATCAGATGCTCTGGCTATGAATGAAAGAGAAGGGTCTCCACTTTTCTCGTCATTTAGAATGGGTTTGGTTCACAGTCCAGGCACCACAGCTGAATCCTAATCTGATCAGCCCTTGCTGACTCCTCTCCATTTTTATTTTTTATTTTTAATTTTTTTCCCCCCCACCAGCTGATGGGGTCATCAGGGATGGGCTTACTCCTTGTCTCAAGGCTCTGTAAATGCTGTGACCCCAGGAAGGGTCCTTGGCAAGGGAGGAAGCTAACAGAGGGAGATACAGTGCTAACCTTTAGGAATTGCTCTTGGCTGTGCTGAAACTGCATTTAACTTGACAGATCTGCTCTTGGCCATCCAGAGACTCATTCATTTGACTTGACGCTCCACTACAAATCTGTATTTCCATGCTTGCCTCTGGGAGCTGCTGAGTCTTTCTGATTCAGCACAGTCGTCCAACACTTGTGCCCAGGCACGTTTGCACCAAAGCAGTTTCAAGAGTGTTTTCTGTTGTTGTTTTGGTGTAACTTGTATGTATATATTTTCAGAGCAAAGGTTTAATATTCAGATTTCACTAATGTACTTTTTTACTGATATGAATTAAAAGCTAACCACTCATTTTCCAGAATAACTGTCTGTATCTTGGACTGTATTAGAATAGTAGAAGGATCAAACTAGTCCTGTTGTTACAGCACCATTTTTGTCAGTAAATCAGCTGTAACTGCGTTTCTGTCTGGTCTATTATTTTTATTCCAATATTATGGATCTGAAATTCTCTGCTTTTACTCTAGGGAAGCAAATGACAATTCTACTATACCATAACTTTTAGTTAAGTCTTTTCTTGCTGAGCCATCGCACTGTTGCTCACTGGTTAAATGCGGTTAGTGAGACATTTGCTGTGTGCATTTCTCAAGCTGTCATCACTTAATGCAAATCAAGGCTTGAAAAACAGTTCTGCTGTTTTGCATAATTTTCATTTTTATGTCCTAACCCTTGTAAGGACAACAAAGTCGGGTCACATTCTCTCTATGTCACTGTACGATCTCTGTACCACTGTGGTGCCCAAGAAGTGCCTGTTTTTCCCACCTTCATTGCCTTCACAATGTTAGTAGAGGAGGTGAATATAAAATAACTTCAGAAACCTTTTTGTTAAAGTGTCAGCTGCTGATATTGTTTTTTCCTCCAAAATGTAGGATCTGGGTTACTAAAGTTATTTGGAAATAGTTTTTGCCAGACAAAAAGACAGGAAAAGTCTAAATGTTTTCTTTTGATATTTTAAAATGCTGGTTTTATTTCCTTCTGGGTAAACAACTGATTAGAGGTGCAAGGAGTTAGCTGTAAAAGAAATCTCTGCAATGAAATGTGCGTGAGAACTGTGGAACAGCTGAAATAAGTATAAATTTCTGTAACTGAAGACTTCCTTTATCTTGGGTTTGCTCTGGCTAGTTTTTATGGGGGTATTCTAAAGGGACTATGTCCATTACCGTTCAGACATTTAATAGTCCCAACTATACTTGTATAATTTGTTCTCGGTATGAAGTTTCTAAGCAACTTGAGGATGAACAACTTGAGTTTCCACTGGGTCTTTCCAAGAAGTATTTGAGGGGTTTTTTTTGTGTGAAAGAAGAATACAGTGTTTAAAAAAAAAAAATCCTGCTAGCCTCTCAGCCAGAGTAGATTCAAAAGTTAACGCCTCTTTCCAGATCCTTGTGCTTTTCTTACATCCCAATAATTTAATTTTCCAGGTTCCAGTCAGATTTCATGCTGTGTCTTAGATGATGAGACTCTACAAATATATTACACTTACAAAAACTTCCTAAAAATCCTCAGCATAAATAAGATCTATCTTTGAAGTTGAAACTATGACCTAAAAGTTCCTCTTTGTTGGATCTCATAATTTTTACTGGCATTTAGTTACTTTTTTCATCTAGGGAAAATAAGCCTGTAGAAGAAGGCTGACAACCTCTCTTCAGCATAAGGATACCTGGAAATTTGGCTGCTGTGCTGGGGTATGAATTTACTCTTCCAGTTCCCCTTTGAAGATGTGTTACATGATATCCACCCATAAACTCTGTGATAGACACACAATTCTTTTCCTTTTACCTATTAACAGTGCCTTTCTAGTGGAAATTTCTTACAAAATTAAGATTTCATTATTCTTGCAAAATGTAATGTGATACATCACTTCGTATAATAGGAAGTATTATCACACTAAATAATTGAAGAAACAATAAACTACAGTTGACAATCTAAATGAAGCAAGTACATTTTCCAATGCTTTTTTCTGTGAGTTTCCTTGCTGAATTTTGCAAATTAGCAAGTAATTTGTAATGGTTATCCTGAACATTATGTGAATTAGTGAGGGTCCATTGTAATTAGATTATTTTTTTTTTTAACATTTTAATGCTTTCATTTCTTCCTAATAAAAGATCTTGGACCATGGTAAGGAGAAGAGGAATGGTGAAATCTAAAGTTATATTCTTTCCTGCTAGATATGTAGGGTCCTTCTATTCCCAAAGTTTTCTGGATCAGACCCAGCATGATATACGTAGTATTCTACAGGGCAGGGAATTAATTCAGCTTTCTGCAGATGCAGTCTAGTGCCTTCACCATAAGATCATTTTTTTTTCTGCATGTCTTTGCACACATCACACTAGAATTTTTTAATTTCCATTTTAACAGTAGTAGAACTTCTTTTTTAATTTCTTTTTAATTTTGTACTAACTGAATTGTAATAGAAATGAGATTTCAAGAAATTTTCAGCCCTGTCCAAAGACGTCTCTAGTTTTGTTCTGTTTTTCTGTAAAGAGTCTTATGATAAAAGCAAAACCTTGTTTTCCTTTGCCGTCGTCTCATAATGTCAAAAGGAAAAGAGATTTGGCTGCTGCATATTCATGAATTACTATAGGAGATTGGATGAAGTATTTGGCAGAGATTCATGTAACATCTGAGATGTTGACTTCTTGGGTAGTGCAAGAATAATATGGACACTACACCAGTTTGCACAGCAGGTCTGCAGTCATCAGCATTGAGAATAAGTATTTTCTATCACTTCAGAATAGAGGGGTCAGTCATTTCCTTCTGTCATATCGCTGTGCACTAGAACGCTAGGTGATAATTGGAATCTCTGGGTGCTGAAGGACTGGTGATCTTTTATGTGAAAGATGTGACCTGTGTTTGAGGTACAGTGTCATGAAGCTTTTCAAGTAGCAATGCATCTGTTTGCACTGGAAGGCCAAGACCAGCTGATGGTTCCTGTTACTCATTTACAAGCTCCTCTGCGGATGCAAATCTTTGCTGCACTGCAGCATCAAGACTTTTTGGTTTTATTTTCAATCTGATCTTATTTCCTGAGATCTATAATGAGATGAAGTCCTAGGGATTATTCAGCTGCAGAAGTATTCTCCTTTAAGCAAGGTATTCTCTTCCACTTTGTATTTCTGTTGTTTTCTGTTTATCCTTTGCAAAATACATGTTTTGCAGTTTAATTGTAGTTGTGTGGTCTGTGTGTGTCCTCCTTTCTGCATGGCTTTTACCTAGTTCTTCTCTTCTTGGACTTTCTACCATCTTGAACAAATCATTGGAAGAGTTCAGAACAGAGATGCCTTGTGTTTTACAAGCAGTTTAGCTTGACAATGGGTCCAAGCTTAGAAAAACTAATTTTATAACCAAAACAAAGTAAATGTTGCTTGAGCAGACATCAGCAAGAGCGGAGAGACCCTGGCTGTTTGCTGGAAGCACTTGGAGCTGCCCCAGACCAAGCTCAGCCCTTGACCAGGAGCTCTGCAGCTGAGAAGCACAGCTGCTGAAAGCAGTGATTTCAGTGGTATGATTTAGGCAGTTTAACTAACCTGCTAATTCTGACTATAAAAATCCAGAAACCAATGATAGAAAGCTGTGGTGGATCTTCCCCAGTCAGAGCATCTTTAAGAATAAGCATTAACTGACAAAAGAGAAAATCACAGGACAGATGCATATAAAAAAATTAACCCAGGCTAGAGCAAATGGAACCGTGACTGCTGTAGCATGTAACATGCTTAATCACAAGCTGACTTACTGATGTGGTTTCTTGACTCGAGATTCCTTGGAGAGTGAGACTTAAACAACTGGCTGCATCTGAACACCTTGCACATTTTTAATGGTTTTTTTGTTTGTTTTTTCTCATTTTTTTACAGCTTAACTTTCCTGGTGGGTAATACCGATAATAGTTTTCTTTTTCTAGTATTCTTTGAAACACCTATCAAGAGTTCTAAGTGGTTTTGGTGGTGGAAAAGAAGTTTTCTGAGTACATCAGTCATGGTAACAGCTGAGAGCCTTGCTCAGGTTTGGAAGGGAAGAACAGGGGGCTTGAATATAGCCAGTTGTATGACCTATATATTCTTTGGCAGAAAATTCTGGTATTTTTCTGCTCTGATACGCACATATGAATAGATATGTCGACTAGATAACTAGCTCTGGACCACTTCTTGCTCTGTGTATAGGTAACATCTGGCTTAAATAAGAGGATGAAATAAAAGACAAATCAACCATAAAGTAATATTTATGTCCTCCCATTTTCCTAAACAGAAGGTTTTTTCAGCTTTAGTAGGCAGCTTAAATTGAGTGGCAAGCTTTTAAAACACTTCTTTCTGAAACATGTTTTTTTAAAATCTGAGCAATGCATGAAAATTTTGAAGACAGGAAAAAGTGTTTTAGTTCTGTTTCTGAGCTCCAAATTGCTCCTGTGATTGTTCTGATACTTAGAACGAAAAAAATCCCTACTCTCAATAACATTGGTAGGATGTGAGTGTCCCTGGGTTCCACTAAGCAAAACAAGAGATTTCACATTACATTAATTTGCATGGGTTGCAAACATTTCTGAGGTAGCCTGTTGATTCGATTTCCCATTACTGACTAACTGGTTCATTGCAGGGCCCTTAAGAAATGTATTACTGAAAATAATACCTTAAATTAGTTGCTTATGCGGATGAAGGAAACTATTGATAGAATATGGACACAGTCTAGATATTAACTGGGGCTATACGGGTAGGAATTTGTGTAAGAGAACGACTTCCCCAGGCCTACTGCTTTCAAAGAGAGATTTATGCTTCTCATGGCACATTGATAATAGTGGCAGTCTTTTCCTTCTTCTCAGCAGGAATAGCTATCAAAGATGAAAGTATCTTTGTAGGCTGGCATGAACTGATTTCCTTAGTTGTGTGCGTGATAATATTTTAATTAGGCAATTCGTTGTGGTGGTAACTAGTTTTTCAATTAACCATTTTTTAAAAGCTTTCTCACTTCCTCTAATTGCATTACTTTAATTTCTTAGTGAAGGAATAAATCTTAACAGACAGGAACTCATTCACCTGAATTTTTGGGTGCTAAAAAATCTGTAGAAAATCCAGAAAGCAATATGCAGTGGATGAAATATTAATGGCCACTCTGTTTCTTATGCAAGTTATTTGTGATTAGGAAAATGGGTGACGCAGAGTGTGATGTGCAGAATTTCTAGTTGATCTTGCTCTTTAGAAGAGGGAAATATGAAATGTTTCTTATAACTGAAAATACTGTGATGTCTATCCTTTAGATCACCATCAAGTAACTTGCCAAAGAAGAACCAAATTAATTCCTGATCAGTGGAATCAAACCTAATATGGAAGCAGTCAAAAAGTTTACGTGAAGATAATTTCATTGTGTTTTTATTAACATTTCATAGAAGTTATGTAGGGGTTAATAAGTTATTAAGAGATGCTACAGGTATTACTACGTCACATGCATATTCAAGTGCTTGGAGCACCTACAGATGATGTAGAGGACTATAGGAGAATTAGGGACATGGTTTAGTGGTGGGATGGCAGTGCTAGGTTAACGGTTGGACTCGATGATCTTAAAGGTCTTTTCCAACCGAGGTGATTCTATGATTCTATGAAACTGCTCAGACTGTAGTGACTATTTAATCACAAATCTATCAAACACTTGGATGTTTTATACACTATTTAAGTAGAATCTTAACTGCCTCTTTTTTTCTATTCTAGTTCTAAGTATTTCTATTGTTTCTGCTTTCAGATATATGTAGTAGCTTAATTACTGTTTTGAAAAAAGGAACATTTCAGAGGAGATGAAATGAAAAACAAGTATTATTATCCTAGTGGTTAGTGAACCTTTTAGTATTGAAGAAACCGCCCACTGATGAGAAAAATCTCATCAAGCAGATTCATAAGCAATTGACTATGGTTCAGCTGTTCTTCACAAAAGAAAAAGAAACCTCTGGAGATACTCAGGTAATTATTAGTTCATGGTTGTCCAAAGAGGCAGGGTCTAACTCACACTGGCCATAACTAGAATCTAATTAATTCCTTCATTTTTTATTTTAACCTTTAGTTCTAGTATTTTTTTCTGAAATATATGAAATATAGCTTGTCTTTTTGATAGGTTTTAATGGGGAGAGTGGAGAACACAAGAACCTGATAACAGGATACCCAAACTAGAGCCAGCTAGAAATGGTTTAGTGGAACAGTTTTTCCTCTAAAAAATATAGCTTGAGTGGTGGGGATAGGGATTAAATCTTAATTAGAACATGTTGATATTTGACCAAGAATTCTGATAAGGAAAAAACAGAATAAATACAAATCAATTTTTTATTTTCTTGATTTCATGCATTTTATGCCAGTTTATATTTGAAATAATATAATATATACTTTGAACCTGTAATAATAGTAATGTTGTTTTATAGAGTTTTGACACTTTTGAAAGCTTTCTAGTTGGTAACAAATTATTTTATCAAAATTCTTATTCTGCAGGTAAATAAAAAGTTTTACTTTATGTTTCAATTCAAAATAAAAACAGATTTTGAAACAGCAACTT
Source organism: Gorsachius magnificus (assembly GCA_034008185.1). NCBI lineage: Eukaryota > Metazoa > Chordata > Aves > Pelecaniformes > Ardeidae > Gorsachius > Gorsachius magnificus. Next base: position 8,662,057 of record CM067087.1, on the reverse strand, counting down.
TTCCTGTGGAAAGAAAATCTGCCTTTCTAAACAGATGTACATGTGTCTTAATATAGTTTTGATATCACAAAGATTTTCGCTGCAATTGACACTAATTGGAGGGGACAGGTGGTGGTGGCAGTGGGGAGGAAATCTCTTCAGGATCGTGCAGAATTGATAACAGGATACACAGAACTAGAGCTGGCTGAAAAATGCATAAATATCAGTTATGTAAGAAATTGATTAGCTAAAATTAAAGAAAAAATGAAGAAACTGCAATATAAAGTAAACAAACATGAATAAGAAAGATACTTTCTCTTCTGTGCCTTCATGACCAATCCCTAGAAGTGTAACTAAACCCCTAATGGTCTCCTATGACTGCTGCTAAACACCTCCCAACTAAGGAAACACAACACAGTGCAAAAAATGGAGAGTATCTGTGATGGGGAGGCACTGGAGGAGCTTCATTGCCTTGTCGATTATGGATATGTGTGTTTGTGTTTGCATAGAAATGACTGAATCTCTTTTCATCTTGGAAGACAAATCTTTGGGTAGCAATAGAATAAATTCAGTCAGTCAGCAATAATTTTTTTAAGTTCTCGGTAGATTTCCAAGAGTACAAAGTCCTGTGCTCAGCGAGGGAGAAAACTCGAATACAGATCCTCTGCTAGGTGAGAGCCTGCCAAGAAGTCTGAGTTACTGCAGCATACATTAACACAAGAGGGAGTCTGAGATAAGTCTGTAGCACGTGTACTACGTAAAGTCTGTATGCCATAGCTGAAGAAGTGAAGACATTTTTCCCAATAAGATACAGGCTGTGAGAGAATAGTGGGAGAATAAATTTAAGAAGGCTAGATTGATTCCATTTACTTTGAGGTTTTGTGAAAGGAGAATGTGAACTACTGAGTTCTCAGGCTTGTAAACCAATGGGCTGATTCAACAGAAACACGGTAGACACTGGTAAAAAGCCATGGTAATTAACTTTCAAAAATTAATATTTATTACTAGAAATTAGATCATGTTATCATTAGTGTTTAGTACTCATAAAACAAGATGTAATTGAAAATTTTCACAATACTGAGATTTTTTTTAATAGTATAAATATTTGTGTCTAAAAAGTTTAAAAACTAAATAGATAAGAGAAGTATGTAAAGTCATATGAGGAATTGAAACAGAAGTGCCGTGGCCTAGAAACCACAAATAGAGAATGGTTGTTTGATGCCCCATGGCTTGAAAAACAGCTGCTTTCTAAACATGAAACTTGGCTTGCTTTCCCATAATCACTGCCTTTCCTCCAGGCACTTGCTGAAAGTGAATCAGCTTGAGGATTAATACTTTTGTACAGCCCTTTTGACAAAGTGTGTAGTGCCAGACTGTATGAGTCTGAGCAATGCTGAGAAAGGGATTTTATAGAGGAGCAATATAGCACCTTGGAACATCAGTGTTATCCACAGAAATACTTCAGACCCTTTGATAAAGAGGTCTGGAACCAGAAGTGACGTCTCTGCCTGAAATGCTGGAGAGGAAGGCAAAGAGAAAGGGTAAAACCAGTTTCCAGCAGTGTGTTCTCAGCATTCCAGGTTTCTCCCAGTTTTAGCGATGCTGCAGAGATTGGACGTGGTATATCTGTGGGTTTCCAGCAAGAATAACAAAGTCGTATGATGGGGGTGATCTGGAGTGGTTTGGGTTTGCTAGGGCCAGTTTCCAGTTGTGATATGTGTAGGTGGAGCAGATGCAGCGATTTAAAAGACTTTCTGAGCCTACATCTTGCCCCTGTCAGCTCTTTTGGGATGGGACATGGTTAAACTGCATGGTGAAAGTGGTCTGTGGGAGCCTGGCTGTCACGACTTGCCATTCCCCCAGGGATCCCTGCTGAAAAGGGCTGCCCTGCAGCGAGATCAGGGCCAGAGCCCTTGATTTATTTGACTTTTGTTTGGCAGCTGGATCGGGACAAGGGCTCAGGTGTAGGTAGGGCAGGATGGAGCCTGGTGCAGTGGCATACTGCAGTTATTTATCACCGCTGGATATAACCTGCAGCACTGAAACAACATTATCGCTCACTTATCTAGTGATTGCATTGTTATAACGCTTCCTTTTTATGTACTGCAAATGAGAAGTTGATAGGAAAAAGAGAATCATGAAATAAGCTTTCCAAAGCAGAACTGACAGACTGCCATTCCTGCAGGGGTACATCTCCCAGCGGCAGCTTCCTATTGCATATGGAAGAGACGATGATCTATCAGTGACTCACTGAATGCTTTTCACTTTATCATAGCAAATGATCAAAAAAAAAAAAAAAAGAAGAGAAAAAATACAATTTCCATTGCCTTATAAATGCGATAGGAGCCTGTGATTAAAAATAAGGAGCTTAGCATGTGACGGGTAAGAGCATGGCAGCAGGAGCAGCAGGTTAGATGTTATTGCTGTTATTGAAATGGAGCACAGGGGTGACCACACTTTACAAGAGCTTTATTGCTTCACTGTAGTAAAAATGAATCACATTTCTCTCTTTCAGCTCCTCATTTTTCCCCTCAAAAGACTGATAGGAAAAAAAGATGATAAAAAGCTCCAGCATGAGAAAAAGTTCAGCCGTACACGTCAATGCTGTGTACAGATGGATGATTCACCAGAATCCATCTCTGTTTTTAAGCTGGCTTTTTGTTTGAACTGTGAATGTGTCAGACTTTGTAGAGATTCCATGTTCGGGCCTGTGCTAATACTTGCTTTTATTAGGTAAAATGTTATGTGATGGTGTAGAAGGGACTCCTGCCGAAAGTGCTCCCCTTTGCTAGTTTGATGAGAAAATAGAGAAATCTATGTGAAGTCTCCATTTCTGTGCTCGGAAGAGATTATTTCCATGGAAGTTTATACTGGCCACTTAAATGGCATCTAGATGTACTTCTCAATAGTTGATGCCATCCTTTGCAGTATTGGAGGGGGTGGACTATACGATTTTCCAACTCTTAATCGATGTTGTGACTGTCCAGTCTCCATTAAGCAGCTTTTAACTTTTGTTGTCCTTACAGTCTTGGGAGTTACAGGCAGCAGAAGGCTCCAGCTACACCCCATGCAACAGGCTTAAGGCTTTGTGCCAGGTAGTGTGGGGACTGAAAGTCACTATTTAGGAAGCCATATCATAAAAGTACTCGCAGATGTACAAAAGACAGGGCACCAGCTTGCAAGCAGCAAAGAAAAATTCAGTTTATAGTCCTGTAATGTGTGCAGTTTATAGTCCTGTAATATGGGCATATAAACTATGTATCTTGTTGTTCCTACTTGCAACAGAATTGTACTAGTCAGTGTTCAGTCTGCAGCAGTGCAGCTTGCCAAAGCTAAGCCGTGCTGTCTGCGATAGGAACACTTTGCTTTCTGCAGTGCCTGGCATCTGACAGTCCTGAAGCATTTTGCAGCACAAATGTTAATTAAGCTTTACAACAGCTTTGTAAGGTAGGTAAATATTATTAACAGGCCGTTCAGCTAAGGTACCTGCCCCCCTCTCCTGCGGAGGGGTATCAGGGTGCGTGAGGCAACCTGTTGGGTGGGGCTGGGGCCAGATTTGCGCTCAGGAGAGCCAGTCTTCAATTGCTGCGTGACCTTCTGTGCTAGCGAGTTGGGACCTGCATCACAGCTGGGACCTCTGCTATTATTACAGCAGGAAAACTCACTATGGTAATAGAAATGCTCCACAGACTGGATTAGCACGATGGTCTGTCTGCCAGGGGGTTATTTTGGATTTCCCCCCCAACGAGACTAGAATCTGGCTTTTGATATGCAAAACAGCTCCTCTTGTTCCTATTTAACATGAAGCTTTTACTCGTTCCAGCAGTGTGACCTTGTACCTCAGCTGTGGCACCTCCACATCGTGTGGGCTCACTCACTGCAAATCTTGCCGAGCAGCAGCTGCATGCCCTCTGGTCTGGTGTGAGCCTTCATTTCATTCACACATTGGTGAATCGTTAGCAGTCTGTGTGCAGCTTGTCAGCCCTTCGTGTTCTCCCTTCAGCGCTCTTAGTTTCCTAGCAGGAGGAAAAAATGCTCTTGGCTTGTAGCTGAAACCCTTTGCTATCACATGTCCTTGTCCAGAGCCTCTCCTCCTAAGGGTGAATGCTCTCTGTCTGACAGCCCACCCCCAAGCTGCCATCTGACATCCAAGTGTTAGGCCAGGCGTTACTTAGACCCATCTGAGTCTTATGGGTAAATACTGCAGGATCTCTTTGCAAAAGGGTGGGAGGGAGAAGGAGGTAGAAAAAGTGTCCAGCGCCCTACTTAGCAAATGCCTAAAACCTGGCCTGCTGCATTGCTTTGTCAGACACTGTATGCTGCAAAACTGATTTAAATAAAAATGTAACATGTTGGGCCCAGAAATGGCCCAGTTCAATGTTAACATTGTGTAAACACTATCCAACTGACTAAATTTTAGCAGATCCAAAAGTTGCCAGAAGCATTTTAATGCTTTCCCTTTCTGCCAAAGCTAAAATGGCAACTCTAGCTACATTACTGTCTCCCTGGGACTCATTAGCATGGCGCCACCGTAGTTTCTCCTAGCGGTAGGCAGCCACAGGGGAAAGTGTCACACGTGCAGCTAGTGGCAACCTTCATGCAGGAACAAAACTATGAAGCAAAACTGCAGAGGAGGGGAAGGATCATGCTTAATAATATGCAAATCAATGTAGCATCTCACAAAGATTTGATTTGTGTTTTGAGGCAGCTGCTAAAAATGTTGTTTTAACCCCTCTTGGGAGCGTAAATATATCCAGTAGACACAGACTAGATAGAGGGTGATTACATTTTCTAATAAGTTTAATTTTACAAGGTAGAACATTTGAAAGCTGCCATGTCTTTCATCCTTGGACTGAGTTTGTTGGGGAGATGTCCATGTAAGGGTAATTGTATCAATGTTAATACGGCAGAACCCTGCCAACTCATGCAAAAAATTAAAGTAAGAAATGCCCTGCAGATTTGTCAGGACGTGAGAAAGCTTTGCTATAAATAATGAAACGTGAAATGTAATTTTCAATGCACAGAGGACATGCTTTCTCCTTGCTTTTTATTGTTTCATCACAGGCAGCCCAATACTTGGTGGTGCTGCCTGGGCTCGATCATTACACTATCAGGCTGTGTATCCTCTTTGCTGAATCAAGCGCTTACATGCTAACCTGAGAAGCTCAGTCAAGCCTAGTTGTTTTCCCATTTGTAGGGGCAAATTATTTGGGGTGCTTTGCCTTCCTGTAACCACTTCCACACATTGTTAAGCTTGTGTTACTCAGGTGGCCTTTTATTGTCTGTGTCTCACAGAAAGCAGCACTAGACTTAATGCAGTTGCTTCATTGTGATGCAGCTGTAAGGAAGAGCAGTATTATGGCCCAGTGCCGGTGAGCAGCAGAGATGTGCTTCAGGAGGCAGAGACCTACATGAAGACTGAGACCCCAGTGCCAGGAAATTAATAAATGAGCAGCACGCTGCTGCGCTAGCACACGGGGAAGAATTGTTTGTGTCCTGCTCCGCTAAGTTATTGTTCAGGAGAGAGCAAATTGGTATTTCTGTGACTTGGATACATTTCGATTTGTTTTCCTGTATTCAAATCATCTGCCGCCAGCTGCTTTCTCAGGTTGAGTTTGACAGAGATGCACAAATGGATGCATGGCTCATAATCTTCTAAAGAACATCTGTAATTCTTCTCCCTTTAGTCTTTGGTTTGGGCATTTGTGATAGCAATGCCACTGTAATGGGCCAGGGTTCCCTGCTCTGCAAACACAAAACCCAAAGGCAATCTTGGGCTCAAGGAGTTTCAAGGCTTTCTCTTGTGTAGAGACACATTGCTCACAGATATTGATATATTATATGGATACTTATATTATATAGATACTTTGGGTACTGCCCTAGCAAAATCTTTTTAACTGTTAAAATGAGGCCCTGCTGAATCAGAAAAGGGCTGCCCAAAGGCTTTGCCATACTTGGACACCCGTTATGGCAGTAGACCAGCAGCCCATTTCATTTTAGCCCTGAGGGCAGGAGGTTGTATCACCCTGAGACAATCTCCTGCTTCCCAGGTGTTTGCTCAAACATTTAATCATCCTCTATATTACGTGTCTTGCAGGCCACCGTTTTGAATTTGCCCAGTCTCATCTAGATTAAGGAACCTTTTGTTAACAACTCTTCCCCTTCTGCCTTTCCCTTTCCTTCTCTGAGGTCTCCATACATTGTAAACCAGGCAGCCCTTGATCTCTGTTTTGAGCTCTTTGTCTTACAAAACCAGGCATGTTCTCTGACCTTTTAAGATATTCTGTAGTTTTGCACCTTTCCTGGTTTTCAATGTTATTTTTTAAAATTGGGGTAGTAAGGGATTATAGAATATTTTATCGTCAGTCTCACAAGTGCTGCAAGTGGAAGTAAATTTACCTGCCCATATGTTTTTGACTTGTTTATACATCTGAGGATCATTTTCTAAGTTATAGTCCCTTATTCTGTAGCTGTGCCTAGGTACGCTTTTTGTTCCTAGATATATAACCACAAATTTAGCTTTAAATGAGCCTCGTGAAAATGAATGGATTTCCCTGGGATGTCAAGGTTTATTAAAAATTAAAAAGATCTCATCTAACTCTGCTTCAGCTCCTCTGTGCAGGCTCTCCTTAACTGCCTTAAAATGTTTATTCCTAGATCTTTAACATCTTCTTTAGTTACTAAAGGATTGAAAGACGTTTAATTTTCCTACTGCCCTTTTCATATATGGAATAGAAATATGTATTGAACAATTTTACCTCTTCTGCATTATTATTGAAAACTTTGCCAGCTGTATAGCTGCTGTGTTGCTGAGGTTCTTTTGCTCTGTTTAAACTCTTTGTCCTCAGCCAGGCCTGCGATGGCTTTTTCTCTGTCCTTTTTAGCTTTCCTAATAAATATTTCATCTTTTGTAATTTTGTTTACAGTAATTCCTATTGATTTCCTCCTTTTCAGTCATTTTATATTGGCTTTTTGTTCCTAATTGCCTCCTTCACTTTGGACTAAATGAGAATGTGCTTTTAGTCAAACTTGTTCTTTTCCTTAATTGTGGTATTGTGGCTCTTGGCCATCTCATGAATTTTTCCCCGAGAACTCCCAGTTCTCATCCTGTCTACTTTTGCTTTTCGGTCAGTTTTGGGGCATTATATGTTCTTGAGTTTTTGGGCAACTTTTAAAGCCTCTGGTATAAAATTACATATGTCACATTTACTCTTCTCCTTCTTGTTCTGCCCCCATTTTTTAATATCTTTTTTATTACATTTTGCATAGTATGATATTAAATTGCAATATCTGGATCAGCAACAGTCTTACCAATACATTTGAACAGCACTTGGAAAATCATGTCCTACATCTTTGTGGTCCAGAGTCTTTGCAGAGACTGTTTCCCGTTCTATCTGTCCTCAATTAACACAATGAAGTTGAACTCTAAGCAATTTGTTCTCAGTTTGTTGATTCCATTTCAACCCTGAAGAAACACCCATGTTCTTCAGGCTATATCTGTGGGTCTTTTTCTACATAAATTAATGGGCATAATAAAGCACATTCCTCCTCCTACAACCTTCCTTACACCCTTAGATTCCTACAGCTACACTGTTGGAAAATAGGATTTGGTTATAATCCCTTTTAGGAGAGTACACTAAACAAGGTCTCCTGACAGTAGGAATATACTTCTGCAAGGGTAATTTTATATGTGGAAGAGACTATCACAGGGATAAAAATTCTTGTTTGGGGTGCTGAGTTATGAGACCTGTTGCTGTGAGATGCTGAGAGCTGACATAAAACCAGCATATGCTCCTAGATCTTCATCCAAAGCCACTGCTGCCCCAATTGCTATGAAATAATTTGCTCCTGCTGCGGCAGCAATTTTGGGTAGTATTTGGCAGCTCAAGCTGCCAGAACAATCTTGTTCTTATTGCATGGGTGTCCAGCAGGCTATGCAGCAAGCTGCAAAGCTAAAAATTCACTGTTTTGCAGGAACATGGCAGTTTGGGTTTGTATTCCTGATCAGTCCCTTACTGAGTCACTTTGCATTGTCATGGCTCTGAATCACTGACACTTCATTGATGGAAACCTTGTTTTCTGCAACAGATGTCAGGCCTTACGCAGGGACCTGGTGAGCAATCCTGGACTCCAGGTGACTGACTGGGAAGGTTCTTCAAGTCAAACCAATCTACACAGAGGCAACCTTACTTCACCCATATTACACTTGGCCATGCCCCATAAACGATGCTTTAGTGGCTGAGCATGGTCAGATTGAACACCACGATCGTGATTTCCTGCAGCAGCTGCCCAGAAGTATCTTTCTTTAGCATATGTGGAATTTGAGAAGGCACCATGATTTTTCATGTGACAGAGGGCATCTGGGAGGTCCCAAGATGTAAGCAAGGTCATCGTGCTGTGTTGCATGAGGTATAAACCTACCTGAAAGGGATCCTGAAGCACAAACACTCTGTATCTGTGAGGCTGACAACAGCCAGCTCAGGCTTACAGAGCATTCATAATGTGGTTTTCAATGCCTGTGAGAGCTCTTACTTCCACAGAAAATTTCTTGCAGCCCCAGACTTGATGAGTGTCCCTGATTAAGGTCTGCTGCCACTGAGCTTCTCTTCTCCCCCTTTCCTACAGTGGAGCCACAGCTGGAAAGGCAGAATCTGGCCCTACTTGTCTGTGCTGATATCGTCTTCTACTTGGCATTTGTGCAATATCTCTCCCTGCTTTCTTCTCTCTCTCAAAATGCATGTCCCTAGATATCTAAACACATCCTACCAAGAGCGCTTAGCGAGCATGGAGCAGATTGACTGTGAGCCCTTCTCATGCTGAATTCAGCTGACAATCAGCTCCTAATGCCAGCAGCTATTCCTGTTTTGTATCCTCTTCCTTCAATCTGATGTCAACAAGGTCAAGTTTAGAAACTTGTAACAAATGTTACTTTCTCATTAACAGACAGCCTGTTGGGTGGAAACTCCTGTTTTGTATATGCCAGTTGCCATTTTAATCAGCTCTCTCTTCTGTAAGCTTCCTATTGAATAGCTGGTAATGCCAGAGTGGTGAATGGCATTAGAGCCAGTGGGTCCCTCTGCACATGTTGTTTAGCTCTTCATATTTTTTATAGCAATTATTATTTGAATCCCATTTTCCAAGTGACCTTGACTGTTCTCTGCTCTTTGAGGAAGAGGGGATGAGGTGGCAGAGCAGAGGACATCAGGGGCTGGGTGGGTGGATGGATGGATGGATGGATGGAGAGCATCATGAACAGGTTGCAGCTGGTCCACAGAGCTGTACTGTTAAAGGAATACTTCTTCCATGTGGAGGAGTCCTGGTTCTAGATACCGTAATTCCAGTTTTCCTATACTGTGAGTTCAGCGTCCTCCACTGATGGCTAAGGGCCACTGAAGTTTGTGAGGGCCTCTAACTCAGCTAAGTATCTTAAAGTTGTGTATCCTGTACAGCAGGGAAAATGAACTCCCTGGTGTATTGGCTTTGGATAACAGGCTGAAATAAGTGCCCTGCTTTATCATGACCAGAATGTTGGCTCTTCTAATTATCAACTGTGATGTCTAATCTAGTGCTGCAGGTATGGATTCAAATATGCACTCATAGAAATTATATAAGTGAATGAATCAAATTATTATATATATAAAGATTTTATAAATATGGTGATTTAAAATTGTGTTGCAAAGATGTATATGGAGACTTTCAGTTCGAGTCAAATCCCTTTTGAATCATTGGGAATCTTTCCACTGCTCTCGGAAGCCTTTGTTTTGGCTTCTTAATGATTTGTCTTCATTACTGAATGTTATACAGCGTACATCTTCCTATGAATGGTTCAGAGCTGCCAAGTCCCGGTGGACACTCTGTCTGAAAGATGGTACTGAAAGTTAATGTCTGTTAGTGGTGCGGTAAGGCGTGTGAGATTGTTCTTTCAGTCTTGCTGAGGGGCAGAGTCATGGCTGTTTAAGGATGGATGAGGGTGGATGACTTTCCACAGATTGGAAAGAGGATCTCCAGAAGAGTGTTCTTGTCCGATACGCTTTGGGATTGATACCCGGCATCAGCTGCAATGAAATGGCCTCTCATTTATGCTAATCACACTTACCTCTTACTTTTCATATTGGATAATGAACATAGTTATGTACTGGAAAGCCTGCTCTCCCTTTTTTTCTGCTGTTACAGCATTAGATTGCTGTGATTTATACTCTTCATATAGGAAGTAATATGATTATTCAGTTAATCTATTATTCATTTCACTCATGATCTATTCTTTTCACATTCTTATTCTGTGAGTCAATTTCTCTCTCTGCTATTTTAATAGAGTAGCATTTTAAATTGTGAGAACACCACATTAAACATGTATAAGATTTAATCTAATTTAAAATGCTTTCTTCTAGCAGGATATGCCTAATAAGCATAAAACCAATAATGTTCAAAATGCTATGCCATATTAACATGACACATTATGAAGGATGCATTTTTCAAATAAAGCTAAGCACTAATGAATGAATACATAAAAAACTTTCTTATCCCTTATCCTGAAGCTGTACAATTGACATGGAAAAAGATCTTTTGCCAGTATAGTATTGCATACGAGCAGCCTTGAAGTTTACAAATACTATTTCTTGCTGTCTAATGTGTTATCTTTAAAGTAACACAAAACCAGTGATACCTCACAGTATTAACGTTATATGGACACTGAAGTGCTTGTGAATAATTAATCTGCCCTTGATTTAGTGCTGGATGTGTGTGTGTGTGACCCACGGATTGAAATGTAGCTTAGGTTTCCTATTTGCATTTTTCTGCAGAGACCATGAGTCTGTTCCAGTCTGCAGCAGCACAGCCTAGCTGTTGCTTCTTATGCTTGTAGTTTTAGAGACACTTGCTGGAGTTTAATTATCTGGGCAATAATTATTTTTGCTGATAATTTGTTTGACAGAAAAATGAAGTTTTGGTTTGTCTGAAAACTTGTTTCAAATAAATTCAGCCTTCTATGTGCCGCCTGAGAGCTCAGTAATTTTGACGTGTTTTTACATGAAACATTTTTGTTTCCTTCTTTGAAATGATGCTTCCTTTTAGAAAGTTATCTTGATGCAGTCTTGTGAAAATGTAAAACCTGCCCAGATGCAAAAAGAATATTTTATTATCAATTGCACAAATCCTTAGACTAACTAAAATGAAATTGTCTATTTTTCTGTTTCATTGACTGTTTTCATGACCCCTTTTAATGCCCAGGTTTTGACAATGCAAGCAGCCCCATTACGAGGATACAGAAAACAGTAAAATCCTGATCATGCAGAAAGTTATGCACAAACTTAGGGTTTATTATGGCTGCGCCGGCTCCTTTGCAGCCCATGGGAGCCTGGTTTTCCTTTCTGTACAGAGGAAGGCAGAGGGTAGGAAGGCAGCAGATCCCAGTTCCATACTATGAGGCTGGGTTGTGGCCAGGATGAGCCCCCCACCGTGCAGATTTGGAAGCCTTCTCAGCTCTGTTATTTCACACAAAGCCAGTGGAAGCTGCTTTGTAATACCCAGTGGGAAAACTCATATAATTAAGCATGTCCCTATGTCCCTGCAGTTCCTGAATCTGCTTTATAAATCTCCTATTCATTATCATTGTATCAGTTTAATTATAGATTTTCAGCAGAGGCTGACATGCAACAGGAGGTCTAATTGTGCATTCGGTTTCCGGGATTGCTCATTCCCAGCAGGTAACTCCAGGCGCATATGGTGGAATTAGCCATTTGCTCTCACTGCTGCCCTTCTCCGTGTGCACGATCTTGGCGGTTGCGAGCCACTGTGCTCCCACACTTTCAGAAGGGTGAGTCTGAAGTGATGAAAAAGGAGACTTGGACAGTCAGATGAAGATCACTGAGACAGCTTGCTATAAGCTGTGCCTCAAATGATGTAGAAAAATGACTAATGCTGCAAGTTCCTGAATACAAACTCCTGTGATATCAGAAGTGCTTAAAAAAAAAGACTTTCTGACAACAGGTCAGAAAGATATTGGTTTGGAGTGTGGCTTGGATTCAGCAGTGTTTTTCCTTAAGCATGTTTAAGTTCTTGCTAAGGTCAGAGCTTTGCTGAATATTTCTACTTATTATTTGTGTCTTGCTAGTTGCTAGGTACTCCAGTTATAGTCCAGGATCTGTTGAGCTGGTGGTGTTTGAACATAAGAGAAAAATGAGAATGCTTTGTATTTGAGGAATGTATTAGGAGTGTACTTAACTCTACATATCTCTGCCCTGGAACTTGCATGAAGTAAACTTATGGAAAAACAACTTTTAACGTTACAAACACAATATTTGAGAATGAGTGTGCATGTATGGCAATTTTTTAGGAGGTGCAACCCCCCTTTGTAATTCTCTGTCCCAAGAGGAGCTTACAGAAACTGTTCAAGAAACCCAGACCCAGCTACTGGGGCTTCAGTGATGGTTCTTGGTGTGCTGGAGAGACAGAGCAGTAAACAACGGTCGTTCTTGCAGGCGTACAAAGTTAAAGCAATCACTACTTTCAGAATTGTGAAGGATTTTTTCTCATGTATTCCCCAAGTATTGTTAGGTGCTGCAGATGCTCCTGCTGCCCACCCCACTGTTTCTCTAACCCTGCAATCCCAGCGAACTTATTAAAAAAACATCAGGTAGAGAGTTCAGCTTTCTGTGTCTGCAGGTGAATGGCATAAATGGATCTTAGTCCTTCTGCCACCAGGACTATGTTTCTATTTGCAATTACATCTGTGCCTCTGCAGCACTAGAAAACAAGGCGAGTGGCAGATCTCCACTACCCTGTGCTCTGCCTAGCAGCGTGCCCCAAAACATGCCCAGAAACTTCCAGCAGTGAAAAATGCTATTATTTTATTATATTGCTTGGTTTTACAAAATACTGCCCCGTAAGTGGCACACTTCAGATAATTAAAAAAGCTGGCTTTGATCTTGAAAGCTTTTCCTGTTTAGGATCCTGGATGCCTCAGTGCTGACATATCTCAACTTGACAATCGGTGTCATTGACTGTTTGGGAAGCTTAGGCCCTGGGCACACAAAAATGCAGCACTTTTTTTTTTTTTTTTTTTTCATGTCTACCTCTCCTCACATCCATCCATCTTCATAGAGATGTTATTTCTAGCCCTCATTGTTTTGTTTCTGCTTTCAGCAAATAACATAAGAGAAAGGTCTGTGACAATTTTGGGAAGCTTTATAGAAAAAGGTTATTGATGGCTGCTACTTCTTCTATGGGCTTTTGGAAAAATCCTTGAAATGATGTTTGGTGGCTTGGTGAAACGAATTATTACTATGGTAACAGCTGCTGTAATGTTACAGAAAAGTTTATCTCTAGTTTTCCTTTTTTGTTTTTATGCTGACATGAAATCATGTGGCCTTATTGCTGAAATGGTGGCATGAACATGTCAGTAAGTATTCATTCTGCAGCTTAAAAAAAGAGAAAGGAGCAAGTGTGTCAAAATCTTTGTATTCAGGATCAGAGCACAGTAGCGGAAATAAACACCATCTTACTGAAATAAATTAAGAAACTGGGAAGAAAAATCTATGCACATCAACTGAAAGAATCTTATTTTAAATGCTGTGAATTTTAAAATTAAAATATTGTTTCTTACTGGATTTATATCATAATTCTACAGTTATGAGCTGCTACTGAGTTACAAAAAAATTGCCTCTACAGTAGAAATTCCATGTTTCTGCCAGCATGCCCAAATCTGCCTTATGGTAGCTGAGCAAGTTGTAGAGAAGGAAGAGCTGAATGCTCTTCTGGCTCATCCTGGGGTTGGTTTGGCACAAAGTGTCATATCCACCTTGATGGAATAAATGGCCCTAAATTATCAGAAGTGTAAATGTCTGCATGACTGCGCAAGGCATGGTAGGAAAGTAAGCACTGGGCCTCTGAGTGTAGAAGTCTCAGTTCAGGTATCACAGTGGACACTAAAGGATGTGGAAATGTGGAAATTCAAAATTAAAGTTAATAAAAGTTTATTGCAGCCTTTCTTAAGAGGGAAGAAAGAGATTTCTTGTGCAGTTCTAGGGTGTAAATGATCAGGACACTGACGAGTCAGTAGTGGTTGACAGTATAGGTGGGCACAAACAAGTAAATGGGCAGGAAATACGGCTTTTTTGTCAGTGTCCTCAGAATCCAGCTGGATTGTCCATGACAGATAGACACTCTGGCCCTGGCAGCTCATCTTATTGTAGGGTTGAAAGGGCCCTTGCCAGACCAGTAGTTCATTTATCTGCTGTGAGGCAGAGTCTGCGCTTGTGTACATCCTCTGGACTTGGGAAAAATTCAGCACTGTCTCAGTTATCAAAGCAACTTGAGAAATAGAGAGCTGTTTTTCCGTATGAGATTGTAGAAGCCTTGGAATAAAAGAAATAACTTTGCTGGGTACATTGCAAACTCTGCACAGTAGTTTGTGCCACTCATTCTGAAATGACAGTCAAATCCAAGTCAAGGGCAGGAGCTCTTTTTAGCACAGCAATTGCTGATGCTGGTGCTCATGATCAAAAGAAGGTGCCAGCCTCTTGGGTTTTCCCCAGGACACTTGAATAATTATATATTGATTGTGTTATAGGAAAGCCTCGAAACAAACCCATTGTCTGAACAAGGTGAAACATCACAGACTCTGAGGTTTAAAACCCAAAGGTGGGGCCAGTCCAAATGTTGCACGTGATACTAGCCCAGGAGCCAGGAGTCACCAGTCTTGGATTGGTCCAGAGCTGGAGACCAGAAGAGACGCTTCAAGTCTGCTTCCAGGCTGTGTATTACTTGCACTGCTACTGTGTCTATGTAAAGCCTGCCACGGGTAGCAGGGTGTATAATGATGTACAGTTTAACTTCTTTTCTTTCCCTTTACATCTTAATAATATTTTTGGATTAGGACAATGAAAGAGAGGAAGATGTTATGGAAGACATAATCATCTCACGAGAACGGTAGGCAGCTGTAACTCTGTAGTCAGTGTGAGCACAGTCCTGCTGCTTAGCCATGGACTTGGGGGAGAATCCTGCAAAAGCACGTGGTTTAAGGATCCAAACACAGGTCTGAAATATGGATTTGACATGTCAATGGGGGGAGAGGAAAGCTGGAACCTGCTCCCTGGATTGGTCTCCTGAAATTGTGGGCAAGTGGATGCACAACTTCATATCATATATCACATGAGGCTCATGGTCATGCCTTGGCTTCAGTGGCCCGACCCTGACATGCTAAAAAACTATAGAGGTGTTTTATCATTTAACTTCTCTGTGAAACTCCAGCCAGACTTACTATATATGCAAGTACCAGACGGTAGAGGACTTGATCTCAAGGAGTGACTTCTGCTCTGTCCTTTTCAAAAACCTGCCTTTAGAGTGCTTTTAGAGGTTAAACCTTTTGTGATGGTTAAGGTGGTGGACTTTGTTCTGAGCCACAACCACTTAGAAATGCTTGATTTGAAATGACACCTAGCAAACTTTGGGATATTACTGTCAGTTTTATTCCACTATTTGGGGTTAGTCCTTCTGCAGCAGCACAGTATTTCAGGTAATTTTATTTTGTGTAGCAATAGCTGGTTGGGGCTTCCTGGCTACTGCTAATTTAAGAAATGGATTGAGGAATTTTGAGCATGGAAAACGAAAAGCTACAAGTGGATCAGACGGTGGGAGGAAAAGTGGGTTTGTGTTTGCAAACACCCACTCAGCCCCGAAGTGCTGGTACCAGAAATGTTTTTTGACAAATCCTGATTCTTATCCTGTATAAATCAGTGGCAGTTAGGAACAGCTCCACTGAGGTGAATAGGATTATCCATTTAAATAGAGATGAGATAATATTTATGCTTCTGTGCAACCAGTCTTAGCAGGGAGTGGATCCTGAGCAAAACTAAATGTCTCAGGTTTGAATGCATTTTTAACTTTTTTTTTTTATTTTAAAAACTATCCTTCCCATCACTTCTGCCTCTTTAACTCCAAAATAAAATATCACATGGAGCACTTTCATAAATAATTTACTTTCTGCCTGACACCAGTCAGGGAGGCATAAAGCTTCCTGTGTCTACATGCTGCTTCTAGAGCTCAGCAGTAACTAGATCTGAATTTAAAACAAAAAATCTGAAGACTTTTATTTTTCTATGAGGATGGAAGAGGTTCAGGGACTCTGAAAGAGTCAGTTCAGGCCCCACCACATCAAGCACTCTCTGTGGTGTTTGAAAAGGCACTGGTCGTTCATCCAGACCCTCCCAGAGGGAAGAGGGGTGACGTGGGGAGGACTGCCTGTGTGGTTAAGGAACTGGGTGGAACTTAGGGGATTTTGGCTCAAGTCTCTGCCCTGCTCTAGGTGACGTCAGCCGGGTACAATGCAGTCCTGTGCTGAGATTTCCAGGATACCTCCAAACAAGCTGGGAAGCAGAATAGTTGCATTGATATGTTATGTCCAGACAAAGATATCTGTTGCTCGTTGAGGTTAGCTAACATGATAGGTGTGTCTTGTTTTCCCAAATGACTTGCAAAATTACTAAATTTCCATCCTTCACAGTAATGACTGAGCAAGCTGTGGATTTTGGAGCTGTTTTTTCCAAATGTCCTGCATGACCTTGGGCAAATCACTTAGATAGAAATTTAGTGAAGTATTAAAGCATTTCAGTCCTATTGTGGGCTTATCTCTGGTTCATTTCAGTGGGATTTAGGCTTCCACTTTCTACCTAAGTACCTAAATCTCTTTGTGATCCATACAAATCTTAAAGTTTCCCTTTGAAAAAAGGGGATCATAAAATGTTTGAGGATAAATTAAAGATTGTGAAAAAAAGAAAAGATTTTACTATGAGTCTACGTAGATGTGATAGGGAGAATGATCATGCATTCTCTAAAGCAAAACCCGGAGTACATGCTTGGCATGAGTGTTGTACAGATGTTTCCAAGCTGGCAAGAGCACCCAGGCTCCATGTTGCACAAAGATCATTCTATAATTTACTGCAAACCCCTGGAAAATATTTATTTCACTTAAAACAAAAATACAAAAAAAAATTCTGCCTGTGGCATGGCATCTGTAACATGCTTAGCAAGCAGCATGAGCTCTTTATAATTCATCAAAAAGGCCACACAGAAAATGAGGCAAGGCTCCTTGCTGTAGCTAAATATTTCTTCCCAATGCTGCTTCAAAATGAAAAGCACCAAGATGACGGGTGAAGGGAAGACTTGCTCCAGCACTGCAGCCCAGTGTGTCCCAGGAACGAGCAGTGCAGAGAGTGGTGACCATGTCTGGGGGCACCATTTGTCGCCCTACTCCAGGGATGCTCCAGCCCAAAGTACCAAACCATAAACCTCTCCTGCCCAGATCTGGCACAGAATTTGGGCTAAAATGTCCAAGGTGAGGCAAAATGAGCTTCAAAATCTGTCAGAGCTGCCTTGGTAGCTCTGCTGCTGCCCTCTGCCACCACTGCTTTCAGCTGGGGCTGGGATGGGACGGTCTTCTGGCTCTGGGCAGACCCAGAAAATATTGCTGGAAGAGAGAGAGAGCTGGGGTTTGGGCTTGTTTTGTTTCTAGATGACATTGTGAGCAGGCCCTGGGGGAAGAAAATGTCTGTGGGAAATGACTCTTCGCTTGGCACCATTTCCAGTGGGAATCAGTGAGGATTTCAAAGATGTTCCCCCTGATGTGCTAAAGCTTAGCTTAAAAAACCACAGAGATGAAAGAGCAGCCTCCTCTGGCGTACGATGAGATGTGGCAGGGTGAGCGGCTGCTGTTGCAATGAGCTGTAATGAGCTCCTGTAAGGGGAGTCACAAGTGCTAAAAAGTCAAATGAACAGAAATGGCTGTGTGCAGTGATTTCAGTGCTGCCTGCACTGCCTGTGCACATGGTGCATTCAGTCCTGCTCCTTTTCACAGCTGCGTAATTCCCTGGGGTGTTGGGGGGACCTCCGAGGTGTCTGGAAAGAGAGAGAGAATTGCCGGATCACATAGGTTTGCTCTGCGTGCTGGCCACCTCCCTAGCTCACTGTTTGTTTTTTCCTTCTTTGTCTTTGAAATATAAACTGCAGAGGCTTTGATACTGTAACAGAAGAGGAGCGTTAGGTGACTGTACTCTACTGAAAAGCTTTTAGCTTATTTCCTAGTCTTACAGCAGCCTTTTCTAGTCTGCTGTAACTATAGCTGAAGCTGTAATGCAGAGATATGGGATCTTCCATCATGTTGCATGAATTTGGCAGGGTTGTCAGGGTCTGTAATTATGAAAACTTCTAAAAGCACAACCTCTTTGTGGAGTTTGGGATCTGTGTTCTCCCATGTGTATTGTGGCAAACTTGTAGGTGTAATGTGAGTGTTTATATCAATGAAGCCATAGTTTCCTGCTCCCTTTTCTCATGTTTAGTTTCATGAATCTTCCAGAAATTAGTAAGGGAGACTAAGAAATGATGCCCCTGTCCCTCTGGCTGTGGGATACAAAGTCAAATGCAAGAGGGCATTGAAGAAGAAAACACAACAGCGAAGAGTGTGACGGCATGGAACTGCTTCCCCCTGCTCTACCTTCCCTGCGCAAGCTCTGCATTTAGTTGCAAACTAAAGAATGGGAGAAGCAACATTACAGAGAGGTGTATGAAGGATTTGCTAATAGTTATAAGCAGGGGTCTGCTTTCCCTGTCTCCTCCTTCAGTCTGGAGTATGCCCTGTGGTCTCAATAACACACTGAGGAGCAGCGTGCACTTCTGTCTGGTGGATGATAAACGGCGCGCAGTGACTAGGGATGGTACTACCCATATCTGCTTCCTAAGTGGGGTAAGCAACCAAGCTAACTCTGTATGCAGTGGAGATGTAGGAGTTATTGTGGCAATAACCTGTTGAGTCACTGTTTTTTATTATACAATTATTTGTGTTCAGATCTGATGCCTAAATAATGTGCAATACTGGAACACTGCAGAAAAGGAAATGAATGCAGAGAGCATTGCTCCACACAGCAGAATGTCTCTGCTGAATAAAATCTATAGCTATTTCCCTTAAGCTCTAGTTAATAAGGTTCTAAAAATGATGGGTGAACTCCTTAGGGGCTGGCGTCTGAGTGCAGTTCAGAAGAGTAACCCGAATTTCAGACACTTTTCTAAAGCTTCTCTCATCCGTTTGAATGCTACGAGTCTTCAAACCCGGGCTGAAACCCCTGTGAGGACACACTTCTCAGGAGTATTTCAACTTCTCAGGTTCCTGCTGGAGAACAGAACTGCAAAGGCATACAAAACTCACGCCATTTCAAGCTTAAAATGGTGGTGTACTGGAAACAGGGAGAGATTTAGGGGTGGAGGAGCATCTTTGTGACTGGTTTCAGACAATGGAAAATCTCATTTTTGTTTAATGTATGGAGTGTGGGAAGCCTCTAGATAACAAATGGGGGAGGGCTTTGCAACCTGTCCCTATTTATTCAATGTTCGTTTTGCTTATGAAATATCCTGTCTGGTGTAAGACAGGTTAGCACAGCCTAGCCCACTGGCATCGTCTTAATGCAAAGGCAAAACACACTTCCATGTTTAAGCTGCTGTAATTTCTCTTGTAGCTCAAATAGCACAGGCAGATCCTTTTGCACATAGAGTGCCAGGGCTCAGTCCTTTCACATGCACTGAGAAACAGGCAGGTCCCTCTTCCAGGGCAGCAATCTGTAGCCAGCTCCCATCAGCACCACTTGGATGTGGGGTACCTATCCCTGCATGATGTGACCTGGTCACATACAGATCTAGGCTGTGGCTTTCCATAAGGCAGCACCCTTAAGAGGGATGGCAGATTTCCATAACAGATACAGTTTCAGTAGGAACCTTCTATTCTTAAGAGAAATACTCTTTTTTGAGAGAGAGCGAGTGAGCCACACAGAGCCTAGCAACTCTGGATTTCTGGATTGCATCCCTTGGCACAAGAGCTGGCAACCTGTCAAGGAAAGTCTTTCAGAATACACATATATTTTTGCAAATTGGACATTAGGTATTTTAGCAGAAACCTGGCATAAATTAGAGGTGTTTCCAATCAAAAATCAACATGCTGCTGATCCAGCTCATCATAGTATTTTGCCCCTGGGGAGGCAGCAGGTTGCAGTTCCTGGCTCACATGAAGTGACAGGTAAGGGAACCAGGGCTTAGGGACCACTATTTCTTGCTGACACAGATGCCTTTCAGGGTGACATGGTTCCTTGCTGTGGCCCAGCACCAGCCTGGCAGATTGCTGTTCAAAATACCAGCTTTATCCTCTTTGCCGTCTCTGGTTTACCTTGCTGACTACCAGCCTCCCTGTCTTTTGAGTCCTTTGACATCAGTGTGAGTTCTAAAATCTAAATCTGTCTGAACCACACAAGACTATTTAGAAATTGTGTGACTACAGTAATGTCTCAAATCTGTGAATGTTGTCTGTTTTGGGCTTTGAAGGAAAGTACATATGAAGGAGCGAGGAGGAAGTGTATGAAAATTCCTGACTTGGGTTTAAACAATGATGACTAAGGATTGTCTACCCAGGAGTTTCCTGTGCAATGAGGTAGGTTTTAAAGCAAAGTGCTTTACTTAGCTGCCATTTCCATCTGCGATGTCTGGATCCATCATATCCCTCCTACAGGTTTCTGAGTTAGCCATAGCTGAGTTAGCCAGCGACAAGGGATAGAGGGACCTACTTTTAATGGAGACTTTTCAGAGAGTGGGTAGAAAGCTGGGAATTCATATTCTTGCTTGGAGATCTGTATCATTTACAGTATTGCAGAAAAATCTCTGTGTTCGTTTGAATGTTAGAACAGAAACTGGGAGACTTTGTCTGTGGTGCTTATGGAATAGTCAGAGGTAGGTGGAACATGCACTTTATCACATGCCTATAAACATTTGGGTGCGCATATATGTTTACTGTATGTCTGTAGAGCTTTGTGGTCTAAGACCATTTGTCCTGCTTGTCCTGAGTTACTGGCAGACCTGCAGTGCTTCCAAATGCCTGAAAAGATACAGCTAACATGGTATTCTGGCAATCTTTTTTTATAACAGAGTTGTTATAAAAGTCCCAGCAAGGACAAAGTACTGCAAAGGTACATTAAAGATAAGAGAAATTCTGGCAGTGATCCAGTCCTGGGTTACTCACTTCATAAAAGCCATCTTGATAAGTGGGAACCTAGAAGGACAACTTTCAAAAGCAGAGCCTAGTATTGTTCCTTGCAGGACCCTTCCTGCTTCTTTGGCTTTCAGTAGCACCCATGGTCTTGCTTGCTCTCTGGGCTTCTGAAGAAGTCCAGGGACTACTGGCACAGTTTTGCAAGAAAAGCTAGAAATGCTATATTATGTGCATTTTCCTCTCAGGCCACCTAAAATGAAGCCATTTATTTGTTTTCTGGTCAGATTGTCTGTGTGGTAGTCATCTTTTAGGCTGTGACAGTGAACCTAGCATTAAATGCTGTTATTAAGGTATTAGAGACAGAAGAATAACGTAAACTTAGTTATCAGTGCTTTAGCTTTCAGAATGTTTTGCAGGTTTGCAGGCAAACTGACTTTAAGGTGTTGAAATGTGAGGACCCTGGTTTTCCTCCCTCCCCTTGTGGTGTCTCTGACTCCTCCAGAGCACCAAAGCTCATCCTCCTCAAATCTGCTGAGGGAAGCTGAGGAATAGACTCAGTGCAGCTTTCTGGATCCTTCATGCACTCTTGAAGGCTTTTTGATTGCAATGTTATTTCCTCTCAGAGCCAATGTGATTCCCTCTGTGCCACAATAAAACCACTTAACAATCTTTCTTCCCTTTCAGGAGAAAGGAAGCAATTTTAAAAAATATATAGCCACATATATCTCCAGTATTTCTAGGCTAAAAAATATATCACATTTAAAAAGTTGTGGCTGTGGCTCTGCAGGCTCTCCCACATCCAAACAATGCAGTGTCATGCTCCAAAACTTCCTGACTCTTGAGATTCAGTGCTGGGCTGGTAACTTATACATTGCATTTTTTGAAAAGTTACAGTACCTGCATATCATTAGAAAGAGAAAATACTTATTTGTCCTCTGATATTGAGCGCTGATTAGTAGCCATGTCAAATCTGAATTAGAATTATTTTAAATTATGGCACTCACCAGCAAATAAAAGGCGTACTAGATTATTTTAGAATGTTTTTATGGCTCTATGTGAGTAATTCGACAGATGGTACTAAGGCACTTGGTTATAATGCTAAAGGAATATAGAAAATGGTCTTGCTTAAAATAAGAAAGTAAATTCTCAAAAAATTCTACAACAGTTTCACAGAAGCGTGGCATGTGCAGCATAGATAAAGAATTGGATGTGAATCTGTAATGGCATAGCCTGCCTTAAAACCCAAGTAAAGTCTCATGCAAGTGGCAGTGCTGTCCCACATGCATGTTGATGAAACATTTGCATTCCATGGGTCTGTATCCCTCCTGAAGACAGATGTGAGTATGTAGGTACAGGCTGTGTTCGCAGAGTGTATGAATTAGCGAAACAGATGCAGCTGCTGTGAAATCATGCTAACTTCGAGGCATAAATTAGGTGGAAATTTTCCAGATTTGTATTTAAAAATGACATACTCAAGAGCTTTGGAACTAAACAAGCCCCATCTGTTTTAAAAATTATACAGCACTAAGAACATGCCCCAGTATACATCAAAGTTTGGGATGTTGTATAAGAAACAGCAACTTCCAGGGTAACAGGAAGATTGAAAAAAAATTTTTTTGTATGCCTCTTCTTGAAGCAGTCGGTTAAATGCACTCATTGCCTAATCTACTCTTTTTAGCGCTGGTCATGAACTATTTTAAATCTTGATTTTCTGATGGAAGTGTTTCCTCACATCTTATGACTGAACCATATTACTTGGTAGGTCCTGCTCAGCTAGGAGAGGGCTCACTGGCACCAGCCAACCCATGGCCTGTCTGCTGCATAATGCCTATCTTTAAAAAAATATGCTTTGGTTGTAGATGCTTCTAAACTTGGCTGTGGTCGGTGCTTCTGAATGGGAATAGCTGATGATAACTGAATTTTCCATTGCCTTTGCATCAAGTAACAGTTCCTCTTGGGACACACTTGTGAGAGAAGGTCATTGGGAACAGTCAGCACAGGCTGACCAGGAGTAAATGTGCCTGACCGATCTGATTGCCTTCAGTGGTAAAACAACAGGATTTGTGGATGAGGGGAGAACAGTATGTGTCATTTACTTTTGACTTCAGCAAGGCTTTCCAGAGTTCCCAGACTACCACCCTATCTAGTGTGGGATATTGCATGATACTGCGTTCTGGACAGACAGGCGACTCAATGGATTAAAAGACTGATTGGCTCATTGATCCTGGTCACACTCAGAGGCATGTAACAAGTGCAGTACTCTGGGGTCTGTTGAGGGGCCTGTCCAGTTTATGACCTTTACCAGTGACCTGGAGCAGGCGATGGAGCATGCTTTTGTCAAGTTTGCAGGTGACACCAAATTCTGGTTGCTACCTGTCTGTAGCTTGAGGGCAGACCTGCCATTCAGAGGGACCATGGTAGGCTATAAGGCCAGCAGGAATCATACGAAATTCAATACGGACAAATACAAAATCTTGCACCTGGGAATAAAAAGCCTTGTGACAGTAAAGACTCCAGAAGACAGAGCCAGACTCTTCACAGGGGTGTGTGGTGGGAGGAAAAGAGACGGCATGCACAAATAGGAACAAGAGAGGTTCACACTGAGTATAAGGAAAACTGTTTTCCCCACAGGGACTCTGAGCTCTGGAGCAGCCTGCCCAGAAAGGCTGTGCAGTTTCTGTCCTTGGAGGTTTTCAGAACCCAACTGGACAGAGCTCCAAGCCACCCACTCTGACCTCAGGCTGACACTCTTTGAGCAGCAGGTTGGACTAGAGACCTCCCAGGCTTCCCTCCAGCCTGATTGATCCTGTGACTCTGTGATCTTCTAAGAATTTAACATTTTTGGGTTGAACATTTTTTAGACTCATGAGTGGTGTAAACCAGAGCTGGCCACAATGGAGTCAGACCAACATATATTAGCATGGGATTTGGTATTTCAAGTCTCCAGAAGAGTCTGGGAGGGGAGAGGGAAGGGGGAGTGAGGAGAGGGAGAAGAGAGGAGAGGGGTGCAGCTCTGTAAAATTACAAACCTGCTGCTCAGCAATGTTTTCTTTCAAGTTTCTCTGCTGACTCAAACACTGCAACGTGTTGCTGTTAATAAAGTACAGAACGCTGGCCATGTAACCGGGGTTTGCAAGGGGACTTCTGTGTGTTCCTTGTACCCAGGAGACACTATATTGCCTGAATTACTGACGGTAAAGTTGCTGTTCTAAGGAGAGAGGGTAGAAAACAGAAAGGTTGGCTCAAAGCTTGTGTAAACAATTAGTAGCAAGTAAACCAGGCTGTGCACTGAGCGCATCAGCTAACGCTCTGAATTCCTTAGTGTGAAGCAGCTTACTTACTCAGAAAGCGCAGTGAGACCCTGGACAGATGCACTTTTGCCGGTCCAGCTGAGCCAACGGAAGATGTTATTGATCCAGATGCTCCTTGGTGCTTCTCTGCCAGAGGTTGCTGCCCATTCCTATTTGCTGGCAGAAGGGGTCTGCATGAGCATGTACGCCTTTGGTTCAGGCAGCATCAGTAGGGCTGGCACAAACCGGCCAGTGGTTGGTGTGAGCTGACCCCAGGGGTTTGGCTGATGTGAATTAGGAAATTCCCATGGTGTGCTCAATGTGGCAGATCCAGGACAGGGATGGGGACAAGCACTAGTGAGTCCTCCCGTGGCACAGCTGGAGCAGGAGGAGGGCAGCCCTTGGAGGCTAATGGCACCTTGCATGGAAGAGCGTCTTCCCAAAAAAACGAGCGCAGAGCAACTAACGAGCTGTGAATTCACACCCCTCTCACTGTGCATTAGCTTTCTCAGTTTAAGAGGATGATTAGATCGCTGTGTGTCACTTCCAGCAAAGGACGATACCCACCTTTTCTGAGAACTCCCTGTAATGTTGTACACAGGCCTTGATTACCATTGTCTTTCTCCTTGGCTCTCAGGAGTCCATTTCACAGAAGCACAGATGTTACCCAGAAAAATCAAAAACTGTAGAATTGCCTCATACTTTTTATGCTTTTTGCTTCACTTTGATATTTCCCTGAAGGATGCTATGCCTTTTTCCATCTCTTTCTGGACAGAAAGTCCCTTTGTCCTGATATTGCTGATGTTTTTTTTTCTTTTTTAATTTAAAAGCTTGCTTTGGAGTTGCTTCTCCTTCCATGACAGTCAGTCCCCAGGAATTATTTTGTTTTTACATAATTTGCACTTCTGTGTTCTGTCTGTCGTGTGAAAAACAGCAGAATGCTGGTAGTTAATAATAACAACCGTACATCCGTTGCTTTCCTATTGCCACTGTGACCCTCCCAAAGTCATTGACAATACATCATCTTGTAGCAACTCAATATAAGCAGTGCGCAAGGGCTGGATTCCTGCTGGTTTAGCATGGCTACTCAGTGTCCTCATTGCGTCTTACACCCTGAAGAGTTCTTGACATTGGAGGACGGTTTCAGCTCACCTGGCACTGAACTGTGGCCACCGCTGCAATGGGCATGGCAAGTTCTGCACAGGCTCTGTTTGATCCAAGCTAAGCTCTCTGGGGAAGGGTAGGATCTGTTGATTACTTGTGGCAGACGTTTGCCTGTCCTGTAATGACATGGGAGAACAGTTCTTTAAATCACAGGACTGTCAGCAGCTGCAAACATCTGCGGATATGGGATCTGTAATCTCTCCTCTCAGACCTTGACATTGCTGTTTAATCTCTGCTATTTGTGACTACAGTTTTGTTGGGTTTTTTTTTATAGGAGTCATGTAAAATCCACTGCAGGAAGGAATCACTGCACATTTCTCATTGGAATGGCAATGGATATTGCACAAATACAGGTGTAAGTCTGTGTGTGTGTGTACACACACACACACATTTAAATATATAAAAAACAAAACCACAGGAAGCTCTAGTGCAAACATTACTGCATGCTCCGGAAAGGCAAACAGAGGCAGCAGTCAGTACGTGGGATGGAGCTGTTAAGTTTTCAGGTCGTACGATAATGAAAAGTAGACATGCCTCCGAGTCCCGGGCAGCCCTGGTGGTGACACCCACGGGAGCCTTATATGTGCCTCAAGGACAATACACCCAGAGAGATGTAATTGTACCCTATTAAAGTGCTCATTGTTTTGGAACTGAGGACTTTCTTTCCTGATCAAAGAGCTGATTTTGATTAATCAGATTTGAAATGAATGAATTTCTAGGTTCTCATTTTTTGCTTTTCTTAGGGAACGTATTTCAAAAGCCTTTTGATCTTTGTTGCTAGGTATTTAGTAAAAAGCAGGTATGCTTTTACAAAAAGAACCATGGAAGTCTTGTAAAGGGTGACGTATTTAAAGCCCTGATCAGACAACATTCAGAACACATGTTCAGCAAGTCAATTGACTTCAGTGGGCCTACGCATACTCACAGGGTTGCTCTTGTGCTCGTGCTTCAGCAGGCTCAGTGGTTTTAAAAAGTAAAACCAGGTTGCTGGTCTGTGAAAAAAAAGGGGTAATATCTACTGCAAAGGTCAGATAATATTTATGTGGCATCTTACACTAACAGAGTACAGGCAGCACAAATCTTTACAAATGGGTGTCCTGCTGGTACCAATTGAAATGTAGGAGGCAGTTAGTGTCTCTCAATTGTAAGTGTCATTTGATCCCCAGGGAGGCATTTAATGGATGATATTTCCCTACTGAGTCTCCTGTCTTTTCTTTCTGTACTTCATTAGTAATAGTTGAGGGCCCTCCTGTTCATAAAAAATGTATGCACTGCTTACCTGATTTTTCACATACTGTATTATGAAAAAGGATGTTGTTCCTGAAGAACTAAATAGAATACTTTACCTTTAATTATACGGTGTCTGCCTGTCTGCAAGCAGGTTTTCCCCACTACTTATTACCAAGCCAAAGGGAAGGAAAGAACAAAACAGAGAAAAGATAATAAAACCCAAATACAATAACGGCTATTTGCAAATCCACTTGTCTCTGAAAGTTTCCTCCCTCCCCATCCAAGCTGTGGGGCTTGGATCGGACTTAAGGATACTTCAGAATGCAACTCCTATCTGCGGTGAGATATCTATGGGAAATGGATGCCTCGCTCCTCCTGCGGAGGTGGACCTGTGATATGAAACACTCATCTTACCGAGTATGAATAATTTTATCCATAAGTGGAATCTTGCAGTTGTTTGACAGGGTAGAGCATTACTATCCTACTGCTGTTAGAAAAAAAAATTACAAGTAAGAACTCAAAAAATCACGAGTAGATCTACCTGGACTAATTTCAGTTTCAAAACTCAGGCTGTAACAAAAATCCAAGTCTTTCCCTGGTGGCTCAGGGGGACAATATTGACCCATCTCTCTCCCCCAGGATCAGGAGCTGCCATTTGGTTTCTGATATCGTCTTGGTTAACAGCTCTCCTATTTTCCCACAATGTTTTCACTCGAATTTACTTTCTTGTAACCTCGATCAGCTCCACAGCATATAGATTATTTAATAATAGAAATATCTTACTTTAATGATCTAATTAAATACGATAAAACCCTTTAACGTGCAAATACAGAGCCTCCCAGGACCTGCTCTGAGTGTGGGTGGGGGTAGTTCAGAAAGGCAAATCTGCCTTTATGGCTGCAGCGCTCCTGCACGAGCCCTCGCCTGGGGCGGCAAAGAGCGTGCTGTCCTGCCCATCATAAACCAGTCCTGTTTGTCCCCTGTGACCCATGAAAATGCTCTGGATTCATTGCCAGTGTGAATTGCAAGTGAATTCTTTGCACGTGGAAAAAATCTGATAGTGGGCTAGGAAACGGGTTTTGCATTAGATACCAGCTCTCTGGATGCAGGTGCTTGCTGTAGGCCATTCCATGTGGTCCTGAGAACTGGGCTCTCCCACAGAAGCGAGGCTGCTTACCTCTCCTTCGGACCCTTTCCACCACCCCGAGGAGCTGCTCCTCCAAGTCTGCTCCTGTATTTGCACTTAAGCACATGTTTGAGTGCTTTGCTGAAGCAGAATCAAACCAGCCAGTTTCAATATTGGCTCGGTTTTGTTAAATTGAGCATGTTGCGTTTTGTTACATAGCTTGGGGTGGTGAGAGAAATCCATTAAACTTGAAGTTAATTAGTATGGGAAGACTGTAATTTATCAAGATTGCATGAATGAAAGTGAGGGCATTGATATTTAATTAGCAAGTGCATTTGGATATTTTAGATTATTTTTTCTTTTTTGATTTAATTCAAAATATTGTAAGTACTTTGCATACAATGAAAGAGGAATAGATTAAGGGCAGGAAACTGAAAAGGCATTAAAAACCTTATGGCATAGTTGGGGGTTTTTTGCTATTAAGTACATGCTGTTGATCAAATAAGAGAGCTTTTATTGCTGTGGTCTGTTCTCATTTTGTATCTAAATTGTAGCTAAAAAGAAGCTTTAGATGACAGAGTCCTAATTTTTATTACCAGGAAGGACCGAGCTTATAGAGCTATTAAACCAGAATGTGCCTGTTTGTTGCTTCTTCTGCTTCCATGTTTCTGAGACCTTCTACTGAAGCCATGGGGACCTCCATGTGATTTCAAGAAACCTTTACGCTCAGCTGTATTTTGTACTGTGGGCTGCCTTTTTCTTCATTTTCCTTAATTTAAGATAAGTCCTTGTAGATTGAAACTTCACAGTTACTCTCCTTTACGGAAAATTATGCTGCTTTTCACAGGAATGGGCCCAGTCCCACAAGTTTCTAATCATGCAGCATGTGTCCCGCTGACGTAAGGGACTGTGGAATGGGGTGTTGTCATGTCAAGTGCATTGAATAAAGTACAGAAAGTTCTCCCCCAGGAGCATTACTGCCTTGCTCAGTTTGTTCATCCATCACCTTCCAGTGAGACATGCAGGGCTCGTGTTTCTGTGCGCAGTGATTGACACTTAGTCATTTCTTATAGCTGCTTGGGGTGGTGCCCAAAACTATGGTGCTTGTATTGTGAATAATATGCATCTTTTATTGACTCTGGTTGTGCATTTAGCTTACATGCCACAGCGAGGCATGCATAAAAATATTCACTGAAAGTCTCACGGACAGCTCACGCCTGCCATCGTGGGGGTGTGAATATACTGGAAATATTCTTGTGCATTGGGAGACACCTGCTGTGCAGTCCACAAATTGCAACTCCACGCTGCACGTACTATGCCCAGGCTCCTTGTTATGGCTACGGTAGGTCAGTGATATTCAAGCTGGTGTCTGTAAAAGACAACCTGATTGTAGTGCTTACCTTGCTCCACAGACTGTAAAAAGAACCACGATTAGGTAGATGGCCTGCATGCATGGTTCCTTAATCTTTTTAATCTTGAATTTTATGCAGGCGTTTACACCTGCCTCTGCACAAGCAAACTCCATCACTCTCTATGGCTCCCTTTTGCCTCTAGTGATAATATCACTTCCTTGCCTCCCAGGGCTGCTCTGAATAAATGCATTAGAAATTTATTTGGCTGGCGTAGTTGTGGGACCAGAGCACTCTTTCACTAGTGCTCCAGTAAAATTTGCTCTTGTAGGTGTGTCGGTTGTTGTGCAACTATGGCATTTTTTACAAAATCCACTATAAACTGTGCCTGCTCTCCTTATGCACGCTGCTGTAGGCGATGAGCATACCCACCTCTGAAAGATGAGGCCCAAGAAGTTTCTGGAACTTCTGCATTCCCCACGTTGGTGGCTGCAATTTAAAAATCCACATTTGTAGTGCTCAGTGGGCTGCCAAAGCTGAGATCTGCAGGATTTAAACAATTTTGTGACAGCTGCAAGATAGCACTTCAGTTTCCACGGAAACTGGCACTGGCTCTCCAAAATCAAGGTGAAGTGTTGGCTGATTATCTAATAATAATGCTGAACATTTAAATATGAAGTTCTTCACCTTCCTCTTGCTGAAACAATTTCTATTCCTACAGCATCCAGCAAATGCAATAGAGGTCTTGCAAATTCAAACTGTTGTCACAGCTTGGGCTGTGTAATCTGCTTTCCAGAGATGAAAGAATTCAGCCTTGACCCGTTCAGGCACTGAGCGTTGTGCTCTGCTGTTAAGATAAAGGGCTAATTTGTCCCCAGATCTACTGCACAAACTGCTACCATTGTTTATACGATAAATTACAGAATAACAAAAGTTATTTTGCTTTACCGTGTGTTTTTGTACTATGCTTTTCCAGAACATTTTTTTCCTCAAATGCATTTCCTCGTAAATAATTCTTATTGCATAAACTTCTTATCTGGTCACACTCTTGCTTATCACTTGAATTTAATCGCTCTTTGGCTTTGTACTCACTGGACTCTTGTTTTGAATCAGTGAGTTTCATAGTTTTGCTGAACATTCCTTTTTCCAGGTCATTGATTTCTAAGGTTAACAAAATGAATCCTCCTGCTGATCCTTGTTACGTCCCACTAATCTCCTTGCTATATCCTGAACCGCTCAATTACCTTTTGTCTTCAATTTCAGGGGCATTTACTGAGCCCACAGATCAGTCTTTTGTGCAGGAAGCAGTTTCATCTTGGATTCAGGAACACGTTTGTGTGAATATTTCTCATACTTACACCTCAATTTGTTAAGGTTGTTTAAATTTTCTTGGTTAAGTTGCTTCTTGACATGCCCTTTTAAGTGTACTTTCTCCACCACTTATTTTTTGCAGGAGATGACTTTCTTTCTAACCTCTATTCTTTTCCACCTGCTCTTCAATAATATCTTCCCCTATTTGATAGCGTTGACTTCGCGCTTTGCAGCACTTCATCTTTTCTACCTTTCTGAATCATTTGATTCCTTTGCCACCCTTTGTTCATTTGAGGAAGAGGGTAAGAGCCAATGTTCTTCTGAAGGACATTTGCTCTGTTTTTCTCAATAGGAAATTGGGGATTTTCTTAGGCCTGCCTTTACTATCACTAACTCCATGCCCCTCTGGTTTTTTGACTGGGGGTTCATATCCACTTTAGCCAGGTTTAGCATGGTCAGTTGTATCTCAGCTTGGACATACTGGGGAGAGCATGGAGACACAAAACCAAAGAAGCAATGTTGATAACCTTTCAATCAGCTGGGTATTAAAGGAAAATGGGGCAGAGCATAGGTCTTACTCTTTTGATATGATTTTCCTCCAGCCCAAATGACCCCTGTTTCAGGTAACTGTAACTGAGTCTGCTCTGTCATAGTTATTGTCTTTGCCAGGAGTGCAATATGGAGAAGAAAGGGCTCTTTACACATTTGTTAGTGTGCCAAGGGGTTGTCTTTCGGTGTATTATAGCAGCAAGGGTCATGTGTCTGTCACCAATGTAATAAAAGAAGCAGCCCGAACTAAACTTCTGGCTGCAGAGAGCCACTGTGCAGTCTGTCTAGGGCCACTGACACTCTGAGCTGCATTTTTCACATCAGAAATCTGTTATTTCCAGTGCCAAAGAACCATGTAGCCATTTACAGAACACACTGACATCCCAGAACAAGTCACACACCTTTGGCAGTGGCTCAGATGACTGGGATCTCAGGAATAAGCAATAAAACTGAAGCTCTCAAGAACAATAGCTTCTTTGCTAAGGAGAGGCACATTTTTAACAGTGACTGAATATGACTGAAGATAAGAGTTTGACACCAGGGCACTGAGAATGAATACAGAGGACACCACTCCTAATCAACAAGCTTGCTTATAAACAAAATCTCTCTTTAGAAAAAAGGCCAAAAGAAGTTCTGCCTTGGAAAGTACATTTTGACAAAAATGGTTTTACTCAATCATTTGTTATCTTAGGTGATCCTATTCTATTTTGAATATATCACATTAATTAACAAAGCCCTTCTGAGGTCATGTAATTTAGTTCACAGAAGAACAGAACCTCTGGGCTTCTCTGAGGAAAGGTAGAAGTTGAATGTATGAGGTGATCACCGTGAAAACCTCATGGTAAATCCCCTCATGTTCAGACAATTATCTCCCAATCAGTGCATTTGAGAAATTATGACATACTTGAAAAACCCCAAGCCCATGATACCCTTTAAATCAGATAGGCTTTAAATCAGAGGTGGGGAAAGTGTGTCACTTTTAAACAAAGAAATGGCCACAAAGGCGCTTTTGTTTAAAAGCTTCCAGGGTGCTCTGAAATGCCTTATAGCAGGGGCCAAAGCCTGGCTGAGCAGGAAGCTGATAGTAGAAGATAGTCTACAACAGGCATGGAGTTTAGACAGCCTTGAACATTGACTGTGAATTTGAATTGAATAGGTTTCCTGAGCAGCTTTGTGCTACAGGCTGTTGCATTTTTTGGAAAAGGAGCTCTGGTGACTAGCTGGGTAGTAACATAAGAAAGAAAAGAAGAATGAACAGCCTGAAAAAAAAAAGCTACTTATACAGAATAGAGTGGTGTACTGCTTCAGAAAGTGTTGGAGACGGGGAGCCTTCTACAGCATGTACTGTGATCCCACCAAAATCCTGCTAGCAGCTAGCTCTCCATGAGCAGGTCACCAGCCACTACAGTCCCACAGTAGCCCATTAACTTTACAAAGGGGTCTTTTAAGACAGGAGGAAAAAAGACAACATAATTAGGTAGTCTGGTTCATTGGAAGCACCGAGGCTGTTCTCAAGCTGGACAAATACACATTCAACAGCATTTTGGGGGACTTCAGTTTCCAGTCATATTGTTGTAACAGGAAATATTTGTCTTAAGCATTTTCTTCTTTGAAGCAGACAGCAGAAGGAACAGAGAAATTACAAGAGGTAGTGAGTTTAGCAAGCCTGCACACAAAACAATCTTTCATAAGAATAAAATGCTGCATTTACAGCTGTAAATGTATCCACCCGTATAATTTAAAAATACAAAGATACTTTTACTGTGTTTCAGGGCTTGCTCTTTTTTGATTCAGAGAATGAAATGCTCAAGTGCTGGACTAAAGTGGTTAACCTCATTGCATTGGCAAAACCAAACCATTCATGCAGCACTGGGTTTTTAACTTATCATAAGTGAGAAAGTTAAACTTGACAGTTAGTGTAACCAAAGTGCAGTTGTGTTCTTCACAGTGTGTACATTTTGACTGGCTTGTAAAAAGAATGTAGAAGTTCATGACTCTCCCTGGCAGCTTCTTGAGATGACCGAAGAAAACATGATCTGCAACATATTTGGCCACAGCCTGACTCCGAATGAGAAGGTAGGTTTTTATCAGACAGCGGAGAAAAGTCAAAGTCAGCTACCTGGAAAAGAAACATCAAAGAGATAATTTTTAATTTGGGTCCTACTGGCTCAAGTGAGTCCAGCAACAATACTTTGGGCCAGAAATGGCACTTGGTCCTCAACCAATTTCAGTCAGTCACCAACTTCAAATAGACTTCTGATTTATACCTGCTGCACACCTGGCTCACAGGCAGTCTCTCTAGAGGTATATTATTCATATTCTGGCATGATGTAAAGTGTACTAGGTACTTTCCAAAGGGCAACAAAAGCTACTTTTGATTTAGCAGCTCATGCTTATTACAGATATGATAATGTAGCAAGTGACAGCTATACCAGCTATACCAGAGATGGAAGGGAGTATAATGGAAGGGAAAATAAAGGTCACGTACTAGGGTCAGGTGACAATTTAGTGCCACTTTAGGTAACATATCCACCCTTTTTTACTAGCCTGTGTCCTCTCTCGCTATCCCACTGCTTTCTTTCATGTAACAACTCTGAGATAGATCCTCCAGAAGGGATACTTCAATGCAAACACCTGCTTGGGAGTATTAACAAACTGCCCATGATAGCCCTGCCAACTTGAATTATAGTTACAGTTCTCCACAACAAATCAGAAGCATGCCAGTTTCTTAAAGTGTTTGCCTACACTGTTCAGATTTTTCCGTGGAATGGATCAGACATACCAGGGAAATGCTCCCTCCCACTCTATCTGGGGATTAAAGAAGGGACATGACTGAAAGGTATCTAATTGCTATCGCAGCTCAAAGTAAGCGTAACTGAATACCTCCACGAGATCTTTTTGTTGTGTGTTACTTCGGAAAGTCGTGTACAGCACCAGTCCTAGCATCCCTGAAACCAGAGCGATGCAGAGCAGGATAAAGAAAGCTGGGTGGATCCCTAGGAAAGAGCACAAGGGCACATTCCCAGAGTGATACAATATACTGAGAACAGGCAACAGTGGGGAGGAAATTATGTTTTAGGAGAAGTTTTTGTATTTTTAGAACAAAGGACATGTGTGTAACAGGGAATAAATTTTTCAGCCCAGATCACTTCAGGTCTTTCTGAAATCTCAGAAGTGCGAATGCGGGGTTGTGACGTTGTAAGGGTTTTGCCCTTGTTACTCTTCCCTTGAGCAGCCTAAAAACCCCACCCAGTTACATAATGTTAGTCCTAACTTCCCAGGGTGTTTGTACCTCTGTGGTACCCCAAGAGGATAGGAAGGAACCTCATCTTCACAGCAGCTAGCAGCCTCCAGCAAAGGAGATTTTCACACTTAGCCCTGAATGCACACCAGTGATTTCTGGAGTGAGCCACCCTGTCTGTATACAAGTGCTGGCCCATGGTGAGATGGTGTAACCATTCTGTATCACAGCCTGGCTGTCCCCTGGTCAGGTCCTCTTCACTTGGCCACCTAACCACTTTCTCAGGTGATTCAGGTACCCAAGAGGGGCATGTGTGAGCATGCATGGGGGAGCCAGCAGGGGGACTGCTGGCTGGGGGGACAGAAACCCGTAATGAAATGGAGGCATAGAAAAATCTACCCTTAAAAAACCCATAACTAAACTAAACAAAAAGAAGAATTGAGACTGCTTAATTAAGGGAGTATTACAGACGCATATGTTTTCCTAGTTATCCTCTCTAACTACAAGAGCAAGGCTATTTAAACTGAAAAATATGTAAATTAAGTAATTCAGCCTTCCCAGGAAACTCATTAGCTTCAAGACGCTCTTGAGACTAAGGGTTCAGCAGGATGCAAGAAGCTCAGAGCAATTACAGTAGGCACATTATAGGCTCTCGTTTCTCTTCCTGCTGCCTCTGCTTTTAGGGATCTATACCAGTTTCCAGAGACCTCATCTGTAGGCTAGTAATTGTCGCTGACATGTTTGAGACTCTTGGTTCCCTGACAGGTGGGAATCTCTGTGCTGCTCAGACTAGCTGCTCCTCACCTGTGGGCCACACTTTTATTGCATGGTACGTCTGCAGCATCGTCACGCCGTTCTCCACTCTGATGCTGAGGCAATACTGTCCAGCATCACTGAAGGTATGGCTGAGATTGTAGCAGGAGCCATTAATCACCACCAGATGGCATTTTTCACCTTCAAGTGGAATGCACTCAGACTTTATAAGCCAGCATAAGGCCAGCGGTGGGCTGAAATGACAAAAAGAAAAAGAAAAAAAAATTAGGTGAAAATTTCGCAAAAATTTCAGCTAAGACTTGATGAATCACTTGGTTAAAATAGCATAGTAATTTTTAAAATAATGAAGTTATTAAATACAAATAGAGAAGTAATTAACTGCACAATTGTTTGGTTTATGGTGTTTGTCAATTGAAACAGTTCTTTGTGATGCTTCTATAAAAGCAAACCTTTCAGCTGGGAGCTAAATACCTATGCGGGTTGTAGGCAGGCCACTGTGTGTAGAAAATCCCACAGTCCTGCTCCAATAAATATAAAAGGAACCTTTTTTTTCCTGCCCTTCCAAGGGATTATGGGTTGGTTTTCCTCTCTGCTTTTCACACAGTGGAGATCACTGTCTGTGCTACTGAAGTGCACCCAAGATTTTTCTGATTAAAAAAAACCCACAAGCAATGGAGAGAATGTAAGATGAGCTCTCTACAATGGACTAATAGCTGGAAAAGGTAAATAGATTGCAAGGATCACAGCACTCCCCTACAATAACAAAAAGGTTTTTATTTGCTATCAGGCAGTCTAGGTGCAATCCACTTTATGGCCATGTGTCTTCTCACCATGTCTACTTGATGCCTTTTATTTGCATTTTTAGATCCTTGTTACAACTGATTCTGCTCAGATTCTCCTTATGCACTATGGACTTTGATTCTGACAACAGACAGAGCTTTTCTTTACCCCATCTTATTAGCTTTTTGTTCCTTATCTCTTTAGAATATTCTCTGCTAAAGAAAGCAGCATGTTTATGCGTTTAGCTCATCTTCTAGCTTTGTTTTTGAAAACCCATCTCTTAAGCCTTTGTCATTGCTTCTCTATCATAAACTCCTATTGCATCAGTCCCAGTCGGGTGGATAGGAGGGTAGGTCTGGCAAACATTGTCTGTCCTAAAACCAAGCCTGCTTTTAGGGATCTCAGGTTTGCCTGTAATGGTTTTGGGCTGTTCATATTTATTTGTATGCCATCTCCAGTTTCAACTCCTGCCAACGTGCCATTCACTTTCTGAATACAAACTGTGCTGCTTTGTCTATTGGGGCTATTTATGCCTTGACTCTGCATTGGGTGCTGCTCATTCCATCCTACATCCCTACTAACAGCCCTGTGCTTTTTTTTCTTTTTTTTTACTTTTTTTTTTTTCTCCCAGGAGCAGAATGTGAAAGTGTCACTCTTCTGGAAAATAAGTGACATCTGTGGTCATGGAGTTTTTATGGAGAAGAAACTTTCCTGAGTGTTTAAATGGTATTTAAATGCTTCTGCCATACAAAAAAACACTGTGTTGTGTTGTAAATACTGCAGCTTGAGAGAGCTTGTGCTAGGATCGCGGTGCTCACGACTCTCCTATATTCCTGTAGTTCTCTCTGCATGGAGCCTCTCTGTCTTACTCATCTTGTGGCAATCTTAACTTTGCCAAAATTATTCCCTGAACCCATTACTCCCATGTGCCAGTGAAGGATTGCTGCTATAAAACAGGACTCTAAATGCAGTTTAATTTAATGGTGGGGAAATTGGTCATGGAGAAAAATTCAGAAGGAAGTTTTAAACTGTAATTTTTCCCACTGTCTTTCTCTGGCTAGTTCTCTTTTAACATTCTCTTTTACAAAGATAAAAAAATAACATTTGCTTTGTATGAGGATTCTACGTTTCTCTAAAGATGCAGGCTCTTTCAGGCTCTTAGACTTCATGGTATTTGAAGTCAGGAAAAAAGCAATATTCAACAGTATTTTGTTCAAAGGAATTTTTTTTTGTTTTGTTTTAAGAAACAGTTCTGTGAGGTGCAATTGACTATTATAAGGAAACACTGGAGGAAAACACTTAAATAGACAATGGGTTTTGGGGAAAGGAGTTGTGTTTGCTACTTACGTGCCATTGATATGAAGAGATAAACTCAAGTTTTCCATTACATGAGTCTCTCTGGAGCCCACTACATTGATACTTTTAACAGCATCTGAGAGGAAGAAAAAAAAGGCATGTCACACTCCACATGTAAACTTGAAATTCACTGATTTTCCAGCGAAGGTTTGTTTTCATAGACATGTTTAGATTTTAGCTCCATCAGTCACACAAATAGTAATACTTGCCACACACCCAAAAAAGAAACCTAGTGGTAGAGTTGTAAGTTTTCTGAATGTTTTGTGATTTCTTTTTAATATATAATCACATACTTTATTAGTCCTGTACATTTTTACTTATGTGCTTATTTACTTTGGAAGCTGATCAAATCAATGAGACTTTCCTAATGCTTATTTTAACTAATTTACTTTTTAGGGATAGCTGGAGTAAATTAAACAAACAAATCCTTTATAAGTTATGGTAAACTATTTTCAGTATATGTGAGACTTTTACAGAAAGACAGTGACACTTTTGGTAAATGAAAAAGATATAGAAGATTTTCTATATTTCTCTCCATTTTTTCTGCACTAGAACAGTGCAGAGTCCATTTTGCAATGGAAACTCTTCATTGAATAATGTTGACCAAGTCTTGCACGTGAAACAACACTGAAGTTGTATTATCACATTCAACCTAGATTGTACCTGTACATTACAGCAAGTTCTGTTTTAAGTATGCAAAATGTTTAATAATTACCTAACAGCTCCAGAGCAGTGGTAAAATCACCAGTTTTCTGCACT
This sequence comes from Gorsachius magnificus, assembly GCA_034008185.1. NCBI lineage: Eukaryota > Metazoa > Chordata > Aves > Pelecaniformes > Ardeidae > Gorsachius > Gorsachius magnificus. The sequence goes on along the minus strand of CM067087.1, from coordinate 8,624,133 downwards.
GTTTCTCTTTCATGTATGATGCTTCCAATTTGCTCCCATTCCGCTATGACTTTCAGATGCACTGTGCGATTCCCCATGGTAGAGCAGTTATAGTAGACAAAGGGTTCCTTAGTAATCTGATAAACGCTATGTGTAACATGAAAAGATTTAGAAACAAAGTTGCCTTTTACCAAGTCCTTGCATATTTCTGATTTAAAAAGGAGCAAGGTCAAATATATTTTCTTTATAGACAGTGCTACAGTTGGCTGTGATTCTAATTCTGCTTTATGTCCATATCAATGAGTATTAATGTCTGCGGCATTACCAATAAAACTATAATTAGTATAAGACCCAGAGTATATTTATGCATTTTTAATCAAAGAAACTAAAGATAATGCTAAAAGAATTCACAAAATTGAATTAAGTAAATTGTGAAAACTACCTTTATAGCAGGTCAACTGTAAGCTAACTGAAGCACTAAGGTGGGGGCAGAGAAAGAAAGAAACAAAAAATTTAGTATTTGTAGACTAAAGCTTACATTTCTATTTGAAAACACTTATTTATATTGGACATATATTCATCCTCAGAGAAGGAAAATAACTGAATGTCTTTTTTCCTCCCTACTACAGAGCGGCCTAAGGGCTAGATACTGCCCATGGTTTTATTTCTGATGGTTATGAGCGATGGGGTTTTTCCCACCCCCCCCTCCATTTTGATATCAGGTAAGCATTAGGTGTGTGTTAATGTGCACCTCCATATTATTTGGGAGACCTATACACTTTCAGAAGCTCCTCACCCAAGCTGTGGTATATTAATGGGTAGCTGGTCATAGTAACATACTGCCCAGCCACAAGACAGTGTACTGCTTCCAGTTTCCTTAAGTGCACAAATTATTCACATATTCAACAACAACCACCTGCTAATGGAGATCTGCAGGTGTAATGATGTTTTAAAATAACAGTTTACAATAAGTTATTTTTTCCAGTTCATTCAGTTCAGTTTTGCTCATTGCACACAGAGTAATACACCTAAGCACATATTTGAACAAGAAATTTAGGTCTTTAAAAGATCACCTTTTTGTGAGTACACGGTGACTTCTGTGCCAGAGTTTTTGAAATTCAGCTGGTTGACATGCTAAGAATGTACCAACTGACAAAGGTGTACGCTTTGTCCTATGATTTAATTGGGATTTTTCTCTAGATGAGCGTCTGAATCAGAGACATCTTGAATACTCATTAAAGCAAACAAAGTATCCACACCTACCCATCTCCAAAATCCCAGTTGTAGACAAATGATGCTGACTTGAAGTAATGACTTGGGTCGTGAAGACAGAAAGAAATCCGAGTCACGGCACCCGTGGAAGAAGTAGAACCATGTGTGATAAATCTACTGTCTTCTATCTGGGCAATGGTAAGATTCCCTGTGATAAATTCTGCAGAATAATAAGGTGGAGAAAGAATGACAGCATATATCACTTTCATAGCATGTTCTCTGTGAGTATCAAAACATTATTTAAAATGCACAGCATAAGTCTTTCTGTGTCCTAGTCCAAGTGGTTAAGTGTATTTTATATCTAATACTCAGTGTTGTTACATGTGTTAGTGAGGCAGAGAGATTAAATTACTTACTTAGGGTTATAAAATGGGCCATGATAAAGCTTCTAATAGAACTAAGAGAAATAATCCTGGACTGATTGAAGTACATATCAATTTTTATTATTGATGTAAAAATAACTGGGATTAATGTCAAGTGTCTAGATCAAGGGATTCAGAATCAAACCTGTATCCATGCCCTTCATGTTTGGGGTGGTGGTTTTTATTTGTTTGTGGGGTTTTTATGTTGCTGTTTTTTGTTTATTTAGTTTTAGCTACTTCCACAGAAATGAAAATTTGACTACTGTGAATAACAGATGTGCTATATACTGTGGATACAGAAAGGGTGAAATTTTGATTTTTATGTCTGTGAGAGATCCTATGCTCAAGTTTGTTTACAAGGGCTGGCAAAGACTGGTCTGAGAAAACCTCTCTAACCTCTGAATGAAGAGGTATTATGATGAGACACTTATCAGCTCATTATAAAATTAATGGTATATTAATTAACTTACCTTGTTAACAATTCATTAAATCTGGTTAACTGTTCTCTTGATGGTGCACAAATAAGAATCACAATTACTGCTTCAGAATGGGGCTGGTTACTTACTACCTGGAGTTGTAATTTATACAAGTTATTGGCAACCACCTCTGGGCCCCCATGAAGCCCCTGTGGGCGCTTCTGCTTGGGGAAGACAGAAAGGCACAAAGGGATCTTACCTTTCACAGCTATAGAAAGCTTCTATCCCTTTTCCTTGTGGCATGAGAATGTAAGACAGTGCAAAGCGAGGAAGGAGTAAGTAGGTACTCAGCAAGGCAGCAGTTTTTAAGAGAGAAAAGATCTTGTGTATTCTTTTATAAAGCTTAGCATTCCTCAAAGAAAAAAATCTCAATAGCTGTTCCCCAAAATGTCAGCTATGCCCTATGGTTAGCGCTTTTGTCCTCATGCATGTCCTTATCTTTGGCTGGGTCCATTTTGGAGCAGATAAATGGGACATGGTTGGAGGGATGCGGTTACTAGTCTCTGAAAGAAGAGATCGTGGGGAAGCTGTGAGATATTTCATGCCAATCCCTGTATCAGAGATTAGGTTAGCCATACTGCACCATTGGTCAATTTGTCAAAAAATGCATATTTATGGCTACGAATAACCCCAGCTGAAATTGCACTTAGCAATGTTTGGAAATGCAGCCAGGACTTCACATCCAATTTCAGTACACTTGGTCAGAACTTTAAAAGAAAATGTAATGGCTCTGTTGTGCTGATGGCCTAAGTTTTTGCTATGTCATGCAACAGGGAAAATCAGTAGATTGTCACTGCTGCTGGCCATCTTGACCTTAGGACTAGAAATACTGGGAAGCAGTACAGGAAGCACTGTTTTAGGAGTCTGGACAACATCGAACGACAATGATGTATGAACTGCAGCTACTGAAGCATCTGCGTTCTCGTTCAGTTTCTCTAAGTGACAGAGGCAGGAAAGCACGGGCAGGATCACACTTGCTTCCTGGATGTAGGTAGACTACAGCATGGCCCAGTTAGTGCAGTGCCATTCAAAACCACCTTCAACCAAAGACTAGACAAATCAAGCTCTGTTGGCAGAAGCCATATTTACACCTGACTTCCATTTTTCTGACGCTAGCAAAAGCATCCTGATGTAAACTGACTTCCTGAAGACCTAGAAGTTGTAAAGCTATTTTACCTGTGATCTGAAGCACGGTGACATTTCTAGCAACCGGACGACATAACCAACAGTTTCTATGAGTCACCCAGACTGATACAGGAAAAGTCCCAGGAAATTCACTGGTCACATTAATTACGGAGTTAAACCACTGCTCGGATTTCTCTATCAGAATCAGAGGAGCATAAATCCAGTTAAAGTGATACAAGTTTGGTGCGACACTGTCATTCTTCCTACTTAGCCTGGCGTGAACAGTAGCTTGAGCTCCTGTTGTGATGGGACCATTGTTGGTTATTTCCAGATCATACTCCTCTGTGGAAATCAGAAGGAAAAAAAAACCCAAACCTTGTTGTATTGCATTTTTTATTTTATTTATTTATTTACAATTTTAACTCAAAGACTTTAGCAGCTTTTTTTTTTTTTTTTTTTTTTTTACACCATTTAAAAACCTGGAACAGAAACTGTTGTGTGTATATATGAGTTCAAACAAGCAGCATTAGACAACATGTTAGACTGGGTCCTAGAAATGTTAATAGTTGAAGGAAGCTTTGGCAAGGTTTTATAGGCAGAGCTGGGCACTGGCTGTAGGTTCAGTGTCACTAATGATCTAACATGGACACTAAACTTCTAGCTGCTGGAAGAAAGTCAAGTTCAGCTCTAATCTCTGTCCTAAAAAAAAGAACTTTCAAACTGAGGTAAGATTTCATCCAATAGATTCCTTTTTTAGCTCGACCCACAAGTCTCCCCCACCTTCCTCCTAACTGAACAAAAAAACCCTCAGTACCAGCTGGCCCTGAGTTCAGATTTTTGAGTTAATAGAGAAATGGTTGTGATTTGATGAAATCTGGCACAGAGAGGTTTCAGGTCTCTAGAAGATTCAGGCTACTGTCTGCTTTGTTTCCACAGAACTTGGGGAAAAAATAGCCAGCTACCTCACGCTTATCTAGCACTTCTCCTTGGAGGTTATCACGGTGCTTTACAAACCAGGGCCATACTGAAGCCCAATAGCTGCAGCAGCTGGAGATTAAGTGGCTAACCCAAGGTCACCCAGTGAGTCACCGGAGGAGCAAGACATTTCATCCAGTTCTGGGATTTCTTCTACCTTCCCGACCCCTCTTTGCAGAATGCAGCATAGCGAGGCTACCGCAGCGAGGGACGGAGGCTGCCCGGGTGCCTTGGGACCCACCGTGCTGGGTCAGCGGGGGAAGCGGCAGCGCAGCTTTTGGGTTAGGAAGTGCAAAGCAGAACCCTGGCTCCCGGGACGCCCCAGCTTCACTGCAAGCACCAAGGTCGCAGCGCCTAAGAATAAAGTCTGGGGCGGTGAGAGGGTGCCCGGAGCCGCCTCCATCGCCGGTCGTGGCCAGCGAGCCCGGGCAGGGAACCACCACCATCCATCCCCACAAGTAAAGCAGCTCACGCCCGAGGTCTGCCGCCCTCGCCCCCTCCCCGGGAACCGCTCCCCGGCGACGATGACAGCGCAGACCGGCGGCCCCTTACCTGCCGCCGGGGCGGCGCGGCCGAGCAGCAGCACCAGGCAGGTCGCCCGCAGCATGCTCAGGGCGGCGGGAGCCATGGGGGCCGGGGGGGGGCGCTGCCCCGAGGCCGCCCGCGGTACTGCAGCACCTCTGCCCGCAGCACCTCTGCCCGCGCCCCCGGGGCGCTCCCCCGCGGCAGCGCCCACCCGGCCTCTCGCGGGGGACCCGCCTGCGGGGCTGAGCTGCCAGCGTGGCGGGCTGCTGCAAAACCGCCGGGATTTTAAAAAAATGATAAAGCACGAATGCTGCCCACCTGCGGAGGGGGTGGGCACAGCTCTGGGCGGGTGAGCGTTTGGGAAGGAGTTGTTGGTATTTTGGCCGGTGGCTGACGCGGCAAAGGCAAAGCGCTTCGAGGGCGCCTGAGCCGCGGGCAGTTTGGCTGCGGTTACGCGGTCGCTCAGCGCCCAGGCTGGCGGCTCTTCGTAAGGAGTCTGTAACGCACAATGTGCAACGCGAGCTTCTGGGGAGAGCCAGGAGAGCGGCTCTCGCAGGGGCAGCGCAGGCTTTTTGATTTTTTTGAAGTACTTATTCGAAGCCCTTTCTTACTCCTGGCTGCAGGTTTTTTTTGTCCGGATCGGCTTCCCTCATACCCCCCCCCGCCCCCGGCTTTGCTCCCCGTTCCCCGGCGCGGCGGAGCCGCTTCTGCCGCCGCTCCCCCAGGTGGCTGCCGGGTTGCGGCGGCGGGGCGGGTCCTCGACGGGAGGAGCCCGGGCCTGCCGGGGGGACCGCCAGCGGCCGCGGCTGCCCGGGGTAACTCCTTGCCCGCTGTTAGCGGCGGCGGGCGCGGCGGGGGAGGCAGCGCGGCCCCGCGGCGGCGGGAGCCGGCCGGCGCCCTTCCCAGCTGGGTGAAGCCGCCCCGGCGGGGCAGGGCGGGGGTGGCCGGGGGTTGAGGTTCCCCCGCGCCGGGGCGTGGTGAGGGGACCGGGCGGCGCCGCGGGCCTCAGCGCCGGCCTCGGCCCGGGAGATGCGCGGGAGGCGGGTAGCGGGAGGAGGCGGCCGGAGGCGAGGCCCGTCGCGGCGCAGCCTGTGGGGCGGAACCGGCGGGGGGGGGGGGGGCGTGTGGGGGCACCCCCAGCTGTTGGTCGAGGCGGGCGCCGTGAAGGGCGGCTCGGCTGCAGTAGGCGGTGTAGGAGAGCTGACAGGAGAGCGTCGAGGTGAGGCGAGGGGTCGCCGGTCTTCCAACCTGAATTTGATTTCGTGTTTCCTTACAAGCGAGAAAGGCAGCTCGTGGCGGCAGGACAACTTCTGATACCTCTGGGAGTGAGTCCTGCCCGGCTGTGTCCGAGGGTAGCTCTGAGTTTGGGATCCATCTGGGTTGGAAGATAGCAGGTGCGTGGTGTTGGGAGCATCCCTGAGCCTGCTGCTGCCTCTGGGAGAAACGAAATCGGGAGCGATGCATGAATGTTTACGCTGTGGTGTGAAGAGCCCAGTAACCTCTTGTATCTAGAAGCATGTTCCTGTGATATTGGGTGCTGTACATGCTAGGCACTATATTTGTAAGGTTAACTAAATGGCAGTTTTGGTTTTGGAAAAGATGTGTTTTCTTCAATACATGAAAAGAATGGATGTAGGTAATGTGATAGCTGCTGTTCACCAGCTATATCAGCTAACAGATATTTATTTATTTTTTGTAGGTGTGTTGGTCTTGATTTTATCTACTGAAAGCTGATCCTTCCTCCTCCAAGATGGCATTTGTTTCAGCACAAGGGCCTACGGTGGTGGACCAAACCACTTTGATGAAAAAATACCTTCAGTTTGTGGCTGCTCTTACAGATGTCAATACACGTAAGATACTTCTTTTCTGTTGAAAGTTATACTTCTTCAGTTTGTTTCAGAAACATTGCAGTATTGTTTAGACAGTTGGTAAATGCGTATTGAATTCACTTTGAATTTCGTTGAAGTTTTGATTTTTGAAGAAGCAAAGTGATGAGTAATACTCGCATGAGCCGAAGTGAGCGAGCTGTGTGCGTGTGCAGTTGTGTGATGGTTGGTTGTGAGAATTGTGTGCCTTATAATTGGGCTGTGATAGCTAAACTGATAAGATCTGATTGCTTCTTTGATCGGTGGGCCTGGTGTTTTCCTTCATGATGTAGTTTTATGTTTAATTTTTCTGCTTGAATTTCTTTTTTCAGCTGATGAAACCAAATTGAAAATGATGCAAGAAGTCAGTGAGAATTTTGAGGTAAATAAAAAACCCCAAACAACAAAACCCCACCAAACCCCCTCAACTTCTGAAATGGCAGTCTTTCTTGTGCTTATGTATGTTGGTTTGATTTCCGATGTTATGTGGTTAGAATATTAATTTTAGTATCTTGTGACCTATTATTTATATTGTTATAAGTCATTGATTTTAGGTTTGCATTTAGGAATTAGTGAGATTATTGAAGAATTGCAACATTTGGACTTACAGAGCTCTTTCATTGTCTAATCTTTATTCAGTAAGCATTTAAATAAAGGTGCAAGTAGTAGATTTTTCTTCAGTTTTGTTGAATGGTATGAAACGTCTGTATTTAAAACTTTCTTTTGTGTAGTTCAAATGTTCATTGTGCCCTCGTGAAGCAGAGGCCCCTCTGAGTAGTTCCATAGTATAGAAGTGAGGAGGGAGTTGTCAGCTGCAGAATCTGACAGGAGTGGAGATGGCTCCAGTGACATTTTTTGCATAGTGATGGACCATCGAGTTTAAACGAGCAGCAGAAAATGAGACACAAGTTAAACCAACCCTGTGTTAGCAGAAATTATACTTTAGTTGAATACTTAGTTACTGTGTGTCTGTGTGAAACTACAGAGGACTTGTTATTTTGTAGAACAAGTTCAAGATCTTAGAATCACTGTAATTCTCTCTGTATCTAGGTTTTTAGTCAAGTTGCAATCAAAAAAGAAAAGTGCTACTGCTATAACACGTTCTGTCCTTACCTGTTTATTTGAAGTGATCTCGCTTAGTCCATGATAGGGAAACATAAATACACATTCTAGTCCTGTTTAACGTCTTTGGATATTTTTAAGTAAGCTTTGTGTGAAGTTACATCCAGCAGGTGCTTGATGTAGAAAGCTGTGCCAATTTTAGTTGTTTCTGAGTTATTGGTGGAATTTCTTGTCTGTAGAATTTTTTTGTTTAGTTCAGGTTAACATAGTGGAATAATAAATTTAGAGCTGGTGTAACTGTATTAAAAAAAAGAAGTTAAAAGGCTTAATCCTTGCTTACAAGCAAAGAAGTAGATATCTGTGACAGTTCTGCATCTACACATGCACAGGGTACGCAGAGCTTCACATTACCATAAATGACTAAGTAAAAATATGTTTGTGGAGTTTTGTATCTATTTAAGCTGACCTGCCTTCTCTGAAATAATTTGTTATCTGAGTAAAAAATAGCTTTAACAGCTTAGTCTAGTGATCTGTTTAAGAATCTGAAGGCGTAGTTGATTTTCTTTGCTCTTGTCTTCTGTATGGAAGAAGGTGTTCAATGTTTGTTTTGGTAACGTTCAAGATGGATTAGCTTTCTTCTTTTGATACTTAGTTGGTTCTGTAGCGTATCCTACATAAAGAGATGATGAACTGATTTATGCTGAAGTACAGCTCTATTTGTTGGAAAATACTTGAGGGAGTAAAAGAAACCAGTAATACAGTTTTAGTTTCGTTTTTTCCTTTGGAGGTTGTGGACAGTATTGTTGCATGTCGTTATGCTAGATGGTTTCTTTTCATCTTCTCTTTCCGTAGTCACCTTATTAACTTTTCTCTGTTGCCTGCTTCAGCTTCCAATAGCTATAAAGTTCAGTAGGTTTTCTTTTTTTGCTTCTTTAAGTGAAAAAAAAATAATAAAATATATATTTTACTTAATTAGTTGTCTGTTGAAAGTTAAAGCATTCAAATTCTGTTGGCTGCGTTATTGATCAGGATGTCTCTTTAGGCGTTGTGGTGGGTTGACCCTGGCTGGTCACCAGGTGCTCACCAAAGCTGCCTTATCACTCCCCTCCTCAGCTGGACAGGGGAGAGAAAATAAAATGAAAGGCTCGTGGTTGACCCATGACAAGGGGCCACGATAAGGATAGGGAGAGATCACTCAGCAATTACCATCACGGGCAAAACAGACTTGACTTGGGGAAATTAGTTTAATTTATTACCAATCAAATCAGAGTAGGATAATGAGAAATAAATTAAAATCTTAAAAATACCTTCCCTCCCACCCCTCCAGTCTTCCCAGACTTAATCAGCGGTGCAGGGGGACGGGAAATGGGGGTTGGGGTCAGTTCATCACATGTTGTCTCTGCCACTCCTTCCTCCTCAGGGGAGGACTGCTCTCACTCCTCCCCTGCTCCAGTGTGGGGTCCCTCCCACGGCAGACAGTATTCCACAAACTTCTCCAATATGAGTCCTTCCCACAGGCTGCAGTTCTTCATGAACTGCTCCAGAGTGGGTCCATCATTCCCACAGGGTGCAGTCCCTCAGGAGCAGACAGCTCCAGCGTGGGTCCCCGTGGGGTCACCAGCCCTGCCAAACCCCCCCCGGGCCGGGCCAGGTCCTGCCAGGAGCCTGCTCCAGCGTGGGCTTCCCACGGGGTCCCCTCCTTCAGGCATCCCCCTGCTCTGATGTGGGGTCCTCCCCGGGCTGCAGGTGGAGATAAGCTCCCCCGTGGGCCTCCCTGGGCTACAGGGGCACAGCCTGCCCCACCATGGGCTGCACCAGGGGCTGAGGGGAATTTCTGCTCTGGGAGCTGGAGTACCTCCTCCCTTCTTTCTGCACTGACCTAGGTGTCTGCAGGGTTGTTCCTCTCACGTATTCTCACTCCTCTCTCTGGCTGCAATTGCTCATTTTTTTTCCCCCACGTCTTAAATATGTTACCCCAGAGGTGCTACCACCGTCATTGATTGGCTTGGCCTTGGCCAGCAGCGTGTCCATCTTGGAGCCGGCTGGCATTGGCTCTGTTGGACACAGGGAAGCTTCTGGGAGCGTCTCACAGAAACCACCCCTATAACGCCCCTGCTACCAAAACCTTGCCATGCAAACCCAATACAGGTGTAGAACTGAATGTGAATTGATGATTATGGAGGACTTCTTGAAGTGAGGTTTAAAACCGAGGCGCTTCACCAGAATGTTATCCACTTGACAGTGCCAGCTGTTGGGTTAGTTGTTAGGGTGTTCTGGGTTAGCAGAGGATACTGCTCTTCTAAACCAGTTTCTGAATGGAAACATTTGATAGTTTGAATATTGTTTCTCAGAAATTATTTGTTTGAGGGGGAATTTTTTCCTTCTCCGTTTCTTCATAGAGATTCTGTATTCCGGATGGGGAGAGAGGAGTGTATTCTTTGTCTTTCCAGTCTCTGTTTTGGAGCAGAAAAAGCTTCCAGAATCAACCTCCATTGCTGCTGCTGCTGTTTTGTGCCAGCAGTGTAATTGTGAACTTGGTTAGAGTAGTGTGGGTTTTAGTTTCTTGTGTGGTTCAGAACAGCAATTGATAGATATCAAGAGTGCTGCTAATTTTCTTCTCCTTACTGTTTAGCAAAAATATTGGGAAGGTACTTTCAGAAATTTAAGCTGGGTTTGTGAAGGTATACTTTTCCTTGAATGGATCTGTGAGCCACTTTCCAAGAATGTGGCAATATCTGTTTTATTTCTTGATGGAAACTCTACTTCCTTCCTTCCTCCAAAGTAGGACCATTCTCGTGGCGTAGAGTTGCGGAGGTTAGGAGTCTTTCACAAGTGGAAAGATAGGGGAGGCAGAGGAGAAGATACAGACAGCCTTTCTTTGGAAGATCTTTGAGGTGAAGAGAAGATGCGGGCTAATCTGTTGATAATATTCTGGAACACAGCCACTTGCTCGCTCCCCCCCCCCGGTAGGATGGGAAAGAATGGGAAGGGTAAAGGTGAGGAAACTCATGCACAGAGATGAAACAGTTTAATAGGTAAAGCAAAAGCTGTGCATGCAAGCAAAGCAAACCAAGGAATTAATTCCCTCCTTCCCATGGGCAGGCAGGGGTTCAGCCATCCCCTGGAAAGCAGGGCTCCATCACTCATAAAGGTGACTGGGGAAGACAAACACTGTCACTCCAAATGTCCGTCCCCTTCCTTCTTCCCCCAGCTTTCCATGCTGAGCCTGATGTCAAATGGTATGGAATACCCCTGGGGTCAGTTGGGGTCAGCTGTCCCGGCTGTGCCCCTTCCCAGCTCCTTGTGCCCCCCCAGCCACTCGCTGGTGGGGTGGGGTGAGAGGCAGAAAAGGCCTTGGCTCTGTGTCAGCCCTGCTCAGCAGGAACGAAACCATCCCAGTATCATCAACCCTGTTTCCAGCATAAATCGAATGCTTGCTACTACAAAGAAAATTAACGCGTCCCAGCCAAAACCAGCACATGCATTTAGAATGTTTTTGTGCCCTTGTTATGATATCTGTCTGTTTCTTGAAAGCACTTGAGACAAAAAGCCCCTTTGTTCACAGAGTGCCTAGTGTAATATGATTTATGGTTTGTGTTTTGAAATCTTACTGCAAAGTAGAGAATAGTAGTGGAAATCTATAAAAGGAAGTGGCTTTATATTACATGTATGTTGTTCAAGGAATAATGTGAACACACCCCTGAAATACTTATATAGGTTTTTCAGAAGAATTCTGCATTCTTATCTCTACCTTTATTCACAGACTTCATGCTACTAACAGACCTCATGCTTCTGTATTGCATATACTTCAGAGAATTGCCTAACAGCATGTATGTAAACTACGGCTGAGTTTCCAAATAAACCCCATGGTGGCCAAGTTAGATTTTTTTTTTTTTTTTAAGGCAGATGCAGCAGTTAAAGATGGAGGAAGCTTGCTCATCTAATATTTATTCGATCTTCACAAGTGGGGACAGTAGTGCAAGTTTGTTTTCACAGTGGAAAGTAATGCTCAGTTTGGGTGATGTATGCACGTACGCATATTTGCAGAAATAACTAACATCTCAATTTAACAGTGGCTGAAAAGTCTTGGGAATCCCAGAGCAATGAAATGGGCGTGTGCTTGTCAATCTTTCTTGTTAAAGAACATCTACAGTGTTGGGGTTGTTTTTTTCCTGTTTAAAATGGCTCTATGTTATGCCAATTTTATTTTCTATGTGAGGTGACAGTGTTAAAATAGAAAATAATTGTATTATAGTCTGGGATTGGAGGAGAGATTAATTTGTATTCACTTCTGTTTGTTTCACTAGTAGTACTCTGTAGTGTCAGCAGATGTATAATCACTGAATCTATTAGAAAGTCATTGAAAATGTTTATTAGTGGCTTTGAATGTAACTTGGTAACATCTGTGTAATGTCTATTATATTTGTGTCCCCATTTTTGGTGGTTTTTTTTTTGTTTGTTTGTTTTTGTTCTTAATTAGAATGTGACATCATCCCCTCAATATTCTACGTTCCTGGAACACATCATCCCTAGGTTTCTCACCTTTCTACAGGATGGAGAAGTTCAGTTTCTGCAGGAGAAGCCAGCGCAGGTAAACTGTGTGGAGCACCCCTTACCTTTTTGCAGTGTGTGCAGCAGACTGCTCATTCAGTGAAGTACTTGATTAACCTAATGAACTGACTTATGTGTAGACTTTGTTGTTAAAAATAGGTCTGTCATTTGGAGAGAAATTGAAAAAGTCCAGTTTCTAAACTAGTTACTTACAAACTTTGCAAATCTGTGCCTCTGTGAAGAATGAGGAAAAACTAGGTGCAACAGAATTGGCTTTCTGATTGAAAAAGGACACAGTGTTACAAGTTACTGGCTTTACTGTAGAATGAAAGGCAAAAGTTGAAGCTATGTCATTAAATACTTAAAATTGAGTTCCTTAAAAAAAAGTCTGATAACTTACATTTTTTTCGTCTGTAAATTTGTTATATTTGCGTTATTCACATATGTGGGGAGTAGGAAGCATTACGTGTTTGTATGTAAGCATATGTCTGCACAAAGTAAAATTGTTTTTTTTTTTCTCTTTTTAACACGCAGAAGTATTCATCTGAAGGATTGCAACCAATTTTTTTTTAGAAAGTTCTATCATATCTTTATTTTTTTCTTTTTTTTTTTTTTACAGCAACTCCGAAAGCTAGTGCTTGAAATAATTCACAGAATACCAACAAATGAACATCTTCGTCTTCATACCAAAAATATCCTGTCTGTGATGTTTAGATTTCTAGAGGTACTTTTTCTCCCCTGCTAAAACTGTTTCAAATTTTCAGAAAGATTTTCCTTCTTTCTTCATCTCCAAAAATTGCTAGGGGTAGGATTTTAAATAGCTGCGCTTCTGGAGCAAGAATGGAAGAACATTCTATTTAGGCTTCACCAATGTGATATCTTACTATCTACAGGTTTTCTGCATGTTCTCTTCTGCCCTTTAGAAACTTGGATTTTACAAATGCAAGGAACTGTTCTTGCGCTAAACAAGATTTCATTCATGAAAATATATATAAGTGTAGATACCTTCTTCTAGTGATTTTATTTTGTTTGTTACTTGGAATTGAAAACACTGTCATTTGAAGCCCACCTGCTCTATGTGGAGGTGTCTCAGTGTGTAAATAGCCCTACTTGTGTGTCTCTGACTATGGGGCATTAGAAACAGGTCTGATGGCATAGAGTGGTTGAAACTTCAGGTTTTTGTTCCAGTAGGGGTGACTTTAATTTTAGCCATGCTTTAAGGTTGCAAGGTAAAGTTATATCAAAGGAAAGGCATCTTGCTTATGCAAATTCATATTAATGGGGCACTTCGTAGGTTGCTGAGATAATTTTATAGGGTTTTGAAGTACTTATGGAGTAGTTGAAGAATGCAGCAGTAGGCTCACTAAAGTTTCCCTTTTTTTCAGACGGAGAATGAAGAAAATGTACTGATTTGCTTGAGAATAATCATTGAATTGCACAAACAGTTCCGGCCAGCAATCACTCAAGAAGTAAGTCATAGGTCTTGTTATATGGTATAGAACTTACTGCCTGCCATGCTTTGCAGAATTGGTATTTTGTTCAAGTGTGTGTGTTTGTTTTTTTCCTGCTGTCCTTTTATGTTGGCTGACCTACTGTGGTAACCATATATTTGATTTTTTTTTTTTTTTTTTTTTTTTTTTTTTTTTTACCTTAAGTAATTTTTTAAGAGAGGATTGCATAGTGCTAGCACCCCTGGGAAAAAGCCAAACTGTTAAAGCCTAGTTGTTTTTGCTTTAAGTGTTTATGGGCGATATGTTCAGACTAAGGAATAAAATTCCCACAGAGGGGAAGAGAATTGGTGCCTTTTTAGTTTGTGAAGATCCTGGAAAAGGAATATTATGATTGTCTTTTCCCCATCTCCTTGGTTCTCTTCTGTGACTTATGAAGGAGTATTTGAAATTTTGTGGTTTTGTTCTGTTGCTTTCTTTTCTTGATTTTCTTCTAGGAAGACTTAGTTGATTTATAGCACTTATTTCTAATAATACGGTATTGGAACTATGTTGAGATGATAGGTAAATTGTATTCTTTCCAAGTGCAATTTGAATTCATGTTGGCAGAACAGAAGAAAATAGGAGAACTCTTTCAGATTCTTTTTAAATATCATGTAAAATGTACTCCAGTGGTGACTAAAGATTTTATGTAATTGTACTGTTAATACAGCGATTCTAAAATTGTGATTTTTTTGGTTTGGTGGTTTGTTTTTTTTTTTTTCCCCCTTTATGGTGAACTGCCTTCTTCCTTCCTAGATCCATCATTTTTTGGACTTTGTGAAACAGATTTATAAGGAACTTCCAAAAGTAGTGGTAAGCTTTTTGTTTCTTAAACTACCTTTGCTGTAGTCAGAAAACCAGTTTGTATTTCCTGATTTTTATCTCTAAGAGATTAACATAATTACTTTTGTATTTAGTGATACAAAGAAAATACAGTTTTAGTAAAAATACTTAACAAAAAAAATCTAAAATGGAGAAATTTAGATTTTTGAATTAGAAAACCTTCTGTTTCTAGCACAGTATTACTAGTATGAGAAAACTGAGGTAAACTTAATAAAGCACTAATCAGTTGACTGCAGTGGTGTCCATGTAGCCAAATGTGGTGTGGTTTTTTTTTTTTTTTTTAAATTTATTTATTTATTTATTTATTTTTAATTTTTTTTTTCTTCTCTTGAGGGGAAGGGTAAGGTGGTGTGTTTTCCAGCAGAGAGAGTTCTTCAATGTGCTTGATCTCTGTGGAGACCATTGCCTGCTCTTCTTCATTGATACAGAGGATCTGTTTGGGCATTTTTCTTCAGCGAAAGAGCCACCTTGGTTGGGGATGCTTTTCTGCTTTTTGCTGTAGTGGAGTGCCTGCATTGCAAGCGTCATGTGCAGAGAAGGAAAAAAAAGTCTGCCATAAGTTGTGGGGAAAAATTATGTGAGGAATTCTGATGAGATAAATGGCCTTTTGGCTATTGCTAGCATTATTGTATTTTTGTTCTGCTCTTTCCTTGTAGAATCGGTATTTTGAGAATCCTCAGGTGATTCCAGAGAACACTGTTCCTACACCTGAAATGGTTGGCATGATTACAACGATTGTGGTGAAAGTAAACCCTGAGCGAGAAGACAGTGAAACAAGAACAGTGAGTATTGTAACTGCTCTTGAACTACGCAACTGTCTGTGTCGCAATACCCCAAATCAGAAGGGCAGGTAAAGGTAACAGGCTTTCTTTTTGCTTGTTCTTCTTATCAAGATTTATTTGTAGGAACTGATTGAAACTTTTCAGATATTTTCTATGCAGCTGTAATTACGGGATTTTTATTTAATATCACACCAAATGGTTTTGTGCTTTATAATGTTATTGCTAAATATAGTGCTATTGAAATGAGCGGTTTCTTTAAAAATGTATTTCAAATACTTTTAAAATTAATAATTAAACTATTTATAAAACGTGTTCTTTCTTTCAGCATTCTATAATTCCCAGAGGATCTTTATCTCTAAAGGTCTTGGCTGAGCTACCTATTATTGTTGTTCTTATGTATCAGGTCAGTATCCTCTAGGATTCTGCATGTAAATACTTTTTAGTACTGAATGGCTTGTGTAACTTCTGCTGGCTAACATATTAGTAAAAATGAATATATAATTTTTGAGATTAAAATATGGTTTAAATATAAGCTGCTGAGATTTCTTCGTTTTTTCTAATTGGCTCTCAAATAAGTTGACTGTGAATATGACTTGTAAATTTGTCTAATAATACCTTTTTTTTTTAAGCTCTACAAACTGAACATTCATAATGTAGTAGCTGAATTTGTGCCCTTGATTATGAACACTATTATAATACAGGTTTCTGCTCAAGCAAGGTAAGAGCACTTTAACAGTATTTTGATGATATTTGGGATAAACTACTTAAACCTGCCATTCAATATTGCCCAAAATATTTTTGTCTTACATGCTGTGATTTCTGCTTCTAGCCTTAGTGCTTTTAATCTCAATAGTAGCAATGATTATTTGACTTAAAACTGTCAAAGTTTTGTAGGTGAAATTATTGGCAAACCTGAATATTTCTATTATATGTCACTGATAAAAATCCATAGTTGTGCAGTAGATCCCAATTTATTATTTGAAAATGCATTTTTTGTAATAGAATTTCTGACAGAAATCTGGGTTACCACAGATAGTATGTGATGGAGACCATGGCAGCTAGGACGCTTGCTGTTGTTTAATCTTTACCATACTACCAGGGATATGTTTTTGCTCTTCCAAGGTATAGCTTAGGTGAAGCCTTGTGATGTTGCAGATATGGGTACTGCTTTTCCTGCTCAAGAGAGAGATGTTTCTAAGGAGCAGCAGGTGGTGCTGAGCAGGGCAGCAGGAGTAAGATCTCTGTCTTTTCCTTTCTGCCCAGATGATCTGAATAAGTGGCTGAAGCTTGAGAGAGGCAGACAAGTCTGTAGGAGGGGATATTGCTTGGAAAAAAAAATTGCCCGGTTAGGGGAATGGGGCCAAATGTTCGATGCTTATATATTGGCTTTGCTTTCTGCAGAAAGTTGAAAATTGTATGGCTGCCTCAGGGCTGTGGGTTTCTGCTTAGAGCATAAGATGCTGGGAATTTGAATGGCAGAGAGCTTGATGAAAATGGGCTCTCCCATGATGATTTTATTCCCTTGTGAAGAAAGAACCTCATTACAAGATGATGTAATTTGAAACTTCTGTGAATTTTCTGAACAAAGGTATTAAAGAGGAGGAACAAAATCATAACCACTGTACAATTTAATTTCAGGCAACATAAACTTTATAACAAGGAATTGTATGCCGATTTTATCGCTGCTCAAATTAAAACATTGTCTTTTTTGGCTTACATCATAAGAATTTACCAGGTAGGTTGCATTTTTGTTACCTTGTTACTCTTAGTGCAACAGATCTCTAGTTACGTTATGGAAGGCAGGTGACCAGTGTGACAGCAGTGCATCAGGGATTGGAGAGAGGAGCACTTGTGTAGCAAATCTGAAGACAGGGCTATACTTGGTTGTCCTTTCAGAAGTATTATCATGTGAATGCAAAATAAAATGTGCTGTTCCCCCCCTGCCCCAGGCGTTTATGGAATGGCTACTGTATTTTATTTTTACAAGTAGACTTCTTAAAGAGAAACAAGTGAATTTTAATTGAATTATTTTGCAAATGTAAATCAAAGCTTTAAAATAGAATGTCATAACTGCATTCATGTTATTTTTTGTTATAGGAATTAGTAGCTAAATATTCTCAGCAAATGGTAAAAGGAATGTTGCAGTTGCTCTCCAATTGTCCAGCCGAAACAGCACACCTCCGGAAAGAGCTTCTGATTGCTGCTAAGCACATCTTGACAACAGACTTGAGGAGCCGTATGTAGTACTTTTTAAAAATGTATTTATAAACTGGAAAGATTTCAACTTTTTCTGTGTATTTGAGGCATATTGCTTGCTATGTGTTTTGGACTATTACAGACTTATGATTATTTTGGGAGTGGGTGTGATTTTTGATTTGCCTTTTTTCTTTCTCCTTGAAAAACCCAAAATTATCTGAGTAAGGTGGCATACTGAACAAGTCGCTTTTCTAGCTTTCCAAATATTTGTTGTTCCAAGTAATTACCATTTGATGATAAGCATTTTTGTTGATTTGTAATTGTGCCTACAGTTGTATGGATACTTCAAAAATATTTGTTAACCTGAGCAGAAGTAGTTCTGTCAAAACCTGATCCCATGTTTGATGCAGCTCACAGCATGAGGAAAAGCATTCCTAGCAGGGGAAAGCTATTTTTGGTCTGCCTGAATTAACTAGGTTTGGTGGATACGTTCTGTTTTGGCAGAATTGTAGAACTGGAGATGAGTGTTCTTTGTACGATATTAATTTCTATCTTTTAATCTTTACTGTGTGGTCCCCTTTCTTTTCCTTCTGCTAATAACAGTTACGGGGCAGTGTGATGTCTTACAGGTATTGTTTTCTTGCCAAAAAAAATAGCATGTTTCCTTGTTCTGGAAATTAGTATTGTGGTCACATGGAAAGCTGTTTCTTTGGCTGTTTTTCTAAAGAAATTAGCTTAATTGTTCTACGTTTCTCAGTCTCTCCTTAATAACTTCTGAACTTGACCAGCTTCAAAAAAATTCAACAGAGGAGTAGGGTCTTAAAGATAGGAAGTTCTGCATCCTTTGTGAACTTTTTAGTGTTTGGGTAGCAGAGAAAACCCCAGTTAGTGTCTCCATTGGAGAAATAAACAGGGGTGTGAGCTTAGCAATTCATTGCCGTTGGTCAGCTGGCTGGTGTTTTAGCATACATTACTAATGCACCCCTCCAGCCCTGCTCTTGGCTACCAGGCAGCCCCAAAGTGGGCTGGAAGAGGAGGAAATGCTTGGAAACATTAAGGAGAAGAGGGAACATGGTATTGCTGAAGGAATAAAGAGTGTGAGGAAGAGGAGAAGTGGGATATAAAGTATGTGGAGATCTGTATAAGACAAGGCTTTGGTCATTCTGATGGTGCAGTTCAACTTATTTGGAAAATGAGTGTTGAGGGAAGTGTTTCAGGTTTGTGGGCCTTGCCATTGGTATTATTGTTCTCAGTGAAATAATCTTTCAAACTGAGTCTTCTGTGTTGATTCAGTTAGTGAATAATGCTGCAAGTCTTACTGTGATGCGCTTGGTCTGTGTGGAACTTTGTTTCTGATTCTGTAAAGAGGGGGCGGAGGTGAAACTGTACTCTCTCCACTGTTATCAGTGTAAAGATGGCCTCTGTCTATTAAGCCATTTCTTTTGAGAATTTTAACTGAGATGTCCGTTTCAAAAAGCTAGAATCGTTTGTATGGTGTTTCTGAAATTCTGGTGACTGAACATTGTGGACATTTCTTAATTTCAATGTAAAATATTCTTATGTTATGAAGTTTAACAATGAAAGAGTTGTCAGTGGTCCGGTGTAAAAAAAAAATAAAATCTGTCATTGCTTGCTTTGCTTTAATTTCTCATACTAGTTCACATTAAGAGTAATAGCACAACACAGAAATGTTAATGTTAAATGTGCTTAATACATAAAAACTCATTACTGTCTTCCAATTTGCATTTCCTTTCCTTTTTTTCATTGTCAGGATCTGTGTCTTAATCTTTTTGCTCTGCTAACGCTAGTGCATGTAAGACTAATTCCTTTTTTCCAATGGAGAGGTTTGATCAAAGGCAGTTCCTTTCCAACCATCTTTTTGACTCAGCTTTTTTCTCCCCAGTATGATTTGTTGGCTACAATCGAATTTATTCTCACGTTATGACTGCTATGGTGGTTGCCTTGTAAAATAATGGATTGTCTTTGCATCTAAAATCTTTATTCCCATTCCTTATTTGCTTCTTGCACTGTAAGTCTTCCAGATCTCTACCCCCCTCTAAAAACAATGCTGATGCTCTCATTTTCTCCTCCTCTGTATTTTTGCAGAATGTGACATTCTCTTAAAAGCAAAGACAGCTACCAAGTTGTCCCTTTCATTTAAGTGAACCTCACTGATTCCTTGTCCACTTCAGATTTCATTCCGAAAATGCTGGATTTTTATCTTTAATATTGTTTGGAAATCTGTGGACAATGAAGGTTGCTGGATGCTCCTTTTTCTCTTTATTTGACTTTCTGCTTATTCATTAACTTTTTAGCTTGTTGCATTATTTGGAGGTGGGAGCAGTTAATCCTTCCTGCCATTTCCATCTTCTGTATTTAAAAAGAAAATGCTTCTTTGGTCTTGCTTTGCCACTTGATTTTGTTACTGAAATCTTTTGTTCCCTGGACCCCAAGTTGCACATATTCCTCATTGTATTTTGGGATACAGCTTGTATGATAAGATGCCAGACAAAACAGAGTTGTGTTGTACTGTGTTACCCAAACTTGTCCTTTCCAGTAACTCATTAGTTACATTTAAAAAGTTCTACAAAGTTGAAAATAATGTGTTTTTTCTCTTTCCAGTTCTAACTGTTGTGTTGTATCCGTGCTGCGGCTTTGACTGTAATGTTACTCAAGGAGGGGCAAATCTCAGTGGAGTTCATAGTCATAGGAGGTCAATTGAAAGTTTCCTTGTAAATGATGCTGCCTTTTATAAGCCTCAGGAATTAATTTTATAATAAAACCACTTTCTGACTTAGTTTAAGTGGTTCAATGTTTAACTATCTTATTTTTATTATTTCCTTTGCCAGTGATCACGTATAGCTTTTTCTTTTTTTTCTCTCTCTCTCTTTTTTTTTTTTTTTTTTTTAAATTATAGAATTTATTCCATGTATGGACAAGCTATTTGATGAATCTATAATAATTGGCTCTGGATACACTGCCCGAGAGACACTGAGGTATGACAGAAAGTTTGGAATAGCTATTTGAATGCCTGCCAGGGCTGGTTTCTTTCAAGGTTTATTAATATTTACAACACTGTCTGTATAGGGTCCTGAATATTTGCTTTAAATAACTGATTTTATTAGATTCTAATATTGGAAGGGCTTCTCCTGCTGTAAAGAATGGTGGTTGTTTAACACTTTGATGGCACAGCATGGTAGCGTGAGTGTAGGGCAAAATGACATAAATGGGTGAATGAAAATATGCTCTGCAATTCAAAAACCAAAATCAGCCAAAGCAGAGGTCACAGTGAAATCAGCTCAATACGTTCCCAATATTTCACAAAACACTCTAAATCTTGTGTCCAGTGTAAAATCTGAATGAGATTTAAACTGCTTTGTCTAGGAGAATTATTTCCTCTTGCTTGAGTATCATGTGTACTTTATTAACAACATGTGTTAGATTTTGTTTACTTTAAAAAATTTTTAAAATTGAAAAATCATCAATGATTGATTGTGGAAGAGCTTACCAACACTGCTTAAAATGTGGCTCAAAACATGCTAATTTGCTCTTAACTGTATGGGGATGAAAATATGTGCTGGGGATGTTCAGCAATGGGGGAAGAAAGATCAGAGAGATAATACTGGTCTTATGAGACAGATTAATGCATCTTTGGTTAGATTATACAGGTTATAATTCTCTTGTGTAATTGAAAAAGCTTTGTGAACTCTGGATTTGCATATAAAAATAGAAAATTTGAATTTGAATCTTGGAAATAGCTCCAGGCAGTAATTATTGTTAAGTCCAATTAACAACGATGATAATTGTCCTCAATGTCTTTTCTTCATTTCTTGTTTTTACTGATAGACCACTTGCATATAGTACACTGGCAGACCTGGTACATCATGTCCGTCAGCATTTACCACTCAATGATCTCTCCCTTGCTGTCCAGTTATTTGCCAAGAACATTGATGATGAGTCGTTGCCTAGCAGTATCCAGACAATGTCTTGCAAGCTTCTGCTAAATTTGGTAGACTGTATCCGGTCTAAGAGTGAACAGGAAAATGGAAATGGTAGAGATATTCTTATGAGAATGCTGGAGGTATTGATTTGTTTAAAACATTTAATAATAAGTTGAATATCCTATTTTATCATATGTCGTCAATCACATTTTACTTTCTCCTTTGTTCAGAAATGCGAATACATAGAAACAGTCTGCATACTGTATTTCATTGTAATATTTCAAAGAAGGGCTTCTTAAAATGTCATGCAACTGGGATAGCTGAAGTGTAGCGGAGATGCTTTGTCAACTCAGCTTATTCATTCAGTGACCTTTTTCAAAGCAGGAAACTGAATGTGATGCTGGGGGTAGCTTAACTGTTACTGTTGTTTTTTTAAAATTTTCTTTCAAATTTTACTTGTAATCTCCTTTTTTCCCAACTTAAGGGTATGTAAGAATGGTATTTTTTAATGCGTTCTGTGTTTGGTAATGTTTGTGTGTGGTTGGTTTTTCTGGCTTTTTTTTTTTTTTTTTTTTTTTTTTAAAATCCTGAAATAGGATCATCTTGTAGGTCCTTGGCATAGCCCAATACAATCTGTACAATGTGAAATATCCACACTTTCATGACCTGCTGATCTTCTTTTAAGGATCTTCTTTGTATGGAGGATTTCTTGTTTTGTTATTTTTAAAAATCAGAAAATCAGGAATGTACTACACCATGGATGACAGCTTTTAAGGTGCAAGTGAAACACTACTTGCTTGTTGTAGCCAAATTGTTATTGGAAAAAGGTTGCCACAGCATGAAGATGCACTCAGTTGTAGAGTAAAACACTTCTAGGGTAAATACTGGTTTAATAATCTCATTTTAGGATGTGAGAACACATCTTGAAATCTAAATCAAACTGCTGTTAATGCCTTAAGGTGCCTGAGGAAGCTGTAAGCTGCTTGCTTTGGAAAGGGAGATCTAGGAATTCTGAATGTAGCAGATCCCCTCCTCCTTTGACTTTGTCACTGACAGACTGCCATGGTTCTGAATGCACCGGGAAAGAGATCTAGTCATGTTAGTCATTTCCATTTTAGTTTAGGGAATGGCTTTCATCCTAAATAGAGAATACAAGTGGCGGTGCAAGTGAAAAATCTTGATGTTATGCATTGTAATGGGTCCTTTATTCCAGACTTGCCAAACTGAAGCAGCTTTCTGGCAGGGTTTGTCTTCCAAATGAACTATTTTTTTTTCTACTTCATAAAAAAATCTGAGATGTAGCACAGTTGTTTGGTCATTTGTTTATCAAATTAAAATTTGTAATACTGTGTGAATTTAGAGAAGATATATGTAGGGAAGAAGGGAACATACAGAACTGTGGTCATAATGGGGAAATACTTCAGCAAGCTGAGTAGATCTAGACTTTAAAATTTGAGAGGTACAGAAAATTTTAAATTGAAACCTTATGCAACATGTCCCTTGTTTAGTATCAGCTGAGAGGCAGAAATGTTTGGGACCGCGGTTCTGCAGGATTGATTATTGCTTTCTAAATCTGATATGCTGCATAAAACTAAAACTTAAACCTATAATGTCATATGTATTAAAAGGTGTATACATATATTACATATACATCTGAAAAATTCAAGCTTTTTATGCTTAATAATAAATAATTGTAGACTGAAATATTAAGTCTTATTTAAAAAAATAATTCAAATAGATTTTCATTTTAAATTAAGTAGAATTGTAGAGAGATCAGTTTTTAGTTGATGATTTTATTAGTTTTCAGCAAATATTTTTACTTTTGGAACTTGTTAAAAGCAAGCAGACTACTTTGATACACTTAAAAACGTTTGCTGTCTCTTGAATGACTTCAGAAATACTTAGTTGTAAATTTTATTGATCTCAGTATGCTGAGTATTAGTATTTTTAAATTTGGAATGATTTTTGAAGAAGAAACTTATTTTCTTTTTTCTTTCCCCTCCCTGCTCTTTCATTTGTCTTTGCTCTTTGTGCTTTAGGTTTTTGTTCTGAAATTCCACACTATAGCACGATACCAGCTGTCTGTAATTTTTAAAAAATGCAAGCCACAGTCTGAACTTGGGGCTGCTGAAGCCGCATTACCTGGAGTACCGACAGCAGCAAATGCAGCACCAGTTCCTGTTCCATCTCCTGCCCCAGCCACTCCAGTGGCCCCTGCACCAGTACCTGTATTTGAAAAACAAGGGGAGAAAGAAAAAGAAGATAAACAGACATTTCAGGTCACAGATTGCCGAAGCTTAGTAAAAACTTTGGTCTGTGGTGTCAAGACAATCACATGGGGCATAACATCATGCAAAGCTCCTGGTGGTAAAGCTGCATAATATTTAATTACATTTATCTTTTGTAATTCTACAATTAAAACTCTCTAGCATGAAAGCAAATAGTATTTTTAATGATTAACTACTGTCTTTATCTTCTTTCAGAAGCACAATTCATTCCCAATAAGCAGTTGCAACCTAAGGAGACTCAAATCTATATAAAACTGGTAAAATATGCAATGCAAGCTTTAGATATTTATCAGGTATGTAACCTGGCCGCATAGCACTTTGTTATACAGTTACTGTGTGTTAGATCTTTTAATAAGGATTTATTTGTCAGCTAAAAGACAGATTTAATGTGTATTGTATTTTCATTAAATCTTTAGTTTCAGGACCATAGCTATTGGGAAATTTTATGAATTTCAAAGTACTTATCACTTGCAAGGAACAAATTATTTTCTTAAAAGCCATTATTGTCTGTGTTTACACAGGCAGGTCAGACTGAAAATACTTCTCTCTCCTGTAGTGG
This sequence comes from Gorsachius magnificus, assembly GCA_034008185.1. Taxonomy (NCBI): domain Eukaryota; kingdom Metazoa; phylum Chordata; class Aves; order Pelecaniformes; family Ardeidae; genus Gorsachius; species Gorsachius magnificus. Next base: position 8,599,842 of record CM067087.1, on the reverse strand, counting down.
AGTAAATCTTTTCTTCAAAGAGACAGTTTAGCAGTCAGCTGAAGCATTTGCATGGCTATGTTTATCTTCTGTATTTAGACAAAGGACTTATGAAAAGTAAATGTACATGATTTGGAATTAAGTAACTTTACAGATACACTATATCATCTCCTGCTGTTGTCTTTTTCCACTCCTGACTTCATGGTTTTAAAATCTGTGACGAAAACACCCTATTTTAATATTTCTATTGTTACTGTTGGCTCTGTGTGCCTGGCTTCTAATTGTATGGGGCTTGCATGTGAAACCTGTAAAATCTCAGTTTTTTTCAAAAGGTACTTTAAGTAAGAATGGTGGGGAAAAAGTTACTCGAATTCTGTAACAAATACATGTGTTCTCTAAATTGCTATAGGTCCAAATAGCAGGAAATGGACAGACATATGTTCGAGTAGCAAACTGTCAGACAGTCAGAATGAAAGAGGAAAAGGAAGTTCTGGAGCATTTTGCTGGTGTGTTCACAATGATGAACCCTTTAACTTTTAAGGAAATCTTTCAAACTACTGTTCCTTATATGGTGGAGAGGATCTCAAAAAATTATGCTCTTCAGGTATTATGTTTTTGTTTACTTTTAAAATTGATAATAAACAGCCTGTAGAAAATAGTTTGTGCCTTGAAGTACCTAAGGCTGAAATGGAATTATAAGTAGTAGTGTTGAAATTAGCATTAAATGTTTGAAGCAGTTTATAAAAATACTTTGTAAAGATGGATTTTCAAAAGCTTTCCAGACTAAGCGATGCAATAAAAATGTGAGCACTTCAGTTTAGAAGATATGAATGGACTTTATTCTTGTTTATGTTTTACAGAATGCAAGTCCTATAATATACATTTAAAATTAAACTTTAAACTTGAATGCTTAAGTTATATGCATGGTTGTTTTCCACTGAGGATAACCTGAATCCCTTGGTTAGCAGTGGAGATAGGGAAAGAAATTTGTCTTAGTTTTTTGTTTTAAATGGGTAGTGCATTTATCCCTCTGTTCTTTTCATTACAGCAAGAATAACTGCTTTGTGGTTTCCTTTTATAGATTGTTGCCAATTCCTTCTTGGCAAACCCTACTACCTCTGCCCTCTTTGCAACGATTTTGGTTGAGTATCTTCTGGATCGGCTGCCAGAAATGGGCTCTAATGTGGAACTCTCCAATCTGTATCTCAAGCTGTTCAAGTTAGTCTTTGGCTCCGTTTCACTGTTTGCAGCTGAAAATGAACAAATGCTGAAGGTAAAGGTCATTTGTGTTAAAACCAAAAAAAAATCTGTTTTGACTTTTAATACATTCTTCAGATGTCTGAATAAGCTTGGGAGTTTTATGCTGTCTAACGTTTAACAGTCTTTTCATGTTTGAACCACTATTAGTGATACATCTCCGTTTTTCCCAAATGCCAAGTACGTTGCCTTATTTATAAGAGATGGTTTCTGTGAATTTTTACTTCATATTTGAAACTATAAAGTGGTGTACAAATTCTGAGTATAAATGCTTGTGGTCTGATTAGGATTGCCATAAACCCGTGTAACTTCATGGTCAGGATATGCATATTTTCTTGCATATTTATTTCTCCTTTGTTTCCATATTAACTTAAGACTTTTGCTTTTGTGTGTTGGTGGATCTTGTTCATTCATGTCATATTCGGTGACATGTACTTCTTGAGTTAGATATTTCTGTGCTCTTGAAAAGTCTGGATTAAGGAATGCTATTTTTTTCTATTGACAACATATTGTCTGTGTATTCCAAGGATCTGTTTATGTTGATGAGATCATCTCATTATTCATTGAGTTAAGAAATACTGAGCTTGAAGCGAGAGTATGCTTTTCTTGTGAAAGTAACAGCTGCCTACATCCAGAAAAAATGTTAAGATATTAATTGAACACTGCTCCTCTCTCATAATTTCTCGCCATTTCTCTTCCTTCTACCTTAGAATAAATAACATTTCTGATACAGGTAACTGTGTGATTAATGGTTTCTGTGCTTAACGATTTGTTACAGCAGGATTATTTCAGTTTTCTGGGTAGAACAGAGTAGGGACTACTAATTTTCCAGATTCTTTGAAAGATAAAAGTAATATGAAGCAATATTCGTAAGTAATATGAAGCAATATTCATATAATCATGCTTAAATTCTTCTCATTTATCATCAGAATCAAGGTCATTTGGATTTTATAAGCTAGTGTTTCAATTTAAAGAGTGTGATTTACTACCTTCACAGTTTCACGCTTCTGTTACATTTTTTTGTTTCAGCAGGATTGATGATATGGGCCTTGGGTAGACAGTTTAATTGAGTGATGAAGGCTATTTGCAGCATTTGCATAGCAATGTAAAAAGCTTTTAGATGTTAATAAAATCCAGAATTGTGCCGCTGTTTTTCCCTAATCTGTGAGAATCCTTTCATTTATCAACTATTTTTAATAATTCCTGCAAACTGTTAATGTCCTCTGCTCTAGAAAGACGACCAGTTCCGTAACCATATTTTTTTACTTGTAAAAGTTGGTTTTCAAAGTGAAACTTTGGCATTCACAAATACTAAGAATTAGTGATGAAGTTAGATCAAGAGTAAATTGATATCGTGAAATGCCTTCTTTTCATTCTGGCACTTTTGATTTCTGCTACGTGTTCCTAGGTTCTGTGGAGCAAATATTTTTCATTGTGTCAGATTTGCAGATGTTTTTTTGTTTTAATACAGTTACTGCTTGGAGTAGCAAGCAGACTTGATCATTTGACTAACATAAAAGCAGGGTTTAATTAAAGAATGCTCTGGGTTCTTGATACTAATCAAATACAGATTTACTTTTTAACAATTCCTCAACAGTGGTATAAAATTAGCGTGGTATCAGAGTACTTCAAATAGCTGAAGGTTTTTGATCTGAAAAACTTGTCTTATGCTAAACTTTTATACAGTACAATGATGATAAAATTGATATTTTATTAATCTTCAAGCTTTTCTTTTTTTTATAGCCACATTTGCACAAGATTGTGAACAGCTCTATGGAACTTGCACAGACTGCCAAAGAGCCCTATAACTATTTCCTGCTGCTCAGAGCACTGTTCAGATCTATTGGAGGAGGCAGTCATGATCTGTTATATCAAGAATTCTTGCCGCTGTTACCAAACTTACTGCAAGGTAGAACAATACCTTCTTTCCCCACCCCAGTTTCTGATCTTTTTATGTAAATAGTAGTAATAAAGTTATGTTTTGTAATTAAAAAGAACCCCAAAACTAAAGCTCTAACCCTGATAAGTAGCTTCTGATTTTGAGCTTAGCAGTTGATTAAATATCTCGGATGTGGCTTATTTTCATTTACTATCAGCTGCTTCAGGCTCCATAGTTTTGGCTGCTTCACAATTTCTGCTGCTTGTTTTTCTGCTTTCCATTGTGGGGCTGTTGGTTTTTTTTGCTTGTTTCTTTCATTCATTTTTTTTTTTTGCCATGGACAACTTTGATAGCATAAAGCATTGAGGGATAAGAGTAGTAGGAGAAGCAACGTTGCCAGGCCATCATTGGTTTTGTGGGAAGAACATAACAGAGAAGCTCTGGTTGTTCTGCAGTTGAGGTCATGTGTGTGCACCTGCAAGTGCATGATAAATACAAATGCAAGTAGTGTCAGTCTGCAAGAAGAAATGGAAATAAAGATCAGTTTGATTAACTGAGCATTTGTGCTTGCAAGGACTGTGTTCCAGAGATACTGAGGATGAGCAAGGAAACGTGGAGAACTACTTAAACCTAAGGACAAGCTAATCGGAACAATTCTGGGAACGTGAAATCCTGTGGTTCCCATCTACAGCTGTAGGGGCAAATTTTATTGTAGTTAGCAAATATGTATGTTATCTATAAATCATGATGTAAAATACATGCCAGTGTAGAAGTGCTAGGTAGGTTTATGGAATGCATGTATCTTGATGGGAAGAAAAATAAGTTGGGGAATGTGTTTAGTCTGTATGGGACAGTGAATGTATTTAAACTCATTTAATGTTTCTTTTCAGGAGTCCAGTTATTTTAAAAATGTTTTGTTCTGTGTGGATTTTTTTAGTGATACAAGGCTGAGGTTTGAGTCCAGTTATTTCTTTAAATCCTTACTAAGTTATAATTACGAATAGTATTATATTTTGTAAATAAATTCTTTACAGAGCTATATCTGGTTTTCATCTGCTGCCAAATGCTACTTTTTGAGTCTAAGATTAAATTTTAGAATACGCATAGATGTTAATTTTTTTTGTATATGCATGTACCTACAAAAAAATTCACTGCATAAAATCCTTACTAAGTTATAATTACGAATAGTATTATATTTTGTAAATAAATTCTTTACAGAGCTATAAGCTTTACAGAATTAAAAAAAGTCAGGTTATTCTGAATTTAGGAAATAGCAATTTTCAACAATAAACTGTGGACTGCTTTCTCCTTGAGTGTATAACTTTCCATGATTTTTCAGGACTTAATATGTTGCAAAGTGGCCTTCATAAACAACACATGAAAGACTTGTTTGTAGAGCTCTGCCTCACTGTGCCAGTTCGTTTGAGCTCATTACTGCCTTACCTGCCAATGTTGATGGATCCCTTGGTGTCAGCTCTCAATGGATCTCAGACCCTGGTTAGCCAGGGCTTAAGAACTCTTGAATTATGTGTGGATAACTTGCAGCCAGACTTTCTGTATGATCACATTCAGCCAGTTCGAGCTGAGCTAATGCAGGTAAACATGTAGTTTCCTGTTAGACCACAAGAGGTCATTGATTCGCTAAGTATTATTAGAAATTTGTATGAACCTTTGGTTATAAAAACTTGAAAAATGTGTCATGAGAACCATACCAGTCTGATTTGTAGGTAAAAGGCCAGTTGGTGTTGTGCTTTTAAACTGAAAACTGTGAAAAATTTAAAAATGAATTAATCATTTCTTCTATACAACCTCTTAAAGTGTTAAAGCTAAGATTTGGGACTCAATAGCAAGAATATTACTATCTTTAAGGTGAGTTAGTACAGAAAATTATTAAAATTTGTTTATTTTTTAAAAAACAAACAGGAAAAGCTAATTACCTTTAGCATACCATGATTGACAGCTATATGAAGTCTTATATATACAGTGAAGATGATGTGGCTGAAATTCAGAATGATGTTTTAAATGTGCTATTTCCCCTAATACAGTGCTTGCATATGCTTTATCATTTAAATATAATATTTAATTTATTTGCCTTTTATATTTCAAAACTAGCTCTTTGAGGTTAATTCACTTCAACCTTAACTGGCCTGCTTTTTTTTTTTTTTTTTTTAAATTGATAATAATGTTTATCTAATATTTGTCATAAACATGAAGTTGCATTTCAGTGTGGCAAAGATTTTGTAGCTGATCACAGTAATCTAATATAAAACTGCATTTAGGACAACCTTGTTACAAAGCACTTGAACTGTTGTGAACTGAGACTTTGTTTTTATTCAGTCTAGATAAGTATTTTCTGGAAGTTATGCAGGGTCAATTACCCAGATACAAGCATAAGTGTTTTCCTTGACTTTTTTTTTTTCTTTTTATATTACAACTTGAAAAAAATTGAAGTGAGGCTGATCTGACCATGTAACTAACATTTAAAATACTTGCAGGCTTTGTGGCGTACACTGCGCAATCCTGCAGACAGCATTTCTCATGTGGCTTACCGTGTACTTGGTAAATTTGGTGGAAGTAACAGGAAGATGTTAAAGGAGTCACAGAAACTGCAATATGTAGTCACAGAAATCCAAGGACCCAGTATTACGATTGAATTTTCAGACTGTAAAGCATCCATTCAGCTCCCAATGGAAAAGGTAAGTGCTTAAGTTATTTTCTGTGGTGAGAAACCATCTTACTTAATTTTCCTTTATTTTCCTATTATTTTTTTGAAGTTTGTTTGCTTGTAAAACCTTGATAAAGTATGTACTATGTCTGCCACTTCCAGATATGAGTTAATGAATATCTAATGTTATAGAATTTACATAATTTGTGTTGTAATGAAGAAACAGAATCTAAATCCACTTATGTGGGTTTTTTTCCTTTATTTGGTTTTGTTTCAAATAATTTTTGAGTTGCCAGACTTGGCAGGTGAAGGACAAAGTGATTTTTTTGAGAAATCACTGCAAAGAACTTTTTTTCTTTTTTACTATGTAGTGGTCAGTTGAGAGTCTCTGTATAAGGCAGGTAGACCTACACTAACTTCTTGCTTCATTTTGACATGCAAAATTAGCAGAAGCTTGCCACCTTGTTCTTCCTTCATTTTCCCGTTTTTGTTTTATATGTCACCCCCAAAATAAGATTTAAACATGCTGTTCTGCTTTTACAGAGTGATATGATAGGGAGCTAAACTGGCATAAGTAAATGCTTTCCGTACGTGTTTTTTTTCCCTTCCTAACTTTTGTTGTACTGCTTAGATTAGGAGTGGGAATCTGCTCTAAATTCTCCCTGTTTTCTTTTTGAAATGTACCGAAATCTTCCTGTAGAAATTCTTCAGTGATGATTATTCTAATGACTCCAAGGATTTGGTTTTGTTTGTTGCCTCTAGGTTGGGTATAGTACTACTTATGGCTGCAAAACCACTTTGTACTTGTATTGGCTTTCATCTGACAATCTCAATGTATCACAAATGATTAGTTCTCGCTAATTAACAGCAATCTAATCTGTGTCTATGTCTTGGGATCTGAGAGTGAAGCTGGATTCTGAGTTAATTTGGCCTGTGGAGTTTTAATACTTACCTTTTCAATTACACTTTCATAAGTAGGTATGATCCGAATGTAGTAAACAATTTTCTTTCCAGGCAGCTGGCTCTCTTTGGCTCCACGCAGCCAACAGGCTTAAAAATAGCTTGGAAAAATGACTCTTAAAATGCAGATAGCTTTACTGATTTCTCCTCTACTGAAACTGATGAGTTGAATATATAAAAAATACTCTAATTGCTGACATTTTCCTATCCCTCTAGGTTTGATTCAAATCAAGTTTTCCCAAGTATTTATGCAACTAACGTGTGTTAATGATATGGAATGATCTTCAGCTTCTTGGTGTTGACCAAGAAACAATGTTATCTGCTGAATACTTTGTATCTATAAAAATGAAATGTCAAATTAAAAGGAAAAAGAAGTGGAATAAATTGAAAATGAGAAATCAGTGTTTTCTTTTAGTGCTTTGGTAGTCTTCTGGGCTGTGTAAAACTCATTGTTCTTTTCATTGAGATGCTGATAAGGTTATTCAAACAGTGATGGGATGACTGCTAGTTAAATCAGTAAGTGGAAAGTTTTGCTTTCAAAGAAGGAAAATGCCCACTTGTAGCAGAGCCTTTTTCTGCATAATCCTGTTGAAGCATGGATGCTTAGATTTTATTTACAATTGATCAGGTATTGAAAATCCTTATTTTGTCCAAAATTTTTTTTATTATGCCTGTCTCTTTTTTTTTTTTTTTTTTTTGGGTATACTTTCATATCTTATGAGATTATTTGAATTATTCTCAAATGTATTAAATACATCTTCTTGCAAAGAAGAGTACTATTTCCATTTAGTAGATGGTGTTCAGAAGTTGCTTTAGAGATGTTTCATCATGTATGATGTAGCTCTTGATTTGCATGGAAAATATGACAAAGTAATTTGTAAGATAGGACATTTTTGGTAGCATTTATATACATGTATAAATTATATACATGTATAAATGCATTGTGTACCTACAGTATATAGAGATTAGGAACAGAATTATCGCTGCAGGGAAGGTGAGGGAATGAAGGTGTACCTCACTCATGACTTCATATGCTTTCTGACTGTGGAATTTAATGTTTCTGCCATGAAACATTTATAAAAGCACAGCAAATATCGTAATAGTTTCAAGTCCGCTCTCTCAGGCATTCTCTGGATTTCTTAACTTAGGCAGTCCAAATTGCACATACTTGTAAAGTTAATTTTAATATGCATTAAAGATACTATTCCCTTGATTAATTACCTTGTTGTAAATATTAAGAACAAGAAGTGTTTGGTTACTATCTATCTTTTTTTCATTGTAGGCAATTGAGACTGCTCTGGACTGTTTGAAGAGTGCTAACACAGAACCATATTATCGGAGGCAAGCGTGGGAAGTAATCAAGTGTTTTTTAGTAGCTATGATGAGCCTGGATGATAATAAACATGCATTATATCAACTTCTTGCACATCCCAAGTATGACAGTTCTTTAAACATAAATGTGTATGTAAAATTTATAGTGTCTTTAGAACAACCTAATTTAGAGACAATGGTTAGTCTAGGCAGTGTATTCTTCGTGGGATTTTTACCTACTGGTTTATCCTGCTTCCTTTTAAATCAATGTGGGACTTTCCAGTAAGAGGAATTTTGTAAGCATATTATTTAATGCCCATGACGTGTTAATGTTTCATACTTTAATTTTCTTCCTCTATCACAGTCCAATGTATAAACTATTACATATGATCAGATTTCTCTTTTGAATTAATTTTAGTTTAATATATTTAAATAGTTGGAATATTCTGGTGCTTAATCGCGTTTTAAAGTTTAACTTAGGTTGTGGTTTTTGGTATGTACATCTAACTCTTTACTAAAGTGAAACACATACAAAATTCAGTTTCATTTAGTGACCAAACTATGGCATAGTCACATGTGTAACCTATGTTTGTCCTGGTGCAGGGGCTTGTTACTGAATTTTTACATCTTTTACAATTTTAGTCAATGATATTTAATGAGTTTATTGCTTTTAGACAACTTTGACGTCTTTGCCCACAAAGTATGTGCTGACTTTGACTCTTGCAGTGTGGTAAATGTAGCTAAAGAGTATAGTAGCTTTTATAATTTGGACTTGTTAGACTTGACATAAATACAGCTTTGCAATGAACCGGTTTTGTTGGGCAGTGGTTTGATAAATAATGTTTCAGTCTTTCAAGATTAAAATCAAATGTCACTTTAAAAAAGGGAAAAATGTCAAAATATTGAAAATGACATTCTGTAATTGAGTTGCAGTGTGATGCCTGTATACCTACTATTTGTAATATGCGTGGCTTCTTCTGAACCACTGGCTTTATATGTTCCTCCTGAAATTGAGCTATCCATCATGTTTGAGACCAGTGGTTGACAAAATGAATATGGACTGAGTGCACTGGTCTAGCTTTATCAAAATGAGGGGACAATTGGAGGTGGAGAAGGAATTAGATATTGAGAGCAAACTTTAAATCAAGTACTTGGCAGTGCTCATGATTGAGCTGCTGGTGCTGCAGTTTAGGATTATAATGAACTTAATTTTGTCTTTCAGCTTTACTGAGAAGTCCATACCCAGTGTGATTATTTCGCATCGATATAAAGCTCAGGATACTCCAGCTCGTAAAACGTTTGAACAGGCATTGACAGGGGCATTCATGTCAGCAGTCATCAAAGATCTGAGGCCTAGTGCTCTGCCTTTTGTAGCCAGCTTAATCCGCCACTACACAATGGTGGCAGTTGCTCAGCAATGTGGTAAGCAAAGTGGAATAGATAGAGATCGTGTGGACTGCCATGAGTGGGGCGGAGACATTTATGCTTACAGTAATTTGTTTTAAAAAAAGTCTTGGTATTGCAGTTGCTTCTGGATAGATATATTTTTGTTTGATGGCTGAATTATGTTTTAATTCCTTTGAGCAGTGGGAAATTATTATGCATGTTTTAGAAACAATCAATAATACTTCTAAAACGCTACAGCCAATGAAATAATTACAGCTTGGAACAGTTTATACTTCTAGACCATTTGTGTAACTTCATATACACAGTTATTTTTGCAGACAGTCTTTTAATTGGGTTGTTTCCACTTGTGGTTTTGAAGGACCATCAGAGGAACTAAGTAGATTTTAGAGCACTGCAGTGTCTTGTACCTACGAAGAAAACTTCTTTGAGTTGGACTGTATGACAAGTAATTTGGGAAAAGACATACTATAAGCGTATCACTCTGTTGTCACATTTCGTACAAGAAAATATTCAAGTAGATGTAATCTTTTTTCTTCTAAGAGTGAAGAATGCCTTACAATCCATTTATATGCAAATAGACACAGTGCTTACTGGTTTTGCTATCATCTAGTCAGAGGAGTAGTAAAATCTAATTGAAAGACTATTCATATTGAAATATCCGTTGTTTTATCTTCCCCCGCCCCCCTCCCCCCCCCCCCTCTTTTCTTCCCCAAAACAAATTACAGGTCCATTTTTGCTGCAGTGCTATCAGGTTGGAAGCCAGCCTAGCACAGCCATGTTTCATAGTGAAGAAAATGGGTCAAAAGGCATGGATCCCTTGGTGCTTATTGATGCCATAGCAATCTGCATGGCATATGAGGAGAAGGAACTCTGCAAAATAGGAGAGGTGGCTCTAGCAGTGATATTTGATGTTGCGAGCATTATCTTGGGTTCAAAGGAAAGGGTAATATATACATATATCTTTTTTTTTAAATGTATTTAAATGATCTAGTTTCAGCCAATGCAATTTTATTTCTTCAATTTTGGAGGCTAGCAGTGAGCTGAAAAAAGCAAACTGATACATTTCTTTCTTTCCAGGCTTGTCAGCTTCCCTTGTTTTCGTACATTGTGGAACGTTTATGTGCTTGCTGTTATGAACAAGCTTGGTATGCTAAATTAGGAGGTGTCGTGTCAATTAAATTTCTTATGGAACGATTGCCACTAATTTGGGTCCTCCAGAACCAGCAGACTTTCCTGAAAGCACTTCTCTTTGTTATGATGGATCTAACTGGAGAGGTATTTAATGAATGAATTATATCAAATAGTATGAGGGAAACAAACTTTTGTTCTTAAATTCACACAGATTGAACCTTTGCTAATCTTGATTTTGCTTAACTTCAGAATGCTTTGTATCTGCAACAGTTACGAGTGAATTTTAGTAGACCTGAAGTTAGGAATGAGGCCTGTTTTTTCCACATAACTTTGCCGAAGTTGTTGGAATTAACTTGCTTCCTTCAGCGTAGAAATGTACAGGTTGCATTCAGATCAGCAAAAGAACACTAGATTCACTGTCATTTGCATGAAAGCCACTGTTTTTTTTCTTCTGTGTTTAGTTTGAAAGGTGTTCATCTTATCAAAAGGATGTATGTAGTTATAGATACCTAGAGAACTGTCTGCTTGACCTTTTCTCAAATGTGAATCATATAGTGATGACGTTGCTAAGGGTTCCATTGCTTGAGTTCATTTTAAAAATTGTGTTGCATTGCAACTCACAGTTTTGGAAATAGTTGGAAGACTAGTTTATTATGTGTTCTGTTTAAGCTCTGTATGTTTTTAGCTGTTTGCAGAGGATTAATCAAAATCAAATGCTAAGTTTGTTGATGAGTAATGTGTAGATTTGATCTTTGTTCTGTACTTATTAAATAAAATTAATCTATGATATCTTAGGTTTCCAATGGAGCAGTTGCTATGGCAAAGACCACATTGGAACAGCTTTTGATTAGATGTGCAACTCCTTTAAAAGATGAAGAAAAAACAGAGGAAATCCTAGCAGCACAGGAAAAGTCTTTCCATCATGTAACACATGACCTCGTTCGAGAAGTAACCTCTCCAAACTCTACTGTGAGAAAACAGGCCATGCATTCATTGCAGGTACTTGCACAGGTCACTGGAAAAAGTGTCACGGTGATTATGGAGCCACATAAAGAGGTAAGCGGAAATACTTACTGAAAGCGAGTTTGAAGTTATTTACCAGTTTGGATTTGCAAAATGCTTTTCTGAGTATGTTTTCCCACATTAGTGAATTAAGTTCTTAGTGCTTTGATGGCATATGTTTGTAACTTGCTAGGTTTCACTGTTCTAAAATACACTGTGGCTGGAGTACTATAGAGATCCATACAAGCTGTGTCTGACTACTTAGCCTGTATTTATAGTGTCTTCAGGTTGATTTACTTCCTGAAATTACAGACTGCTAGTCCTAAACGTAGGCAAGGTCAGGTAGATACTGCATTTTAAACCTCAATTTTGTTTTACTCTCTAAATATGAGGCCTATTGCTATGCCTTTCCCTATCTAGAAAGAGACTGCAAAGATCAAAGCTGGTTGAAATAACTTTTTGCTAGATGCTCCTGAAAACTAGTAGTATTCATTCTCTTGAAAGACAAGTAAACAAACATAAGCCCTAAGGGCTATCACAACATATGAAATCATAGATGTTGTTACTGTAGTTTGGGAACATACAGAGAAGCCCCTAAATTGATATCTTATTTTGCTAAATGTGTTTATGAAGGAGAGTGAGTAGTTGGCGTAATGGAAAAAACTTAGATGTTTTTGGTTTTTTTGATGCTCTAGGAGCTTAAAATATTCCTGTTTTTTTGACTTGAATGTTTCAAATGCTTAAGTCTGAATTTCTTTGTTGTTTATAACATTATGTGAAGTTATTAAATATCAGAATTCACTTGACAGGGAATATATAATAATCACAGATACTGAGTTGTTTTGCTAACTGACTGTGAATTAAATGAGTTCAGAGAAATACTTTTCTTCTTGCTTAGTGATTTCTGAAGAGGTACATCTGGAGCCACAATAGCAAATGGATAGAAACATACAGCCATGACTAATGATGTCTTCTTAGTGGCTCTGTCTGTGGGGTCATCTGAATAGGCTGCTAATTCAGTAATCTAAATTACATTGTGTAGGTTCTTCAAGACATGGTTCCTCCTAAAAAGCATTTGCTTAGGCATCAACCTGCAAATGCCCAGATTGGCCTGATGGAAGGAAATACATTTTGCACAACCCTGCAACCCCGACTGTTTACAATGGATCTAAATGTTGTGGAACACAAAGTTTTTTACACAGAGGTACTTTCATATGTTCTCATATTTGAATGTAGATACTTAAGTCGTGGTGGTGTTAGAACTTTCATTGTTTAAAAACACATATTTTCTCTGTGTATTTTAAACTTTCACCAAAATGTAAGAATTTATCTTTTGAAATGTGAACTGAGGTCTGCCTTTACGTACAACGTAATAGCTCTGAGCTAAGCAGAATATTCTAATGTGTGTGAAATATATTAAATGAACTTTGATGTTATACTCTTAGTCTAGTAGTGCTAACTTCATACTTAGGTCTTATTTTATTTATGGCATATCTATTAAATGAATTATTGTACGACCAAAACATAGATGATGTTTATTAAGGTTTTTGAGTCCCTAATAGTTTGGGTAAAATCAGATATTAAACTAGTGTGAACTTAGAAAAACTGCCTAGTCCCTTTGTTTCCTAGCTGTCTTGTCCAAACATAAGTTCAGAAGGTCTTTGATACCAACAGTAATTGCAATTAGCAAGGTGGTTGTGGGGTATAGCTCTCAATGCAGAGGATCTGCTATTTTTTCTTTAAGACAAACCCAAAGTGCCATAGATCAAAAAATGTCTGTAAAGGAGAGAGTGATATATTGGTATTGTGAAGGTCTGAATCTTAATAGTGTTCCTAGATATAGGTGCAACCTGGACTTTAACTTGTATAACTTTGTCACAACCTGTTCAGTGTTTTCTAACAAAAACCATATACATATGTTAAAAAATTTGCCTGCAAGGAAGAGAGCTCTGTAGGAAAGAATTGTCCCTCTGGGCAGTGACCCATGATCATTAGAATTACTGAAGACCGTTTCAGCACATTTTTTTCCCTAATCTCCTTCTGTTCTCTTACCCTTTTCCTCAATATTTTCAGAACTATTACTGCTATTCAGGAGGCAAGCTTTTCTGTAGATCTATTCTTTTATCATAAGAGCAGCCTGTTTGCAAATAGGTATTGCAACCTGTTTGCTAGGTGTTGGCCAACAGAATGCAAAATGGCTAACTTTGGCCTGACTTTTCTCTGGTAGCTATGCTAATGGGCTGTCTTGCCTCTGGCTAACCACCGGTTTTCATGGGAACTTACACCCTAATTTTGAGAGGAATTCTTGCCTGTTGGTGAAATTTGGAGGTTAATTAGTGTGTTTGCATAAACTTGGCTCTTTGAGGAAACAAGGCTCGAAAGGATACAATACAGTTTCAAATGTGATTCACAATGCTGTGCTAAAATGATTGCTTATTTTTTGCCTAGTTACTGAATTTGTGTGAGGCTGAAGATGCTGCCTTAATGAAACTACCCTGTTACAAAAGTCTTCCATCACTTGTACCTCTTCGGATTGCAGCCTTAAGTAAGTAAAACTTCCTAAACAAAATTTGATGTAGATAAGTGTCCTTGTGAGCACCAGGCAGTGTTCTTCCCAGGATCAGCAGAAAACTTCAGTGCTTGAAGACTGATGACTGCTCTCTAGAGGTCGCAGTTTAATGGAGAATAATGGGAAAGTATCGCTGCTTTTTTAATGACTAGGATTTAGTTTCTGAAATTACCCCAAAATATTTTTAGACTAATTATGTTACATAGCATTAGGAAAACTTTAGAACACTGTTAATAAAATTTCCATTCTTTACTATTTATGATGCCTGTTGCTTTTGGCAAAGCATGCTATGCTTTAGCTGTCTGTAATTTAAGATGAAATAAAAGAAGCATGAAGAGAAGAAATGTAGAATTAGGGTTTTTTTCCCCGTCTCCTTTGAAATTGAGTTAACAAAGGGAACAAATTTACTTTGATATTTGCAGATGCTCTAGCTGCCTGCAATTACTTGCCTCAGTCAAGAGAGAAAATCATTGCTGCACTTTTCAAGGCACTTAATTCAACAAATAATGAACTGCAGGAGGCAGGAGAAGCATGCATGAGAAAGGTTAGTGTATTAAAACAATGTTGCTTTTGGGGCCATTGTTCTCTCTGCTTTACTTCCTTGTTACATAGCTTCTTGGGAAAGTTCTCTACAGGAAATAATGGCTGCTCTGTTAAGTGTTTGTTAGTGACACCAATATAATTAAGTTTCTGTCAGATGTGGTTTTTAGGGGGTTTGAACTTAGCCATAAAAATTTTCTTCTGGTTGAAATTAAGCATTATAAGCTCTTGGACACGGTAAGTCTTTCTGTCTGTCCAGTCTTTCAGTCTTTCTGTTTGTCTGGTCTTTGTAAATGTATCTTCTTTTCTAAATAAACAGTGTCAGTCCTTCCCAGCAGTTTCACAAATGTGCATGCCTGGCTTTATTGTAAAAGCTTTTTTCACATTTCTTCTTTGTTCCTAAAAGAAGTGATAGAGACCCAATAGTTGGTTTTGGAAAAGTAAGCAATACAGCAGAGTTAGACTCTGCATCACAGTATGGCAGTCACCTTAAGGAACAGGACTGTGGCTGTATTGGTTTAGGTCAGAATTTGTATCCTCACGTTGTGCTACGCTACACTGTCTGTTCTGCAGATGCTAGGTTGTAGTGTAAAAAAGCTGGAAGGCCAGGGAAAAGGCTATTCTCTCATGATGATTTGTTGCCCAGTATATATGCCTAATCAGCAAGATTTTAATACCATTCTTCTAAATATAGAAGAAGATAATAAAAATACTTATAGTTTCTTTGTAATTATGTGTAGACTGGCTGACATGTAACAGGGAATATAACTATAGTAATACTGGTGGTTTACATTTGTTTAGGCCGTTGACTGATTAGAGGTCAGATGTTGGCTTTTCATGTCAGTCTGGTCATGAAAGGGAATGTACTTATTATTTAAGGCTTGTTGACAATACAGTTGGGTTGAGAGGTAAGAGGAGCACATAAGGGTTGTTCTGGTATAAGATTTTTCTCATTGTTTTTTCCTGCAATAAATCCATGTCCACAGGATGTTTGGTTATGATTAAGGACTATTCTCTCTGGCTGTTTGCAGCCAGGTTCTCTTGACCCTTTATGTTACTTGGGATGGAGGCAGATTGTAACATAGAAATTTGCTCTGTTGCCTTCGGCCAGATTCACAGGCAGTTCTTAATAAAGCAGTGCCTAAGTAGTTTGTCCATAGCTGTATGTTTAATTTATAGCTGTGGCAGTTTTTCAATCCATCTGTAATTAAGAACTCCTACTTGATTATTTTGTGGGATATCCTACTGTGTGTCAGAAATACTTAAGTGCTTCCCAAATCCACCTTGTCACTATATATATTTCCAGCAATAAATATTATTTAAGCTATTGCATTCTGAAATTACAAAATAAAAGAAAATCAACTCAGCAGAAATTGTTTTAAGAAAGATGCTTGCACAAAAGTCACTTCCCTCTCCATCTGTATCTTACTCCTGTACTCTCTTGCAGTTCTTGGAAGGAGCTACCATAGAAGTTGATCAAATTCATACGCATATGAGACCGTTGCTTATGATGTTGGGAGACTATCGAAGTCTGACACTGAATGTTGTGAATCGTCTGACATCTGTCACTAGACTTTTTCCAAACTCTTTTAATGATAAATTCTGTGATCAGATGATGGTAAGCTGATTCAAGTTTTCTGTAGCTCTTCCAGAAGAAATTTTCTTTCACCTAATATTTGTATTGTTGAAAAGTCAAAGAACAATTTGGTAGTGACTTAGTGTATATATTGGAAGTAAAAGATTTTTGTTTCATCAGTAATAGAAAAAAACCTCTTTAAATGTTTTGAGTTAATTTCTAAAGAGCTACTACGTTAAGAGACGTTCTTTTCTAGTGAAGACATACCTAATTATGCTAAGGTCTGCTTAAACAACTTTATCTTTAAGCAAGGTGCTAGCAGCATAATATATGAAGAAAACCCTTGAAAATATGTTTTGCTTTCTAGTGGGCTAAGTCTGTTTTGGTGTTTTCTTGATTTATAAAATAGTGGAAGGTATTGCCCTTCTTTATTTGCAGTTTTTAAATGGTGCATATGAATTTTTTTTATCCTTTTGCCATGGATATTTAAATAGTTAAATGTGTACATATCAAGCAAATCATTAAAAAAGTGTAAGCCCATCAGACTTCAGATTTTTGTGCCTTTTGATGTGTGTACTCTTACAATCCCTGCTTTCTTGAATATGGAGAGGACTTCTAGCAACAAGAAACTCTTCAATCTGAGAGAATAAAAATAGTAATAATTTTTCCCTTTGTTTCCTTGAAACAATCATTTCTTCCTCTACTACTTCTTTTCTTGTAGCATATGCTGTCACTTGCTAAAATGGAACAGTATAATTAGAAGAATAATACTAATTATCCTCTCTTTATAGCAACACCTGCGTAAATGGATGGAAGTTGTAGTTATTACACATAAAGGTGGACAACGGAGTGATGGAAATGTAAGTTAATGAATGCTTTTATGTGGGAAGACAAGAAAGAAATAGTACTAATGTTTTGGAATTATAGAAGTCATTCAGTTGTAAATGTGGCCATAACTGATTACACACTAATATTTTGTTACATGCTAATGAACTTATATGTATATTGAATATTTGTTACAAATCTTAGTAAGAGGAACTTCTTATCTGCTGACAACAGTTACTTTAAAGCCTGTTCTATACAGGTTGGTGTGGGAACAGCTCATTGACTTTTATTTTTTTTTCCTCAGGATTTTCTGCTTAGAAATCTGTTCTTCATTGGAATGGCTGATGAGCTCAGCAGCATAATCCCTCTTTTTTTTCACTAATATGTTTGATGTTCATAACAGCCTTTTGAAAATTATACAGAATAATGATATAATCAGAGTTAATTTTAAACATAATTTATGAAAAACAAATTCAGTGTTTACTGGTTGAGATCACATTAAAATCTCTCTCCCTTCCAAACTAATGGCCTCAGTGTTGAACTATGGGAAGCTGATCAATTTTCTTATAAGCGGAAAATTACAGAGTGTAATGACAACACTGTGTGCTCTTAGGAATGTGGCACTGAAGGGAATTCCTGCTTCAGGGTTGTTTCATGTAGATTACCAGAAGTCCCATAATTCTAGTAAGATTTTGTTAGTAACTTATATTAAATGTTGAGATTTACTATTGCAACTAAGAAAAAATTGGGGAGAAATGTTATTAATTCCTTTGGTTTTCGAATTAGAATGAAATTTTGGTTTTTTTTAATGGCTTTTCATTACTCTTTTCTGTCATTGCAAAGAGAGCTGTTAAATCTGTATTTAGGTACTGGCATTTGACCTAGATGTTCTCTAATCAAGTAGAATTTGTTTCTTCTGTTTAAACTTAAAAACTGCATTTTTCAGTTGAACGCTTAAATTTTACTCAGGTCAGAGTAGTTTTAAGGCCTTCATATTCTTCTTTTGGGATTCACTTTTCCTCAAATGTGATGATTAGAGATATCTTGCAGATCTTTTTACAGCAATAGTCTTTCAAACCACAATGTGGCACCTCTAGAACAGTTTTTAGTTGTGTCTAAATCACATTTAATTGTGAATTCTTTGGCTTTTAATGTTTTCTGTTGATGTTTTCTCTGTAATTGTGTGTTTAGTTTCCTAAACCTGTAATATTTTTTTTTTAGTGTTGGTTTAAAACCTTAAGTGTGTTGAGGGAGAGGTGCATACAGACACTTGAGAAAGAATCTACTGTCACATCTTGACAGAGGAGGAAAGTCTGTGGAAGCATTTTCAAATAGATTTGCGTGACTGCAAATCTGATGGAAATACTACTTTTTTCCCCCCAGTTCTTGCTCTGAAGTTCCCTTAAAGATAAAAACTGTAGGAAACTGAAGGAAAGCACAGACAGTGTGGTCTCTATACAATTGCTATGGCAGTCTGTGTTCATATGTCTGAATGTACAGTGTGCTGTTGCTGTAATTGTATCTTCTGAATGTGGAAAAACTAGGGTGGTGAAACTGGTGGTCAGAGTTACTGTAGCTGACCTTTCGCTTACTCTGATTTCTTCTTGACCGTAGTGAGATTCCAAAATCTGAGATATTCACTTAAAAGCAACGTTGGGGAGCGTTCTTGGAGTAGGTTGCATCCTTTGGACTGAGTGAGTGATTAGATCCAGGAGATGGCAAACACGCAGTGGAGAATGGAGTTGGTCAGGAAAGCATTATGTTTGCTAACTGAAATGGTACAGAGCACTGTTACAGTAACTTTTTTGACCTAAAGATTTTTCATCTTTTTCCAATAGCACTTTATGAAAGTGCCATTTGATGGTGATGCTGGTGGTGTCATGCAATTCTCCAGCATAGTGCAGGTAGCGGCAAGTCAGAAAGGCTCCTTAATGAAACTGTCCAAAAGTCTATGGAATAAGTTTTCATATGTAAATGGCAAGTCTAGATAAGCTAAAAATTTAAGACATCTCAGTTAAAAATGCTGCATAATAACCAACAACTATTGTAAAGATCCACATTGATGCCAGAATAACTAAGCTCTTTGTTCACCTTAATAATTTTGACAGTTCCGCTGTGTTCCTGAACTGTGACTTGGCTGTTTAGATAAATGAACAAATTAAAACATAGCATCAAGTAGTGATTGAGATCTAATTCCTTTGCCCAGTGAGCGAAATCTTTGATTTCAACTACTTATTCCTCTCTTCCCTGCCTCCTCAAGGAAAGGTGTGGGGTTTTTAGGTCATATCCGGTAATTGAAAAAATAAGTTTTGAATAGATGGTTGTACCCGACTGTCCCTCTCGTGAACAGTGGCACCATGGTGGAAATTCTACATTACAACCTATTAGAAGGACTCTATAGCTTGGTAGTTCAAGTCTTGAAAGTGGTTTCATAATCGATGCTGGACAAATTTGTCTTTGAAGATGCTAAAATATTGTTTCCCCTGGACTTAATCATCTCTAATGTATTTTTATTCAGTACAAATATTTGAGAAGCTATGTCTAAACCATGTACAAGTAGAAAAAAGGATGCTTTTCATCCTGATTCTTAGGAGAGCAATTCAGAGCATGGGAGATACTCATTGTCTCCATTCTTTGAGTTTGAGATGAGAAAATACTGGTCAGTTTCTGACTGCAACCTGAAGAATAGCATATGCTGATTTGTTCATTTATTTGATATTTTTGTGGGCTTTTTCTTTTCATGCTGTGACTTCTGTTTTGGTTCAGCCTGCCACGGAAGGGGTAGAGGTGAGAAACTCAGTGGAGGCACCAGGAAGTTCTTTGTTGTTGTGGTTTTTTTGTTTGTTTATTTTTTTTTTTCCTTTTTTTAAATTGTGGTTTTTGTTTTATCGTTGTGTTTTGGGCAGAGTGCATTGTCCTTTGAGTGCAGTGCTGTGAATTTCTTTGTTTATGACATTGCTGTTAAGGATGTTAAGCATGTTTGTGCTAGGAAGAGCAGGATTTTTAGTTTCTGTGAAGGCATAAGTGCTTTCAAAAGATTTTATATGTGTTCAGTCCTGCACTTCAGTCCATGAGAGTAGCCTTGTTGGGGTTTGTCAAGGCAGATCATGTTAAAGGAGCGGGGCCTAATACTTTCTGTTTATTGTCGAGTGCATTGCATTTCCTCAACTGAATTTACTCTTTTTTTTTTTTTTTTTTTTTTTTTTTTTTTGGATGTTTTGGTTTGTTTTTTCCTTTCCTTTATTTCACTGAAGGAAATCCATAGTCATTAAGTTGAAATATAGTCCCTATTTAAATTACGCAATGAAAGAAACTCACAAAATTATTTTCTTCAGAAGAATTTAATATCTAGTGGGAGAACAGAGCTGACTTTTTCTTTGAAGTAACCTGCTGTTTGCAAGATATACTGAATGGTGCTGTGAGAAAGCTGTCAGTCTTTTTCTTCATGTTTAGTCTGGGGTTGTGGGGTGTATATGAGAATTGTTCAGGAAGGAAGGTCTGGCTTTTTGATGCATGAGCCACTTGGTGTCGTACAGTGAGCACTTCGTAACTCCCCCATCGCCATTATCATTGCACAGTGTTTAGCTCTGACTTTTAAAACACCACTATAGTGACAGAGAAAACAAAACTAAACCATGGTATTGCAAGGGGGGAAGGGCAGAATTCCACAAGAGTAGTTTTCTCCATACACCATGGTAAGTAGATGCTGTATATATGTTAACCCTTTGCATTTGGTTGCTGGCTATAGAGAGGAAAAAAAAAAAAAGGTGGGATATGTGATACTGTTTTTGTATATTTAGCTGGTAATATTAATTTAATCATGTTTCGTTTTACCTGTAGGAAATGAAGATTTGTTCAGCGATTATAAATTTATTCCATCTGATCCCAGCTGCCCCTCAGACTTTGGTTAAGCCTCTGCTGGAAGTTGTTATGAAAACAGAACGAGCAATGTTAATTGAGGTAAAAGTGGAAGTTAACATTGCTGATATTTTTGTTTTATAGTATTTTTAAACATTAGTGTATAATAATTATAATATTTTAAACATGGTTGGGAGCATTTGATAAATATGCTATTCAAGTCTTTGAGGTAGTGTTAACATTTGTCTTAGACTCTTCAAAGTGAAGTTTTGAAATTGTCAATAAATTCTCAT
Source organism: Gorsachius magnificus (assembly GCA_034008185.1). Lineage (NCBI taxonomy): Eukaryota > Metazoa > Chordata > Aves > Pelecaniformes > Ardeidae > Gorsachius > Gorsachius magnificus. The sequence continues at coordinate 8,578,590 of CM067087.1, read as the reverse complement.
CATAGAAGTTCTGGACATTTTGTTTCTGCATAAATGCCAAGTCAAATGTATTTTTCTGAGTGCTAGTAAATTAGTAGAAAATACTCTGTGCTCTGCATTTTAATTTAAGCTTTATGAATCTTTCAGGCTGGCAGTCCATTTAGGGAACCACTGATAAAATTTTTGACACGTCATCCATCGCAGACTGTGGAGCTGTTCATGATGGAAGCCACTTTAAATGATCCCCAGTGGAGCAGAATGTTTATGGTAAGCTGTGTGGGAAGGGGAACAGGAAAAAGCCCTCATTTTCAAATCTGATGAATGAAAAGTTTTTCATCTTTTTTTTTTTTCCTGTATGACCTTGTAGTCCTTAATCATGGTCTTACTGTGACTGTAGGGAGCATACATTCTGTTTTGTATTTGTTTGTCCTGAGATGCTGATTTTCTACCTTTCCAGATCATGTAGGATTATTACTGAAGTTGTAGACGTTATTTTTATATGTGTGAAATACAACCTCTGCAACTTTAGTGAGGAATATAAAAGCTAAAGGTTGATATAGCCTTTGGTATTTTTGCTTTTAAAGGTTGTTGTTAAAATTATTTCTTCCCCTTCTTCAGAGTTTCTTAAAACATAAAGATGCCAAACCTCTACGAGATGTACTGGCAGCTAATCCTAACCGATTTATCACTCTGCTGTTACCTGTTGGTACCCAAGCAGCTGTTAGACCTGGTTCTCCAAGCACTACCACGATGCGTCTCGATCTTCAGTTTCAGGCTATCAAGGTATTAATTTATTCTTGTTTGTCTCTGCACTAGATAGTTTGAATCTCTTTAGCTACCTGCCTGTTACATACAGGCTTTCAAGTGTGTGTGTATGTGTTATAGCTCGTAGAAAAACACTTGTAAAAATGTAAAGTGTTTGTAGTCAGAGTCCCTCTAGGAAGGGAAAAGGGATTCAAATGAACTATACTTTTTTTAATCAAGTAAGATACAAGAGGAAAACATAGCAACAAAAACTTTAAAAAGACCAACCAACCAAATTCCTTTAAAAATTGATCTAAACTAGTTTTTATTTGACTTTTTGAAAAAAATATTTTAGAACCTTTAATTGACTTTAAAGAACTGCTTTTATGCTATTGTTTCTACTGACAGATCTGTTGCATGTTGACTGTGCATTTGTCATTTTGCTTTTGACAGATCATAAGTATTATTGTTAAGAATGATGAATGTTGGTTAGCAAATCAACATTCCTTGGTGAATCAGCTGAAACGTGTATGGGTGAGTGAAGCTTTTCAGGAGAGACATCGTAAGGAGAATATGGCTGCGACAAATTGGAAAGAACCTAAGCTATTAGCATATTGCTTACTGAATTACTGCAAGTACGTAAAAACATCTATTTCCTATATCGTGTTTACTTTTTTAATTTTTGAAAATACTGTAAAGGTATACAGAGTACTAAAAAGGGTTTGCAGTTATTGAAGAGAAAGTTTAATATATTTCATAATACTGCCATTAGCTCCAAAACCACTGGTGCTTCCTGCTCTTGGCTCTCTGCTCATTTAAAACCAAGACTAGTTTCTTCACCGAGTACTCAGTGTAGTAGTTTGGTTGGGTATTTTTTCACAGAAGCTTTTTATTTTATGCGTTTTTACAGAAGGAATTACGGTGATATAGAGTTGCTCTTCCAGTTGCTTCGGGCTTTTACGGGTCGATTTCTCTGCAATATGACTTTCTTAAAGGAATATATGGAAGAAGAAATCCCCAAAAACTACAGTATTCCCCAAAAACGGGCTTTGTTCTTCCGCTTTGTAGACTTCAATGACCCAAACTTTGGAGATGAGCTCAAAGCCAAGGTAACTAAAGCAATTAAATCAAAGAACCCTGGTATTTAGGTTTAATTTTCTTCTTGGGAACTAGGGCAACAAAACTCGCTTACTTAAATGTCAACGAGTTTGATAATTGGCAGAGACATTTAGGTGAAAATGTCATACCTGAAGAAGAGCGATAATAAACAGAGACAGCAATTCATCTTGCTTTCAATGCTGACTGCTTTAGTTTACACTTTCTAAGAATCTCTGCCCTTGGAGGGGGGAAGAGGGAGAAAAAAATCTGTGTGTATCTGTTTCCTCAGATTTTTTTTATAGCTTCCTTTTGTAACGCAGTGAGTGTGTCTAACATGCAGGTTTGCACATGGAATTACTTGAATGTTGACTGCCATTAGAAGAAACAGAGTTGAGCATAACTGTTTTTTTGTTTGTATTCTGTAGGTGCTGCAACATATCCTGAATCCTGCTTTCTTGTACAGTTTTGAAAAAGGAGAAGGTGAACAGCTTTTGGGACCCCCAAATCCAGAAGGAGATAATCCAGAAAGCATCACTAGCGTTTTTATAACAAAGGTAACAATCCTTATTTACGTTGTAGTGTTTGAAAATTAAAACAAAAGGTTGTTCCTCTCAATTGGCTTTTCAATCCTGATTTGAATTAGTTGTGCTATTTCTAAATACTATGATCAGTTAGATCAGATCACATCATAACTTTGAACTGTTGTGAGTTCACCTGTCCATCAGTTATCAGTAGGATTGGATGACAATTTTCAGTTTATGATATGTCTTTGAATCGAATGTCTCTCTTTGGGATTACAGACATATAAGGCCTATTTCTAGTCTTTTTTTAATGCAAAGCTTACAATGACTGAACATTGGTATCTTTGTAAATCACTTTGTTTTCATTAAACCAATAAGCAGTTATAAAATAGATGATGTTGAAGATGAGGTTTGGGTGTTCTAATTTTTTTTTTTAATAGATTAGCACTTCAGAAGTTCTTAGATGTGCTTGTTATCTAAAAGTTCTCAACTTGGAACGTTGTTTTGTGGGTATTAAACTGAATCAAAAGTGTGATTATAGTTATTAGTCTTCTTAAAAAACACTCAAAAAGCAAAAAACTAGGACTTTGCTTTTAGAGATAATAAAGTTGGGGTTTTTTGTTTTGTTTTTTCTCACCTTTCTTCTCTCCTCTTCGGTCATCCCTGGGACTAGGTACTTGATCCAGAAAAACAAGCCGATATGCTGGATTCTCTCAGGATATACCTCTTACAGTTTGCCACGCTTCTGGTTGAGCATGCTCCACATCACATTCATGACAATAACAAAAACCGGAACAGCAAACTACGACGCCTAATGACATTTGCTTGGCCTTGCCTCTTGTCCAAGGCATGTGTGGACCCAGCATGCAAATATAGTGGACATTTGCTTTTGGCACACATCATTGCAAAATTTGCCATACATAAGAAGATTGTTCTTCAGGTATTGACTATGGGCTTGTATTCATACATTTAAGGGATCTTGATAAGTTCTGTAGTGTGCTTTCTTTTATTTTAAAATGCAGAGCAGAGGGTGCACAGTAGTTTTGGGTACTTGGTATACAAGTAACAGATAAATTCTATATGCAACAAACATGTACGGAGGCAGCAAGTAAAATATTAATACAAATTTATTTGGGGGTAGGAGAGTATAGAAAGAAGTTTGAAGATAAGTGAAAACAGAGAGGGTAAATGGGAAAATGAAAAGTCCTTTTGGTTGAATTAATAAAACTGGTAATCTTTCTTCATTTAAGAGAAAGACATTTCAGTTGAGACAGAATGTGGGGACCAAAGGAAAACTTCAAATTGGACAGTGGAGAGTGAGGAAGAAAAAGGGAATGTAAGGGAGACAGAAGTGTATGCTATATACTTCTGGTGATGAAGTATCATCATATATTTACTAAATTATGGGCCTTTAGGAGAAAATGATTGTGTTTAGAAAACATATGTTGTAGTTTCTCTTTCTTTATAAAGGCTTTATTGTTGTAAATATGTATAATATTAATGTTGATCAGAAACTTTGCTGTTTAGGTTTTTCACAGTCTTCTAAAAGCTCATGCGATGGAGGCCCGAGCTATTGTCAGACAAGCGATGGCAATTCTGACTCCAGCTGTGCCTGCTCGAATGGAGGATGGACATCAGATGCTGACTCACTGGACACGAAAAATCATTGTGGAAGAGGGTCATACGGTTCCCCAACTAGTACATATTTTGCACTTGATAGTACAACATTTCAAGGTACTTGTACCATTTATTTTGGTAAAGGTAGACTGCAGTTTAATTAGAAAATAGCATAATCTGATTTATATGGTTTAGCTTCAGAAGGCATCAGCTGTCTGCAAAGATACTTATTTAAAACTGAAAACAGCTATTAAAATTAAATAGCAAACCACTTAGCTTTATCGTGATTGAAGTTAGAATTCAAAATGTTAGGTGAAAGTCTGCAAGATTAATTCATTGCACGTGCATTAGCAGTGCTCTTTAACAGAGCTGTGAAGATTCTTTAAGAGTTGTTGAAAAAAAGTACAGAATCATATTCTTTTCCATCCTCCAGTACTCGTTGTTTGTTTGTCTTTATATATTCTATGGGGTTAACCAGGCAGCTTTTATATCCAGTTAATGTGTGTTGGCACACATTAAATATAGAATGTCAATATAGGAGCATTTTTGAAAATGCATATTAAAATATGATACAGAGTGACAATTAGCTAATATGGATTTAATTCACTTTTCAGGAATTGATGCCACAGTACTTTTTGAAAAAAATATCTGAGGGTGTTCCAATGTGAACTGTAGTGCTCTCAAAGGATCGGAAAAAAATTGGAATAATTGATCCTTGAGAAAAATCCTGTATGTTCAAAAGAACGTCTTCATTTGGGTGCATTAAATCACTACTGAAAATTTTAGCCAAAATTTTATTTTCAAAGCATCAATTATTCTTCTGGATTGCAAAAATTTGACATGGTACAGATTTAGAAAAGTTTGGGATTAAAGACTGTTTTACCATTTTGCTTTATTTCAATTCTGTAGTTTTTGTGTAGATTTTTATTGGTTAATAGCTAACATGACTGTGAAACCATCTTTTCAGGTTTATTATCCAGTGAGACATCACTTGGTTCAGCACATGGTTAGTGCCATGCAGAGACTGGGCTTCACTCCCAGCGTTACGATAGAGCAAAGAAAATTAGCTGTGGATCTTGCTGAAGTAGTTATTAAATGGGAATTGCAAAGAATTAAAGACCAGCAGGTAGGAAGTCTAAATAACTGGTAAGGATTGAACTGTTACATAGTTAAATGCTTTTTTTTAACATGCACGTTGTTGATATTTCAGCCAGATTCAGATATGGATTCAAGTGCAAGTGGAGAAGGAGCCAGTTCTGCCTCATCTGCTGTTAAAAGAGGATTGTCTGTTGATTCTGGCCAAGAAGTAAAACGTTTCAGGACAGCTACAGGAGCAATAAGTGCTGTAAGAAAAATTCAGATTTTGTTCAGAAGACTCTGAATTTATAATTTGCAATTTAGTTTGCTTGTTTTTTCCACATAACTTGAAACTCCCTGAATTGAAAGTTAAACTTTTAGAAAATATTTTAAATCTATTCTGCTTGTTGTTATCCTTCAACGTTGCTTATGGTTTTTGTGCTTTGTATACATGCAGGTATTTGGACGTAGCCAGTCCTTGCCAGGAGCTGATGCGCTTCTTTCCAAGCCAATTGACAAGCAGCATACAGATACAGTTGTGAATTTCTTGATTAGAATTGCTTGCCAGGTAGTAAGTTTATTCTGATATGCAAATACCTATGCAGCATCAGTAGGCAAACCCATAAACCCCTCTTTTGATACTGTTTGTATACTTTTTTTGCTGAAAGGTTAGAAACGTTAATGCAAAATTGTACACAAAGTAAAATGTTTTTACTTTAAGGAGGAAAGAAATTGAATTTGATAACCAGTTTCTGCATGTTTTTCATTTCACAAATGATGGCTATTATACATGAGAGGTATGCTTTAGCTTCTTATTGTTGAATTGGTAGGTTTGTAGCTTGATGCAGGGAGCGTGCACTTTGAAATTAAAACTTTAAATGTGAATGGTTGCAATCCAGATTTTGAAATTGAAAGTGTGTCCATTTTACTGTGCTGTTGATCACTTGTAGCATTTTGTTTGTTACTTGCTTTCTCTTTTCAAGCAAGTACTGTATCAGGAGTGACATGATTGAAATAAATGTGACTAGTAGAATTTGGCTGGAGCCAGGCAAAGGCTTCGAAAAGTTCCCATAAGTGTTTTTTCTTAATTCATTTATATATTTGCCTGATACTGCAAAGTATGCTTGTTCTATTGTCTACATTTAACAGCAAGAATATTTTAACCAAAGCCTGAAGAGTATTTAGAGTTTAATAGGGAAAGACTATGTCAATCATGTATCTAAGGATAGCGATTGTAATTGTATTTTCAAGATCAAATACATGGAATTCTTTTCAGGCAGCTTGTAGAACTAAAGCTTTTCACCAAATTTTGTTAAGAATTAACTTTTCTAGAGTGGGGCAAATTAGCTGGGCATAGCTCAAAGCTGTGACAAATTTTATGGCTTCTGCTTCTGCAGCAGACTCAGCTGGTAAGTAACATGGGATGTTACACTCCACAGTCCGTTGCACAGAATAGACATGCTCTTGAAGTATAAAGATGAATTGAGCAAAGAGCTACATATGTTTAGGGATACCTTGCAAACAGAAGAGATTAACCATCTTGAGCATGTTCAGAGTTGTAGTAATAATGTATGGGATTAAACTTTTTTTTAATATACCTTTGGTGGGTCATTTGGGGTAATTAGATAGCAGTTTAAACAGCAGCGCTGATGTTTACTATTAGTTGTCAGCCTTTTATGCAGTTAAATACTCTGTGACTATACTGATAAAACTACTTAAGCTCATCCATTTCAGAAATAAGAAATTATATGCTTGCTTGGAGTGCATAATAAATTAATGATTTGGTTATAAAAGGGTGTTATTTTGTTAACTCTGATTAATTGCTAGGTAAATGACAACTCAAACACTGCTGGATCTCCTGGGGAATTGCTATCTCGCCGCTGTGTCAACCTTCTGAAAACAGCTTTACGACCAGACATGTGGCCAAAATCAGAACTGAAGTTGCAGTGGTTTGATAAGCTGCTAATGACTGTGGTAGGTAACATTCCAGTCCTGTAGGTCTTTAGGCTTCACTGGCACATATTTGATTGAATACTAATGATATCCGGATACTGATTTTTACACTCTTAATATTTTCCTCTTTGCAGTGAAATATGTAAACCGTTAAGTATGTGAATTGCATCAGTGGTTATAATTTGCATAGCTGCAGTACTTAGGAGCAGATGGAGTAACTTCTTGTGTTACTTCAATTTTTAAATAGGTTGTAGTTTACTTGTTTGTGTGGCCTAGTGGTTGGTGTGGTGTTTTGGTTTTTTTTTTAAATTTTGGTCTTTTTTTTTGCTAGTAGGGAGTTTTACAAATTGATTTTATTGGTTTCTAGTTTTCTGACTATGTTATACTAATATGGAGTTCACTGAAAGGCTAGCTTGCTGTATTTGATGATGCAACACATTTTGTTTGTCATCTGTATGCTATCTGTATGCTTTTTGCTGTATCATAAGTTTTTCTACACCTATTGTATTTGTATCGTACTATTTAATGGACTCTTACTGTGCTAAATTTTTAGGAGCTCTCTTGATGTCACGTTCCTGTTTCTTAAGATATAGGAGTAATATATCCTACTTTTGGAAACTTTAAAATGTCTAAGATTACACAAAAATTTACTGTGGCCCTTTTTTTCCAATTGTTGATCTAAATGTGCTATACTTCCATAATGCTGTTGTCTTTATGGAGATAGTCCTTGAAAGTATCTGCTTTTATCCTTCTCTCCATTTGTTTTGGGCTTACAAGTGTCGATAGTGCTCCAGGGAGCTAATATGTGTTGCTTTACTCATCTTTTCTCAAGTAGTGTGCAACCTGAGTGAAAATTGCCATTAAAATTAATAATTTTTTTTCTTGTTGATGGCATTTGATAGCCTGCAACAGGAAGAACTGCAGTCAGTTCCGACCATTGTTGCACAAGGTTTACCTCCCACTCCTTTTCCTCACTTACACAATTGGAAAGCTATTTAAGTGCCAAGTGATGGAGGCTGTGCAGCAACAGCAGTATGACTTCAGGAAAATTGTGACTTTAAGTCATTCCTCAGCACTGAAGACAGAGAAAGTTGTGAGTTGAAGAAGAGCTACAAGTTATGTACAGACCATCGTTGCCTTCCCTTTCTGGAATAGAGGGGAAGACAGTGGAGGTCTAAAAGTGCAATTCAGGGAGTTCACGTACTTCCAGAACATGAACTGCTCTCTTTTTTTTCTCTGCTTTTCAGACAAATCTTTCTGTTTATCATCTTTCATGAATTTGAGGAAGGTGGGCAAAGTGCACTGCATCTAAGAGCGAGCCAAAATCAAAACTTAGCCCACTCCGCTTCTCCTTCCTCCACCTCAGAACAAATGCACCATACCACCCCTCAGCCCTGAGGAAGGTGGACGTGGTTGATGTTTATTTAATACAAGGATATAAGCCCTCTGGAACAGGAATTTTGTATCTTAGTTTTGTGCTATGTGGCATCAGTTATTCAGGAGGTTCAGAAAAAGGAAAAAAAGCTTCTTCAAAAGACAGACTAATTTACTATCTTAATGATCATTTCTAGATCTAGAAAGATATGTCTAGGAATATTTTTTTTTTCTTTAATTCCAAATATCCCCTTTTCTAACCTTTAAGCTATAACTTGTCATAGAATGTGCTGTTTTAGCTCTTCACTGAAGGCCTGTCTCTGAAAGTTGTTGACAAAAAAATAAAACATTATCCTCCATCGAAAGCATTTCTAAACGGCAAGGTTGTGGGCAACTTTAAAAACTGAAGACCACAAAAAACATCAGGAGGAACATACTGTAAATGCTTAAGTAACATGTTTACGCTTAAAGATTTTATAGCACCTTATATTTTACATTTTATATTGCATGACTTATCCAAAAGATTGATGTGAAACATTGCTAATGTAGAAACCTCAACTTTATTACAGGTTTTCAACAGATGTGATCTGGACTTACTAGTCTGTGTAATATTTGTGCAATTTCCCTCACTCTCGGCATTTTTGTATGTGTTCTTTTAGGAACAGCCCAATCAGGCCAACTTTGCCAACATTTGCACTGGCTTAGAGGTCTTAAGTTTCCTGTTAACTGTACTACAGCCCCCTGCTATCCTTAGCAGCTTCAAACCCCTGCAACGAGGTGTAGCAGCTTGTATGACTTGCGGAAACACCAAGGTTTTGAGAGCAGTCCACAGTTTGCTTTCTCGCTTGATGGGTATTTTCCCTACAGAACCAAGTATGTGGTATTTTCTTCTTCCTTTTACCCTTTATTGCTGCATAACTTAAGTGATTAAGGGCAGGATGAAGACACTCTTTGGAACGTGCTAATATTCTGTTTTATGATTCCTGCATTTAATGGTCCATTTTAGCTTGCACTTTCAACCTCTGTTTAAAAAAAGAAAAGCTGAAATAAGTAATCATATGGAATACATCATTATCCATTGACATAAAAACTTAATAACCTGTGGCTGTCATAATTTCGGTTCAAGAAATGCATGCTATAAATTTAATGTATTTTTGCAATTATAATTTTTCAGCTTCAGAAGTGCAGTTTTTAGTTGTTAAGCTTTGCTGTTTTGCTAAAACAAGAGAGACAGAGTGTAAAAAAGAAAGACAATAGGTAATATGGCCTGTCTTAATATAAACTAATGTAGATAATCTTTTCTTAAAAAAAAAAAAATTAGTAATCTAAGACTTCTCATCAATATGAGTTACTTAGAAGTAGTGGTACACTACTATAGGAGACACGGTTATGTAATAAAGAGGTTGGCATAAATGAGAGATTTGCTTGCGTTACCTTGGTTTATTAGCAAGATAAAGTTCTGATGATGGTATAGATGACTCTATGTTCACAGTGTAACTGTTCCTTGCCTGTTTTGTGGCTAATGTAACCAAAAGTAAACACAACTGTCTAAACTCTGCAGGTACCTCAAGTGTAGCTTCAAAGTATGAAGAGCTGGAGTGCCTTTATGCTGCAGTTGGAAAGGTTATTTATGAAGGACTTACTAATTATGAAAAGGCCACTAATGCCAACCCTTCTCAACTCTTCGGTAAGTTTCCCACATCTCTAGTAGATGCATGTAGGGTGCCCGTTATCAAGTATGATCTTTGTCACAAGCTTTTATTTTCTATAAGGAAATTGAAACCTGGTATCATGCAGAGGAAGCTGTGGGAGATGAGCTTGGGATGTCTGTCATCTGTGAAGAAAGGGACTGGGGGGGTTCATTGCATCCTGTCTTCTCCTGGTAGCTGACTTGGGAGCAATTATTGGAAGTGGGGAGCTGCAGCTGTGCTAGATGGAAGCCTTTGGTATTCCAGGTGCTTAGGAAAAAGATTCAACATTCAGATTACCCAACCAAAATATAAAATAAAAGTTACTGGAAACTTGTTACATGGAAAAAACAAAATCCTCTAGGTACTACTCTGAGATACAATAGAATATTTCAAGAAATCAGCTGATTTAAATAGTATAGGAAGACTTATGTATTTATAGATCTTGAATTCTCAGTAAGTAAGAAATTGCAAAAATACTGTTTTTTCTTGAGTGAGCAAATCTGAATTTTTAGCGTATACCATTCTGAAGAGCTGAAATGTTCTTCTTTTCTTGTACTTTGTACTAACTTAACTGGTAGAGAGCTCAGCTACATACTACAATTACAAAGATATATTGGAATAATACAGTTTGTCCCAGAACTGGTTGTGTTCGTAATACAGACCTGAAATTGCACAATTTTGGAAAACTTGCTGATTTAAATGGCAAATGTCCTTCACTGTTCTACTCTGTGATCTGTATAGATGTAATTTCACTTTGGGAATTGCCTATTTGTCAGATGTCAGGATGTACTTTACAACAAACTAACCAAGAAAGATGTTTCTTACATTGGGTGCAGAGCTCATTTAAAAGCAGCACTACAATCTAACTGTCAGGTGGTGCATATCTTATTAAGTCTGTGTTTAAGAGGCTGAACTTTGTGTGCCAAATTTTGTGCACGCCTGAGCAGGAAAAGAAATAAAAACTTTTGAAGCAGCCATTCAACGAACAAAGCATGCTTCTATGAATATTGTAGGTTTTTCTTGAATTATTAAGTTCCAGTAAGGAAAGGGGATAGCTGTAGGTTTTTTAGAGGGTATGGTTTGACAGGATGTGTGTACTTTTTTTTTTTTTTTTTTAGAGTGAAGTATTTTAAAGCGTAGAAACTGCTAAAACCAGTTGGTTTGCATGTATATAAATAAGCATATATTAGGATAGGCATTGTTAACAACTATGTGTAATTTGAAGGGACTGTGATGTTGTAGGCATCATGCATTCATAAACTGTGCCAAAGTTACCTGTTTCAACAGTGTTAACTTTTTCAATCTACAGTAACTGATTTATGAAGTTTTATAAAGTTTCTAGATTAGAAAACCAAGGCTGTGTATTTTTTTTTTTTTTATTTTTAATTACTAAATGCAGGCCTATTCCTGTAAAAGTTTTGCTACTAAACCAAATATGCAACATAAGGAGTAGTTTCATTTTGTCTGGTTAACTACACTTCTCTCCCTGCCCCCTTTTCTTTTTTTTAAGGACTTGGGGAAGTATCTGCTCTCAGTCCCTCTCTTTCTGTCTTCCCTTTATTATCCTTACCCTCCATTACACACTTATATACAGAACTTTCAAATATTTTGATTAATGCAGCAATAACTTCTTAGTCTTAGACTAAAGTTGAGACTAACATTTTTCTTCAAATCTATCCAGAATTCTAGTGTTTGTAACTTGGGTAGTCCCAGGCCTCTTTCATGGCAGGACAAAATACAGCTAGAATGTTTTCCTGTGTTCTTTGTTCTTTCATAGAAGGAGAACATTCATATTGAAAACCTATACCTTACTCAGGTCATGCCTAAATGAAGTTTTACTTCCTGAAGTACTGTTTTTATCTATAGGTACTTTAATGATTCTGAAGTCTGCGTGCAGTAACAATCCCAGCTATATTGACAGATTGATTTCGGTTTTTATGCGATCTCTGCAGAAGATGGTCAGGGAACACTTAAACCCACAGGCTACAGCGGGAACAGCAGAAGCAAATACAGGTATTGCATGATATAGTCTAAGGATGTTAATGATTAGAAGTGTTGTGAAGTATTAAAATCTCTTCATCCTAAAGGGATTCAAGTGATTTTGTGAGTTTTGTGTGCATTACTACATGTTGAAAAATGCTTCAGCATTAGTGAGAAATATTACAAGTACCGAAGGATGAAAACACACTTTGAGTTCCTGTTGCCTGCTTAATGTATGAATTTCAGTATTAACCCAAACATTTCAGTGAATGGTTAGTGAATATTTGTTGAGCTACAACATATACAGAAATACTGAAATTCTTCACGAGTTTATAGTATTGAGGGTCTGAATTTTTTTGATTGTTCTGTGCTTTCACTTTTTTTTAATGCCTTCCTATTTGATAATATTGGAACAACTGTTTGTGAAATGAACTTGTTGGAGCTGATGCTTTTTTTTTTTCTTAAAAGAGCATCCATTTCAGTCTGTACAGTTCCATCATCAAATCAATTAGGTCATGAGTCATTGGAAAAAATCAGATGTTCTTGTAGAAGAAAATTCAGTGCTAGTAAAGAGCACTGTAATTTATTAATGAATAAGCTACTGAAGAAAATACTTTGAAAGAATTGCTGCTGTTAGATTCCCAGCCCACATTTTAATTAGGTAAATGAAAACCTTGCAAATTTTATTAACACTGAGAAACAATTGGAAAATTATTAAACTTGACAGATAAGCAAGTCAGGAAATTAACAGAACAGGTGTGCTGCATCGCATAGTATTTCTTTCACAAGTTTAACTGTGGTTTTTCAGTACTGGGCTTCTGTAATAGCTTTTACCAAAGATTTACTGAAATGAAACCACACAGGCTTGCCTTTAGGATTTTGAATGGATTTGGGTTTTTTTGGAAGGAATCTCAGTTGTTTGGGAATGGAAAGTAGTAATTCTGAAAACACTATTTCTAGTGACATATTTCCACGTAACAGATACTGTTGTTGCTATTTTTAAAATTACAGTAGCTTATATTGGAAATCTATTTACTAGGCTTTTTATAGGTGTACACACAATTCTAATCCTTTTTTTGTATCCATAGCAGGTACAAGTGAACTGGTAATGCTAAGCCTGGATCTTGTGAAAACTCGCCTGGCTGTGATGAGCATGGAAATGAGGAAAAATTTTATACAAGCTATTCTAACATCTCTCATTGAAAAATCTACTGATGCCAAAATTCTTCGTGCAGTGGTAAAAATAGTGGAAGAGTGGGTGAAAAACAATTCCCCAATGGCAGCTAATCAGGTAAATTGAGAAGATAAAATAATTATTGCTCTCAAATGCTAAATAATTATAAGCCACTGTTATAATTTGTCAGTTTTTGACAGTGAATTTTGTAAGGATCTGTTATATATGTTTAGATGCCCTTGATGAGGTTTGGAATATTTTGCATCCCTTGTGAAAGTAGCTGGAGTTAAAGATGCTTAGCATTTTATAGGGTTATATTAGGTGTTGGATCTCAAGTGCTGTTTTCTGAGGACTTTGTTTTAAAGTAAAAATTTTAAAATATGTTTCACATTAACTTGGATAGAGAGATTCTTCAGGAGGAGGATGACTAATGCTAGTTTAAATCGTGTTATTCCTGTAACATTTTGTGGCCTCCTCAAATTGCTGTATTTTCTGTTAGAATTGAGTACTTGATAATCTAGTACTGTATAAAAAGACCTACACTTTTTAACATATACGTTAGATTTGTGTAATCGTTGAACAACTCAAACATGTTTTTAGTCATAATTTTAAAATTCTCTAACATCTATTAGAAGGAAAAATGCTTGGGTTATTTTTCTTTTTAAGAACTATGACCTTCTACCAAGCTATTTTTCAGTACTTTAGAAGTGAAAGAGTGATATAAAGGATGGCTGAGGTGTACTTTGAATGTGCCAGTTGTCTGCACGTTTTAAGATGAATTGACAAAATTAATCATGTCGTCTTTTATCGCAGACACCTACTCTCCGGGAGAAGTCCATTTTACTAGTGAAAATGATGACTTACATTGAAAAGCGTTTTCCAGAAGACCTTGAATTAAATGCCCAGTTCTTAGACCTTGTTAACTATGTCTATAGGTAATTATAGCAATTAATCATTTATTGCAGCTTATTGGTTCATAATTTGTACCATATATGACCTTTATAACATACCATCAATCTTTTTAGGTCTGAATTAAGTGATTACACACACACACACACCGTCACCCCCCTCCGAAATGCAAAATCAATTCATTTCACTGAGACCACAATTTGTATTTATGGAAGACAATTTGAAAATAGAATTTCCTTAGAAAGAATTTCCTTTTTGGCTTTGCTAAAATATCTCCACTGCCCCAACCTCTTCCTTTCCCAAGTTACCAGGGCATCCTTGTAGGTGGTTGCATTCTAAATGCTGTGGTGACAGCTGAAATCTGTCTGTCTTTTCACATGCAAGGGTATAAAGATTTTTTTTTTTCCCCTTTGAAATTTATTTTAAATTATACTTTGCTAGCTAAACTGGCAGATTTTGTAACATGATGAAATAATCAAAATAGTTACCTTCTCAAAAAATGCGAGGTATTTAATTTTGTGCTGATGATTCACGTTTTGATTTACTGTTTGTTGCTGTTCTGTTTTCTGGTTAACTGTGCAAAGCCCTGGTGTGGACATGGTGGTCAGAAGTTTTTATCAATATCATTTGGCATTTCAAACAACATACAGATGTGACTGAAATTGTTTCACGCTTATGATAAGACTTTATCCTGAAAGAGTTTTTACAATAGTTCTGGGGCAGTTTTCTAAGAAGCAGCAATCTTTTCTTTGCTGTTTCTCTCAAAATGCTGCACCTGGATGCATGCCACACCATGTGGGCTTCTATAGAACTTCACCTCTTTTGATTTTTAGTGGTTTATATACAAAACCTAGAAGGCTTCTCTTTCTAATACTTCTGTCATTTCCTCTTTATTCATTTTAGGGATGAGAATCTTTCTGGTAGTGAACTTACTGCTAAACTTGAGCCAGCATTTCTTTCGGGTTTGCGTTGTGCCCAGCCCCTCATACGAGCCAAATTTTTTGAGGTCTTTGACAATTCTATGAAACGACGTGTTTATGAGCGCCTACTTTATGTGACCTGTTCTCAAAACTGGGAAGCAATGGGAAATCACTTTTGGATAAAACAGTGCATTGAGGTAGGGAAATTACTTGTATCAGAAATACAGTTATCATTCTAGAAGTATGTTTTATGCCCCATTTTTTTGGCTGTATGTAAAAGCATTATGCAATGTGTGTCTTGTATGTATTAACTGTATCAAAGCTAAAAATACCAAGTCTGCTGCCTCAGAGACTTCCAGTGATGCTTAAAAATAAATACAGTGTCTAAACCATGAGATGGTGATGCTTGGAAAGTGGCTTTAATATCAACCTTTAAAATCTATTTTCTCTGCAAAAAGCCTGATGACTAGGTTAATACTTCTTCAGAAAACCCATCTCTTAAAAATGATGGTGATTATAAAAAAATAGAAGAATTGTTATAGTGGATGATTTCAAGAAAACCGTTAAGGCTAGAGTGTCTGCTCTGGTGGGATTGCATTGAAATGAAATTGCATTGTTGGTTGGTTTATTTAAAACAAGATGGGACCAAACCTAATTTTTTTTTTAAACAATTTGCATATTATAACATGAGTATAAAGTGACTGTAAGGATAACTTTGTACTCTTAAAGGTATTAGAACTCCTTCCAGAGATACAAAAAACAGCCTTGTGGGTTTTTTTTTTCCTCGTCCTTTTTGGGACGACTTTCATTGTAATGGGGAGGGTGTATACATAAGGTGATTGAGGGTACTCAAAACCAAACAAAATACAGAATTTAGGTGTAGAAGATTCCTATTTCTTCAGCATTTTGGGGTGATGCTTGAAAAACAACTACAGTAGATTTACATTTAAAAATTCTCCTTGCTTTTTAATGTCCTAGCTCCTGTTGGCAGTGTGTGAGAGAAATACTACAATTGGGACAAGCTGTCAGGGTGCTATGCTGCCCTCTATCACTAATGTTATCAACCTTGCTGACAGTCATGACAGAGCGGCATTCGCTATGGTAACCCACGTCAAACAAGAGCCTCGTGAAAGGGAAAACAGTGAATCCAAAGAGGAGGTAACTTACAGAAATTACTGTAGAAAAAGTCTTTTTGATGGAATATAGCTCTTCCTAGTTCTCATTAGTTTGGAGAATATGTCTTGAAGATGATATGAACTGATTGTTCGTTGTATCTTGTGTTTAATATGTTGTACTTTAGTCATGCATAGGTTTCTCAGAACTTGCATTCATTCATTTAGCCTTTTCTTTATTATATCAATTCTATATCTGAACCTGAAGAACTAGCAGAAATAGTGAGGCCTAAAATAAGTTGATTTGAAGGGTATTTTATATGTGTTTGGAAAAAAAGCAAAAATATTTAGAAAATATCTGCAGGCTTTGAGTTGTTTACTTCTGTATAGGATGTTGAAATAGACATTGAATTGGCTCCGGGAGATCAGACCAGTACACCTAAAACTAAGGAACTTTCTGAGAAGGACATTGGCAATCAGCTGCACATGTTGACCAACCGGCATGACAAATTTCTTGACTCTCTTCGAGAAGTGAAGGTTGGTACAGGTCATTGGTTTCCTGACAAATCATTTTAATACTGAAATCTTCAAACTGACCTCACTTTTTTTTCCCATTTTTTTTTTCTCTCACATTTCTGTGTTTTTTAGCTGATTTCTTTTTCCTGTAGCCATCTCTTACAATCTGATGTAATTTCTTATTTGTATAGGGTAAAAAAATTCTTAAGTCTTCACTTAGTCACTAGTTGTTACTGTATCCCTTTGCTACATGCTTAGTTCATCCTCCTCTATCTGTAAGTGTATTTTAACTCTTCAGTTAAGAAAATAGCGGTGGCAAAGACAGGGTATAGGATCAAAAAAGTGTATCAGCATCTTATGTTTAAATAATTTCTAAGAAGATAATTTTAGCTGAAAATAATGTTGAAATACTTCTCATAGTAGTTACAGCTCTATCCAATTAACTTGATCGTTCCTGTTACTGAACTCATCAACTTCTTTCCTTTTTCCTTCTTTTTTTTTTTTTAAATGGTTACAGTAATGAATGAGTCTCAGTTAACAAGAAAATAGGTTTAAATTCTTGTTACAGTAGTCTGTATTTCTAAAGGAAGCATGTTTTTGGTATGTTGGTTGGAAAAGGCATTTACATTACTGCTTAAACAACTGTATAAATGTGAACGGTATCCTTCCCATTTATATACATCTCTCTCTCTTCTTTTCTAGACTGGAGCATTGCTCAGTGCCTTTGTTCAGTTATGTCATATTTCTACACCATTAGCAGAGAAGACTTGGATACAGCTTTTTTCACGACTTTGGAAAATTTTGTCTGACAGACAACAACATGTGAGAATCTCTGTCTCCTCACTTACAAATTCCTCTTTGTAAATGACTGGTGTTTCAGGAAAATGTATTTGTGTGATAAATGACTTGCTCACTTGCTTTGAGGAGTTTGCCATTCTTTGACTAGTGAATGCTGTATACCTCTATCAGTACCTCTTTTGAAATAAGTAAGGCTCTTCAATCTACAAAAAGAAATATGCTTATCAAATGATTGTTCCCTGTATTAACAAGATTTCTAATCTAAATAATTGAAGAATCTGAATGAACAGATAACTTTCTCTTATGTTTTTTCTTCTAGGCTCTAGCAGGTGAAATAAGCCCCTTCTTGTGCAGTGGTAGCCATCAAGTACAGCGAGATTGCCAGCCAAGTGCACTGAATTGCTTTGTGGAAGCAATGTCACAGTGTGTTCCTCCCATTCCCATCAGACCTTGTGTCCTGAAATACTTGGGTAAAACTCACAATCTCTGGTTTCGTTCTACGCTGATGCTGGAACATCAAGCCTTTGAAAAAGGACTGAGTCTACAAATTAAGCCTAAACAGACAACAGAATTTTATGAGCAGGAAAGCATAACTCCTCCTCAACAGGTAGTGTTATATTAATGGAAATACCTTATGAAACGTGAACAGAAAAACACAGTGACAGTGTAGTATCATAGAATCATTTAGATTAGAAAAGACCCTTCAGATCATTGAGTCCAACTGTAAAACTAACACTGCTCAGTCCACCACTGAACCATGTCTACACATCTTTTAAATATCCCCAGGGATGGTGACTCAACCACTTCCCTGGGTAGCCCGTTCCAGCGATTGACAGCCCTTTTAGTGAAGAAATTTTTTGTAATAACCAATCTAAACCTCCCCTGGCAGAACTTGAGGCCATTTCCTCTCGTCCTATCGCTTGTTAGCTGGGAAGAGAGACCAACACCCACCTCACTACCCCCTCCTTTCAGGCAGTTGTAGAGGGCAATAAGATCTCCCCTGAGCCTCATCTTCTCCAGACTGAACAACCCCACTTCCCTTAGCCGCTCCTCACAAGACTTGGGCTCCAGACCCCTCACCAACTTGCCCTTCTCTGGACATGCTCCAGCCCCTTAATGTCCTTCTTGTAGTGAGGGGTCCAACACTGAACACAGCATTTGAGGTGCGTCCTCACCAGTTGTTGAGTACAGGGGGACAATCACTTCTAAATCTTTGTATTTAGAAGCTTGTTAAATTAGTGTAAATTTTTTTAATTCAGTGAAGAAATTCCCTTTCTCATGTGTTTGTTAATACAGATACTTGCAACATTGACTACTTTGTGTCTTACCTACTTCTCATGCTTTTCTTTCATCTGTCACTGATATTTTCATATTTTTCTCTCTTTCTGCCTCTTCTCCATCTGCTTTTGACACTAATTCTCTGCAGCACTGTAGAACTAGATGAAACCATTTATGACCCCAATTTTAAATCTTGAGTAAAGTCTGTATTGTCTCTGTCTCTCTCAAAGGGAGTATGCTTTCCCTAATCAAGTCTGTTGGTATATGACCTTAAAGAATTATTAGCTAAACAAAATTGAGTTCCCTGCAAACAGGTGCTGTTCTGTTCAGTAGTTTGTCAGGTAGTTATGATCTAACTTGGCATGTTTGTAATCAGCTGAGGAAGCTAAATATTACAGATTCTTTTTACATTAAAGACTGAGTTGTTGGCTTGTTAAACATTTTTGTTTTCTATGGTTTGATCTGATATGTGTAAGCCATAGGGTTTGTTTGTTTGGTTTTTTTTTTTGTCAGGTAATGCAGTGTTGTTCTTAGTACTTGGTTGTTACTAATTGCTTGCCTTATAGAGTTTTAAAAAGAGTTTATGAAAACACTTCTATTTCCATGTCTCTCTCAATCTGCCTCAGTGTAGAACATGTGGTTTTGCTATCTACTGTGCTTTATAATTTATAATGAATCTTGACTGCAGAGAAATATGTGTGCTTAACGTTCTAGGAAATACTGGATTCCCTTGCTGAGCTCTACTCTTTGTTACAAGAGGAGGATATGTGGGCTGGACTATGGCAGAAACGCTGTAAATTCCCGGAGACAGCAACAGCTATTGCCTATGAACAGCATGGCTTTTTTGAACAGGTACACTCTTGATACTAGAAATTATTTCGGTAGTTCTGCTGTGAGGATAAATATTCTGGTCAGCAAGCAAATATTCTGAATATTAATAAACAACTTCAGTCTTCTAAAATGGAAAGAGCCACAGCTTCTCTACTGGCTAAAGTGTAGTTTAAGGCCATGCAATACCTAGATAAGGTGATTTTTGAGCACATCCATCACTTTTGTGACATTTGTAAAGCTGCCAAATAATGCCTATATTCAGGAATGAGTTGACACACACACTTAACTTTTTTTTTTAAACTTAGAACTTATGAAAGTTTTCTTATCACTTTTTTGAAGAAAAGAATGTTGAGTTAATGTGTGTATAGCAGATGGAAAAATAAAATGGTTTGAATTTTATTTAGGCACAAGAAACTTATGAAAAAGCAATGGAAAAGGCTAAAAAAGAGCATGAACGGAACAATGCGTCCCCTTCAATCTTTCCTGAGTATCAGCTCTGGGAAGACCATTGGATTCGGTAAGAGTAAAGCTGATGTGGGACAAGTATTTTTACCCTGCAATAGAAGTAAAATACCCTGCTGGTTTGAAGCGTTAGTTACGAGAATAAACTTAGCTCAGGACGTAGCTCAGATACAAGGGAAACTTCAGGGAATAAAAAAAAGCTATTTTTTACTTGCTTAACAAACCCTCAGAAGTGATATGCCTGAAGTGTTGTAAAAACGTAAGTTGCTATTGGTGGAAACAGACTGGAGGTAAATTTGTTTTTCCTATTTAAAATGGTTGTTCTGGGAGACACAAAATGCAGCTCTTCCCTGTTCACAGATTACTGTATTACAACTGGTAATAAATAAAAAAAAAATCTCCCCATCTGAATAAAACTTTTGCAGTGCTTGCAAAGCTGTTCATAGACAAGCAAATATGCAGATAATATTTTGATACGCAACAATTATAGTCACTTTTATTGACACTTTATTTTTTTGGTAACCAAATTGACAATGGTTTTGATTTTTCTTAGTTGCTCAAAAGAATTGAACCAGTGGGAACCTTTGACAGAATATGGCCAGTCAAAAGGTCATATAAATCCTTACCTAGTACTGGAATGTGCATGGAGGGTCTCAAACTGGACCGCTATGAAGGAGGCTCTGGTGCAGGTGAGTGAGAGCTTTTTATGCTAATGTTTAATTTCTTTGTTCATTTTACTGATTACATATCTAATGAGTCAGCATTACAGTTCATTTCACAGACGCAGGGAACTGCTCTTTGGAAGTTTTCTTTGATGTTCCATCACACAGCTGGGTATTTTGGCAATTGAAGCATGTCATTTCAACAGACAAACTTGGTTTTCTTTTCTATCTGTTTGTAAAGCTGTGCTATGAAAGAAATTTAGCCAGGGTAGGTGAAAGATATGGTGCATGGTAATGAGTCACTAAAAAAGCAACAAATGCTTGCCACGGAAGTGTGTGCCAGCAGGGATATGTGGAGAAACTTAAAATGGGACTCTTGCAAATATATGGTATTATTTAAAATAATGCAGTATTGGGGGGGACATTTTTTGTACTTTACACCTTTCCAGGAACAAATGTTCCATTTGTAAAAGGGAATAAAGTATGAAAACGCATCTTTTATCGTCTCCTTGTCTGTGGGCAATGTAACTATGCTTCCAGGTGTAAAAGGGGAGAAGGCCATTGCCTCTGTTGTTTTTGTTTGTTTTGGCACCTGAAAGGCAAAGCCAAAGCATTCTCAACTTCTACTGTCCAAACTTAAAACTGCTAAATACAATTTATTCTCTTCATCTCCACAGCACACGAAGGGGGATTAAGACATGTATAAAAATGTGAGGGTCAGGGATTTGTCATCTAAATTTGGTTTACCTTAATTACCTTGGTCTATCTGAGGAAAATTTGTAAGGCTGTGTTTCAGGATCCCGGTTAAAAAAATCCCTGAAAAGGCAACACATGAAATCTCAGTTTCAGTGTTGATCAGTTGTTGAGGCTGGTGTACACTGCCGATTATACCAGTAGTTATTGTTTTAATGAAGAGAGTGACAAATTTCATGTTGTTTATACATGGTGGAAATTGTATTGGGATTACTTGCTTGGCACATGCTGATTTTGTTGTTTCTTGGATTTTTGTAGCCATGCTTAGCAGAAGCATAATAGAAGGTTTGTTGTTCTTTCAGTAGCAATGTTTTTCTGTGCTGTTTGGGGATTGCTTCCCGTATCCGTTGTCTTTTGCTTTCTTTTTCAGTACTCAAACAACAAAGCAAAGTAACTGCTAGATTTCTAACTTTTATTCTCACTTTGAGTCTACTTTAGTTCTATATAAAATAAGGTTCATTTGATTTTGCAATCTATCCATTACATATAATTTTAAAACATCTTGGGAGCACCAGAGGTTGGAGCCATTTTGGTCAAGACTGGAAAGTGGAGATCTAATGAGAGATGAGGGACAAGAAGACCCAGGTAATGAACCTCAGGCAATGAGCCTGTGATTGGGAAGCAATGAGAAGAATATGAAGTGAGGATGAAGGAGGTTAGAGGAGTACAAATTTGACTAGGAGTGGCAGGGTTTAACTGGGTAGTCTGAAGCAAGAAGTTGAAGAAAGTTATTTCCTTTAAAAAAGTATAAAGGACTTGGTAAAGCTAGTAGAGAGGAGAGAGGCATTGAATTAAATGTTGCAAGGTGCATCAATGAGACTGGCTATGCAGGGGATGGGGTTTGAATTGACTGACAGGGAGAGAGATGGGGATTGGACTTGGACAGGATCACCAGAATTACAGTAAGGGATAGGTTCCTTCTTGGGGAAAAAATACTTTGATTCTGCAAAAGTAGGTTTATAAAGTAAATAGAATCATGCTTGGCTTTTAGATGATTGACTTTAAAATGTGTTCCACTAACATTTTTTTTTGTGTATAATCTTTATACTGGAAAGCATACAAGTAAAAATATTGAGACCACTTACAAGAAAGAGTAGTTTTTTTGTGAGGTGCTGCTGTTTAAATCTACAGTCTTTACTGAAAAAAAAAGAAATAAAGCTAAAAAGTATTTTTATCTCCTCTCAAATTGTGACAATTTGTGTTAAGTTTTGTGCTAGAAGTAAATATCACAATGATTCTACAGACTTCTAGATACATTCGTGACAGGGTGCTGAGGCTTTGAGAGAGCACTGCTAGGAGGAGTTGTTTCCTGTAAGTTCCTTATTTGAAGTTCTGTGGACTCGGAAAACTTGCATTTGGAGTTTTCTGATGTTCCAGGGTTTCCTCAGAAGCTTAGCATATTGATGATTATACTTTCATAGTTTAATGTAAAGTTTACAGAACTATAAAGTAGTTTGAGTTGGAAGGGACTTCTGGAGGTCATCTGGTCCAATGCTCTATTCAGAGCAGGGCCCGAGCAGATCAGGTTGATTTGTCTAGTAGAGTTTTAGTATCTCTTAAGAATTGAGATGCCACAGCCTTTCTGGGCTTATTCTTCCTATAGATATGCCCTGCCTCTTTTATGTTGTTTTAGAAACCAGCACAGTACTTAGCTTCTTTTGTTAGAAACTAAGGAACTTGTGTGTGGGAAGTGAGGTAGTTATCATCTTCATTTGGTAACAGGTAATATGTATTGTTTGTGCTTTTCTGCTATTGACCTTCCTGGTTCATTATGGAGTTCATTGTTGTGTTCTGCTTGTAATTAATTTTGCTGAACAACATGCACTTGTAAAACATTTAACCTTCCCTTTGTCCTTCCCTGGGTTTCACTCATGTGACTGTGTATTCTATGCTATCCATGTGCTTGATGAATGAATGCTCTGTAAAGTTTTGGCTGTTACAGAACAGTTTGAAGGCAGGGGGCACAGTGTGTAGAGAAAACAACATTTTGAAAGATTTCAAACTGGAAGATCTTTTCTTCTTTCCAGGTGTTCATAAGCATTTTTGTGTGTGTGTGAATGAAGTTTAAATGGGTAGGGAAACATACTGAAGATGACCCTTCATTTTCTGAAAACTGGATAGATATTTTTATCTGAGAGCAAATTTTGAGGACTTCTTTCATGTGCCAAAAAAAGGCCATATTTAGGTAACTTCCTCCTTATCCTCTCTTAGGCATCTTCTTCCCAGCTGTTTTAAGAACTATTCCTTGTGAATAAGCTAGTGGTGGTTGTTCTTGAGGTTGCTATAAAACGTCAGCCTATACAGCCATCCGGGCTTCTTGGGACAAATGACAGACTTCTGTGTTGGAGCTCAGTAGATTTTTCTGGGAACTTTTTTTTAACTCTGTATGCAGTATTGCTGTTCTATAGAAGGTTAGTGGGGGTTTTTTTAGGGTTTGGGTTGTGGTGGGTTTTCTTTTGGGGTTTTTTTGGTTTGTTTTTTGTTTGTTTGTTTTGGGTTTTTTTGTTTGTGTGGTTTTTTTTTTTTTCAAAATAATTTGAAGGAAATATACCCTCTTTTCATGGTAGGTGGAGTTGTTAATTTGTGATTAGTTAATGTAGAAACATAAACCAGCAGTAGAACCGAAATCTGAAAGGTGAGACTACTGCATTAAATCACAAGTGGAAAGGAGCTTGCTGGTCTTCACTGCACCGTTGCTATATAGTGTGACATTACTGGAATTACTCTGCTAAAAATGCCAGAGTTTGTAATAAGGGGATGAACTGCATATTTAAAATATAAGTTTACTGATAAACCTCTGAGCAGAGCCTTAGGCCGTGTTTTTTCATATTGCAGAGAGAGAGACAGAAGGATTAGTCCCTTCTTTACTTGGGGTTTATTGTTTCATCAGTGCTGTTGAAGTTTTGAACCAATACCTACTGGTTAAAAGTATTACATGTCAGATTGACAGCTGGCTGTCTAGTTTCATAATATTTGCAAAAGATAAAGCATGATTATGAAAAATGCTGAGCATCCTTTAATTCTAATATCTTGCAGGATTAAGTTCCTGTATACAAAGTACCCTAACAGTGTGCTTAACTGTGACAACTGGAGTCTCTCATGATAAATATGCCAAGTTGTATGCCTCGCTTTCTTCAAAATCAGACTGAAAATTAAATTTTTTAAGTGTATTATGTTTATGCTTTTGTAAGACTTTCTTTTGTCAGAAGGGAAAATAGGTGGGATACAAACAGTATGTTTCACTTTAAAGGCTAAGCTATGAAAACAGTAAAAGTTGTTTAATTAATTAAAGGTAGTCTTGTCTTTTGATGGAACCTAAATTAAAGGTGTCCAACCATTGCAATGTTTGAAATGGGATTTTTCAATATTTGTAGTACTGATGGTTCAAATTAAATTGGTATCTCCAAAGATGGATTTTGTCATTTATCAGCTCATGTGAAGCCAAATCTGTAAGTCGCAAGCTGCTTTATGCTACAAAAATTATCTATTAGGTTATATTTACATTTTAATTAACTTCTTCTGTTTTTATAACAATTAGTATTTTGCATCCTGTTTAAATATGCAACTTCAGTGGCTAACTATAGAAATAATATTATTTGAAAAACCTTTAAAGCCTAAAATAAGAACTGTGCTGTATGGTATATTATAAACCTTGAGTCTGAACAGAATGAAATAGATCATGTCTGACAGGTTCTGGTTTTGGAGATTTGCAAGTTGAGTAGAAGTGACAACCACGAGTAACTGCTGATATGCTTTAGCTGCAGTTATATTAAATGAGATATTTTCAGTAATGAGACATTTACTATATGACTAAGGAGAAGATGCTGCTGAAGCCATAAATGGAGCTTTTGTGGCTCTGCTCAGATTCTTGTAAATGTCAGGACGTGTTTGCATAAATATTAGGATATGAAAGAGTAATTGATTCTGTGCTGCTGTACTCACTACTCCAGTTTTATTGATATTCCTTAATGTGGCTTTTTTTTATCAAGTTCCGTGGTTGATTCACAAGAGAGGTCAGAAAAGATGGCAAATACGTATCAGTTTTCGTAAATCTTTGTGAAACATTTTTAATAATCTACCTATTAAAGTTGAGCTATTAAAATAGCAAGTGGCCCTTGGTAGGACCCAAGACTCATTTCCATTTGCTCACATTGCCATTGTGTTTAATGATCCAATAGATAATGTAATAAAGAAAGAGACTATTTTCACCGTGTAAGGTTGCTACCTGGCAGTTTCTCTTTGCTGGCTCAGGCGTAAAAGTCAGTTGAGGATAATAGAAATAACAATTGTAATGGTTAAGATACGGTATATCAACAAGAAGATAATGCAGAGGGATTTCTCTGTTACATATCAATCCATAAAGGTTTGATGTAAAGTGGAAGAAAGTGAAAAAGTTCTAGATTTAAGACCTGCAGTGTCAGTGAGCATTGATTAAGTGCAAGTTTATTGTAACATACTCATAGAATTTAGTTGCTAGACGATTCAAGTACTTTGCTGGTTTTAGTTGCTATATTTCTACTGTTCCAGGATTTTAAGAAAATGGCTTAAAATTATTTTTAAGTGATTTTACCACTATGAACTGACCTGGCACCTGTACTCAGAAATTACTTTGACATAAATGGGAACTTTAGTTGTAGATTATTTAAAAAATTAACTGTTTATTCTTATAAACCTAGCAATGCCCTAGAGCAGGCAGTTAGGGAAGTATAATGCTGACGTATAGGGACAGGATCCTTTTAAGTGAGAAGTTGACATTACTTGTTCTGGAGCCCCTGAAGCATTTCAGAGGTAGCATGTGTTATCTGCTGAGAAGCATCTTTTTTCTTTAAACAGGGTGAATTGGTTTGCAGTAAGCTTCATGCTCCTGTTGCAAGTCTTCTTTCAGCTTGCTCAGCTGTCTCTGAGCTACACTACAGTTGTCAGTGTAAAAATACCCCAACAGCATGCTGTATGCAGGCACTTCTACTCTTGTGCTGAATTTGCAATTTATTTGCTAGCCTGCCCTTGCCAATAACTTTAAGACAGCTGAAACTTCTCTAATGACAGAAATTTGGGTATTTTGGTATGATATTTTAGAAATGAGATAATTTTTATAAAAAATAAAGCTGAGTGTTTGTTTAAGAAGGCTTTAAAAACGTAACTAACGAGTCTGCATTTAAGTATGAATAATCTTTACTGGAGTTTTTTTCCATTGCATTACCAGGTGGAGTTGAGTTGTCCAAAAGAGATGGCATGGAAAGTGAATATGTATAGAGGATACTTAGCAATCTGCCATCCAGAAGAGCAACAGCTTAACTTCATTGAGCGCCTGGTAGAGATGGCGAGTAGTTTAGCTATTCGAGAATGGCGAAGGCTTCCTCATGTCGTCTCACATGTTCATACTCCCCTTCTCCAGGTAAGAATGAAAAGTTTTTTATTGCCAGTTATTTCCCACTAACAAGTTTCGGAACTTTTAGTAACTGTAAGCATAAAACATTTTACTGTGTAGTACTGATTGGGTTTTTGTAATGCTATTTTTTTTTTTGTTAAAGGTTGCAGAATGTGCGTTTTGATTTGGATTCCTTTTAAAGTTTTTATAGTTTACCTGAATCCATTCTGTTTGTGGCATACAGAGGTATCTATTTAAAAATTGATCAAATGGCTCAACTGTTTTTGTGGGCTAATGCATAATGTACTGCAGTACTTGGAGATCTTGAACATTCAGTGGGTTTTGAAGTGAGGTCCATTTTGGGTGGGTATATTGTTGCATTATGTTATTTGCAGAAGTGTTGAAATAACCTCCTAAGTGTTCTTTTCAGTTAAATGTGTTAAATGTGGTATGGAATTTTGTCAGCTGTAATGTACTCCTATATTTTTTGGTTTTAAATTTATTTTATTTATTTATTATTTTTTTTAAAATCTGAGCTAACTGTTAATGCCCTGTAAGGGAAAAGCGTATTTAGAAGTGTTGGTGGTTCTTTGAGCAGTAGTGTTCTGAACAGGCTGAGCAAGTTCTTAACATCCCTGTGGCTTAAGCATTAAGGTCAAAGAACCAAAAACTGTAAAAATCTGTTGTTAGTAAAGGAGCACTACTACCTTTAGGAAAAATACTGTCAGTTCTGGCCAATGTGAGCCTTACTTTTTCTGTCATTTCTATATGAAATGACAAATGTTAAACGCTCTGATTTGCATCAGGGGAAGGAAGTAGGAAGGAATCAAGTCTTTGAGTGTGTGGTATTTCTCATTGGACAGGGAGTTAATTGTATACAGGTTCTGCTGAAAAGGAGAATGCATTCTATTAGATAAACTAATGTGTATACCTCAAAGCTTCATGCATGGATCTTCAGCTCTATTACTTGTCCAGCCAGCTCATTTGGCAGGTTCCGTTCTACATTGCATTAAAATCTTGTAGTAATTTTGTAAAAAGGATTCCCACGTTGAATTACATTGCGTTACAAACTGAGAGATGTTATGGGCTGGGAGGAGTGATCTCTGCTCCCCTCATCTAATCTGATGCCAGCTATAGGAAAGATGATGTCTTTGGTCTGAGTGGAAGGCCATATTTCAGTAATGCTCCTTGCCTACCTATGGGTGCATGTCATCCAAATTTAGCTGTGCTGATTGAAAAGGTTACTGCTTCCAACTAATTGCTTCATTTTAATTCCAGTCTGTTGTGGAGCACTCATCTGAGTAGGTCAGCGGGAAGATTTGAGTTGGTGGTAACCTCTGTAAGGGGCCTCTTGCTGAACTCAGAAGGAATGGGCTGCTTGAATCGGGAGTGGCGCCCTGTGGCCTTACTGATTTGAGATCTGAAAGAGATCTCTGTGTTTTCTGGACAAAAATGGACAAAGCAAGAATAAAGCTTTGAGAGAAGTTTGCTCCTAAAGCAGGGGCAGAATTCTGGCAGGGAAGCAGTGAGATGTCCTGTCCAGAATGAAATGAGGGACAGCTAATGAATTTGGGGTTACAAGAATTTCAAAACCAACCAAACAAAACCCCTAACACCTCCCCAAAACTAAATAAGAAACCCTTGTCAAAGGTTGAGTATTATCTAATCTTAAGCAGCTTAATTCTTTGTCAAGAATATTTAAAACAGGGGAAGGAGTTTGTTACTTGAATTTCATACTGTCCTGCAAAATTACTGCAGTATATTGGACATAACTTTTAACATTAACAAATAAACTCTTGTGTGCATGCTTGAATCCTTGACTTAGAAAGGATGAGTAACTTTCTGGTTGGATAACCCAGTGCATACACAGAGGATGGGCAAAGCTAACATTTTTTTGTTCCATTTTTCTACTTACTTACTTTTTTCTTAACTCTGCGATCCATTTCTAGGAGAAGGTAGAGCCTACTGGCTGCTTCTGAGTCATAAAAGCATTTTACACTCAAAAGGGGGGGCATGCTATTTTCTGTTTCCCTAAAGGAGTAACCTTGGAATAAGGAAAGTAAAAGACCACTTTTCTTTCATCCTTGCTAAACAGGTTCTTAGTGCTTATTTAAGTACACCATATTTTAGCCCTCAAATCATCAAATATTACAAGGCAAAGAATGTACTGTTTTCCAGCATTTATTTAAATGTAAATTGCTTTTAATATGCTATGCACCAGGTACATCTTTATTTTTGCTTTGAGAAATCTTACTTTGTTCACGCAACATTGACAATTCAATTTCAAGACAAGATGTGTTTAAATCCTGTGCTTTTAGCCTTTCTCTTTGGCATACATGATACTTGCAAATGGTCTACTTAGAAAATCAGGAAAAGTACTTATTTCTTGTCCTGTCAGGAATAGGTTGTAAGAACTTGAGACCATGTTTTTTCAGACCTCCAGAAATATTTTTGTGACGCAGCTGGCACAACTCTGATAATACAGAATGTGCAGTTTAATTATTATGTGAATTGAAATAACAGGCTGAAAGGAATATCCATATATTCCCTATATTGAATATCTCCACATTGAAAGGAAGTTGTCAAGTAAATAGGTACAATGTTTCATTTGTTTGAGCTAATATGATACAACTAGAAGGCTTCTTGGTGAAATTAATTCCTTCCTGCTAAGTTTTCACTGATATTTCAAGTTTTTCCTCCCCTAAGACTGGTACTATCTGCAGCATGAAAGTATTGCTTTCAGTTATCAATTAAAACAAGCTTTTAAAGTAATCTAATATGTATATATCCCTCATGAAGAAGTGATAAATTACTCAGTGACTGACAGAGGTACAAATGCAGCCATGAATTTGCACTGCAGTAATTACTTTTTTTTTAATATCAGATAGCATGTGATTAAATACCTGTGAGAAAATTAAATTTACGTGATGAATAGGTGTAGGATGAAGGTTAAGCTCTTGTGAGAGCTGATACTGAGATGATTGTAGGAAAATATTACTTTGTTTAATTTATTTTGTTTCGGGAGATTTCACTTTGTAAATTTGGACTGCCTTTTTTATTTTAAACAGTTACTTTATTTGGTTGATTAACAATGAATACAACTGTTATCTACCAGGAGGTAGCTTAGAGAATACTACATTGGTTTTATTGTACTACAGGTAATTACATTCCATTAAAGTTTTTGGGCCTTTTCTTCAGGTTGTTGAAGTTTTTTTAACAACATGTCTGCTGCCTTTAGTAGGTTGGAGACTACTGCCATCTTCTGTTTGCTCCTCTCATTAATTTGAGGGTAGTAGATGTCAGTGAAAAACCATCCTTAACTAATGGAATTTTTCAAAGCTAAAGTCTTTGCAGAAAATCTTAAGTAACACCTTCAGGAGCACATAGATACTATTTCTGTACATTCAAGTTTCTATTAAGAAGTCAGATCATGACAAGGGGATTTATACTAGCAAGTTCTGGTTAGTTTTGGGTTTTAATTCTTAAAAGTTCTGACAGAAATTTTAAGGTCAGTATTTTTACTTCATCTTAGTATGTATACACTGTATGTATATTGACTTGTGTTTTTCTATGATTAGGGTTGATGTAGTAAGTCCAAACCTGTATGCTAGAATTTCATTCTAACCTGTGTTTAGATGTGTGGGGGGAAAAGGATGGGGGTAAAGAGAGAGTCTAGACTCCAGTCAGTGTCTTTCCTTTGGTGTTTGTGTTTTTGTGGTGGGTTTTTGTTGTTTGTTTGGGGATATTTTTGTGAAAAAAAAAAAAGAAAAAATGCTTTTAAAAGAAGAATAATTGGGTTTAAAAAAGAAAAATCCTAATATTATCAAGGACAGACTTGCCATAGTTGACCAAAGTTAAATCTAGCAAGCAAACCATAATATTATAGGAAGGAACACATTAAGTATAGATCAGTAACGTCAGTTTGCAAACAAATAATGTCAGGGCATCTACGTTTTGTCAGAGTGAGGTGTGCATGAAGTAAACCGCTTGATATTTGTACTCCATCCCTAGAGAAGAGGGCACCCTGAAGTTATGCAGGGACCTTTTGCAAGCATGCAAGAAAGTATTTTATGACACCTTTATTTTTAAAAATAATTTGTTTGTTTATTAAGACTAGCGACTCATTAGTCTAAATTCTGTGCTGGTGATTCAGTGGATGAATTCAACATTTCAGTCAATGACTATGGTGTTGAATCAATCTCTTAGATTTTTTTTTTTGGCCATTTTGTTAATGATTAGATTGGTTAGAAGTCATTTATGCAACTAACAGACAGGGCCCTAAACCAACATAAATAGTTTCATGTTGATCATTTAAAGGTGGCATCATTCATAGAGATCTTTTTCTAACAGTGAAATCGGCAAGCTTATTGTATTATCCTTTACGATAATTTCTATTGTTTAATGTTTTCTAGGCAGCACAGCAAATAATTGAACTTCAAGAAGCAGCCCAAATAAATGCAGGATTGCAACCAACTAATCTGGGGAGGAACAACAGCTTACATGATATGAAGACTGTTGTAAAGACTTGGAGGAACAGGTTACCTATTGTGTCAGATGATTTGTCCCACTGGAGCAGCATTTTCATGTGGAGACAACATCATTACCAGGGTAAAACTGCCTGGTCCAGCATGCATTCATCATGTAATTTTCCAGACAACCCATTGTTTGAAATAAGTTCTTGGGGTTTTTTTGTTTTGGTTTGGTTATTTTATTTTATTTAAACATACAAGAATGTTGTTGATTTTGACAAGTGTTTGTTTTTATTCAATTTCCATTTAAGTGTTTCATTATCTTAAGTCATCATTTCATATGTATTGCTGTGTAAGAGCTTATATATAATTTCATTTATAATGACAAACATTTCATGTTGTGTTTCTAGCCATTGTAACGGCATATGAAAATTCTCAGCATGATCCTAGTTCCAATAATGCTATGTTGGGAGTTCATGCTTCTGCATCGGCAATTATCCAGTACGGAAAGATAGCTCGAAAACAAGGGCTGGTCAATGTAGCTCTGGATATACTGAGTCGCATTCATACAATTCCAACTGTGCCCGTTGTGGACTGCTTTCAGAAGATTCGCCAGCAAGTTAAATGTTATCTTCAGCTGGCTGGAGTCATGGGCAAAAATGAATGTATGCAGGTATGACAGCTTTATCTCTGAAATTGTTGTCAAACCTTGAGGATTACAAGGACCATCAGATACAATGATTTAAATAAACTGCCTGTATACAGAACAGGATTTCAGTTTTGTTGGCCATGTTCTACCATCCATAGAGTCTTGTTTTAAGTAATGCTGTTAGTCAAAAGCAGTCATTGTCCTCTTTGAACTGAATTCTGTGAATATATTGAAAATTAGCCAAATAAAAAGTAAAGTGGAAATATGGGGTTTTTTTTAATCTTACAAGATAGTTAAATGGAAGGGACTTAAAATTTTTGTCAGTCCTGATTTTTTTACAAATGAAATTTAAATACTAGAAACCTGTGCTATTTAAATTTCAAGAAAATATTTTAGCAGCTTTTTTTATGGCACTTTCATTTTAATAAAACCTTCCATTCCTTTTAGAAGGCTTTTCTCACTAAGGCTTATTTAACAGGGTCTTGAAGTTATTGAATCAACCAATCTGAAGTACTTCACCAAGGAGATGACTGCTGAGTTTTATGCATTGAAGGGAATGTTCTTGGCACAGATTAACAAGTAAGTATGTTGCCTGGAAGAGGCATTAGCACACATCTGAGAAAAACACAGTATATAAGCAGAAAAGTTGTTCCATATGTTTATACTAGCTTAAAATTTGTCACAACTGTGTAAGAAAGTAAAAGTATACGTGAGAGTTCCTTTGTAGTTCAAGGACGTAATGGTTGGTCATATTTCTAAGTATTGTAGGAAAGAACTAGTTAAAGCAAACATTGCACCAGTTCTTTTTTTAGAAGTTTTATATTTCAAGGGATGAGATGGGAAGAGGTGGGGAGAATAGTTTTGTCCTAAAGCTTTTCAGCGTAAGATACATACGTTCCTCCGTTGCCCCCTGGTTCTGTGAGTACTTAGGCTAACTGATGTCTTAGTGTAGTTGACAAAAGGAGGTTGCTTTAATTATGTTCTTAATGTAAATATCACAAAAAAGCAAGGAAAAAAAAAAGTTCAGTCTATAAGCTTACAGCTACTTAAAATTAGCCTGCCTCTTTGTTTCTCTCATTTCTGTTTCATTGTGTATGTCCCGTTAATAGCTGCAGCTGATCAAGGCATAGGAAAATGTGTAGTGGCATAGTTCAGAGTGTTTAGACAAATCATGTGTGCTATGCAATATGGAAATGCAACACTCGTTGCAGATAATTGAATTGAAAAGACTAATGTGCGTTGGAGACATCTTGCACTGCAGTAATTAAACACCTAGGTGTAAGCCTTGCTTTCACACAACTGCTTTCATAATATTTTTGCTTTATGCTGACAGGCATCTTACTGTTTCGAGGAAGATCTCTCTTTTAATTCAGTAAACAAATATCTCAGCAGTCAATTTTTGTTCAGTGATGCCCAAAACCCCCTTCAGATTTCAACAGCTTTTAGTATGCATGACATTTAATGGCAATATTACTACATGTTACATATGGGTGGAATAATTCCTTTACCACTACAGTGTGGAGACTTATGGAATGAAATCCAGGCGGTTTTACGCTGTACACTGAAACCTTACATAGCAATTTAAGTCAGGAAATGATGACTATCTTCTTCTTTGGATTCAAGAGAGAATTTTAAATAGGCAGAATGTAATTACTTTGATGGAAAGTGCAATGGGCTTTTTTTATGGCCATAAGTGAGCTTAGTTTCAGCTGAGGTGTAAAGAGAAGGAAGTGTGCCTCCCCCAACTTTTTAATTTTTAAAAATTTACGTAGATAAAGTAAAAGGCAGCTAAACTGTCTCCTTTCTTTCAGGACAGAATGGATAGAGATTTCTGTTTAAAATATGGTTCTGATGTATTAACAGTTTCTTAATTTTCCCAGAAAACATACGCGTGTTTTTTTAGCACTGCAGGTGAGGTCAGGAATTTAGGACGGTTACAGTTAGGAACAATGGGAGTGTTGAGCCTGAGAACGTGGGACTACTGATTACCTGTGTGTCAACTAAACTGGAAATTAAAGGTCACCTCTGCTCTTGCATCTCCGTGTGCTGCCCATTTGCTGAGCAAGGTGATAGAAACCATTTTAAAAAAGTCATCTCAAGTGTCGAGAATGATGGATTGTAGAGAAGGAGAAAAGAAAACTGACTGAAAAGTCCCCTTTTTAGAAAGGGGAAGTAGTGATACGAAGTCATCTATCAGGTTGCTGCTGCGGTAGCTCACTTCAAAGCCTTGAGCTACATGCAGAAAGCCTCTGAAAGCAAGGAACATTTGTGTAACATAGAAACTAATGTATAATTTGAAAGTCAAAGTTACTTTCCTTTTTATTGTTTTGCCTCAATAGCTAGTAATTTTAGTTTATCCCTGTAATCCTCCAAGCTAATATTTTATATAAAAAGTACTTCACAGTTGATTTTAAAAAATTAAAAATTAAAATTTATAAAATTTTAAACCCCAAGCATTATGTTATTTTTGTACTGTTTATTTCAATGCTTATTCTGTAAGGGAGAAGTGGAGCACTTTCTATTAGTAAGGGACCTTGGAATGCATTAAAAGTTTCTTCATTTCAGTAATGTGTATGTGAGTGTTCTCATCCTTTATTTTTATGCCTGAAAAGTTAAATAGATTCAAGGTCTATTTATATACTGGGATAAATCATGCCAAATCTTGAACTAGGAACACTTGAGGAAACCTGGAAAAGACTTCAGATGTATCAAACAATCTTTTGGTTACTAAGAACTGTGTGATTAACCTTCATATTCTTTCACTTTTCCTATTGAAAAACAGACTTTTAAAGCTGTGGGGATGAGGAATTGAATTTTTCCAGATAACGTTGATTATAAATTTTTTTATGACTTGGGTGGGAGAACAGTTAAGTAAGGTGTAGTCCTCCAAAAGATAGCTAATGTAACATCTTTCCAACGTTGCTTTTTCTTACTCCGTTTTTTGATCAGCAGAGAAGCACTTCTCAATGCATTTGCTTCTTCTCTTCTTGTGTTACCATTCATTCTTTTTTCTCCCAGTATCATTGCTTGGGTTGCAACTGCAGTGCACTGGAAGTTTTTTAGATTTTTCAAGGAGTATCTGGAGATCTTAGACGCTTAGCTAATTGTTTCCATTATGAAGCATTTCCTTTCATAGGTGCTGAACTTTAAGGAAAGCTAGGAAATAACAGTCATAAGAGACCTTGCTAGAGAACATAATGGAAAAATATCATTGAGTGTTAAGAAAGTAATTAAGTGCCCTATCAGAAATCTGACTCGTACATAATTTAGTAACTTTTTATTTATATGAAACTAATATTCTTACTTGTCACAATGCAGGTCTGAAGAAGCAAACAAAGCTTTTTCTGCAGCTGTGCAAATGCATGATGTGCTAGTGAAAGCATGGGCAATGTGGGGAGATTACCTGGAGAATATCTTTGTGAAAGAACGTCAGCTTCACCTGGGTGTGTCGGCTATTACTTGCTACCTGCATGCATGTCGTCATCAGAATGAGAGCAAATCGAGAAAATACTTAGCAAAGGTAAGATCTGGATGTTTAAAAAAGAATTGGAGCTCCACCCCTTCAGAAAAGGCTGGGATAATGTTCAATGCCCAAATTTGTGCAAGTAGAGAAACAGCAGTTACTGATGCAGCACTTTAATTTAGATTGAAAGTCTGCATGTGGTTGCTGTTGGGTCGCTGCATGTAACACATTGTGGGTTTTTCTACTTCATTGGGATATCTGGGGTTTTTTTATTTTTTTAAGGTGTGGAACCTCTTTGTGGGAGGAAGGGGACAAATCACATTCAGCATTTCTAATATATAATGCGATGAAATATCTGCAGAAAGGCATCCTTTGGTGCTATAAAAGTAACATAATTTGATGTCTGTTTTACCTCAGTATTGCATTTTGTTCCAAATAGGCTTTTTTTTTTTAAAAAAAAAAAAAAAAAAAAAAAAAAGCCTATTTACTCTAATTCAACAATACCACAAAGTTCTTTGTGTTATGTATTTCTCAGTTTAGTTATATTTACTTTAATATCTATTACGAAGAAAATTTAAAAAATGATAGCAGACTGTGGAAGACAATCCATTTTGAACATGAAAACACCACGGAAAAATATTTTTTTTAGGTTGAAGGTGGCCTCCATAGCACTCTGAAGTTTATTATTCTCCCTGTCTGGTTGCATAACTGTTAGTGATTTTTAGTCAGTGCTTAATATATTTGCATTTAAATTAAATTGTAGAAAAAGTATCATTAGGGGTTGGACAGTTATAATAATTAAAAACACCCAAAGAAATACTCAGGCTCTCACTTCAGAGTTAATTTATCTGAATAGCATATTTTAGGTTCTATAAACATGCCTCATTTTCCACCCACTCCCCCAAGCAAAAAACCAAAGAATTTGTGGAATGCAGTTATGTTCATTGGCTTTTTTCTGTCTTGTTTCGTAGTAAGTAGTACCCTTACATTTGTTTTTGACATCCTTTAAATATTATTTCTAGGGGAAAAAGTTACATTGGCCAGGCATAATGAATGTAAGTTCTTGTATCCAAGGAGACTTTGACACTTACAAGGACTCTACTATCATATTAATAAAATATCTGTGGGAGTTTTTTTCTGCATCATATGATTGATGTGTCTTGAATTTAAGCCCTGAGCCTCTTGAAATTCTTTTTTAGGTTCTTTGGCTACTGAGTTTTGATGATGATAAGAACACTTTAGCAGATGCCGTAGACAAGTACTGTATTGGTGTCCCACCCATTCAGTGGTTGGCCTGGATTCCACAGCTGTTGACATGCCTGGTTGGTTCAGAGGGCAAACTCCTGCTGAACCTCATTAGTCAGGTAGGTTCAGATGATGATCACTAATTCTTTGTTGTCTGTAATCCTTGTTTTCAAGATGAGATGCAAATATTTTTCAAAGCCAATTAAGAAAATGGTAAGCTTTAAAAATGCAATTGTTTGCAACTGTTGATGAGTTAAAAAATGCTATTTTCTCTCTATAAGTGGAATATTTTATATTTCAGAGTGAGCGTTACTTAATGAGATTGAATTCAGTGAAATTGTATGCCATATGCGCAATGAGGCATTATAGCTTTCCCTCTGGAATTCTATTTATTACATTATTGTGAACATTATAGAACACATTTAGAAATACATAGTTAAATGCTTGTAACGTAGGAGTAGGGATAAAGAATTGTTAGCTTTAGTGACTAAAGTGCAAACTGTTTCAAGTGTTTTGTTTTTTATTCAACTTGATTTTAAAAAACAAGGCTCTGACTGTCACCATCAGAAATCTTTTATCAGGGCTTTGTAAATTTTCACTTGAAGTTTAGCATGACAAATGATTGAACAAATAAGGATAAGGTTTAGGGAGTTGGCTGAAGAAACTGGCTTCCTGGATTTGTACCTCTGAAATGACAGATACAAGTTTTGATTAATCTTGCTTTGGGGTTTTAAGATTTTACTGCCTATTGCTGTCTGCCCTGAAGTAGAATCTAAGGATAGAACATATACCTGTATCTCAGTATGAAGTTGGTTTAAGCGTGTCTGTAGACTAAGGGAGAATAAGTGATGGCTTTCTGTTAATGTGTTTTTAGATACCATTTTGTTACGGCTTAGTGCGAACAGGTGTCAAACAGCATGTTTTCAGAGATGTTAACTGTTTGTGGTCTAAGTTCAGCTCTGCTTTAGCATGCAGACAGCTTGGAAGCATTTTGTTGTTTGTTCATGCAGGTTAATGTAAAACAATTTTGAAGTCCTATTAACATACAGGTGAGCATACAAAGCTCTCACATTAGCCTGTGCCCTGGGTCCTTTATGTCTGCAGTGCTCCACTTTTTCATGAAGATTGGCAAAGAACAGCTGTTGTGCTGAATTCCTCACAGTATTTCTTCTTTTTTCCTTCCCTCCACTCTTGATTTTTGGGATATGGACTTGATGGTCCATGTAGGTCCCTTCCAACTTCAGATATTCTGTGATTCTATGATATCCAGCTCCTTTTATACTATCCCTTATCTTTGCCACTTCAAAGCTCTGAGAATGTGTATTTTTGTAGAGAGACAGATGTCCACGTGTGTTTGCATGTGCAGTGATACTTGTGTACGTAAATCTAGATAAGCATGTGTGTGCATATGTATGCATACGTTTCCTTCCCTCGCTATAAAATTAAAATGAAACTTTGAAGAGACCATGTACCCCAACAGCGTAAGAAAGCAAAGAATTAAGGCAAAATTTCTAATGAGTATGGCTTGGTATTGGCTTGCAACACCAGTGTGCTCAGCTGTCTTCTGACAGCAGACAGATAAAACTTCGATGAGTTATATACACTGTTTATTTGTTGAGGTCTGTGTAAAATTTTTAGAAATGAGTGCCTACTCAGAAGTCCTAATGTAGCTGGAGCTTAGGCTCATAAATATCACGAATATTTTTGTTTATCTTGCCTTTAAACTTCAGGTCCATAGAAGGAATATAAAATTAAAAAACCCCAAATTTCCTGTGTTACTGATTTAAAGCTCTTAAGTTTGCAGAAGTACTACAACCTTACAATTCTCTTCCAATAATTTACTCTTGAATTATAGCATGAAGCATATGTGTGTCAAGTTAGTAATCTGCCATAAATATCATATTACTGAACAGTTAAATGCCATTGCAGAATTTCTGCCACTTACCATACCCATTTGGATGGAGGAAGAATCCATGATTTAGTAAAATTGTGGCTGGAGAAGCCTATAATCATGCCTTAAGATGTGCTCTGTCGTGGGTAGTACTTAGACACAGCATTTCTTTCCTTTAATACATACTGAGATTTACAGATTTTAAAGGGGATGCTGAATGTTAGTATCGCTGTAGCTTTTTTTTTTTTAATGGACGCCATAAAATCTTTTTTATTTTTGGGTGAAATTGGTATCCCCTTACATTAAGTGCCATGATTACGTGGAGTAAAGTTACTCTCTAATGGGCCTTACAAGTATCGTGGGGCTTGCTAGGAATTGTAGCCTAATTTAAAGACTAACCGCTGTCATTATGTCTGGTTTTCTTCCATTATGTACACGAGTAAGATCTTTGAACTGGCCCAGCTGGTACTCTGGCATTCTGCTGTTTTCAGGTTTGCTAAGCAACATGATCTGGAAGCCCTAATTACCTAATACCTTAACAGTGTGTGTAGGGAGTTATTATTTCATCCTCTTCGGGATCCTGGTACTGAAAGAAGCTTTCATTTCCTACTTTTCCATAAGCTGTTATTTAAAACAAGGAGCTGATTATTACCAAATTGCACTAATTTACAAAGAGAATCTGTATGTGTTGATCTGACCTATAGTCAGTTTTCCTTAACTGAGAAATATGTATATGTGTATCTCCAAATAGGTGGGAAGAGTCTATCCCCAAGCTGTCTACTTCCCTATCAGGACCCTCTATTTGACCTTGAAGATAGAACAACGAGAGCGCTACAAAAGCGGTGAGCTTGAAAAAGATCAAATTGTTTCAGCCCTTTGTAATGTACTTATTCTGAGTTTCACCTGATTTTACTGGGAGAATAGATTGTCTAGAAAACATACCAACTTATCAAGGCTAAGGAAGAGAATTTTTGGTAAACTTTGCTTTCACTCATTTGTTTCTGTGAGGTTAAATCTACAGATGGCTTGAGCTGTCTTGAATTTTCTTGAATAAAATATTCACCAAGAAGAGTTTAAATTCCCTTCATTCTCATGTCACCTTAATTATTGAGAATCACATGTTCCTCACTATATTTTTATCTTTAAAAATTGGTGGAGAGGTAGAAAATTCTTAGATTACAAATACAATGTCATAGTTTTCTAAGATGTTGTAGTCTAATTTTGATTGGAAGCATGAACCATGTGACATTCAGTTTCTTTTCAAATGAGCCAAACTTTTAAAAATAATTTAACACAACATGAGTTCATGTAACTCAAGTGAGGTAAACTGCTTGGTTTGAATAAATCTGTACATTAAATCTCCATAATAACTTCTTATGGTGAATTTTCAAGTAAAATGAGCATCTAAGTGGACACAAAATCAATTTTAGCTCTGAAGATGTGTTTGGGAGGTGGAGGGAACATTAAGCAACTTGCACAACACCTTTTTTTATTTTCATGAACAAATCATATTTATAATTGTTATGTCAAATGATTCCACAGAATTTAATTGTTCTTTTGTCTCTCCTGGGAATCCCAGGAGAGCTACTTGAAGAACCCTCCCTTCTGTTCTGCACTCTTTGTTAACAAAGTGCATTGTTTATTTAATTGCCTTTTCACTTGGGCATTTTTTCACTAAATTCTTGCATAAAATTTTGAAGGGCACTAATTAAATGTTTTATTTTTCTTTGGGTGCTCCTTTGGAGGAGGAGGAGATTCCCACATACCATAATACTTCAATACATTCATATCCAGCAACAGAGGTTTCTGTGCCAAATCCTTTGTATTGCCACATGCCCATTTAGTGATAACCAGTAAAATATTTTCCTATAGGTTATGCCACGAACTACTGCTCTGTCGATGGGTTGTGTGGTGGTGGGTCATCTGATGAAGCAAAACTCTCTGCTTAATCACTGTCTGATGTAGTTGTGATGCAAGACATCAGCTGTACTAAAAGATACACTCTACGACAACTTGTGTGTTATTGGCACCAGCGTGTTTATTCTTCAGTTATGTGTGAGAGATCTCCCCAAAAGGGAGTGGAGCAAAACCCCCATAACTTAAATAATTTGATCCTATTTGAAACAATGTCAGTTACTTCAAGAGCATAGTTTGGTAGTGTGAAAGCTAAGGCTACACTTCCTGTGTGTTTTTGAAGAGTGTTGATATTGCTCTAATTCTGTGAAGTCTGTACCATCCAAAAACTATTTTATTCCTAAAAATAAAGTTTTCTAAAAATTCTGTAGGTAATACATTATTAATACTGAATGCAAATCTAAAGCAAAGTCTTAGAATGAGTTGTTTTATTTCATGCAGGCATGTATCAAGTTTATGAAAGGTTTTGGTTTTTTGGTTTTTTTTTTCTTTTTTTTAATTTTCCACTTTCCAGATTCTGGGCAACAACAGCCAAGTTCAGTTGGAAATCAGTCCCACTCTGCCTCAGATCCTGGGCCAATCAGAGCCACTGCACCAATGTGGCGATGCAGCAGAATTATGCATATGCAGCGAGAATTACATCCAACACTTTTGTCTTCTCTGGAAGGCATTGTAGATCAGATGGTCTGGTTCAGAGAGAACTGGCATGAAGAGGTATTTGGCTTTAATACACCTTCATATGCATGTATCATCTAAGGAATAGATAGCTGCAAAATATTTAGCTAGAATTATTTTTAAACATTAAAACATAACTATTTGTTTTGAGTAGTAAACTGATGTATTTGTAGAAGTGATTGTTCTGATTGGAGTTTTAAGGGGCTTGGTTATTTCTGGAAGCAATACAGAGGTTTCCCAAAATTACTAACTTGATGAATGCCTCTAGAATTTAAGCTGTTGCTTGTACTAACTGAAAATTTATATTCTTACATTAAGTTTCACAGATACCAGTTTCCTTCTTGATCTGGTAGTCTGTGACAGGTGGTGATTATTGTCCAAAGTTTGAGTTATAACAGAGCAAATGGACATGCCAGTCCACTTATATTTGCCTCTCAAAGTGTCAGGCTATTCTGTTCTGTCTACCTAAACAGTGTTTCTTTGAAGAAGTATTCCTCATATCACATAATTTTCTAATATATCACAAAATATGAAATTGAAAACTTAGCTGCTGTTCAAAGAGCAAGGTGTACTTTATGATGCTGCATTTCCACTGCTCAGTTTGTTCGCTTGCAGTGCTAATGGGAATCAGTGCTGTCATTCTGATTGACCCTCTGATGCAATTTAAAAATATAGTTTAAAATAAATGTTTCTGAGAGGATAACTTAACTTTATAAAATGCAGTGTGGGAATAAAATCTTAGTGTCAAATCAGAAGGCCTAATTTTCCTGACTATTTTGTCTTTTTTTTTTTTTTTTTTTTTAATCCTTAGGTTCTTAGACAACTGCAGCAGGGCTTGGCAAAGTGCTATTCGGTTGCCTTTGAGAAAAGTGGAGCCGTTTCAGATGCCAAAATCACTCCTCATACACTAAATTTTGTCAAGAAGTTAGTCAGCACTTTTGGAGTAGGTCTTGAGAATGTCTCTAATGTGTCCACCATGTTTTCTAGTGCAGCCTCAGAGTCACTAGCTAGGAGAGCACAGGCAACAGCTCAAGATCCCGTGTTCCAGAAGTTAAAAGGGCAATTTACAACAGGTAAATGTTTACATTTTTTTTAAATGTTACTTTTAATTGCCAGAGAAATTTCCTTCCCAAAGTTCAATTGTGAAGGGATTCTGCTTTTTTTTATTTTGTTCTTCCAATATTTTCCCTGAGAGGAAATACAGAAAACAGCACCTTTCTGTCATTCAAAAAAACTGAAATAGTTTGTTCCAGTCTTCTGTGGAGTAATAAAGATAATTTAAGTGAAAACCAGACCTTAACATGGAGAGTGAGTATATTATTGTAATTTTGTTACCTAAAACTTCAGTCAAGTCACATGTGTGTTTAAAGATAAATTAGATTACTTCACTATAATATTTTTGCAATTTGTGTCGAACCGCCTGCTATAGATGAGGGACAATAATGATCTCTATTTTATGGTGATGTGAGAATATAATGAAATTTTCACCCCAGAACTCCAAACTGACAATATTGTATGAAGTCTTTCAAAATAGCCTCCTTCTGATGAGTAAGATTACTTTACTGTTTTGGATAACTAGATTATAAAAATCCTATTGCACAAATTTACATCACTGTTAGGTAAATTGAATCAATATCTTCAATCAGATCTAATAAAAAAGATACTTAAGGGAAGTAGCTTTTTTGCTTCATTCATTTTCTTTTTATCAGTGGAGTTCCATGTTTGAGTATCTGATGTTGATTTAAAATTCTAAGAAAAGCTTGTGTACAGTAGAGTGTGGTTTTGATATATTTGGTGAAAAGTGTTAAGGCCATGCAGCTATATATGACAGAAGGTGACACTGATTGGCATCCGTCGTTTGGTTTGCCAGGATTTTGAGTTTTGAATAAATTCCTATCTAAACTACATCAGCTTTTCCTCAAGGACA
The DNA here is from genome assembly GCA_034008185.1 of Gorsachius magnificus. NCBI lineage: Eukaryota > Metazoa > Chordata > Aves > Pelecaniformes > Ardeidae > Gorsachius > Gorsachius magnificus. The sequence goes on along the minus strand of CM067087.1, from coordinate 8,535,540 downwards.
ACTGTAGAATTAGATGAAAATGAATAGTTAAATGTAGGTGGGGGTTTTTCAACAGAAGAATTCAAATTTAATAGCGTTCAAAACTAGAATGGTAGAATTTTTATGAAGGCCTGGGTTTTCATCTTTTTCTGAATCTACTATTCTCTTTACCTACTGGGACTCTGGCTTAGGTGATTCTGGCATGATTTAAAACTTTATTATCTTAGTTTTTATAATGGTTTAAACACCCCCCTCCTTTCCACATCAAGCTGGTTCCTCTGCAAAAGTGAATCTCGCATTGAAAAGTTACTCTTCTTAGAATTCTAAGTTACATAAAGTTGCCTTAATTGAAAATTATTTGAGATCAGCACAGCTACTGAGCATTTACAGAATTTGACAAGTAGACTTGCGGGTTTTTTTCAAGCATTTTACTGATAATGTTGTTAAAATAACTGAACTTATGGCAATGTAGTGAAAGTAACTCAATTGTAGATATGACCTATATATATCATGCGTGCTATATATTGCATGATGTCCTTTTTGAGGCACAACAGTTGCTTGACAGCAGACAATGAAAGTCCTGAACCACATGATTAAATTTTTAATGGATAAAGCATATTAGGGAGGGAAAGGGAAGTGGAAACATTTTGTGTGTCTTTGACGGAAGCTTACAGGGGAAAAAAAATACATTTAATACAAGTTTAGACTTGTTTTTCATTTTTAATAATGGTTCATTACATTACATTACATTAGTAGTATAGTCACTCTTTTATTGCTATAAGTGTTGATATGCTCAGTTTCTGTTCGTTTTGGGTTATTTTTGGTCTCTTGTAGTACCTCTTAGCTTCTTTCCTTTGAGTGTTAGAGAGATCTGGGGTTTCAGGTGTAAAGGAAAACCAGGCTCAAGTCTGCAAAATCTAAATTAATGTCTCAGCACTTTTCTGGAGAAACAATTAAGAAAGTTTAATTACAATTTAGTTACATTTTTTTAGTTCAGATAAAAAATGAAGAGTATTTTCAATTTTTATATGCTGTTGTATATTTTTTGCATGCCTTTATGAAATATAAATGGCATTTAAGGTTTCCAGGTTTGCTATCTAATAATATAATTTATAAAGAATTATATGGAAAAACATATAGAACAAAGAACAACCACCTAGGCCTGGACATAAAAATCATGTAAAGTCATAAAATGCGAAGTGTGCCTTAGTAAACTGAAGTTTGCTAATAAGTAATCACTTTCTGTATTTTTTTGTTGAAGAGTTCATGGTTTATTTTTCAAGTATGGTTAAACATGAATGTCTACAGGATTAAAATAATTTTGCTTAGTACAAGATTTGATTTTATTTTAATCTAATAAATTCAGTGTTTTAATTCCCAAATGAATTGTGGGAAAAGAGGTGAAACTGATGGATATACTTCGCATTTTTGTAATGTAATTCATTATGCAGAAAATGATTTTTTATTCATTTTGCAATAACAGTAAAACGTACATAAATGAATAGGATTGTAATTACTGTACTAAAGATAGCAAAGGCTTTTTTAACATTATGAGAAACCATTTGTAAGCCATGCCTACTGTGTCCTTTTGTCACACTAGAATGTTCATGTTTGTTTTTCTGGTTCTCAGTACTAGTTGCATTTAGATGATGGACAGATAATTACAGTGGTTGCCTTCCATTTCAAAAGTATCCAAGCTGAGGAGCTGTCTTGGAGTAAACTCTTTTCTTCAGTTATTTCCAGATTAATGTTGACAGCTATGTTTTATAGACACTTTCAACTATGTTTGGTTGCATAATCTCTTCCACCAACGCCTCAGTTGCATCTTGATGCCTGTTTGGAGCCACCGGGGACTCACACACCATTTCTTACATTCTAAATGCTTTGTCTGCAGCCATCTGGACCATCAGAGCTTTGATAGGTCATCTTTTTCCATCCTAACATATATTTTAAAACCAAATTTTTCTTTGAATTTTTTTTTCCTGGAACTTCAAATGCATAGTTCTTTGACCATCTGTTCTTTGTTCCTTCTCTCCTTTTCTGCTAAACCTTTGACATCAAAGAACAGGCAAATGCTGAGAAATGCTCCCTTTGAGAGCTCTCTCAGCAGCAAAAGGAGGAGAAAAACTGCCTCAATTGTTCTTTTGTGGGCAGATGATAGTTTAGAGTTTGGATCGTGCTTCTTTCTGCAACCATCTCTCTACTGAAGCTGAATATGAATGGAAAATTCCAAAATACACCCTTAAAGGGCAAGATAATTTTCTTGAGAGCTTTGGCACCCAGCACAATGAATTCTCTACCGCTAATGGAAACTCTGTAATCAGAAGGAAGCTTCTTGAAGTCCTACTGTTTCTCTGAAGTCAAGGGGAGAGGGCCAGGGGAAGAACTCTGTTATTAATTTTCAGCTTTTTTAGGATTTTTTTGTTTGTTTTTTTTTCTCAAGAGTGAGCATAGCATCTCTTGGGTAGGTCTATTCTTTCCTTTCATTCAGTGTTTTAGATTACAGAATGTTATCCAGAAAGTCCATATCAAGAGATTGGAGTTAGCATCATATTTGACCTTGGTCTGGTCTTTTCAGTCTTGGTTTTCTGGAGTTGAGTGATAAACCAGAAGTCCATAGATTGATTGATGTAAAATTTTGCTTTTTTTTTTTTGCTTACCTGTCACTGAGATTTTTCATGTTTATTGGTGCTTTCCAAAAGTTCTTGTGAGATTAAAAAGAACCTTTGGGAAAGTACAGAGTATATACATGTCTGAATAATAACTTCAGAAGCAAGATGGCTCTTCTCTCTTGGAGAATCTTATTCAGTATCATATGTATAAAGAATTTTAACTGCTCTGTGAAGCTAAGCTTACATTTCAGTCCTAAGTGGCATCTTACATGATGGGTGTCCTGGCTCTTTAGTTGAAGATCCTTGAGTCATGAACTTTAAATGTAATCAGACTTTGTCTATGGTCAGAATAATCTTTAAAATCTTGCAAATGAACTATTGGTTGCTCTAAAAGCATTAATCATCTGTTACTTTCAACTGATTAGAACTATTTTCTGCTGGCGTTTTTAAGTCAAGTCTTAGTTTGGAAGTGTTTTCTTTGTTTGTTAATGTTATGTTAATCTAATGTTCGTAGGTCAAGGGTTTTGGGGGGACAGGGGGCTTGGTACTCTAATTTTTCTAACTCACGTGTATTCTTTTTTTGTGTTGCTTCATGAAAAGTGATGGCACAGCCCTCATTCAAAAAGTATTAAGCCTTATCTAGTTGTGTTAAGAAACATCAGGATTTCTTAGGTCTGTCTCACTGTGCCCCCTCTTTGTCCTTTCATTGAGAGTGGCAAGAGCTTGCCGATGATGCTGGGTTGGATGGAATCGGGTAGCAGTTTTTGAGTTGTTCAAGACTTTGAATGAATGTGTGTGTTCGGAATACTTATTTCACACTGTAAAATCTTTAGTAGCATTGAGAACAGAGCAAGCATCTTCAATTGCAGTCTGTATCACAGTCTTCTGTGAATATCTCCATTAAAGATGAGGGGATAAACCAGTATGTGTTAGTAAGTTCAGTAGTAAGTACTGAAAAAGTGGATTTGTTTGAAACAAAAATACTATTTATATAGATTAAAATGTCTGCAAAGCAGAGAGACTTTGTACACAAATAATGTCTGGTCTTTTATTTCCCTTTCTTCCAGCTGAAGTGATTTTTCTTTTCAGATGGGCTCTCTGTGACATGAGCAAAATGAGTAATTGAACTCTCTGTTTTTCCCATCTGCCACTGGGAAAGAAAACAACAACAAAAATCCTAAAATAGGCATTTCAACAAACTGGAACTATTCTCATGGTGAACCGAATTACCTTTTTTTGTAAGGAAATATATTGATGCATATTTTTACTACCTTAGTAATTCACATTAGTACAAAAACTCTTTGCAATTTGGGGATGCTTTCCTGCACTTCAGGGATTCAGCAGATAAATGATTCAGTAATTTTGTCACTCTTCATGAAATGATTTACTCCCACTGCTCACTAGAGGGTAGGCTTGGGATTGTAATAAGTGTGTTTTACGGTGATAGTGCAATAGATGCACTGCCCATACTATGTAGAAAAAGAAAAGGGAATATTAGAGTTATACTAATTTCTAACATCCATAAATACGAAACTTTATTTTTCATTATAGACTTTTTTCTTAGAGAAGTGGAAAGGATTTTGTATGTGCTGTTTTTTTCCTCTGTTTTGGGCTATTCGGCTTAAGACTTTCATGGAAAGCTTTTAGTATATCACTACATTGTGGATACACAATGCAATATGTTGGCTTATGTGTTCTCTGGTATTTTGTTTAAGTAACAGAATAGAAAAATGAAAGGAATCCTAGGTTGTATTATTTTATTTGGTAATATAATCCTGTACGTGTAAAGAAGAGAACTTGGAGAACAAGAGTGTATGTATAGAATTATATGAACTTTTCTGGCTAAGAGAACAAATGTTCTAACCTTGTTTGTAGGAGTAAGTCTCGTGGATAATCAGAGTTTTCAGTGGTTTTAATTGTGGTTGAGAAAAACTTTTATAGGCAGTAATAGCTGTGCGCATATCCTTGATTCACTGTTGGCATACTTGCAGATAGATGCTTGTAGCATATTTATGTGGTCAAATTAGTCTCCCCTCTGAGCAGCACTCAGGATTGTTGTGTTTTGGGTTTTGTTTTTTGTCAGCTTAGGAAAATACTATGTGTATGTAACATACTGAAACGTAGATTCTGCAGTAAGTCTCAAACTCCTTTTTGAGACTGTGTTAGTTTTCTTTTGTATTGTATCATAATGAAGATTCTGTTTGTTCTGCTTTAGCTGTAAATCTCAGAAATACAGAATCTACGTTCTCTGTTTCTTTCTTGCTGTTGCTTTTTCACTTGTAACATGTTGAACTTAAAATACTATCTTTTAGACTCTGTTATAGAAATGCTTTTTAAAAATTCAAGTTTGTTAGTTAACTTGCACAATTTGGGGTGCTGTAACTAATGAGATTTACAGAGGTTTACAGAGAGAGTGGTTTATCTTCTTCTCTGACTGTGTTTAATCTCTGTTGTGGTACTGAACTGCTAGACCATAATTTCCTTTGTGTATGTGGTTTATTTATTTTCCCTCTTTTGGGAAATTCAAACACATTTATTTGCTTGTTTATTTATTTGCTGTATTCTGAAACTGTAGTGGAAGCAGTATTGAGATGGCGTTGGTGTTGGCCCAGAAAGTGGTTGATATTGCAGTGATTTCTTTTACAGAATTATCTGCACAGTGTATTGAAGACCATGTATTGACCTTGAGAAAGTTCTTCATCACTTGCATGTGGGCTAGAGGAGATAGTTCCATGCTGCAATACTGTTATGTTGCAAAGCGAAGAGCAGGCTGTTTGCATAATATTGTCATTTTTGCTTAGGCTGTCATATCTGTTCTTCCTGTGGTGGCATGCAATTGTTATCTAAGCCAGGAAAGAATAAAGAGAATTTTCTTGCAGCTCAGAATAGCAGAATAATAGTAATAGCAGTTTTAGTACTTGTCCTGCAGTTGCTCACAGTTTCTACATTGTATCCTCAGTTGAGGGTCTTGCATCCCTTTTGAAGTCTCCACTGATTTTAAATAAATAAATCGCTTGTAATGAAATGGGCAAAAAATTATAGTGCTAGACTGTAAAATAAGCTTACTTTACCTCTTTCACTAAATCATCTGATCTAATCAATTGGTTTATTACTGCTTGCTTTCTATGCAGTCTTCTCTGGTTGCAGTATATAGACAGTTAAATACTGTAATAGTATTTAAGATTTTCACAGTATGTTTTTCTAATGTTTGCGTGACTGTAAAACAGGAAAATCTTGGGAAGCTCATTATTTACTAAATAATAAAGAATATTTTAGAGTTGTGTACAGAAAAGAGGTAACAGATCCTGACAGGTCATATATGATTTTAGATTAAATACGGAACAGCGCCTGCCTTTTAAAGGCAACACAGCTCTATGTGTGTGTTTGGTTTGCACTATTGAATTGTATGATTTGTTCTCCTCCAGCATCTGCTGTTGTTGTGCTATTGCTGTTTTATGATCCTATACCAGTTATGCTGTGACTCTTCCTTAATGATTCTTGTGTCTCTTCTGTGTTTGTCTGAACCTGAGTGTTCTCCTCTGTGTTTAGGGTTCATAGGTAGCCATGTTTCTCTGCTGGACTTGCTTGGTAGTATGCTTGCCTTTTTTTGTGTAAGTTGCTGATTGTAGTAGCTTTCCACTTTATTATAGTATTTGAGACCAGCGTGATCCTTTTGTACGTAACAGGTATGTCTGCTATATGTGGTACTCCTTAAAGTATTTTATGTCAGGGTATGTGGCTGGAAGAACCTCTTTGAAAATGCAAACTTCAGACACTTAATAGTTAAATACCCTGAATAGAATTTGAGATGCTGAGGATGTATATATTTTCTTTTATCTTTTAGACTTTGACTTCAGTGTGCCAGGGTCAATGAAACTTCACAATCTTATCTCTAAACTGAAGAAATGGATCAAAATTCTGGAGGCAAAAACTAAACAGCTTCCAAAGTTCTTCCTCATAGAGGAAAAGTGCCGCTTTCTAAGTAATTTTTCAGCTCAAACTGCAGAAGTAGAGATACCTGGAGAATTTCTTATGCCAAAGCCAACACATTACTACATCAAGATAGCAAGGTAATCTAAAAATACCCTTTGGTAGTTGTAATTCTGAAAATTGAGAAGAAAATGAGAAACTTCTCCATCTGTCCACTCTGTAAAAGTAGATGTCGTGTACATTTCATCTATTTAAACTACACATATGGAGTCATACTTTGGTATAACACTGTTATTTTTTCACTTTATCTTCTGGTAATTTTACATTGCCTCTCTAAGCAACTGTACTCTTATATGGAGAGTATATTTGGGGTTTTTTTATGTTGATATAAGTTGAGATTAGTTCTTCTCTTATAGTCAATAGAGGTACTGTTCTTCAAAATAGTGATAAACGTCTGATCTAATGATTTATTCTGCTCAAGAACTGTGTTTCCTTAAAAACAAATAAAATCAAATGGAAGAGCTTTTTGACTACAAAATAAAAACCATGGGTCAGCTGGATAATAGAATTGTACCTTGCAATACAGGTCCACTGCTTTATTTCTTTGATTTTTTTTTGCTGGATTTTTTGTTGTTGTTGGGGTTTGGGTTTTTTTGTTTTGGTTTGGTTTTTTTTTATCATCATGTTTTAATATCAGAGGAGATTAGCTCCGATGCTTTCATATCCCTTTCTTCCTGATAGGTTTATGCCCAGAGTGGAGATAGTTCAGAAACACAATACTGCAGCTAGAAGACTCTATATCCGAGGTCATAATGGAAAGATTTACCCGTATCTGGTAATGAATGATGCTTGCTTGACAGAGTCTCGTAGAGAAGAGCGGGTATTGCAACTTCTTCGCCTTTTAAACCCCTGCTTAGAGAAAAGGAAGGAAACCACAAAAAGGCATTTGTTTTTTACAGGTACTGAAAAGAGAGATTTTATATTATTTTTAAATATATGTTACATTCGAAGATTATAATTGCTAAAGTTTTTGACAGCTACTAATCACTGACACTGAAGTTTTTGAATATTCAGAAGGTAAATTTCACATCTGTCTAGCTGATTAGTCTTTTCTTGCATTGTAGCACCCCTCTGAAGAAGTCAAGTTGATTGCATGTGATCTAGGGTGTCTTTAGAAGAGCTTACACACATCATTTATGGTATAAAGTACAGCTGTGAATAACACATACAAGGCAGAGGCATGCCCATTGGATCTATTGCTGTGGAAATAGATACATGTGCTTCAGAACAAGCATTTGAAAACAGTTGGGGAAGGACAGAATAAACCTTTTTCTTCCCAAGTTGCAATATATGAATATTGAATTTCTTTTATCCCTTCCACATAACATAGAAGAAGAAAGAAAATTTTTTTTAGAGCTCTGAATTTGATAGATAGTTTCTGAATTCTCTGATATGAGAACATATCTTTGTAATTTTTGAAGTAACTTTGTATCTCCATGGTGATGTTTACTTTCAGGAATATATACTGGCTGGTTAGTTGTTGCCAGATAAAATCCATTCATAATCTCGATATTGGATGCAGGACTTGTGTTGAGTGTACCATAAATGGTTACTTGCTTTGGAGAGTGCACTTTGCCAACAGCACCACCTGGCAATGCTTAAACATTACAGAATTAGCAAACATAATGGCAGGGAGGCCTTAATGAGGAGAGTTAAGGAGGGTTCCAGTATGATTTATGTGTATAAATTGCCAACATATGTAATAAAAAGGTCACATATTTAGGCATTTCAAAACAGAAACAGTGAATGAAGGATGAACACGCAGTCTTAATTCTTTCTCTTTCCTTCAGTGTCTTGGTTGTTGTCATGTGTTGATTCTAAATAATTCATTCATGAAATGAGGAACGGAATATCAGAGTCTTTCCTGGCAACATGATCTGCTTGTGATTCAAATACTAGTGTAAATGCTTTAAAATAGTTAAACTCTTGTGTTTTCCAGATACTAAAGCTGTTGGCAAGTTCCAGCTTACAGCTGTGTAGCTACTTCATATCAATGTATAAATACTTTTAATTTCAGAAGGTCAATGAATCACTAGCTTCATATAAATGAGTTCTGTACATTGCATTAGTCAGTTCTAATAACCCTTGGTTGGTGAGCAGGAAATATATTACAGATAAGGGAAGCTTTAATCAAAGACACTAAGACAAAGCTGCTACGTTGCTGTTGTCCTTTTAAAAAAGTGCTGAAATCTGTTTTTAAAAAAGTGTGGTTTTATCAGCCCTCCTTTTTGGGCTAATAGTATCTGTTGACATGAAGTCGCTGTCATGAGGTTAGGTGGCCAGATGATGCAAGTTGCACTTACAGAGCTAGAAATGCACATTTGAGTTCTAACTTTAAAAAGACAAAAATGTACGTGCCAAAGGATTTTTTATAACAAAATAATTAAATTTATAACAAAATTAAATATAGTATCTCTACATATGTGAAGACAATTTTGGGTCACTCAGAGGCCAAAAAACCAGAAATGCAGTAGATAAAGACTTGAAAGGATCTGCCATTCATAAACCCATATTGACTGGACCTGATCTTCTGGTTGTCCTGGATGTGCTGTGTGATGGCACTCAAGATGACCTGCTCCATGATCTTCCCTGGCACCAAGGTCAGGCTGACAGGCCTATAGTTCCCTGGATCCTCCCTCCAGCCCTTCTTGTAAATGGGCATCACATTTGCCAACCTCCAGTCAAGTGGAACAAGGCTACTGATACAGAAATATATCCTCTATATAGCATGATTAGTAAAGTAACATATTTTTCTGCAAAGAGCTGTTATTAAATAAGTGGTTTTGGAAATAATTCAGTACCTTGTGGTTTGATACTTTTTGAAAGAACTTAAGGAACAATCATTTCTCTGCTGCTAGAGGTTAATGGAAGCAGACCAGAAGAAATAGCTCATTAACACCTCTTCTGCAGAATGCATTTTCTTCTTTAAGATTGAAGAAATTACATCAAACCATTTAAATGCATTTAAGCAACTGTTCCCTATATTTCTGAGGTTAAATATTACAGCTTCTGAAGGAAATAATGAGAGAACAGTTTTGGTGGTAACTGGACATCACTGTCAACCAGTACAAACAGTGTCACTGGAAGAGCTAGCTATGGAAGAGGCCTTGTCTGTCTCTATGGAGGTGGGGATGCACATAAGGCTCAGTAGGACGATATATCTGTTGAGCACCATGAAACTGCAAAAAGGGTTTTTACAAGTTTGCTGTTAGTCAAGGAAAAGCTCAGTGGCTTAAGTTTTCTTATTACTGAATATTTTGCTGTGTCTTATGTTATTTTTCAAATAGTGTCATTTAAGCATGTATTCCTCAACTATGTTCAGATTTTTTTTCCTCCAGTTTTCCTGAATCACTTTGAATACCCTATTGGGTTTAGCAGTTTTGTTCCTCAGAGTCACTTCTGTTGACATAATGCCAGTGTCATGTAATCAGATATTACGAACCCATTTGCATCTGAACACAAAGTATTACCCTCTTCTCTGCAGGTAAAGAAGAGCAGGAAGAATAACGAGTACTCAATGTTTTTACTAATATAGTTGGTATTTCTGTTAAGATAAAAAAAAAATATACCATAGTTTCTTTTTAACTGAGCTTGTGAATTAGTTATGAGTGTAGTAATAAAAATTTTCTCTTGATACACTTCAGTTGATTATCACAGTTGTGTTTTAAGGGCTGATACTTGCATGATAATTCTTCTCTCAGTATTTGGGTTATGGATTAACTGTTTCATTTGGTTTTGCTGTCTCTGTCCCCCTTTTCTCTCCCCTTCTCAAATTACTCCTAGTCCCCCGTGTTGTAGCAGTTTCTCCGCAGATGCGTTTGGTTGAAGACAATCCCTCTTCTCTTTCCCTGGTGGAGATCTATAAGCAACGCTGTGCCAAGAAAGGCATTGAGCATGACAACCCTATTTCTCGTTACTATGACAGGCTGGCAACAGTCCAAGCACGCGGGACTCAAGCTAGCCATCAGGTATTAGAATATATAATGAATTTTAATCAAGCGCTTTTCTTGAGAACTCTGCTATACTGTGTCTGATCCCCTGCCCACCCCAGCTCTTCACCTTGCATTAGATGTAAGACAGACGTGTTTTGCAGAGGTGGTGTTTTTCATTTAATTATTTTGGGGGGGGGGGGGGGGGGGGGATTATTTTGGTTTTGCTTAATATATTCTTGGAAACTCATATCTCTTTGGTATTTTAGATTATCTTGGAAAACTTAAAAAAAGCTGTATTTGTTTTACTCTAAGTTGTTTTGAGTAACTGCAACTGAAAACAGACAAGGTGTTGATTGCTTTTTGGCCCTTTTTTATAGTGCTTTGAAAATAATTAATTGATAACATGGGAAACAGCATTCCTAGTTTACATAAGCAGTTACAGCATGGTACGCGATGCAGGCTTCCCCATGTTCTTCTGATACATCTCCTAAAATTGCCAGTGGATTCACTTCATCTAAGTCAAATAGAAACGGTTGAGTAATCTCACTCTAATAAATGATAGTACTGAGAAAGGACAAAGCTCCCTCTGTCTGTAACCTCCATCAAAAATCCAGTTCTGATAAATTAAGGTTATTTTGTGGTTGGTGGTTTTTTTTTATCTTAAAGTTAATGTAAATTCTTACATAAAATGCCAGTCCCATTTCAAATATAGCTATTAGAAAATCCACAGTATACATGTATCAAAGACATCATTTAGAGAAACTATCTTTTCAGGCTCTCTTTGTTACAAAATAAAATGAAGTGTTCTGTAACATCTGTTTCTATTTTGAGAATTTTGTCTTCAGGTTATAAAACTCTTTAACAGCCATTTAATTGAAGTCAGGATGACTATCATGCTTTCTGGTGTAATAGAACAGATCCTAACTTTATTTCTTTTTCTAATTAATTAGGCTAGTATATGCTACAGTAATTAAATATTTTGGTAGATTACAAATGTTTACATTTAGGGAAAAAAACTGTTGCACAGTGTTCACTTACAAGAAGCGTTTGAATACAGCTCTCAGCTTTTATCTTTCCGTATTTTTGGGGTAATTTTGCTGTAATAATACATTTTACAAATTACTTTACCCAGTGTTTTTCCCTATCTTGTGTAGTAAAAATTCTTTACCTTTTACCCGGTATATGAAGAACCCATGCAGAGAGACATATTTAGGTTGCATGCTTTGTAGGTCCTGTGTATAATTTCAAATCTTGCCATTATGCTTAAAATAAAGGATTATATTTTATTGCTGCTCACATTGAAGGTTGAAAATAGTGAAGTATGTTCCGTTCATTTCCCATAAGGAAGTGCAGCATCCTGAATTGAATGTCTCTGTAGCTCTCTTCTGATTTTCTTGAAAGTCTTGAATAGAAGATACTTCAAATCAGGTTATATAAACTTCTTGGTCTCAGTTTTTTTATTACATGCCTGTTTGCAATTCTCATGCTTATATGGTTTTATTAAAATTTTAGTCTTTTCAGGTAAAGAATATTTTCTAGCTGTGCAGAGGGTGGGCTAACAAAATATTTTGTGTGCTTTGACGAAGAAGTCAGGAAACAGTGTTGGATTGAAAGCATCTAAGTTCAGGATGTTTTTCCTAAAATGGGATACAGTGGCTGAGAGAAGTTTGGTAGTTGCTTTTGGAATATTTTTCTGTTGCTAATAAGTATACTAAAATCGATCTCTTTTGACTAATAATTTTCATATGCAGGTTCTCAGAGATATACTTAAAGAAGTACAGAGTAACATGGTGCCGCGCAGTATGCTTAAGGAGTGGGCTTTACATACATTCCCCAATGCGACAGATTACTGGACTTTTCGAAAGATGTTCACTATTCAGTTAGCCCTAATTGGCTTTGCAGAATTCATCTTTCATTTAAATAGACTCAACCCTGAAATGCTGCAGATTGCCCAGGTATGCTTTAGTTTGTTCTAGATGCGTGCTGTCATCTTTGATCAAATGGAAATTTGGACTATACTTTTGAAATGAGTCAAAATGGTAATTCGACACATATAATTAACAGTGCATTTCAGTAGGCTTTTCATTTATATGTGATTGCACATCATGTAGGTAGTAATTTAAACTGCAGTCCCCATGGACAGCAACTCTACCTTCTGTGGTGAGAATTTAGAACTTTGTCTGTAAAATTGTTCTTGGGTATTTGAACTGTTCATGTAAATGACTGATGCGTCTGAAATTTGAATATATCTCTGTGTCAAGCAGAGTTAAAAAAAATAAAATGTAGACCTTTATTTTCTTAAAGGGGAATACCCTTTTTCAAATAGTGTTCTTTTTTAAGCGTTGCTATCATGTCAAGCTGCAACTCTTATTAATAGTGATTTTTCTGTTTTAACCCAACATTTAAAATGAGGCTTGCCGCCTTAGTAGGGCAAAGGTGGTATATATTAAAGTTCTAATGCCATTTTAATGCATGGGGGGCGATACTCTGTATAGCAATTAAGATTCTTTAATCCCTCTAGATAAGTGTTCAGATGCTTACCTGGAGTGGATGCTGCGTCGAGAACGCTTACCCAGAGGGGAGATGTATAGAGAACAGAGATCTGTCTGTCTGCATGGCTCCTTATAGACCATGCTATGGAAGGATCTGTTCCTTAAGTTTGATATTACAATAATGCATATGGGGTTTGGACATACATTTTGAGAGAAGTGCATACCTGACTTTGTGCATGCCTTTAATTTTTTTGCTCAAAACCTGTTTGAAAACGTGAAAAGCTATTGGAGTACTATTTGTACTCTGAGTATTAACAGTAAACAAAAATCCAGCTTCTTTTCATTTCATTAATGAAATCTGTTCCTTTAATTACTTTTGTGCATCTTGCTTTTAAATCCAGGATACTGGCAAGCTAAATGTAGCTTACTTTCGCTTTGACATTAACGATGCTACTGGAGATTTGGATGCCAATCGTCCGGTTCCGTTCCGGCTTACACCAAACATTTCTGAATTTCTTACCACCATCGGGGTGTCTGGTCCACTGACGGCATCTATGATTGCAGTAGCTCGCTGCTTTGCACAACCAAACTTTAAGGTTTGTATGCCTTTTGAAAGGTCGTTTACAGGCGTGTTGTATGTGGCAATTTATAAACTAAACAGCACTTTCTTGATTAAGGTAGAAACTGAACAGTCCGTATTTGTTTTTAAGCCGAAGGTCATCACAAAGGCCAGCTGAAATGTTTGCAGTTTGCCTTTTTGGAAAGAATTTGAGGAAGATAGGTGTAATTCTACCCTTAATTTAATTTTTTGTCCAAACGTGTTAATTCAGGCTGATTGTTTCAGTGCTCTAGCCTCATAAATCCTTACAAATTCTGGCAGTGGTAAATAGTAAAATGACAAATGCAACATCATTTAGAATCTTCATAATAATCTGTGTATAGAAATGTGTCTTAGCCCTTTGTTAGCAGAATAGAGTGCTAAAGATATACAGTTACTTTGATGGATTCTAGCTCTTAGCAATGTGTAGTTTTCTAAAGAGATTGTCTAACTTCCTTTTAAATTCTAATGCTTTCCAAAAATGAGGCATCTTGCACTTAGGCAAGTAATTTGCACCAGAATGACATTGCACAGAATGTACTGTAGCTCTGGTGTGAGCTAGTTACTTTTTACAAGATGGAAAATATCTTAAAGTGATTTTTTTTCTTTATCTATAATACAGAAGGCTGTGTTAGAATATTTTTTAATAATTCATCATCTTACCTTACAAAGCCATGTCTATACATGCAAATGAATTTGCAGACATAGCCTGTAATTTCAACATCTGAGTGATGTATGCCCAATTAGACATGCCACATCATTTTAGTGTGGCCCCACCTTGAGTACTGCGTGCAGTTTTGGGTGCCTCAATGTAAGGAGGACATCAAACTATTAGAGTGTGTGCAGAGGAGGGCAGCCAAGATGGTGGAAGGCCTTGAGGGCAAGACTTATGAGAAGCAGCTGAGGTGATTTGATTTGTTCATGCTGGAGAAGAGAAGGCTGAGGGGTGACCTCATTGCAGTCTACAACTTCCTCAAGGTGGGTCGCAGAAGGAGAGGTGCTCATCTCCTCTCTCTAGTGATCAGCAATAGGACATGAGGAAACGGAATGAAGCTGTGTCAAGGGAAATTCAGACTGGACATTAGGGAAATGTTCTTCACAGAGAGGGGAGTCGGTCGCTGGAACAGACTCCTCAGGGAAGTGGTCACGGCACCAGGCCTGTCAGAGTTCAAGGAGCATCTGGATGACACTTAGTCATATGATTTAGTTTTAGTTAGTCCTGCAAGGAGCAGGGAGTTGGACTCGATTATCCTTATGGGTCCCTTCCAAGTTCAAATATTCTATGATTTCCATGATTTCTTGAAGATCATTGCTCTTTTTGGAGCAATGGGTACCCTGCTCAGTTCAGGAATGTGAAGATTATTGCTTTAGATTATCTGTTTTAGAATTAAGAATAATGCTTTTAACATTTTCTGCATTTATCTTTTTTACAGTGTCCATGAAATATACTTAATATGTGCTTGTATATGTTGGTCTAATACCTATATGTGCTATGAAATGTTTTATTTCTTATGTGCAAACAGTGAATTTGACTCAGACTGGATACCTAAAAGTTTGGTTTAGAAGCTCAAGACTGTTGGAGTTGACAGATGAACATCGGTAACTCAACTCAGTGATGAGAAAAAACAGGAGACTATTTGTTGCAGGCATTTCTTTTTCATCCAAGGATAGAACTGGCCTATATATACATATGCATATACCTATATATATTATATATGCATGTAGTATGTTGCTATCAGTGTTCTTTCCCTGTTTGGCAGAAAACAGTATTCCCTGAGAATGTAATCATTGTGTAGAAAACCCCCGGCTTTGCGAAGCACTCTTAATCTTTGCACAAGACTTCTGTGTATGTGTGCACGTGTGTGGGAAAAGTCATAAAAATAGTGGAGTCATTTAAAAATAGAATATACATGACTGTGTATGAAGATCTTAATATATGTGTTAGTTTATGTGAATTTTCATTTCTGTAGGAGTCGTGTTGTGTTTTCATAATGAAAGCTTTTTATGAAAAGGAACACCTTGAGAGGAAATAGTAAAGACAGTTGGAAGCCATGCTCATCTTGAAGAGACTGAGATTGCAATGTGGGACCAAAAGTGTCAAATGCCATTGACAAAAATCTAGTTACAATTCTATAATCTCTGATGGTTCTTTGGATTAATATAATAGTCTGATTTTTCTCCCTCATATAGGTTGATGGCATCCTAAAAACTGTGCTACGGGATGAAATAATTGCATGGCACAAAAAAACACAAGAGGATACTTCCTCTCCACTCTCAGCGGCTGGGCAACCAGAAAATATGGACAGCCAGCAGCTGGTTTCACTAGTTCAAAAAGCTGTTACTGCTATCATGACTCGACTTCATAATCTTGCGCAGTTTGAAGGAGGAGAAAGCAAAGTCAACACTCTGGTAGCAGCTGCAAATAGCTTGGATAATCTCTGTCGTATGGATCCTGCCTGGCACCCCTGGCTGTAACTTGAAATTTTCAATAGCTTTTTTTGCTGCTGTTTGTGGTGTGAGCCATATATTGTGTTAAGAAAATGTGAAAAAAGCTTTCCAGACCATGGCTTACCTGTCACTGCATTTTGTCAGTCTTCATTTTAATCGTGTTTACAGTAATATGACAATTTTACTGGTTTTAACTTTATGAGGGGACATTTCCTCCTGTTTAAGAAAGGTTGTTTAATATGCAACAACAGCTTTCACAAATAGGTTAAAATGAAGAGAGGAAGCTTAAATAATGTACAGAAAAATCTTATTTTATGCTGAGGACTATAAAACTAGCACTGTTAGATTTAGGGTCTGCCATTCCTAATAACCTGCCGTATATAAATTTTTTTATACAATAGTAATTATTAAAAAAAAAAAAGGCAGTATTCCCAGTTACTGAATTTTACTTTGTGAAATTTTACTTAATCACTGTCCCTTCATTATACCAAATTGAAGGTGCAAATGAATACTCTTCCTTTAAGTTTGCTTCAAATTTACATGAGCGAAATTGGTTTGTACAGAGAATTTTATACCAAATGTATAGAGGTGACTTTTTGTTAGGCACTGAGAAAATGATGATCAAATTGTGCTAGCTTTTCTTGGAGCACAAGCTATGTACAGTAAAAGTGTAAACCATTTAGAGTATTTGGTTTAGTTGTGGACAGTGTTTGGGGGGAGGTTTATAAAAAGGATGGAAAAAGTCATCCTTTGATACATGTATTTGGCTGTAATAGATAAAAAAAGTAATATCTTATAAAGTTCTCTCTTTTTTTTAATGTTTAGAATTACAATAGCTTCTTTAGAATGAATACTTTTCTTTGTAATTTAAGAAAAGATCAGTTTAATGTTTCACTTCTCTTTCTGTTGTGTTAGCATTTTTATAAAACTTCGGTGTTGAGAATGTTAAATTTGTACAGAGTGATTTTTTCAAAATAAATATTTTGTAAAACTCTCTATGGTATTCATTTTATTTAGAATATTTTTAATATTATACTATGGACTAAATAGAAAAGACCCAAAAGGAGATGTAATCTTTAAGAAATGAAACTAGCCTGTATGTTAAAGGGTGGTGACTTGTATTGATGAGATGTGGATGTGATGTTCTCATATATGGTGTTAAATTTGTTTACAGAAGAGCTGCAAATAGGAAGTACGTGTATGACAAGAATTTCTTCCTTCAGTGTACGCTTTTTCTTCCTAGCCAGTCAATTAATGTGTTAACCATCTGTTTTCTAAGTCTTTCTTTAAAAACAAGAGTCTATTTCATGTCTACAAGAAATTCCGCTTTTAAGCAATTGTTCAGAGGTCAAGATTGTATCTGCAGATGAACTCTATTATGGGATTTCTGCTATTCCTACAGAAACAAAGATGATCTTAATTGCTATAGCAAAGGATGGGTCTGTTTGGTGGTGTGGTTTTGTTTTTGGTTTTTTAATAAACAGTCAACAGATTCTCTAGAAATTTCAGAATCATGAGAGGCGTAATTGAAGTTAATCACCACCATTCAGTAGTGTACTGTCTGTGAAAGAAGGGGAATTTCTGAAAGCCAGTCTGATGATGTTTCCTGGGTGGGTGAGCTCACCTGCAAGTGAACAGATGAACAACAGTGAACTCGTTGGTTACCTGCAGATCAAGGCTTGCAGTAGGTACAGCTGTAGTCAAGTCATTATTTAAAAACAAAGCAACATGTCCTTTGCATAGGTCTCTTACAGAGTTGCAAAAAGACCTGTTCCTTTCATCTTCACAGCCATTAGCAAAACCAGTCAATTGATACGGACTTGAGTGTCAGCATGATGCAGGGGCATGTGTCCTCTACTGGTCTCCTAACACCATTAACAGCACTGAACCTGGTGCAGAGAGACATGAGGCTGATGGACAGAAAGCGCTATGTATGTATGGCCTCAGGAAAGCGCTAGGTATGTAGACCTCAGGTATCAGTTATTTGCTCAGTCTTCATTACCTTTCAGGTGGGATATTCTGGTGTTGTACTGGGCATGAAGCCTTTGGTGGTTAGTACAGAATACTTTGCTGTATATTAGCTATGCGTTAATGTTACAATATGTGCCAATTAAACATAGTTTGTAGGATAATGTATAGTTTTGCTAGATTAATTTACGAATTTGCACCTGTTCTTCTTGACTAGTAGCAAGGTCATCTAGTATTAGAAATGAAGATACCTTGCACTCTAGCTTAAATAATTTTTTTTTCCCCTTGGGTTATAAATATAATATAGCAGGAAAAATAAAATGCAATTTTGAAAATGGAAATTAAGATGTTATTGACTTGTAAATGAAAAGGAAAGCTTTACCCTTAGCTCTAGTAAATGAAAAGTAAATGCGCAATAATGATGTTCTGTTTTTATTACACCACAAAATACCACACAACATTAAGGAACAGTGATAAATTTAGCTTATTCTATGTAGGAGTTGTAATAATCTAATCCTAGAATTTTTGGAATAAAAAGCAAATTGGAAATACTTGCTTGCTAGCTTACACTGCAACTGCAGTATATGTTTCACTGAAATTATTTTACTTAGAGGATTTCCCATGCAAGTTTCTTTTGAGTTCTTTCCTAGGCGAGATGGACCAGAGCCTTTCCCAGCTGAGTTGCTACTGCCTCTCCCATTAGTTGGTTTGAGGACGTTAGTGAGAGCAAAGGGACTCTCGTCAAGTCATGACTTTCCTAGGTGCCTACCTACTTCTTCTCTGGGTCTAGAAGTGTCAGTAGCCGACAAAGTCCAGCAGAAGCAGACTGTGAGCATTCAGCCCTCAAAAGTTTAAAAAAGAATGGTAGCCAGCTGGTTAACTCTGAGCCATAGCCACACAATGACAGGTAAGGCAGGTCAGTTTGTGGACTTGAGATGCAGGCATTTAGATCAAGGGGATCAAGCCTTTCTGCTTACCATAGTTCTTATGTGGATGAAAGGATTTGCTGTGGGATTTGGCTGGGAGGAAGAGTCTATTCCTTCTCACCAGATATTTTTTGTTCTAGATTACGGTTCTGTTTCCTTGTGTGATGAATAAAGCATGGCCCCTTTATTCCCACACTTGGTTTGTATATCAGAGAGGACGATCAACTGAGTCATGCTGTATGCCTGTATATACAAGTGGAAGCTCAGATATGTGAGTGGTAAGGGGTATATAAGGATTTGGAAAACAAACATATCTCTCTCTTTTTTGCTTCCTTATCAAAATCATGTTGGCAAGAAGAACCTGAATTTTCTTTTTATAAAAACATAACACTTCCTGCATGTGTCACAACATACTCTATATGCAGTCATTCACAACTAAGCTTAGTGCTTTCATGACTTGAAGGGAATTGTTGGCTTCCTTTTATTGAAGATTGTAACATTTGTTGATGTGAAATATGGCACGTGCTGTATCAGAGGAGTTGCAGGATTTTTTCCTTAATTATTTGCATGTCTTAGATATGTCTGACTCTGAGAGATGACAGCATTTCCTGAAAGGGAACTATCAGATCATTCAGCCACTTTCCTGTTTATGATGGAAATCATCATGGAAAAAATGGGAATGTAAATTAAAAGGTACAAACTTCATTGTTTTTAGATTTCTCTCTTGTTTATTCAACTATACTCCTGAAAGAAAACTTGGGGTGTGAGGGAGCAGTGCTAATAGGGAAAAGAGAGTTATTTTAATGAGGTCCCTGACGGTGTTAATGTGCAAATGTTAATACTTTGTTCTCTTCTTTCATGAATATATACTGTGGATTTACCTTATTTTGTGAGAAGGCTTACATGGTCTTAACCCAGAGTTTTACTACTGGCTCCAAGGAGGTAAATCCTGCAAGCTTTTAGTTATACATGAGCATTCTACAGAGTGTGGAGGAAATCTTCTGACATATCTTGTATGATCAGCAACTGTCCATTAGCAGGTAAGTGGTTTGACATAGTACAGTATATGAAGTTCCTGATTATCTTCAAGAACACATGGCATGTATCTTAGCTGCATTTAATTTTTTATGATTGTAGATAATGGTTCCCTCTGTCTCATTAGTTCAGATATATGCTCAATATGCTGAGCAGATACTTGAAAGTGAAATACATTAATTGTCGATTCACTCTTAAGAGTTCCCTTTAAGGTTTCTTCCCTCAGATTAGATATTACACGAAAAAGCCCATATTATTACTCTGTGAAATCAAATGCTTGAGAATTGAGAGAGATCAAATTTAAATTTGGCTCTGAAATTGTGTGCATGGGCGTTATGCCATTCTTAAAATTCCTCCTGTTGTGTTCTTGGGTTGTTTCCCCTGTAGTCCTGAACAGATTTGGCTGGATGAGGGTAACTAGTCACAAGTCCTCGACACCAATGTTGTGCCAGCCATATTTTAAGTCTGTATGAAATGCATAGCGATATACATGTCGGTAGACTTTCGCACACATAGCTGTGTTGTGAAGTGGGCTTTATTTAGAGCAAATGGGTGGGTCGCTTGAGTGACAGAAATATTAGTAACTAAGAAGCAGATTTGGCATGAAAATCTGTGGACAAAAATGTGAGCTGTGGATTTTACGTGGAGAATAAATAGTTGTCAGGTTTCTGAAATGATACTGTATTATTTCAATCTCCTGATTTTTGTAATCATGTTCGGCTCTGTCTTTATTAGACGAAGCTGCTGCAATTTAACCATTTATTATTGCAGTCTGCTCTCAAAGTAGATTATTAGAATTCATTTGCTGAAGTGAATTATACTCCAAAACAAAATCATTTAGCATGAGTTGGGTGTTTGAGCCCACCCTCTGAAACTGGTATGCCGCTTTCCTCTCCTGTAATTGGGCTGTCCATGAATTGTCAGATACAAAGAGGCAGCGCGAGACATTAGTTATTACTGGAAGAAGATGACTCAAAGCATTTCAGCAGCAGACAATGAAAGCTCTGTTTTGTAATGGCAGTAGAATAAAGTTGCTTTTAAGGCTCTGATCTGTTTCAAATATGATGTATGAAATGTTCTTTTGTGGTGTAGAAACCTATTCAGGGAGAAGAATTCAAACTCACAGGAGCTTTTAATCAGCTCAGTGTGGGTGCATTTCATATTTAAGAGGTTCAGGAGAGCACATGTGAAACGACTGGTGTCTTGAATGTGATTTATGGATGTGTTGGGGTCTTGGCGTCCACGTGTGCAGGTGCTCAAGGCTCCCTCCAGGATGTTAGTCTAACAGTAGTGCTACGTGGGGTTTATTTTAAAGGAGGACTCAAGGTGCTGAAATGCGGGGGGGGGGGGGGGGGGGGGAAGTGTAAAATTGTTAACTTAGAATTTAATCTCTTGGGTGTGGCCTTTTCATTTACTCTAAATTAGCATTGCCTTTCCCTGAGAGTCTCAAGAAAAGAGTAGGGGAAATGCTATTTCTGTGTCAGCCATGTTGCGTCCCTTCACCTCTTTCAGACTTCTCCCTTTGCTGCTATAATCTAATGTTTTACTTTAGGAAACCTTTTATTTCTTTCAGTTACCCCCCAGAAAGCACCACATATGTAAGTGTTCTGGGTGTAAATGCCAGGGCCTGGGCAGCAGGGGCTGGAGCAGTGTCCTGTGGGGAGGAGGCTGCAAACTGTCCCGGGCCAGTCCCGGCCGGTTTGGGAAACTGAGGGGAGCTTCAGCCAGTCCAGGAGCACGCGGCGCTGCCGCTGAGGCGCGCCTGGGGGAAGGCGGCAGCCATGAGGGACCCCGGCCATGGGCCATCCATGCGGAGTGGAGGGGCGGTGAGAAGCGAAGACCTGTGAAGAAGAGAAAGAAGTAAAGGAGCGGCTGCAAGGCGCCATTACCCAAGGGACTGGGAGGGACCAAGTGGAATCCACTGCTAAAATGAGTGAACTTGGGGCTAGGAAGCAGGGAGGAGAGGTGGCAGACTTGAAGCTCAGCCTGGCAAAGTGGGAAGAAAGGTGCTTCCCTAAGGGTTTGTTTCATTGTTTTGTATTTCGTTTTGGTTTTTTTTGTTTGTTTGGGTTTTTTGCCCTCAATAACTGAGTCAGTTATATAATAAAATTTTGAGTTAATTGGCTTTATTGCCAATTAAGTGAAATTCCCCCGGTCCAGACGGTTCTGCAGATGACAGTAAGCAGTCTGGCAACTGTTTTTAGCTGTGGTAACTTACTCTGATGGCTGAATCTCATACAGCTAGGACATTGAAGACATTGTCAGGGAGATTTTGGTGCTACAAAAAGCAGTTACCGTGTTGTGGTTTTGGTTTTTTGTTTTGTTTATTTGTTTTTGTTTTGTTTTTATGAGGTAATCCTTTTCCCTCTGACTCTACTGAAGCTCTGTATGTGGTGAATGTGCTCTTGGAAAATATTTGACTGAGCTATAAAACTTGTCCTGACCTTGTCTAGTCCTGAAAGGTCATATCAGGCTTCTTGTCAGAAATGAGGTGTGAACCCTGCAGTCACGGCAAAGTTTCAGGTGGTTTGCGGTGCTCTGCTCTGTGTTTCCAAGGGAGAAGCAATATCTAGCATGGGTTCTTTCTCCCCTGTATTTTGGCAGTGTAGTCTTTTGGATTTACAAGGGCAGAAGCTGTTTATTTCTTGTTCTGTTCAACAATGCAAACCTCCTTAGCACTTTGTACAAATATTTATCTTGCCATTTAATTGGTGCTGGTTGGATTTCTCAGAAGAAAACTCTTAACTGTCTCAGAAATGAGCTGTCATAACGAAGTGCCGATAAAAGCCCTTTTCCAATCCATTTGATTCTTGTGCTCCTCAATATGGGATAGACATTTGTTGTATTTAGAAGCTTTGGCTTATATTAGCTTTGGCTTTTAAAATTCGTGTGCCCTACGCCCTAATACCAGGCCTTACTTGCTGCCTTCAGCCTCATTTTGGTTTTTTTAGGAAAGGATATTTATCCAGGCTCTAAGATGCTGTCGAAATTGTACCTTAATCATTCAACTGCTGCTTACTGTCAGTCCAGCCTCCATGAACCGTTACAGTACCAGCTACATTAAAGAAACTTTCTCAGTCGGTTATCTGGGAAAGGACAGAGACCTTTGCAGGCTGTTTGTTTCTCTTGGTACTAATATGTTAATTATTGTGTCTCCACTCCTTGCTGCAGTTTGTAAGAAACTGGCATTAAAGAATCTATTCTGCTTATTCAGCAAGAGTTCTCATCAGTAGCAATTCATAAACCACTTTACAGTGGGTCAGTATTGCTTAACTGTCTCTCGAAGCAATACAAGTGGCACAGAACTTTTAACTGAGGTCTGGTGATGTCACTGAAATGTTGTTTCATTGTGTAATAGCTGTCCCCATTCCTTTCTGTAATAAAAAGAGTAACAATTACCAAGTAGAGGAAGATGCCATATTAAAATTCTCTAAATTAAGGGTATGCATTATTGTAAAGGCTATTTTTTAACATCTTTTTTTCTTTAGATTGAGCATGCGAAGGGACTACTTTCCGTCTTCATGAGATTCGGTAGAGGACTGGAGGTCAGGACTTCAGGTGTCTAACTGCGAGTGATGCACACTATCCAGTATGAAGTAAGCATGTGTGTGTATGCGGGTGGGTGGGGAGGAGATTTGATACTTTCGGGGGAGGTGGGGTGTTGGTAAAACATATTTGCTTTGTAGTCCGTGGGTGAAAAATGTTGCTCTCAGTTAAAGTAGTCTTCCTATCTTGTTACACTACTGCTGTCTGGGTGGTCCAAACTCAATTTTGTTGGGATTAAATGAGTTTTGAGACACATTTATGGGACAGTGTCCAAAATACTGTGATCTCCCATGGCCCCTTTACCCTCTTCTCCCTTTTACTACACGTTTGACAACAACTAGCAGGGACAAAATGTATGGATGTGCACTGATACATAGGAGATGGCAAGATCACAATAAAAAAAGTAAGTGGGGTCAGGTGAATTTGCCTTGCAGACTGTATCTGGTTTCCAGATGTGTAGCTAGATGCATCCTGTGTGAGATGTGTTGCTTTAGCCTTTGGAAATTTCTGGAGAGGAAATACTGTTTTTTTAGTATTGCATATAACCTCTCCATGGAAGTCTTCGGTGTGTGTACAGGATTCTGACTTTCTAGAAAGCAGTTGCTGCATATTGCTGGATGCGGTTTGTAATTGCGGTGGTTTTCTCTGTAGGCAAGAATGCATACAGGAATGTATGAATGATACCTTGGTAAAGGATTTACCTGTTTCCCTGTGCAAATAGCTCATTTTTAATGCTCTCTTAACTTGAATTTGAATGTTGCCCAGAATCAAGGTAGTCCTCTAAGGGACCACGCCTTCCTCTTGTGGTGGCACTTTCAATTCAAGCTAGCTAATTCTAGGGTGTCAGCTGGCATAGGGCTTCACTCACACACAGAATCCCACAGCCCTGCTTCACAGTTAAGTGGCATTCAGATGAACTGGACAAGTTTTAGAGGAGCCAATCTGACAGTAAGTAACTTAAACCAACGCAGCTGCAAAGATGTAGTCTTAATTGTTGAGTGTAGCTATAGGTACTAAATGGAAAACCTTCAGAACATTATGTAGTGTTCGTGAGAGGTCCTTAATTGACTGCAGCGGGGCAATGATTTAATCCTTAACCTGTGAATTAAAGACAGTATAGCACAAGAACTATCATGCAGACTAGTCCAGTCTTCCACAGCTCTGACACTTCAGTTCTTCCAGTGAAACATCTTAATAGGCCTGTCAAAATATGCATTGTGGTCTTGTGTATTCTGGAAAAGGATCTAAACCCAAACACTTATTAAACAGAGACACTAGGGGACTGAAATAATGGGGACCCTTCCTCTGAGCATCTGCTACCTGGTTTTGGTCTGGTGATTTTGGGGGGAGAAAGACTCAATCTTCCTGATCCTTTCTCAGCTTTGCAAGAAGATAAGCACAATGAGAGACCCAATGCAGGACCATGTCTCTAAGTGTCCTTGCTATGTAAATAACATGGCTATTCAGCCCCTTCTGCCTTTAGCAGAATTCTTCCCATTTAATTTATACGTGTTAGTTCAGCACTTTTGAGGTATTAAACTTTTCATAGAGTAGAAGACAACACAAGCACACAAGTTAATTGCCTTGGTTGCAAAATTTTTCTCTCTGTATTTGTAGATTTGGTTAACAATTATATTCCTATTTTGCCTGAATCAATGGTAAGAACTGCACACTTGAGTTGTCTGGTTCACCTCTCCTACATGCTTTTAATATTATTCAAAACTAGTAGGGATAAATGCTGTCAGTTGAAGTGGTAGATTACAGAACATGAATCAGTGATAAAAATGTGCAAATGGACCTGACATCAGTGGTGTAGCTGAAATACTATTTCATGATTGCTCTTAGGGATTTGCAGTATCTGTCCCCACCATCTTTAATAGGTAGCTGTTCATGAATCAAATACAATTTCAGTCAAGAAGCAGCATGCCAGTTGGAAGGATGTATGAACGTAAATTACATAATTATTATTCCACTTGCTTTTATGCATTTAATCACAAAAGAGCAGAAGCTTGAAGATACAAAATAAACCTTAAAGGCATCATAATCCTAAAGAACAGCAGCAACACACCAACATGTGCCCTGTAAAATATAAAAAGATTAATAAAAGAGTGATTGGGACACTTCTTAATTTATTTTCCTCTTTCATGTCTATAAACTACAGCACATCTGTTTTGCCCTGAACAACATGGTATGAGACCCCTGAGCCACCTCCAGGCTCAGAAGCAATGTAGCATTGTCACCTGGATGATCTGCCCAACCTAATTCAACCTGATGATGGGTAGAGCTTATCAGCTAAGGCATAGCAACAGGGCAATTTGGCCATAAAGCTTTCAGAACTGAAGCTGGTATCACCATGTGGCCTTGCTCTGAGATATGTGGGTGCATTAACAGCCATAGCTTCCCTGTGGTACGTGAATGCAGCTAGTGGGTGAGGGTTTCCCTGCACTACAAACACCCCTAGGTCTCACTGAACATCTCAAAAAGGTGGAGAAGAAACACATAGAAATTCAACTTAGCTGTAGATTGCTGGTCGAGAAATTGGTGGCTTTGTTTCACTTCACTGTACCACAGCTGGGAACAGACATAGCCCTTGCTCCTCCCTTTTATGTGACCGCCTTTAAGTGTCCTACAAACATAGACTTTCAATAGGAATGCATTCCCATTATCTTCTCTGCAAGAAAGGAGCAATTCTTGGGCAGAACATACATGGCATGTTAATAAAGCTGCCTAAGGAGTTAACTTCATTGGAGAAAATGACCTAGGAATCTTATTTTTGTTACTTTAATTCTGTATACATCACAAACAAACAAACCATAACCAGGAAACCATTTTATCAATATACTGTGTCAATGGTATGGAGATTAAGGGCAGCTGAATTCTAGTGCAAGCACAAAATGTTGGACAAAGTACTCCTATACAATTTAATCCTTTAATCCGTGCAGTAAATAAATGTTTTTGATGTGAAACACAATTACTTTGATTACAGCAGCAGAGGGAAATATTTTTTTTCTGCTGCTGCTTTATGTAGGATAAATAGGAAAAAGACTGATGGAGGTTTGACAGATTAAGCCTTATAAATATACTCTCTTCCTGTCCTTTAGACAAACCAATCTTTGGGTAAGGGCACTATTGTTAGCAGAATATGCCATGGCTCAATTTCTCATCACCGATCTCTGGAGTATGATAAGTATTCTTCCAGAAGAATTTTGTTATTGATATGGGATAATGTAGTATTTTTCTGAAGCTCTACACTTTAAAGTGGTCTATCAATGTCCACTTGATAACTTCATGTTCATGATCTTGTACATTTCAGTACTTGTCTCAATCAGGCTTCAGATGGGGTATCACAATACCAGCATATCCTGTATGAAGTCAGAGTTTGCCCGTATACTCCATATATTTATGGTACATGGTAAAATATTTGGGAATAAAGTTCTACCACACAGCATAAAACCAGGTCAAAACGTCAGCAGAAACTGGTGAGAAATACAGAGCCACCAACATCAAAGCATTTCATTAGTTCATTCAGATTGTATGGAATTGTTTTGTTTTCAGAAAATAATATAATGATTGTTCTTTTTTAACCATTTTCAAGTTAAATGCATTTTGATTATTTTTTATTCAAAAAACCTTTTTATTTTGAAAATTTTATTTTCAAACTTTAATAATAGTAAAAATTAAATTATTTTTTTCTTTTATTGTTTCAATCAGAAACAAAGTGAATTGCAACTTTTTGGGTGGGGTGCAGTTGGGGTGTTCTCAACTTTACAAGCATTCCATTTCATGTCAACTTAATACCAAACCATATATTTTTATTTTTGAAAATGGCAAGCAAATAGTAAAGTTGTGTTTTCTTACTGTGCTATTGTTGGCTTACATTTGCAGCTGATTTGCAGCTGATACTTTTGAGGAATGTCAAGTTGTTACTGCATGCCACTGGGCTACATTATGCTTTGGGGCTGCATTGCCTTGGGGCTACCCAATTAAAATAATTGTGATTCTGCTGCAATGATGGGGGAACAGATCACTGTGATTATAGATAGTGAGTTATTTTGAGAGTATGAATTTGCTGTAGATAAAAAAAAAAGTATTTTAGGACTGAGATGCATTTAGCAAAGACAGACAGACAGAATTTGAAAAGATTTATCCAGAAAATGATGAATCCTTACACGTTCTTACACATAGTGATTGTAATGTTAATTAGACAAAGTAGCATTAACTAAGTTAGTTGTGTTCCTATGCTGTATGGGGTTATTTGTGGGGGACATATATAAAAATGAGAGATGAGGAAGATTATGCTTCATTCTAAGCTTGTTGGTACTTGCTATCAATTATGATGGTGACACTATCTAGAGTTCCTATGATAGAGCTGCCTTCCACTGGGTGCCATACAGGATCGGGCCTTTGAAAACTCTAGGGATAGAACTGATGGTTTAAAAGTGAAGGAGAATTTAAGCAGGATGGATTATAATAATCTGGTTAAATGAATTGAAATCTAAATGGGGCAGGCCTTTGAACATCTCCTGAGTAAATATTGGCAGGATTTAGGGAGCGTTGAGTTTAGTTTGTCCTTCAGAATTACCTCTCAGCATATCTCTGTTTTATGCTTGCAGCGTGGCTCCTTGAGAACTTCTGTTTATTAGTTACCCCTTATTAATTACAGTGATGCAGTTCTGAAGTCTCATGTTTAGTCTTGATTTGGTTTAGCCTATTTTATTAGAAAGGCTATTGGGCCCCTTAAAACAAATTTTAGTGTCTAATGTCTCTGTCTGATTTCTTTTTTCTTGGTTTCGCACCCCAAACCTGATCCTTTTCCAAAGTTTGGAAAGCATTGTCCCAAATCACACATGGATCCAGCATTGGTGGCTATAGGGAACTTAATTAAATTCTAAGTTGGTTGTAATAACCTTGTCCTTGAAAGGTGATAAAGCAGATTGTTTCCATTTATTTTTCTTAAAATTAAAAAAAAAGGTTGTGGATCCAATTTTCTTTCTTATATAATAATTAATTATACTTCGATGTTTGCATTATCAGTCTCTTGTGATGTCCCAAATAGATATTTTTAAGTGTAGAGCTTAAGCTCTTTGTGCAAGAGCTGTCGTTTTCTGTCTTTACATACTGCCAACCACAATGGGGTTTTTATTCATCCCTCCTTTGTGCTATCCCAATATAAATAGTAAAGTGATGATCCATTTTCCTCAGAAATCCAGAGGGGCTTTTTAGTACAACTTTTTTTTGCTAAAGTGTAATATTTTAAGTCTGATTTTTTTTTTTCCATCCTAAAGCTATAAATCATACCTGTTTACAGATATGTATAGAATTCTGTGGACTAATGGTTTGAAAGTACTATCACATGAAAACAATGGTGTCACACAATCGTTGACTCCCTTAGGGAATTACATAGCTATCTCAGTACTCAGGAGGTTTAAAACTGTCAGTGCTTGGTAAAGATGAGTAATAGCAATCCTAGGTGTTCTCAGCCTTGAGTTTTAAAATTGTTTTCAACTCTCAATGCAAATGTCCCTTTCAAGGTGAGAAATGTCACACCAGAAAGGCTGAAAAGTTTCCAGGCAATTACACTGGTGAATAAGTGTGTATGGATTCTTGATAACTTCTAAATAAGCTCTTTTAAAATAAATAATAACAGTGAAAAAGACAAGAGCCTCTCGTAATTTATACATGGGTTGACTGGACTGGAGAAAATAAGGCACTGAGTAAATCTGTAAGGCTATTTACTGATTGTTGAACTCTATAAATGATTTATTTATCAGTGTTGTGCTAAGCTTGCTACTACAGATCCAGCTCTACAAAGGCTATCGGGTATTATGTAATGACACGATCTAATCTCAGTCAGTGACATGCAAAGCCCCAGGTCTGATTTTAAATCGCAAACCTATATAATAGGCAGTAGACCATCCACAGCTTATCTCTTGTTAATTTAAGAGAATACGTAAGCAGCAAACAAGAACACATATAAGTAGCAAACACGGCTTCACTTTTGTCTCACCTACAGCAGTCTCTCTGCTGTAGACAACATGAAGTCTTACCCAATAATTCATACTACAGCAGGAATTTGGCTACCTGTTCAACTGATGCAAAAAGCCTGCTTTTGTCTTTCTCTGGCAGTTTTAGAAGGTTGAAAGACAGAGATACAGAAAGAGGGTTGTTACTACAGTGATTACTACTGAGCAAGTGAAAGTTAATATTTCAGAGGAATTTGTTTAATGTATGTTGTGATTTTCGTAATTTTCTGTTGACGTATGGCAGTTTTTTGATGGACACCCAAATGGCAACATATTCATGTTCAGCACAACTAAGATTTAATTGCCCTGTTGACCCTGTAATATAGTCCCTGTATAACACTTGAAAGCAAGAGGAATTTGGGTCAGAGATGCTACATGACAAGTTCTTGGTTGAACAGTTGGTTTCTAGGAGGGTGGGATTAGAACTCCCCACAGTCTGGGGAACACCCGAGCTTTGTCTTTGGTTACAAGTAGATCAACCATTTAAATGCTGGCTCTGCTATTGAATCACTCAGTAGCATTGGACATATCTTCATATCTGTTGTTATTCCCCTCAGTCTTTCTACTCTACTATTCTTGGTCTCTTGTTGCATCATGCGAAAAGGCTCAGGGTAGATTCCCTGCTGCAGTAGCTCAGCTTCTCTGCAGTTTTCACATTTGAGGCACTGAGACTAACTCAGTTGCTGAGAATGTGCAAATTGCTGGGCATGTGTCAGGGGCCTGTGAAATGAGTGCAGCTAAAGCCTCCATATCCTCCCCAATAACTTTTGTGGTCCTTGACCATGAAGTAGAACACATACAGGATGATGCACTAATGCTGAATGAATTTGGCTTCAGAACAGGATAGCCACCTCAAGTGAGACTTGCCCTTGTAATGATGGAAAGGGCTAAACACCGTGTGCCCAGGCTGTTCCCTGTACTTGTGGCCCACTGCTCTGATTGGCTGCACAGCTGGCATAGAGCTGCTTTGGGTATCTTTAAGTTGGCCCCACACTAAGCTGTGAGCACACCTGCTGAGAGAAAAGAGGACAGGTCTTCTGGGATGAAGACAGGTTTTCAAAAAACAAGCTGTAAGATTTCAGTGCAAGAAAACAAGAATCCTAGTATATGAGAAAAGAAAGATGCTTCCTTGAAGCTATTATTTGTAGCCACTTTGAAAAATGACTTTTAATGCCATGTTTAGCAAATTTCCCTGTGCTGGTTTTGGCTGGGATAGAGTTAATTTTCTTCAGAGAAGCTAGTATGAGGCTATGTTTTTGATTTGTGCTGAAAACAGTGTTGATAACACACTGATGGTTTAGTTGTTGCGAAGTAGTGCTTATGGCCTCAAGGACTTTTCTGCTTCCTGTGCTCTGCTAGGTGCAGAAGTTGGGAGGGGGCACAGCCAGGACAGTTGACCCCAACTGACCAAAGGGATATTCCATGCCATTGAAAAAAGGGGGGGTACACACATTTGGAGTGACAGTGTTTGTCTTCCCCAGTCACCATTACACGTGATGGAGCCCTGCTTTCCTGGTGATGGCTGTACACCTGCCTGCTGGTGGGGAGTAGTGAATGAATTCCTTGGTTTGCTTTGTTTGCACACACAGCTTTTGCTTTACTTATTAAACTGTTTTATCTCTATGCGTGAGTTTCCTCACTTTTACCCTTCCCATTTTCTCCCCCGCTGCGGGGGGGTAAGTGTACGACTGGTGGTGCTTAGTTGCTGGCTGGGATTAAACCACGACATTCCCTTATGCAAAAGAGAATTTTTATTACTCCAACAATTATTATTTAATGTGAATTTGAATTTTAAGTAACCAATTTCCAAAGAAATACGTAAACTTGATTGCAGTTCTTTTCCTGCCATTATCCTTTAGGGAAATAGTACATAGTGTGCCTGGAGAAACCTGAAGGCCCTCTTAGTGAACTGCCAGTTATGCCACAGAAGGAAAGGGGGTATATTTAGATGCTATAGAAATAGCAGAAATAAATCTGGTGCCATTTGGTATCAGGCATAGGTTTGTAGGCTAAATGGAAGGAGTAAATATTTTTTTTAACATTGTAACTCTGTGAAGCATAGCAAGTAAAAGAGCTGAAAATACAAATATAAAGCAACTTCTCTTTCAGAAAAAAGAAGCAAAGAAGGATTAAAGCAGGTAAAGGAAGTACATAAATAGATAACTGGAGGAAAGTAATTCTGTGAAACATCTAGTACAGACAACTGTCAAAGATACGAGGCTCTACAACTATTTTTATCTAGTGCTTTGTGGCTGTGATCTGGAAAATTCTTACGCACATGTATAACATGGAAGCAATTCCATTGCTTTCAGTGAGTTCGGAACAAATGGGGCAGCCATATGTGAATACGTTCTCAAGCTTAGAGCTATCAGACTCTCATTCTTTGTGCCTGTTGAAAGCATCATCCACTGAAGTCAGTGGGAATTTGGGCCAGTTGGAGATTTCATCTGGAGTTCATTTGGAGCAGTCTCCTAGCAGAACTTGTATTTCCTTTCAGGATGTAAGTCATAAAAAAAGAAAAAATTAGGCAGCCATTTCACCCCTCCACATGGCCTATTCAAGACAAAACATATTCTGATTACTGCTCATGGAAGCTAGCATCAAGCAGACCATTGCTTAGCCTGGAGACATTTATCCTCCCAGCCTTGTAGTCTTAAGCAGATGATGGCTTCAGCAGATTGCAGGGCTTGCTAAGACTGAGCTATGAAAATATAGCCAGGCAAGCCTCATGCTAATGACAGTGATGTCTACTGAGGGCAGGCTGAATCTCTTATCGAAAGATTAAATTTGGGGTTCCTGACCACATGATAAGTGTCATGAGTGGCTTGATGCTAGTTTAGAAACTTGTTGTCCTGTATGCTCCCTGCCTGGGGTGAGCACACTTTCCCTGTCATGTATTTAACAGCTAACCACCCTCCGCTCTGTCCCAAATGTGGTTTGGGATGGACAAGCCCTGGGTAAGCTTGGCATGGCAGGGTAGTTTGAAACAATGGGCCAAATATGGTCACTTGCTAAATTCTTTACAGTAGAGTTGAAAAGAGTGAATATGTTGATGTCTGGGTATCTCTATATTTCTCTGATGTAGTCCTGAAAATTGTAACTATGATTTCAGTTATGACTCTTACATTTTAAGGATCAGTGATGTGTATAAAGCTGCAAACTGTTTCCATTATAACTTTTCAACAGAATAAGATTTATCTTTCTTGGAAGCCTCTCCTTTTTGACTGTAGAAACAAAACAGTTTAGAAATATTTTTTCCCGAAGGATTAATTTTCCATTACATATTGATATACACTTGAAAAACAGCACCTACCATACAAACATCGTTCCTTACCTACCAGTTACCTAGAGTCATTTAGTTGAAAGCCCATTATACGCTCTTGCCATGAGTAGATCAACACCATGCATCTATGAAACAGTCCATTGATATGGATGCAATCAGATTTTTATCAGTTTCAGCTAGGTGTAACCATTTCGTTATAATTGACCTGGATTAAGTTTCTACATGTCTCCCTCATTAAAACATATAGCACCTGTGCTAATGGGTTTTGTTTCTATCAAGATGTAATGAGGACTGGCATATCTGCATATTCTCTGAGCGCACTAAGAACAGAGACAAATACTCCATTATATTACCATCTGACAGAGACATAATGATTGCTGAGAAACTCATTACCATCATATTATGCAATGATTTAACTTGAAAACCTTGCCTGGCAGTGGTAGAGCTCTTGGAAATGCATGGGTTTTTTGTTTGAATAGTGTGAGCTGAGCCGATTCCCTTCTCCCCATGTGCTGTACACAGTCTATTTGCTTTGCAGATTTCTGACTGATTTTGAGTGTATTTCATTACTGTGCTGTGTAATTATGGAATATTACCGAAAGATGGTTAGAAAAACACATGTGATGAAACTACAGGTAGTACAGGAAGCTTGTACAAAAGGCAGAATTTTAAAAATATTTTTTCCTTTTCTCTTAGTACTCCCTCATTTGCGCACCCCCATAACACTGTGTTTTATACATAAGACATCCTGGTGCCTCCTCTTTTGAGGCAGCTGGTTAAAGAGTTCTTGCTGCTCTTGGTCAACTTTTCTGCAGCTTTGTAGATATAGTCAGGTCCTTACAGATAAAAGCTTTTCAGCTGTAATTTGTGTCTTCATTCTCTGTGCAACTTACCCTCTTCCAACAGCTACTGCTGAGCTGATTTCTTCAGAGCTCAAATACCATGACACAAAATGTCATGGAGCACTGTTTATCATTCGAACACAAAACCCCTCAGTAATGTAAAATAACATGGTTCATCTGGCGAATGCTGGCTGCAGTCTCTCTGCCTCTATGCTAGACAGGGGAGAGGGGGGTGTACTGACAATTTGTCTCTGTCACCTGAGGTAGGAGGTCCTTAAATATCCTACATATCTATATGGTAGTCAGGACTGCCAGTTCTAACCCCTTCTAGCCTGTTTGACAAATTCACCTCAAGGTTAAACATTTCACTGTATGTGAAGGGGTGGGCTCTTTAGAGAGAGATCCCACTGCTCTTCCTTACATTAAGTAGCAATACTTCTGTAAGTAGCCAAAGTTGTGCTCTGACAAGTGCTCATTAGCTTGAATTAAATGTTCTATTGTTTCCATGCAATTTTGGGAAAGAAACATCCATATTGCAAATTATTCACTAATTAACATTAACAATTTCAGTAACAGTACTAGTATAGAGATGAAGACAGAACTTATTTCTCTTCTAGCCAGAATGGATATTTCTGGTGCAGGAATCATGGTAGCAGTGATCAGAAAAGCCGACAAGTACATTGTTCTGGAAGCAATGTTTCCATTTCTCCTTTCAATGTGTCAGTTCTTTCATATATGTATGTATATGCAATTACACAGTGTTTAATGGGGGGAGACAGTAGGAGAGTTTTGTCATTCTTTAAAGTTCAGAAGTTGTGTTAACATTTTGAATTTCAAACATTGAGCAGCTCTAACCAAAAAGCCAGGTTGGATTCCTGTTTGGGGTAGCATTGACATTTTAAATCACTGGACAGCTACTTCAGCGATTTTGATCCCTTTGAAAATCATTTGTTGTTTTAAATAAATTCAGTTATTAAAGAAACCTACAGAGTGTTCACACAGATGTAATTTATTTGGTAAGCAAGAGAAGGATTGACTCAGGTAGCAGTCTAACTTTAGCTGGTTTATTTCAGTACTGTAAAGTCAATGGATAGAGATTAGTTCTAGGCTGTCCTTTATAAGAAACAACTTGCCTCCTGTACTGATGGAGGGAGACTAAACGTGGATGCCTAAAATGAAACAGTGCTTTGTATTCAGCAAGACAAATGACGGGGTTGTTTCATAAACTTTCTGTTTTCATCTAATCAGCAATGAGAACTTTGCAATACAATGACTTTACGGACTTAATTCAATCCTGATCTTGTTTACCTGTGTTTTAGTATTTAGAAATGAAGGGGATGGGGAAACTTCTTATTCTGTCTCTGTTTATCAAAACTGGTGAGCAGGTTAAGGGATTCAAATGCCTCCTGAAATAGATAATGCGAAACTGACAAAGTAGGCGGTGCATACCTGGAAATAGATGGAAAGCTTTCACCATATCCAGAGTTTGATCATGTAAGTAATTTAGCTGTGTTATGTCATAGAATTGTAAACACAGTATTTCACCTGGGAGAACTGCTATTGGTTTATAGAGCAGGTTTCCCAGTTGGAAAATGAACCATATGGTGCATATGTCAAACCAAGGGAAGGAGGTAAGCCTCTCAATACATAGAGTTAACAGATTGACTCCTAATTAAGATCAGATGGTGCCTACCATTAATCAGATACCCAGGCAGTCTATTTATAGTTGCCTTGATCTTGGTTGTAAAGTTGTTACATGAACAAATTTCTCTGCTCACCCAAAATCAATGGAGTTTCACTGATGTGAATAAATGTTGAACATGACCATTAATCTGTGTTGGGGGAATTCTTGTGAGTGGAGATGATAACCTATCTGGACAAGCCACCTGCCTGCTGCTCATGTGGTTGTAAGGTTGTCATTCTTGGAGGAAGACAACACAAAGAGCAGCAGGGAACTAGGAAGAGCTGTGCACAATAGAACTTGTTTCTAGAGTGCAGAAAGGGTGAGGTCCCTTAGTTTCTTCACCTGCCTACTGTCTCCATCTAGCTCTGCTCTTCACCGTGTTTCCAGATCCTAGAAGGAATCAAGGCATTTCAGTTTGTTGCAAAAAGCTTATTTACTCCCAGAAATATTAAAGATTATTTAAAAAAAAAAAACGGTGGTGTATATAAACCAAAGAGATCTAAAAGTCCTTGGTGGTCTCCAGATGCTATCAGGACAGGCAATAAGAGAGGGATAGCCAAGACTTGTCTCTTACCTCTTTATAATAATACACTTTGCACAGCCCTGTGCAGCGTAAAGTTGTACCCCTTGGTTATGACTCCTGGTAAGTTTTGTTTTATAAATGCCGCCTTCATGCTGTCCTGCCCTGCATTGCTGGTATTCCAAGCCAAGCAGTGAATGAAGATATTTGAGAGGAAAAGATACAAACTGATAATAAAGTTTTATTTTGTTTTCTGAATACATTTAAGTTAGCCTCAACTGGCCCTTATTCAAAGTGGCCCAGAAGCATTCAGCAATATTATGTCAGCCCCCACAAAAGCTGGCCTATTCTTTTCACCCAGTATGTAGCATCAGGCTGGCATTTCATTATCACTAATGCCATCAAATATTTCTTTGTAATGCAACTTATGAGGGCAAGGGAAGAATACACTCCTCCATAAGAGTCTGTGGATAATACTTACTAGCCAAGTTTGGCACTGGGGCTTTGAAAAGACTTTCTGCACATCACAACGTTTCTTTTTCTTTTCTGTAACTTTTTCTGTACTTTGGCTGAGGCGATCACTCTTCCTATGTTGTATATCCATGAGTGTGTAAGAAAGTGCTGTCATATTTTTTGAGTAATGAGAATGAAAACACAGTTGTACACAGAATTTTTTCCAACAAACTGTAGGATGGCTGTCACAACATACAACTTAAGACCTCAAATACTTGCCTATCTTGCATTATTGCTGCACACAGAATTTTTTGTTGATTTTATTGACTAGAAAGAAATAAGGTCACTGCATAGTGAGGCATTGAGCTTATTACTGATGTTGTAAAGGATTGTTTTTCTTAAGTAAGTACAAAGATATTGGTATCTAAACTATACCATGTGTTTATTTCAGGTAAACCTTTTACTGTAATTCAATTTATGAGAGGCATCTTTCTCTTACAAGCATTGGACATGTCTGCATATTAATAAGAGATGATGCTCTTTAGTTCTACATATTGGAGTGGTTGGAAACAGGTCATTTAAGCCCAGCAGAAGTTTATTTACTGTGTAATTATGAAATGCAAAAGCTGGCACCCAAAATGACAACCAGGGTGCTAACTTTGAAAACCTGCTGTCTTTGGAAACAAGAGTTGTGTTCATTCTTGTGTTTCTTGGATTGGAAGACTAGTATGTTTTAATGTTGTAAAAAGAAAAAAGTAATCCATATGTTAGAGAAAAACAGTGAAAATAACTACAGCTGTGCAAACCTTAGAAGGATGAGAACTGCTGTTACCCAAGCACAGGTTTGTGTTTGCAGTGTACCAAAAGGAGTCTGTTGTTTGTGTTTGGTTGGGTTTTTTTTTCCCCTCTAGCTGTAAGCAAAGCAGGAGATTACTCTGTAGTGAGCAATATTTGGTGTGGCAATGGGATATGGAATAAACCAATTTGTGGTTATCCTGTAAGAATAAATTCTAGGGGAAATTCTTTTACATCTGTAAGCATTCAATCCATATTCCAGACTTATTCTTTCCAGTAAAAAACCTCTGATTTTTGTTTCTCCTATCTAAAACCATAAGAGGTTTCTAAGTATTATTGTTCACAGTTTAACTCTTTAATATAAATTCTTACTTCAGTGACTGTGTCTGCACGGCCAAGGGGGAGCCCTAACACCAGGCTTTTGCACTCCAGATCATCTGCTTGGCCGTGTGGCAGTGCGTGCCCTTCGGAGCGCGCGGTGTGCGGTGGCTGGGAGGTACCTTGTGGTAGTGGCCACCTGCTCTGGTCTCCGGGCTGCTACCGGCCGGCCCGCGGGCAGCAGCCAGGGTGCGAGCACTGTGCCCCTGCGCGGTCTCTCCCTGGGGGTATAGGTATAGAGCCAGACATACATCCTGCGATGGTGATTTCCCTTGGCAAATGGCACGCTGTAACAGAACAGCTTCTTCTTCTTTGCTCTGTTTTCATTGTCTTTTAATTTAGGTGAGTTTCGGTTTTCTCTAGAGGAATGTTTTAGAAGTCAGTCAGAAACTGTATTTGTGAATCTGATAAAGCAAAGGCCTGTACTTGCTGTGAAGTATGAGCCTGATTCAGAGCCCTCTTGAGCTCTTGGAAGTATTTCCATTGATTGCAGCAGGCTTGGATCTATTCTTATTTCTGTGAAAATTCTGTAATGAATGAAGCTGCTTTAGGTCATTGGGAATGAAGGATAGCAGCTGTAGGTAGAGTGTTATTACTGTGGTGCTAATAATCTCCAACTGTATTAGGGCTGTTACAAAGTGTCCATGAGAAATGGCTCTTTTTGTGAGGGAGAGATGATTTCAGAGTTCCATAAGAATTTTTTTGGCTTTTCACTCCTGGTTTATACTGGTTTCTCTTAGGTTCCTGACTTTTTGTTCCCTTTTTCCCCATTGGTGTTCCAGTCACCCAGGGAGCCAGTAGCTCATTAGATGCCTTGCTGGATTCCAAAGTTTAGCTTCTAACCTGGATAATTTATTTAGACCATCAGCATCTTGCATAAGAGACTTTATTATGTAGCTGTCTCAGGCTGTATCAGCTTCGGATATAGAAGAGTGTGTTTGGTAAACGGCGCTCTCTAAAATACTGTGCCTGTACCATGTTACTAGAATGTACTTCCAACTTCACCTTAGTCAATAAAATGCTTTTGATACACCTAAAATTAAGT
The DNA here is from genome assembly GCA_034008185.1 of Gorsachius magnificus. Classification (NCBI taxonomy): domain Eukaryota; kingdom Metazoa; phylum Chordata; class Aves; order Pelecaniformes; family Ardeidae; genus Gorsachius; species Gorsachius magnificus. The sequence goes on along the minus strand of CM067087.1, from coordinate 8,496,991 downwards.
ATTTCTCCCAGTACATTTTTGCTATTTGGTAAACACCTTCTTAGATACTTAAGTGAGCTTAAAACTTACGTAGCTTTTTTCTGTCCAGTCTTTTGTTTTTACATTTTTTAGCAGTGATGTTGGTGCAGCTCAGAAAAGGACAGTGAGGACTGTTTAGTCTTGGACCTCTTTAATCCTCCTCATCTCTGTTGAGACAGGTGCCAATTAATGCCAGTAACAGTGGATGATGTGGAGACTTCTAAATGAGGAACGTGAATAAAACTTCTATCTCATTTTATAGCTGTTTCTATACAGACATTCAACAGTGTCCATTTGTCATTGTTACTGTCTGGGATTTGGGTCAGAGAAAATATCTATGCGGTTTTGCTAGTCTTCTTACAGACTTGATAATCAAAATAGGTGTTTTGATCTTTAAATCTAAGGAATAATGGCAAAATAATATGTTGGGCATCTGTAAGCTGTAGCCAGTCTCCTTGAAACAGGGCTGATTCTTCTGGTTTTTTGGTTTGGTTGGGGTTTTTTAGTTTGGTTTGGTGGTGGGGTTTTTTTTGGTTTTTTTTTTTTTTTTTTAATATGAACACTGTGCTTTGCAGAACTGGGTTTTATTTTGTCTGTTACCTCAGAAAAATATCTTTAAGTTTCCAGCTGTTTTTCTGCATTTTTAAATGCAGGGTATATTCAGGTCATAACTTTTCCTTCCCTTTCCTTACGCTTATTTTAGGTCTTTGACAATATGCAAAATATTGTTAGGCAAATTAGAAACACTGTGAATTGTCATCACTGGTTTAACTCTGTCAAAAACAAAGCATAAGGTTTTCCAGACACTAAGTTATCTTGCTTTTATTATAATGTTTACTTCATTATTAATTTGAATATTGTAACAATATACTAGATAAAATGTCCAGGTATATTTGCATATGTATAAAAGAACTTTTTGACAATAAAAATTTTAATAACTGAAATGAAAACCAGTAAACAATTACTTTTCCTTAGAATGCATTAAAAGATAAATGAGGCTGAATTAACTAAGCTGTTTACTGTGGCCATTTTGCTGGTAAATAATATTACGTTCTGAATTTTCTAAAGCGACGAACTGGCGAACAAATTGGAGTGTTTTGCTTTGATTATATTATGTCTTTCGAATTCCAGAGATGCTATAGACCGGTCTAAAGTAGCATTAAACAAACCCAGTTATGTTATTTATAGGCATCATGCTATTGATGCTTCCGAAATTTAAACATCGTGCTTGAGTAATTTTCCTTTCCCCATCAATATTTTTCCATCCATTTCTACTGCTGCCTTGTATTTGACTGAGTTGCATATAGCCCCAGAAAGCTCTGTCCTGTGATTTCATTTTTTTGAAAGTTAGTTTTCACATTCAAAGATACACGGGTTCAGGTGAAGTTATTTTCTAAATTGTTTCAATTTCACATGTCCATGTGCAAATAAGATCTTCTGAAATCTGTTGAACCCCGACTTCTGGAAATATTCGAATTTGAAATTTGAGGGGACTGTATAGCAACTGTACAAAAATTAATATTGGTTTAGCTAAGTAAGAGAAAATGATGAGAAATCAACAAAAAACAAGTCTCTGTCCTCGCCCTGTCTCCTTGGTCCAGTTCTGTGCAGGTTGTTCTCAGCAGTGCACATTCCCTTTTTTACTGGGAATGGAAAACCTTGTATTTTGATTCCTGCCTGGTCTGTCCAGTTTGAGAAACTAACCTAAATATATCAGTTAAGTTGAGAAACACTCTTTCCCTAGCATACACCCATGGAGATTCCTGATGGCCATTTGGATGAAGTCCAAGCTCTTGTAGTCGTTGCCTGTGGTGAAAGTCCAACTGCTTTTGTGCATAACAGACCTCTGGGCATGGATGGAGCATGCTTGCATGGATCCAATTGTAGGATCAAAGCCCTCATTAGCTCTGCTCAGGCTTTTGTTGGAAGCTGATCTTTCATTTGCACAGATCTCTGCTTTACCACTGTGGAAGTGTGTAGCTAGATCCCATGAATTTGCAGAGAGGCTGTAACCACCACATTAATTCCTGCTCTTGTGACACAGTAGGAACTCTGTGGCCCACCCAGCTGCATGTATTGCACCAGCCCTACATACACATGTAGAGGCAAAACTCATCTGTTTCCTTCAGCTAAAAGTTTTTTACTGACCCTAATTAAAGAATTATCCTTATGATATAGTGCCGCCTTCTCATCGCTTTCTGGTCCTGAATTCACCATAGAGTTTGCATGATTCAAGAACCTGCATATTTCAAATAGCTTTCAGTGAATAACTGTGTTGCACTAATTCAGTGGGGTAACAGTCAGGACAGAAGGGTTTTGCCCAAGAGCTAGCATTTCTGTAACAATGCCATTAATTGTCTAAATGATAGTAAGCGTAGTTTCACATGCACTTTGAGCCAGCATAAGCAGACATTACTGCCAAGAGCAGCAGTTCAGCCCTCCCTATGCCCCTGGCTACTCTTTCCCATTCCAGAATTGCCCTCTTTGGTGAACTACATTGTTTTCATTCAGATAAGTTCCCTGATCCACTTCCCCACATGGCCACACAGATACTTGTCAGCACGATGAAGGAGTGGAGCTGGGAACAAACAACTGGAACCTGGGGGGAAGGCAGGACTGCCTCTTCTGGTGCCTGTCCTAGCTTAAGCCAACTTGAAGTGTATGTGAAACTACTGCCTCACATAAAATAATGTTATTTTACATCCTGCTCCTTTAGTTCTTCACAGAGTTCCCACTTCAAAGTGCTTGTGCTGTAACATCTGGTTAGAAGAACTGCAGTGAGAGAATATTTGTTATATATTAGAAGATGGGCTCTGTTAATTACAGTCTGCAAAAGGGTTGGACCTTCTCTCTCAAGTCAAGAAATCTAGAGTTTATTGCATCCATCATCTGGAAGCATGGACTCTTCTGGACTGTTGGCTTTCTTTCACTAGCAGGTTTATTGGCTGGTCAGCCCTCTGACTCTATAGCAGCCAGTGCAAATTTAAGTAGGTTTGGAGTTGGTTTATGTTATACACTATTTATTCTCTGGCTTTGGATTTGGGAGAAGGAAGGAAGATGGTGTTGGGCCACTGTAGCTACCTGCTTAGCTGAACATATGTTTGCTACCCATCTGCTTCCAGCACTGGGATCCCTGCCAGCTGGAGAAACGTGGGGGTACTTGGACAGACTGAGTGCATTGCCCCATGAGCTACGATCGCAAGGTGGATCTTTTTGGTTTGTCTCATTGTGCTTGCTGCATGGTTAACTCTGTGAAGGGACTTGCTCATTCTTATGCAGGGCCATCTTTACTCAGTCTCACCAGTAACATCATGGCAACTCAGATTTAAGTGGCCAATTTTTTAAAAGCTGCTACAGTCTTTAGGCTCCTAATGACTCCTAAAACATGAAGTGAATTCCTATTCACTGAGAGTGAAACAAAAATAAGAGAACTCAGTGCTTTTTCTACTGTGTTTTTTCTTGCCTTTTCATGGGTGAATTATTATAAAGGAAGCTATGTATCCATGGAGACATGCATTATTATAATGATAACTGGAAGGGGCTTCCTGATGAGGAAATAATAAGTGTATGCTGGGTTGAATAAACTCCAAGAGAGAAAACTCTCGCCTTCTGCATGTCCCAGCATGATGCTCCTCCACAGGAGCCCTGATGATTTCTACATAGAGCACAGGGGAGCTGCTTCTTACAGCACCCATCTCCAGCTGTGCTGGGGTCTCCAAATGGGAGCCCACATGGGAGGTAATAGAAATGGGAAATGCATTTACCTCCCTGTAGGTCCCATCTGCTGTCACCTCTCAGGCAGGAACCCTGCCAGTGATAAAGTGGGTACAATATCACAGCAATGGGGAGGGTACGATGAGATGTTACCCATTTGCTGTGGGAAGGCTCCTGGCTGCCATGGGAGGAGAATGGCTCTCAAGGGAAAACTCTATAATCTGTAATCTGTGAGTTTTAAGAGAAGCAGAGCTTCTAGAATAGCAACCACTCAAGTGCTTTTCTCTGTTAAGGACTGTTTTAGAGGAAAGAATGAGAGGGGAAACCTTAGAGGGTTCCTTTTTGGTTTAGTAACTTCAGTAGCAGTAGGTAGCCTGGCCCTCAGTCCCCTGAGTCAACTGCACAAGGCCTGTAAATGGGGGATGCTGGTAGACAAGGCAGGCATGATAACCATGTGAAAACTGTTTGGCTAAGACTTCCTCCTTTCTATACATATTTAATTCTCCTGTGCACCTTTTGGACAGTTAGGGTCATTTGCTGAAGAGTATTTGCCCAGGGTTGTCATAGGGGTTTTAGATTTTGTTTTAAGTAAGCTGGGGAAACATATCTATTCCAGCAGGGAGAGCAGAGAACCATGCAGAGTGTATGGCTGATTGAAAAAAAGAAAATAAAATTACAATAATTAAAGGAAATCACTGACCTTGGATTAAATGTTGCTGTCAGCTGCTCAGAGTATGGAGCTTTGCTGTGGGGCAATTATGCAGATCAAATGCACAACCAACCAGAAAATAGGAATTCTGTTTTGTGAAAAGCTAGAATTGTGCAACAGTACCACGACAGCATCTCTGCACCCAGGGTGGCTGGGGCAGGACTCCTTCAGTCTGTATCAATAAGCCACACACACACAGGCCAATCAAATTCTCCTTCATTCAAAATCCTTTTATTCTAGATAAAAAATTTCATGGTTAATCATTATCATCTTGTTCCCTTGCTAGGTAATTAGTATTGCTTTGTTGCTTTGTGCCTTTCCCTGTGTTCCCTTCATGTTAGAGAAGTTTAATTGCCATTAAAAGAAGAGGAAATTAAAGGGATTTTAATCAGTTGGTCTGTCCTATCTGTTTTAAAAAGAAAAGCTGGAATAATAGAAAAATAGACTGGTGTCTATGCTCTCTTATCATCCATTTTGCCATTCTTTACTGAATTGATGAGAATGTCTGCTCTGCATATTTAATCATATAACTGATTAAAATACCATTGGGGTTTCTTCCTGTTAGTGGGTCTATAGGCAATGTTATAGGTGGTCATCAGGCTTTTGCCTAACTATTGTCTTAAGCTTTTTTGCAATTTCCACTTAGAAGCCAATGCTGTGAGTGAAAAGCGGATGCTTACTGCAGTGCTCTCAAAACATCCATCGATATCTATAGCAAGACTTCATCTTATGAAGAGCTAAGTAAGAAAATACTTCTCTTTAAGTGTATACTTTAACATAAGGGCTTGTTTGAAGTAATTTACTTAGAGTTTTTCTGAATCAAGACTTTGGTGCATTAAGCTTGCAGAATCTACAAATGCCTGATGCCTTAGTTATCAACTGATTGGTAAACTTACACTGAAGTCAGCAAGAGAGCAGTATGGGTCACAATAAAGAATATTTTCAACCATATTAAATATTCAAAGCCTGAGAAAATTTTAAAACCGTCTAAATAATAAGTTCTTTCTGGAATTTGGCCCAACAAATAAAATCAGTGTAATATACTTTAATGACCTGGGTGAAAAGAAAAAAAAAAACCGGTCTCATTTTTCTTAACCAAAGATGTTGAAGAACTTACTGGTTTTCAGTGTTTCTTATAGTGAAGAGCAAATATGGATTTTTAAATACAATATTTATTAGGCTCTCTTATTTTCTGAAATTTGCAATAACAAAGAAAATCAGAGAACATTCTTTAAATAGCCTTGGAGAAATTTGCTAGAATAATAGGACTTCTGCAATTTATTGCGTGCTGCTCAGAGGTGAACTCAAACATGCCGCTACAAGGCAATTAGTACAAAGCAAATAGTTAGGGACTTCAGGCTGAACACACTGGAATAAGCAGGAGGGCTCTCACAGATTTCGGTGTGCTTGGACTCAGGTAGTGGAAATGAGATCCTGGCAGTTCTCCAGTGCAAACTGATGATAAAATTCCCATTGCCTCATTAGGGGTAGGATTTTATACTAGGTTTTGCTAAGACTTCATTCCCACAAAGTTTTAACCCTCATAAGAAAGAATAGCAGGAGAATGCATCTCACTGGGTCTCTGCTATTGCTGTTTTAGGTGGGAAACATTTAAATGCTATAGACAGCTCTGGATTTAGCAGGCTGGTTGGTGATGGGAGATGGCCTTCAGGAGCTTTATTGGTCATTATTAGGAGATGGAGTCTTTCATGAAGAGGTGCTTACAAGCTCTGACTGTGGAGAATCTGAAATATGACACATTGGTGGCAACATGCTGTGTAAATGATGTATATGGAGGGGAAGCTTACTCATTTAGATCCTCTTACTAGCTGTGCTCATTCACCTGCATCTCAAAATCATGGAGGTGGGTAGATGTGTTCTGAATCCCAAGGGGCAGTGTTTCTATTTCATATCTTGTTCTTTTTTATTCTTGGCAGGTGATAGCAAGTAGGACAAATCGCTTATAAACCTTAAGACCCTCCCTATTATTTGTCAGATCCCTGAGCTAAGCCTTTGTAGGTCTCTGAGCAGCTGATGACGTCTTTCCATGCACCCTTGAACACCAGTGACTGTTCTGTCTGTGGTGAATGTATTAGAGGGAAGATTCCAGTCTCTTCTGTAAAAGTACTTAAAATGGAAACTTTAATAGTATCCATTTGGATTTTGCTGTCCATAAACTGATGTTGGAGATTGTTTGGGAACTGAGAGAAAACAAATAGCAGGTTTTTTTGTCTCGTAATTTTGAGACTTGGTGTCCAAATATGATACCCAAGCTAGTTTCATTACCACTGAAATGAACGCAGACTTTTTTTGCTTTGGTTTTAGTAAATCATGGGTTGGTTCCTCTGTCTACATGTTAGTAATTACGAGAATAATTATGTGTGGCTGTAATTACTCCTATGCTTAATTTTCATCCTGGTTAAAGGCAGAAGGAATTTATCAAATCAAAAATGGAAATGGTTTGGTCCCAGATATGGAGTCATGTTCTCTCATGTAAAAAGTTGCCCAGAGACTAGATGAAATGCAGGTCTTTTCTGGGAGGCCTTTAGCCATTGTGTACCTAAAAGAAAATGTATTTACAATTTATTATACATTCCTCTCAGATATTATTTCAGGTGTCTTTTGAAGAAGGCTTCTTTTTTGGTTTTGAGGGACATGGTCTGCATGAAAATCCCATACTTCTAGGAACATCTGTGCCTTCATATTACAAGAATATCTGCGTCTGTAAATGAAATAAAGCAAGGACAGGTGTAGTGTAGTTCTCCTGGGTGTGGGAAGATGCTTTATCTATAATAGCGGCCATTTGCACTGAGAAGAGAAATAATTTAAAGATGTCTTCTTTTTCTTATGATAATACTGCTACAGTAGTGTAGATGTTGTCTAAGCTGCCTCTAAACTAGCTTACGTATCTGGAGAACTATAGTGGCAGCAGCACAGCGGTAGATACGGGCTAAAAAGCCATCTGGAAAGTAAGGTAAAAAAGCAGCAACAGAATTCTTTACAATCCTTCAAAAAAAAGACCCTGCATTCTTTACAATCCTTCAAAAAAAAGACCCTGCATCTACTATTTTATGAAACATAATGCTCCAGGCAGCACAGAAAGGAAAATATACTTCTGCGTTATCTAGCTGCCTTTGTGGGACTACCTTTAAAAGGCTCATTGGGATGGGGGCAGGGGGAAACGCTTCATTTTTAATTCAATAGGGCCAGCACTAGAATACAGACAGGAGCATTCCTCAAGCTTTTTCCTGTTCCTTTTCTTTTTGAGTGACTGCAGTCTCTAAGGGGAACATGGACACCACCATTAGCAAGGGTTGAAGCGAGAGCTGTGTTGCTTTTCAACTAGTGGACAAACAGTAACTTTGAAAGGAGATCTGAGGGGAAAGGAGATTCAGACCCATGCACCTTTGGTTAATGAGCCATCTCAGTCCTGTAATAGTCCCTCTAATAATTCCTGAATAGGGCTGTTTCCTAGCAATGGAGTTGAAGGATGTTACACGTCTCCAGTCCACTCCTCTTTCCCTTCTTGTCCCTGTCTTGTTTCTGCACTCGATAAACAGAAAGCTTTGCTGCAAATTGAGAAAAGTCCCAGTGGTTTCATAGCAATCAACAGCTTCCTGCAGGCTTTGCAGGGTGTCCTAATGTGAGGGCTGGAACGATGAGCAATTCTGTCTGCACTGATGGCTGGGTCTGTGGTCGCTGCCTGAGTGCACTGAGAAAATCAGTAGGGTCTCTTGTTGGACCTCGGGCATGATTTCCTGGTGGAGAGGCTTGCTCCCTCTTTTAGCCTGAAGTTCTCTTTTGTTATTCTGTGGTAGGAGCCTTATAATAAAGACTCCATGTGCCAATTTATTTTAATGGATTAGACCTATAGGAAGCCATTAACACAGGACTATGCTCTGTTAAAGCCATCAGCATTACATGGCACAGCCTGATTTGCCCCTTCATAGCACTTCAGCAGGGCAATGCATGACAAGGAGACAGTGAGCCAAAGGGAGATATGCTCTTGCAAGCAGGGCTCTTTGGAGCCTAACCAGTTTATGGCAATGCTGCTATGATTAGGTGGCCTTTGGTAGGGAATGAGACTCAAGAGGACCAGATTGTCCATCACCTGTGTTGCTGGGGTGCTCTTTGCAGCAGACCACAAGGGGGAGGTAGATGCTGCTTTATTATCCAGGGAGGATCACATACAGCAAGGAGGTGGCACAGGAGTCATGCAGGAGGGCAGGGAGGCTGTCTGGCCAGACCCATAAAACCCAGACTTGTGATGAGCTGCTAAGGCCTTGGTCTCATCTTCACCTTTCAGTAGTCGGACTCACAGTGTTTTCAAACAGGAGTGGTGTCACTGTGTCACCCATTTCACAGGTGGACATCCTCAGTTACAGAACTATGATGTGAGCTGACAAGGATTACTGAGAGGAGCTGGGCGACAAGGCATTGGATGCCTGTCTCTGGCCTAGGGCGGTCTGTGGAGCACAAAGGCACCTTCTTGGTCTTGTCCTCACATTCACTTGCTAAGAAATACCTGTATTGTTGCAAAATTTGTTGTATTGTGTGCTACTCTGCTGTTCCTTAATGCTCAAAGGTAGCCTTTTGCAGTCATTTTGTGTCAGGTGTTAAAGATATTTTTTTCAGCTCCTCGCACATGGGAACATGCCCTGGGAACTTGCTTAAGCAGAAGTTCTGCTGTGCTTTGTTAGAGAGCTGTGACCCTTCTTCTGAAATGCTAGTGTTGCCCTCAGTTTTCAGCAAAGACAAGACGAACACATATTTACAACTCCACATAATTATATTTTATGATAACCCGATGCTAATGTGAACACGAAATTGAACATAAGAATCTAATTGTGTACTTCCTGTTGAATAATGCAAGGCAGTAGCAGTCATTAGCCTTGTACTGTCTGAGAATGCTCTTCCCTTTGTGGAAATCACATAAACAGAAGATGAAGAAACAAAATCTTCTCACAAGGTTGTCATTGTTCCTTTCTTTCAAATCAGAAGCAGTGTCTTAGTGAATCAGATTCCCAGCATTGAGCACTCCCTCATGTACCAGATACTTAAAAAGAGGGTGTAAAACATGTTGTACCAGCTAGCAAGTCACACTAGCTTCTTTGAAATCAGTGGTTGCACTAAATGTCCATATGGTCTTGAAATGTGTAGTTCTCTGTTAATGTGGGGAAGTGGAAGGAGAGGAAAGAAATCAAAAGTTTATGTTGAGGCTAAAGTATAGAAAGAATGAAAAGTAGCAAATGGTCCAGCAGTCTCTTGGTGACACCACCTGTTTCTGGGTGACCACTTCCATACCATTCTGCTCAGTGTCTGCGTCCAAATATTTCCAGGTTCACCTGCAGATTCAGGTTCAGGACTTAGTGTGAGATCTTGATATTCAAAGCTCCTTTCAGTAAGGAACCTTCTGAATGGAGAGGGTAGGAGGAGGAAGAAGAATTTTGTTTGGGAGGTAAAATCATTGATTCAGCTGGAGCAGAAGAATCCAAGACACAAAAACCTACAGACCTAGCTCATTAATGAAATTTGATAATGGGCTGCGACATTTTGACAAGGCTGTCAAAACTATTGTTTTCAAATATCTCATCCAAGTTGTGGATGCTCTGTGCTTCTTCAAATCCAGGCCTTAATATGGGTCTATTCATCAATTTAGAGAACTGAAAAGTAACTCTGCAACAAGAGGAACTTACAAAATGGAGTGGAATAAGAGACCAAAGTTATCCTGATCCTTGCCTTGGCCTTCCTCTCTGTCCCACTGGCGTTCAGGGGGCAAAGGAAGAGACTAGAGGGGGATCTTCTCCCTCTCAGCAGGAGAGAATTTTCCTCTTTAGCTGGCAGAGACCTGGGAGAGATTAAAAAAGGCCTGAAGGTTAACCTTATTCCCAGTGGAGCACATGTTTAGTGCCAGCACTAGGAACAGTGGCAAGATTTAATCCATAGTGTGTTTCTCTTGTCTGCCCTGTGGCAGTCACATCCCATTTATAAACAGTCCTTATACTCTTAAATTCACTCTGGTGGGATTCTGACTTGCACTGTGGGAGATCCAGGCAGCACCACATACCTGGATAGCCCTCTTGTCTGTCGCCAGAGCTTGGTGGCACCTGTATCTGACAAGCCAACGACTCCACGGCCCTGAGTAGGTAAAAAGCCCGAAGGAGGTAAGAGTGACTGCCACACACAGCTAACAGTTTGAGAGCATATCATTACGTCTGTCGGTTTGCACTGAGGATGCCAGCTGCCAATACACAGCAGTAGAAGCTCTGACTCACTATTGTTCTGTTTCTGGCAATCGCAGTATTTGCAATCACCATTGGGCTAATTGTTATGAGAAGTGCCACTCTGCTTCACACATCTGATGCGTGTTGATTGTAGTTGTAGAACAGAACAGTTTATAACCTTCTGCTTCTTGTCTGCACAAAAGAGATGTTTCTTTTCACCCTTGAGAAATTAAAAGCTGTCTCAGCTAGGGCTATGCATGATCTAAGACCCGGGCCTGACATCTTCTGTCATACAGCTCCCTTTACTCCTTTGAGGCAAGCTGTGGAAGTAAGGGTTTGCTTACATGAGTAAGCGTGGTGGGTTGTGCCTTCAGATTGCAATGGTGATAGTCTGAATTTCTAAGAGTTCAGAATGTCTGTGGAGTTTTCCAGACTCTGAAGGTGCAAACCACTGCACCTAGAGTTGACCTCATGTGATTTGGGGGGGCAGGTAAGGGCATAGTGGAAGTGTCAGTCCCTTGGCCGGATCACCTGGTCAGAATGGCTGCTGCTATCGATGGTGGTGCTCTGAGGCCAAACTCTTCTTCTGTGCCCAGCCTTAAGAGGAGAGGAAGGATGCTCCTGGCTACTGTGTAATTTACAGACTCAGTCTCACAAATGTGTCTGTATGATGTGAGTGTATGAAAGATGACAGCATAAGTTTGGTTGCTTTTCCCTTGAGCTGAAGGCTTATGATTTGCTATTAAGTCTCATGCAGGATATTAGTGATTTGGGAGAGTTTCTTATGCTTTCCTCTTTCCTCAGGTTCCTTCTAGACCTGCATAAATCCTAAATCCCAGGTCTGTTTGGCACTGCCCAGGTGCATTGCTTAGATATGAGTCGGGTGGGCTAGGCTTAGGACTTGGCCAGTGCTGACATCCTATTACTGTCTGTCCTGTGGGTTACTGCCTGGCTCTGCTGTTTGTTTTTCTTCCTGATTTTGATCAAATGTTTATATAAAATAAAGTTTATATGTAATATGAAGATAAACAGTATTATGAGCTCTCCTTATATCTGTAGACTGACTAAAAAAATGGTCAGTAAGGTTTTCTTAATGGCAAAAGCCAAGTGTGTAGAGGTTGCATTTCTGTCTGTACTATGTGCCAGGTTGCAAGGCAAGTGAGGGTTTTCCTGTGGGGCTGTTTTACTCCATGCTTACCTTTCCCCCCTACACATCTACTGTCTCATCTAAATGGGCTTTTGGATAGATTTGTATCTAATCTGGAAAGCTAACTTCTGCTTTTGGTAATTTATCTTATTTTTTTCTTTCTTTCTTTTTTTCTTTTCTCCGAATCTGAGCAAGAACAATTTTGCCTCGCTCAGTGTCAGATCTTTGGAGAGGAACATTTTAACTATGGTTATTTGAGGATTTTAAAGCAGCGATTCTGGGGCATATTTAAAAAGAATATTATTTTCCTACTCAGAGAAGGAAGCAATATCTATTTTTCTGTCAGATTGCCTTCCCAGGTTGAGACTGCTTGTGTCATCTTCTCATTTTTGTTATTGCAAATGCTTCTTTTTCAGACTGCTTTAGTACTGGTCAGTGTTTCCCAACTCAAAATTTGTTGTCCAGCCCTAGACGTGCTTAGAACTGAGGCTATGCCACTTAATCACTAGTGATGGTTCCCACAATTAGTGTAAAGCTGGAACCAGCTGCCTGCTTGTTTGCATGTTGGCTTCGCTCACTGTGATCCCTGGGCCTTGTGGGCACTGAGCGAGGGAACAAGGTACCCTTTGCTCTGCGAGAGGTTTAAAGCAGAAGTCTTGTGTCGGTGACCTTTAGCAGCCTTCAACACGAATTAACAGGCTGCTCTTTCACCAAAGGCTGAGTTGAGGCAACCGCAATGCCAACCTTGGTCTGACAACTCTGTATGTGCTGGTGGCCTCAGCCGGTCCCCTGGGCTCTGCAGCCAGCACCAGGCAGGAGGCTCTGAGTGTTTTACGCTGGCGAGCACCTTGCTCACGTACCTGCACTGGGACTGTATCCATGAGCAATCGCTCCTTGAGGTGAGTAAGGGCATCTCTTGCAGATGTTTCTGGCTGGACATTTAACCTCGCTCTAGCATTGCTGTGCTTGGCACCTGGGCGCTTTCTGCTTCTGGACCTGTAGGGAGGAAATTGCCTCACTGAGATACACTGTATGATTAATGAGAAGTGTCCAAGCAGTCACTGAACTTCAAATAGGAGGCAAGGTGCTTTTAATAATTCTAGCACGCACTTAAATACTTTGTGAATCTAGATTTTGATTATTTAAGAGACATGTTTCCTTGAGCTCCTTGAAAGTTCCTGGGGCTCAATTTAGCTAGGCTTCCAAGGGGACTAAAGCCACATGCTCTGATGCCTATGAAAGTTTTAAAAGTCTACCCACCTAAGCAGCATGTAACACTAAGGATGATAAATGAAATGTCTGTTTAAAAACAACCAAAAAAGTACTGTCAAAAAGCACACCGGGAGGCTTAGTAGTTGTATGAAATGAAAAAAAGTTGTGGAAAAGAATGGATTTGGTGGACAACATCACAACACGTTTCTGGGAAATGGCTTGAAATGACATGCAGCAAACATTTTCTAATCCTGCAGGAGCAGAGAAAAGGCTTTCAGCTCACTGCTTTTAGCACTTAGACGTTGTGGCTTGGCTTTATACTTAAATCCCAATAATTTAATATTTAGCTGAGAGTAAATGTCTTTGGAAGCAAGAGGGTGAGAATGGCAGCCTGCAATCTGGAAGGCTTGGTATTTTAGGACTGATTTTTTTTTTTTTTTTGATTTTTGAATGTAACGAAAAGGCTCTTGATACTTTTTTTTTTATATATATATATATATATATATAGCTTCTTTGAGCTTCTTAAATAAAAAGGATGAGTGGGTGTTCTGCAGAATGTGCATGCACAACTTTTCTTGGGATGGTTTTGCCCTTTGTCATTCATATCTTGAGTGGTTAGCTGAAGCACTGCCATTGTTTTGGAAGGTGAAGAATTTTTTCCTTCCAAATTATTCCTGTGTATGCTACTTTACTGAATTTTCCTTAAACAGATCAGCCTATTGACTGACTAACTGTGCAGTCACTAGAAAGAGGGACCAATCCTCTGAACACCAGAAGATAAATCTACTGGACAGAGAAGCAGGACCTTGTGTTAGAGAGAAGTCAATACGAGACTGTTGTCCTGAAGTCCATAATCCATTTAAGCTCTTGTCTCAACACACATTAGGATGTACATTTTCCTGCAGAGTCATTGCCGTTTGCCCTGAGATGTGAGTATGTACCTTGTTGAGTAGGGACAGCTGAGCAGTGCTGTCTTCTGCTCCCTGAACATGGGGCAAAGCTCTGCCTACATGGTTGATGTAGGTACCTGGTCCAAGGCTTACTGCCTTCCAGTGGAAATCTTCATTACCTGACTCCCAGATATTTTTGTGCTGTCTTGGCGAAACTAGAGGAAAAAAACCCCCACCCTCACTGGGCAATGGTATTTCCAATATCATAAACTTACTTAGCAAGTTTCTACTAATTATGCCACAAAACTTATAAAGTGACCCTTTGTTTTCTTAATCTCAAAGTAATGAAGAAATTCTGTCTTAATTCCAAACCCATATGCACAAGAGAGACTGTTCCCTTATGGAAATATGGAAAGCAGTAGGCAAGTTTTCTTGAAAGGATTTATTTTTTTTAAATTCTATAAAATAATTTCAAACCTACCACACTCTTAAACAACTCCTCCCCCTAGATGATATATTATTGCTCTTCTGGGTTTTTTTGTTACTGGATCACTGCTTTGCACCGGTAGCTTTTGGTACGTTGTCTCCATGAACTGGTGTTACATTCCCGCTTCTCCCTCCTGTTGTCCACAAATGGAGACTCTAGCTAAAAATTCACTCACTTCTCCTGTTAAATGTTTCCAGCTGAGAGACAAATCAGGCCTGTATCATTTTCATTTGGTAGCCATCAATGTCATTTTCCTCTGAGGTACTTTTGTAAACTGTGACCATGATTGTTTTGTAGCTATTGATTTCAGACATGCCATGTACTTCATCTGTCAAATCCAGGAAATATGTCTTAGCCTAATTATGGTGTTTGTGAGGAACAAACTAATCAACTGAGTTCCAGTTTATTATTTCCAAAGATAGACTTAAATAGATGTATGCACATAATGTGGTGGCTCTTTGTGTGGTCAGGGGAGCTGACAGTGAAACCTGAGAGAGAGGAAGTGGCATGTGGATGTTATAGCTCTTGCTGCTGGTATGTTTCCAGGACTGACCAAAGGAAATGGGTGAAGGATATTGGATGTTTTGCCCCACTTTACTTAACCAGGCGTGTTTTGGCCTGTGGTTTTTTCAAGATGATTGAACTGCAGCAGTTGTAGGCAGTTCTCTACACAGACACAGTTCTTATAGTTGATGTGGTATAGACACAAATACTAACCAAGCTTTGTTTCTAATCATAAAGACGAGTTACAGTCTGGAGGTCGATTTTCCTGCTTCTCTTTAGAAATCCATTCCTAAAATGTCAGGTTCCTCTATGCTGAAGAGCCACTATCTGCCTGCATGGTGCTTTATTTTACATGTAGAACCATAGATAGCACTACTCAATGAATAAGGTATTATTTGTTGTGTGTGAGAGCGGCAGGATAAGAATAGTCCTTGGTCATGTGTTTCATGAGGCTTTGTGGAAATCTGCTCTAGGATTTGGCCATTGCATTCCCTGGTATCACAGAACCTCCTCTTCTTCCCTGTATGTCATGAGGAGTAAGTGGAGGGTCTTGCTTGGATGACCCTTTCCCCAGCAGAAAGGAATAAATAAAATCAGAGGGAGTGTTGTCAGAGTCCATCTGGTAAAGAGAACTTTATAACATGCAGAAGTCAGCTGGATTAAAGGATCAAGACAGCTTTCTGAAATTCCAGGGCTGAGAGCTCTTTTCTGACTGTAAATAACCTATTACAAGCTTATCACAAAGGAATATACTACATAATGGATGTTAGCGAAATCTGCCCATCAAATTACTAAATTAAACTACTAAAATAAATAATCTCCAGAAAATAAAACCTGATAGAGGTTTTCAATGGGCTATAACTAATAGAAAATGCTTGATCATTTAGATTTGTCTTTCAGTGTTTTCTTTAATGAAATTACCTTTTTGTGGAATTGATGCAATGTATGTCTTCATACACAGTGGCAATTTATTGAGCTAGAGTTGAGGTGTTTTCTGGAAATGTTGACACAAGAGTGAGTCAACTTACTTACTAGAAAAACACTAATCACCTAATAGCTTTGAGTTCTGTATTTACAGTGGAGCTCTTAAATGCAAGAATGGCACATGTATTTACAAGTCCAACCTTATTTGCTGTGTTGTCTCTTTCTTTATGGATATTTCTAATCATTTCCATGACTGAGGGTGGGTAAGCACTGTTTGCAAAGTTCTGCTGCCCATATTTATCTCTGATATTTAATGAGTACTTTTTTACAAGGTTGTGCTAATTGAGTTAGCTCAGGGTTCCCTCTGTGTCAGGGCAAAGTCCTGGGGGTGGCTGTATAATAATGTACACCTGATGGCAGAAATGGTCTTTGGAAAAGCAGAACAACATAATAATTGTGCGCATGTAGCTTATCCAAGAAAAAGTGAATCCAGTGTATTGAGGAATAAGAGCTTCTCTTTTATTGGAACTTTTGTGATTTCAGAACAAAATTCCAATCTGAAATGAAAATCTGAAATATCAAGATTTCTTGCAGTTTGGAAATTAAAAAAATAAGTGTCAGATCAGTTCTACCACTTCTTATTATGAAAGTACTGGAATAGTTATTCAAATAAAATAGCTTTAATTGAAATGCTCGTTTTGAATTTGTGATTTTAGTTGTATTGTTTAACTTTTATGCTTAAATATTAATTTCTGAATCTATTCTGAAATATGTCAGAATGAAACAGATTTTCCATATTGAAATGTAGATGCTCTGATAGCCTTGCACCAAAAAAGTGAAGTAAAAAAAATTAGTAGTTTTGAATTTATATTCAACTCTCAACCTATATCTCAGAGAAAGCTAACTTCACAAGCTCCCTTCTTTATAAATAGAACATGAAGACTGTAGAAAGCTTCATTCTAAACCAGTGTCCTTGAATCCAGTTGAGATGATTTGCTTGACCCTGAGGTTATTTAGGTGTCAAGTGTATAGAAGTGGTTCTTTCTTTTCCACTTTTGGGAAGTGTCTCTTACCTAACTCAGGTCTGAACCGTTTGGAACCGGTTTGTACAGTGCACAATGCGTGCACGGGGAGCAGAGCAGCAGTCTCTGACACCTTGGCTCTGAGTAGCTATGGAGCAATGTCACTGTCACTGACTCTCTGTGTGGTAAACAACTGTTATATTTGACATGGGACACTCAAGTTGTGGACAATTTTTAAGAAAACCGTGATTTTCACATCTCTGAATTCTAGTGGTGTTAAATGGAAAAGTTGATACTCAAGTGAAAATTGCTCTCTTTTCCCCACCGAGATGTTTTTATTTCCCTTTCGTTCTGATTATTTCACCAAATCTCTTCCACTGGCTCATCTTGGCCTTCAAGGACTTGGTATTACAGTTTCCTTTCCTCCTTAATAAATCTTCCTGTGGTTTTGAACAATGGGAGAGAAGTGGTAGCCAAGACAGCTTGGACCATTAGAGTGATCACCTGTCCTATTTTATCACTGGTAATTTTTCTCCAGCCTAGCTGCCTGTTGTTGTTTGTCCCTTCGTTGTTCCGAGAGTACAAATGAAATCAGTGAGTTGGAAAGTTTTCAGGGGTGGTGGCTGTATTGAGTAGCAACATCCTGCTTGCTTCAGGTTCAAATTTAGGCTAAGTGGGGCATCTTCCAGTTTTTGGCAGACTCAGCCTCATTTTGTGAATGCAAGGGGATTAATAGTGAACGGGGTCATTATAAAGCTTTTCCGTTGTTTTTCTTCAGAAAGAAACATCTGCAGGCAACAGCTTGATTGTGTCATGTCTGGGATCCTGGTTAAACCAATGTTAATACCCTTTTTTGATTCCCGACATTTTAGGACACAGAGAGCCAGACCTGGTACCTATGAACTGATTGATTGCTGTATTCTGGTGTGTTGCTTTGGCATTGTATTTAATGGCATCACTAAAATAAAAACCCCCACACATCATCATCCTAAGACAAACCAAAGTGCATTCAGACTCTTCATAAAGCAACTTATGTCTCAGCTGTAACTGGCAGACTTTACATTGTCTGTACCTCAGATGGCAGTTGGTATTTAGTGCCCCAGTTCTGCTGCATTGTTTTCTTTAGGAATCTCAATATTTCACCTGCCAAATTGCAACTCATGTTGAAGGGTAACACTTTAAGTATCTGATTTCTACCACAACTTACCCTAATGACATTGAGGGACTGTTCAGTATGCTGTGAAGTCCACTGGGTAACAGCATGAGGCAAACCAGATAGAGAATGGTATTGTTCTGTATGGTGGCTGGTTGTAATGCAACTGTATCCTCCTTTTACTTTGATTTCTTAAAAATAAAAATACCCTCAGCGGGAAACATACAGTAAATCTTCTTTGCTTAGTGAACCTGTTCATCAAAGGCTATGATCATAAATCAACAATTATCAGTGGCAATTTCTTGAGAACTGCAGGGTTTGGGGCATGTGTAGAAAATTTCAAGGCTGACACAAACAAACCTCAGGGTGGTTCCCAGAAAGCCAGGGAGGCTTCTTTCTCATGCTGTGATTACTGCCAGGCAATGGTCTGTCCACCTCAGTGTTTATTCTGTGTTCGAGCTTGTTATTCTCTTCTTGTTTACTCTGTGGTGCTTAAAAAAAATCCAAGCCCAAAAACTTAACTGACATTTTTTTATTATGGAAACATGTTTTTGATAAATGCAGTAGTTCAAGGGATGTGGCGTCTGGCATGGTTATGACCTCAGGGAGGAAGAACACATGAGTTTGGATCTGTGCCACCACGCATGTGCATTTCAGGACAATTGTATCTGTGTTCCAGGCAAAAGGGAAAGCAGTAACTTCCCAGCTATCTAAATGCTTGTTTGGACCATTCCCCATCTTCATTATAACTGTGCTTGCAGCCTGACCCTAATATAAGGCAGCTGCCTGCTAGCACTTGGCATGAAGTCTTTACAAACAACCTGTTTCATAAATAAGTTTGTGTTTTGTACAGGTGAACCAGAAAGCTTCCCTCTGTGGTTTTCTCCATCTCCTTGTTCTGTTTCTCTTTAGTCAGAGGAGCCTTGAGTCATGTTCCTATTTGGCTGTGCTGCTTCCAGCTCAAATGGAATAGATTACTCCTTGGCATTGGGTATTTACTAAATAAGTTTCAAGTAATTCTACCCTAGGAATCAGGGGAATGTCTGCAGAGAGTGATGGTGTAATTAAAAAAAATACAGTGGGGTTGTACAGCAGCAGTGCAAAACACTGCAGTAATAAGAGTGTACTGAGAGTGAGTTCTGGGATTAAGAGTTTTTGAGTGGGTTCCTGAGTTAAGCACCTAAATCAGTGACCTGCCTTTCAAAACAAATGAGCCTCTGACAGATTTCATTACCTTTAATTCTCCTTTCCTTCAGTTTGCCTGTCTGTCACATGAATGTGATGCTTTAGCTCGCTGCTGGGATATGGCAGGGCTTGATTCTTTTGTATTTTTTAACAGTGAAATGGCATGAAACTGAGGAGACTGGGATTTAATTTCTGGCTATACCACCGAGTACACGTGACCCTGGGCAATTCATTTGATCTGTCTGTGCCATGGTTTTCATTTGTAAAATAGGACAAATCCTATCTTTCACACAGCTTTTCCCCTTCTAGCTCTAGTTTGTCATGTCTCCAGGCCAAAGGACTATTTCTTACTGTGGGTACATTCAGTCCCTCATATAGTGTGGGACCTAAATGTAACTCTGCTGCTAGCATGATAAAGTAAAGAGCAAACCATTACACAGAATCTAAAGGACTTGGGGCTCACTTTGCTGCCATTTAAGTTTGCAGAAGTTTTTCTTCTGTATTAACTGAAGTATTAACTACAGTTCACTCAGGCTTTTTCAGTGCCTTGTTAGAAAGTGTTTGAGAAGCATAAAAGATGTGCATGCTCCAGTGATGAATTCTGCATTAAAATCCTCTACACCTCCTTTCTCCCCCGTTGGACAGACGTATCTCCATGGCTACTCTGCAAGAAGCTCTCAACACTTTTCTAAAGCTACTTTACTTTTTTTTTCTATTATTTCCTTCTTCCAGGATTTTCTTAAGTTTGAAGCATTCCATTTAATCAATTAGACTTGCATGCTCTCTGATGACCATGCTACGTGTGTTTAATTAAAAAGACCAGCTTCTTTGCCAGGGAATGACTTCCTGACATTTCCAACTCAGTGTTCGTATTTTCCAAGACAATATTTTATTTACAGACTCCACATAAGTAATTTGCTTTGCTTTGACATTTTCCAGCTATCTAAAAGAAAGCCACCTTTTGCTGTTTTTTCAGTGGGTGCCTTTCTATCAGGGGATGCCTTTTGCTGCCTATATGTGGTTTATGGTGATACTTTGTTTAGTCAGAATATTTTTTCCAAGTTAGGAAAAAGAATCACTTATTGACCTGACTTTTATAGCTGCTCTGAGCCAAACATCCCCCATAAATTGAGCATCCTCTAACTTCTATCTGAATGAAATGCTATACATTTTGTTAAACATTTTACCATTTCTCTCTCTTGCAAAAATGTTGGAGTGTTATCCAACCCAGAGGAATAGTTTCATTTTTGTTATTAAATAATCTGCTCCTGTTCTTTATCGAGCTCTATTTTAAATGAGTTTGGTTAAATTAAATGACTATAGTAGCTGGCAAGACAGGGTGGTTTAGTGCTCCGGCCTTTTATCTCTGAAGACCTGAAGGCCATGTTTTTGGTCCAGATAAGGCTTCTTTGCACCTCTGAAGCAGTATAAAGTGACATTCAGCTAGCCTCAGAGGACTGCTAGCAGAATCCTTTATAGCTTGAGAGCACTGCACAGAGACTTTTAGGAAAGTTCCTTTCCAGTCATTGCAGTGTACCAGTATAGTGCAAAAAGTTGGTGGGAAAACTCATGACTTGTGCTCAAGAACAAAGTCTTGGACTGATTTCCTGCTTTAGGTCAGAAGCAATCAGTATTTGTTTGGATCTATCTGAGTCTAGTGGGTACTGGCCACGTCAGAGGGACATGTTACAGTTTGCCCTAAGTGTAACGTGCCTGCTTGCCAGCTCCTAGAGTGACCAGACCTGCAGTCTTGGGCAATGCCTGCGAGTCCATCCTAGCAGAATGGTCCATTGCTTTTATTACTTTGCCCTACCCTAAATCCCCAGGAACTCACTTTACCTAAAGGGTAATACATTTGTTTATAACTGTTGGGCCTAGTCCAGCATTTTCTGGTGGTGTTGAGGGTTCTTGACTTCAGCATATGGCAGGACCAGACTTGGATTTTGTAATGTCTATGGAAAGAGCACATGGGGGTGTTCGAACGTTTCCAGCACAGACATGTAGAGGTAATGTTGTACACAGGTTTTCCCCATGCTTGCAAAACTTTGGTTGTGAGAGCAACTGCATTGCTCAACCCCACAGCCTCTATGCGTTGAATATCTATCTTGCTGGAAACTTTGGGCTTTTGCAGTTATTTTAACAATCTTGTGTGGTTTGATGAAAAGGCAGTTGCTTTCAGGATTTTTATTTCTGTAAGCGCCAGTGAGGAAGTTATGTTGAAAATGTACAAATAGAAAAGCTTTAAAAAGTAGTTGTGGAATGAAAGGGAATTGACTGACCGAGAAAAATAAGCCTTCAACAATCTACAGGGGTATCTAATGTAACTGGCAGAGGTGTGTAAAGTGACATTGGACACTGTTGTACTCAGGTAAGTGAATCTGCATGTGGTTGCACTCTGTCTCTGATAACCCTTTCAAACCCATAACTTTGGCTGCCTCTGTGGTGATCTGGCTTTATTCTAATGTTTGTGGAAGTCTTGTTGAAATTTAGGAGCCCCGGGTACTGGATTTTACATGGTTCAGTGTTACTCATGAAAAAAGTTCTACCATTTTCCTCTCCCTCCAGTAACAGCTACAAAAGTTACTCATGCAAGTGTAGCAGAATTGCCTCAGATGACAATGCAGTGGTTGAAGATTTGCTGTGAAAGGGCTGGGTAAGGAAGCAATTGGATTTATACCATGCTGATACAGCAGCATATCACAGCGACTGGAGACATCCCCAGATCTGCAAGCCTAGACTTTTCGGGAAGTTCAGATCCTTTGGCTTCTTGCCTTTAACTTGCTGGTGGTGCACTTTTCTGTGCTGGACTGTGCTGAACTCAGCTGAGCTAATCTGAGGTAGTAGGAGCACTGTGTGCTCCTCTTCTCAGCTACAGAATCAAGGCTTTAGTGGCCAATCTCTAATTTGATTAAAAAAAGGAAAAGAAGGGGGGGGGGGGGGGGAAAGAGGAGGAAAAAAAGACCTTGCAGTTACAGAACAGTCTCAATGAACTTTCTAGCTGTCATCGTAATAACCTCTATTGCATTATGTTTGAAATTTCATTATGCTCTAGTCTGGCACTGATTCACCTAGACAGTGAGAGGGTATTAAGACCAGCTTGTCAAATAGTTGCAGTAATAAAATATTTCCTGCCTTTCTGTGGAGGGCTTTATAGAATTGGGGAAAAGGTAGAAGTATAGATGATGAGGGCTTCATGATGCTTCATACCCCGAGTGCTTTTTGCGTGCTTCTCTATTTCACAGTTTGTATCGGATTTCACAGATAAAAGACTAATTTTGTTGCTTTTTTGGCTTAATTTGTTTTGTCTGCTTCATGCAACTAGGTGATTTAAATGGTCCACAAGTGAGCGATACCTTGGGGACAAAACTTAGTTTTATGCTTCATATTACTCAGACTCTAAAGCTCAAAGTAATTGAATCTCTACTCAGAAACGAAGATTGAGTATTTTTATTTTAAATTTAAGTGTCTATATAAACATGATGCCTCAGGGCTTTGCTGATTTATAATATATGTGATTTAAAGCGTGCCTTAGTGGCTTCAGCAGAACCCTTTTCATTATATTAGTCTTTGGGAAAAAATACGCAGCCCATAATTCTTTTCTCTCCTGCACTATAATATTGCTAATGCTCTTTTCTGTCATGATCCTGTATAATGCTATTAGCTAAGCAGCTGTTTATACTTCAGACATACGACAAAACACCTTACAATATTGGTTCCTCCGTGTGCTAATGATAGTCTCCATGCAGTTTTGTCCCTCTTTTTGTGTTCGCCTCCTTTCCCCTGCTGCCTCGCAGCCAGGTGTCTTCAGCCTAATGGCCATAATGATAGATGAGCTCGTGTTTCCAGAGCCTGCTAGCATCAGACCAACATTCTTTTGAAGCCTACGTGGTATTATTGTAAACAGTAGGATGGCTGCCTTCATCCCGGCGCCTGTTCAGTTTGAAAGGCCAGGCCTGAGGGCCTGTGCGGTGTCTCGCTGACTTCTGCAGGGCCCTGCCCAGGTCTGGAGGGCGACTGATCAGATTCCCAGCGTGTGATTTAGCTGCCTCTTGCCAGCGTGCAAGTTCAGAGGCATGAGGCATGTCGAGTGATTTCACTCATCCTTTTTTGTGACTAGAGTCCCATGGCAACAGGTGCTAAGATTATGTCACCGGCTTGGTTTGATCTTTTCTAGCCAGCTGGCAGGCTGTGTTATGGCTTAATCTATGTCAGATGTTTCCAGACACAATGAGTGCAAAATACGTTCCTTTAAATGAAAAACTGTGACAGGTTAGAAAGCGACACAGTTGGAGTCATCAGAGAAAAGTCCTCAGGACACCCTAGTGGGGACTAAAGTGAATACTACCTAGTAAAGACATCCAGTTCAGTTTTTATCTGAGACCCAAGATAAAGCTTGAAAGTTGCAGAACTGGCAATTTTAATGTGAGAGCCAGCTCAGCCTGACTCTGATTAAGGTTTCATGAGCCCGTGTTTTCCTGCAAGGACCTCTTGCCTCTTCTTTTCACTTAAGGATGGCCAATGGTCCATCCTTTGCAAGGCAGTCCAGGGTTGAAATTTGGAATGACCACATGTTTGAGTGGTAATCTCATAAATGCAGCAATTTATGTACTGTAACCTGCTGGTGAGACCATAGTGTTGCTTGAAAAACTGTGTTGTTTTCCTCAGGGAGAAACAGTAAATTTCCTACAGGTTTGTTCTGGCTTTTTGGTGATACTCAATGTCTTCTGTTGATGTGCAGTGAACTGGGGAGTTAGACTGGGATAAGTGCTCCTAGCAGCACTTTCTATATGGGAGCTTATTCTTGTCAGTCAGGCAAGGACAGTGGACAGAATTATCTATTGCTTGCGATAAACCCCTCACCGTCTGCAGAAATGCAGCAGATATTAACTAAGGGGTTTTTGTTTTTTTTTTAGTTCTAAATTTTTTTTTCTCCTTGTAGACTCGCTTACTGGCCACTGATGTATGAGCTGGCCGCCTCCTGTGTGCAGGAGGCAAGAGTCTTTTTGCACACTATAAATTCTATGCTTTTTTAAAAACTTTTTTCTATGGGCTCCGTAGAAGAACACTCATTCTGTATAGATCTGACAAGAAAATTGGCTTTAAAATTGTTCAAATTATTTGAGAATGGTGTTTCCATTGCTGGTACTTAGATATCAGTGTAATAGGTCCCTTAGAAAAACCTAAGACAGTGAGAGTTAGCTATAGACAGGGTAGTATTAATGCTTCCATTGTAACTTTTCATCATGGACTGAAAATGCTTATGCTTAAATGAATTATAATTTTGCATATTTGCTGGTAAACTTTTACCCAGACCTCTTTTCAAGCTCTGTACAAGAGTCCACATAGGTATACATACAAAAGAACCTGTATTCTTGTCTTTTCTTTGCTGGAATGAAGTAGTTGCTTTCCATAGTCTATTGTGCACATGTGATGTGAATCTGATTTGTATCAAAGGAATGTGTTGGGACCTGTAAATTCTGACAGTGCGAGATCTAAGGAACAAGTGCTAGTTCATGCACAGATGCTAGTATGTGTAAGCACAGGCTCTTTCACTGTGCTGGAGAGTGTACATACACAGCTTTTCATGGTCAAAAGGGAATGCTAGCATTTGAAAGAGGAGGTCTGTAAATCACATTTTTTTTTATTGAACTCTTTTTCTATGGCCCACACATCCCTCAGGCCACTGGCTATGAATTATCCCACGCTGTTGGTCTATTCTTATCCCTGGGCTTTCCTCATCTTCACATTTGTATAATTACATGTGTTACCTAAATACACTGTATACCTCAGGAAGAATGTTTATTTTTTATTTTGACCACTATTTCATTTCCTAGTATGCTTCTTGTTTCCTCAGGAGCCATAGAGGAACAGCTGGGGCACAATATGTACTTCCAAGAGCTTAGTAGGGGTGTATGTGGCTTTGGTTCCTCAGAAAACAAACATTTTGTTTACCATTTCCAGGAGCAGCCTCTTTTCCACTGAGAACAAATATAGTACGTCAAACTAGGAATATTCCTCTCATGCCTAACTAAACAAAACAAATTAATGTATAGTATTTCTTGCTCTAAATAATTCTGGGAGGCATTTAGACAGTCATTCAGGAGAAGTATTGCCAGTTCTGCCAACTTCATAGGTAAAAAGAAAGAGAAAGAAAAGGAAAGAATGGAAATGCTGTCAATTAAAGAAAAGCTGGTTTGGCTGGAATGTGTGAGACCAAGGAAGAATTTTTTAAATCCACCTTTACATTAGTTATTTGAGTTTTTCATTTTGCTTTGAGTTCCAGTCCCAGTTTTGAGTTCCAGGAAGATGTATTCCTTCTCCTACCCTGCCCCTGCTTTTCCAGCCACACAGAGTTATTATAGAAAGGGAAAATTAGTTGTCAAAATTAGGATACAAATGCCAAACTTTTCCATTTTGATGTATTGATCTGTGGGGCAGACTCACATGAAAGTTACACAGTATTTCCTACTGAACCCCAGGTGGTTAAGCTCTCTCTACTCTTCTTTCCCCAAGAATTTTGGTTTCTTTAATGGGGAGGACAGAATGTGTGGTAAAAAGGAATGAGTGATATCCATGGAATGATAAAATCTGTAGATTGATGTGACATGCCCACAGTCAATGAAGAGTTCTGTGGTAAAGCAGGGAATTGTTTTGGATCTTGTGAGCTCAAATATTTGGGGACCTTTTCTGGGGATCTTGCTTTTTTTACTGTTTGTCTTTTTTTTTTCTTCTTCTTTTCTTGTTATTCTTTCTTGGCCAATTTTCTTTGGTGGTTTGGCAGCATCCCAGATGCCTTCTGATAGACATCTGAGAAATGAATAAAAAAATAAATTAATACAATGGAAAAAGCAGTCAACCATTTCAGGGACAATAAGAAAAGGGGGGTGTGTGTGTGTGTAAAAACCAAGAAACCTCAAACCTCTCCTATAATAAAAACATCACTATTCATGAGCCATTACTGAACTTCTCTTTCTAACATCTGATTTTTTTTTAATAGCTTTTTGGAGGAAGAAAGAAAATAGGATCAGAGCTGCAATGCAAAATGACAAGTGTTTAGTTTGTTATTGGTTCCAGCTAATAAATGTGAATATTGCTGTGAGCCTCTTTCAAACTGGTGGGCATAACAACTGAAATTCCATTCAAGCTAAATGAGGGAGCAGTTAAAAACGCCTTTATTTAGTGAGGGCTGAAACAATAGAGGCTGCTGCCAAAAGCATAAAACGGTAAAGCACAGCAAAGTAGTTAGTCTGGTTGGATTGAGGCATTTCCTTGGATTAATAGAGCAAACTGAGAGATTTGGATGCTGGAGATGAGCATATTTTGAGGGAAGGAAGCAGGACCATAGAAGCTGAGGAGGTGGTCAGAACAAGCATTATCACCGTTGGGAATATGCCTTTGAGAAATAAGATGGGACACATTCTTGCAAGAAAAAGGGGTGTTATTACTTCCTTATTTAAAAGAAAAAAGATAAGAAAAAAAAAAAGTGGTACTCATGAAAACAGGGTCTTGTCTCCAGCATCTGTTTTTCTTTTGGATGTGGATCACAGGCCAGGTTTGGCTCAATGCTCAGGTGAAAAGAGAGGTAACGAGGTATATCTTTTGGGCTGGATTCTCAGCTAATGTAAGTGAGCACAACTCTGTGCTTTTGACCCTTTTAAGGACAAGATGTGCAGAAGCAAGTGGGAAAGGTGAACAAGTTTTCTTCTCCTTTGTTTAGGGCAAATTAGATGTCATTTGACACAGGATGGTTTCCAATTTTGATATATTTTACTTCCAAAAAGTGATGCTAGGATGAAAATAGAACTGCTGGAAAGAGCTAACATTCATCCCTCATCTGACTAAACTGCAGAAAACAGGGTAATTATAGATGTGTGGGGGATGAGGAACCTTCTGAACTTTGCCATTTTCCCTGTAAACAGTGAGCCCACTGAGACTCCTCCAAACTCTGTCTGTTCGTAAACAGTGGGAGTCCATTGCTGTGGTGAGGTTAGGGGTGTAAAAGGCATTTCTCTGGCTTGTTTTAAGCTTTTAGGTGAGGAGATGACAACTTTGAACAGGGTGTATGGTCCCCAGAGCACGTCCGTATACCATGGACGTGATGAGGCCCAGTGCTGTGGTTAGGATGTTTAGTTTATCAAAAGGCAAATACTATTAGGAATGAAAACTCTGGTGTGTGCTTATAAAACTTTTTTGTGGCTTTGATTGTATGTGCAGGTGAAATATTTTTAAATACTTCAGCTGAATACATTCTCTAACCTTTGTTGGCACTGGCTGGGAGGAAACCTTGCTCAGCAGTGAGGTCCGGAAAAGCCTGGTTATTGAGCCTGAACTTCTTACCCTCTCAGCAGCAGGAGATGGGGCTGGGGGGGCAGGGATGTCTACTGTGAATAGTTCCCAGTGTTTTCCATTTACCACCTTCCTTCTAGGCTGTGGTCACTATTTATTTAAAATACGTGCCACATACCAAGCAAAACAGCTTTGTTTCAGCTGTGACATCATACCTTCAGTTTTGCACACTGTGTGGATGTTGCCTTGCATGCACCTGACATCCACATGGGAGGGCTGATGAGGGGCCTGAGCATCTCTTGAATTTGTCCCCTTCCTGCCATTAAAGGTTTGAAGAGACTGTTCTGATCACTTCATCAGTCTCGGATCAGTGAGATGGTCTGGTAGCATCTTATGGGGAGCACTTCCAGTGGGAGTGAACAAAGGAGAGGAAATATGAAGATAGTGCTTTGAAAATTTAAGAATTCAGCTTCTGCCAGTCCTCCCTGCAATTCTGCCTGAGAAGTAGAGGGCAAGCAAGGTCTCATCCTGTTGTTTGACATATTTATGGGTGTTTGGTGGCCAAACTCCATTGTCTGCTTGCTCTAAGGCACTCCTGTTCTATTCACCTGCTAGTGAAAGCACAGATGGTATAGACGCTCTTATATCCACTCTCAAGAAAAGGTACTACAAATATGGTGCTATCTCCAGGTTTGGTCTTCCCAGCACAAATCTATTTCTGCAATGGAAATGACTTGGATTTGCAAATGAGAGGCTTACAATGAGTACATGAGAGCCAATTTGGTCTTCGCTTCCTTTCCTTAAACAGTATTCTCCACTATTGTAACCCTTCACAGCAGATGAAGGTTTTTTTATTGTGACATATTCTTGCCTATTTGGGGAAGCCATGTTTTCTCCTTTTGTGATTGAATAATGCTAGCTGCAGAATTTGTTCATCTACTGACTTCTTTAGTGACACCCATTTCAGCAGAGAGAGAGCACTTGAAGGGACCGGACACTGTGAGAGGAAAGAGTCGCTGATTTGTAGGGAAGTACTGTTGTGGTTAGACTAACTGCAAAGCAAGAAATTTACCCAAGGAGGTGTGTGATAGCCTCCATCTTTTAAAGCTTTCTTTGACTGCAGTTAAAATCTTGTAAGGTCTCTCATTATGATAAGGCACAGAAGGACTCTATTACTGGCTCATCTGTACTGTCTTGGCTTCCTTGCTGTGACAGAAGTTGATTTATAGCACTTTTAGTTGTATTAGTCTCCCCGCGTGTCTAGGACTGCTGAATGTATGTTGGAGCATGAGCCCAGGAGGACAAACAGCACTGAAGAGTAGGGAGAAACTGAAAGGAGCAGAAATCTTTGGAAAGGTGACATCAAACAGGTCCAGGAATGTGGCTTGTCAAGAGCTATTCTAGCACCCTGCAAATGTAATTGGCACCTTGTGCTATATTTACAGCCTAATGAGAGAGAATGGTATTCATGGTTTTTTGGTTGGGATTTTTTTTTGAGGCCGAGTTCTGTTTGAGCTTAAGTGCTTTCTCCTTCTGGATTCCATGCCTTTGTGTATTAAAATAAGTATATTAAAAAAAAACAACCCTATCAATCAAAAATATCCATTTGGTAATGTCAGGCCCACAGCTAACCACATCTTACCTCTAGGAAGAGGTTAGTTTTCCTCATCTTTTCCTTTTCAGCCTCAAAAGAGCATCTGTTCTGCTTTTGCAAGGCAGAATGTTTGGCAAGGCTTTATGTATAATAAATATGGCATGCTGATTATAAATGAATAGCGCCATGACAGTTAATTCCACTCAGCCATGGTAAATAAAACAATGGCAAGTTACCTAGTCGGTGATTTGCTGACAGATTTTAGTTAGTCAGTTGCTATTTCACTCTGTTTTAGTGACTATAAATTCCAGGCCCACAGAAACTGCTTTCTACCATTATCATCCTACATTCTGTAGTTATTTTGCACTTTTTACGGTGTCAACTTTATTTCCTATTCAGCTGCACAACAGCTAATTTAACTTAGATAAATTAGCTGAAATGAAAACATAGTGTGACTGCTGCCCTAATTGCTTTATTTTTATTAAAAAACAGCAAAAAAAAAAAAAAGTTCTAAAACCATGAAGCATGTCTGCAGTATATGCAATTAGCTGCAGGCTGCAGAGAGACCCTTGAAGAAGGTGCTGTGCAAGTTACCCATTGCTTTTGTCACTTCTTAGTCAGTATGTACCATATGGGAACATTCAGCAGAGATTTGTGTAGACGTAAACATCATCTTTTTGCAGCAGCTCACCTATGGAGCAAGATTTGACAGGCAGCAATGCTTAGATTTGCCTATAGAGTTGTCTTTCAATCTGAAAACCTTCCTACGTCTTTAGCCTGCTACCCATCATGATTTTCTTTGCTGAATATTTGAGTTTTGTGGAACGGGGAGATAAAGTGAGCTCCACACTGAGTTGCCTTTACCTGTTGGAGTCTGTTATAATGCAGCCGCTATGTCAGACGACCTACCTGGTTAACTTCTGTTAACTTTCAGTCTGCTTACAGCACAATTTGTGGTGTAACACAGCCATGTTACTAGTTCTCACAACCTTCCTGGGTCTCTTGAAAGCTTCAGCATTCCTCAGGGGAATAATGGATTCTGGAAGATAGGCGTATTTGGTGAATAGGTGCTCTGTGTATGGAGGCTTATCTATAATAGTAAAATGCATCTTGCTGTAAGGGAATGCACAGTCACAAGTGATTGCCCTGCCTTAGCTTAACACGTTAATGCTTGCCAGCTGACATGACTTGTGTCTGAACTCCTTGCTGGTTGAAAGTGAGAAGCAAGATGCATTAGCTGACATCAACAGGGTACCAGTTTGGGGTAGGCGTGACCTAGGAGTCATGCCTACCCCAAACACAGTAGGAGTGACCTTCTGTTCTGGAATCTAATTTGGTTTACCTAACCTAGAGGCTTGGTGATTTTTATTTACTTTCTTAAAGGTAGTATAGAGGTGTGATTAAAGTTCTCCTGGAGAATAAACGTGTAAGTATCCTTTCACTGAGATGAGAAACATATTTTCCAGAGCATGAGATGTTAACTGCTCTTTGCTATTTAGGTATCTCTATTTATTTATACCTTCTTCTTCCTACTGGATGTACAGTTTGAAAGAT
This sequence comes from Gorsachius magnificus, assembly GCA_034008185.1. NCBI lineage: Eukaryota > Metazoa > Chordata > Aves > Pelecaniformes > Ardeidae > Gorsachius > Gorsachius magnificus. Next base: position 8,466,368 of record CM067087.1, on the reverse strand, counting down.
GCTAATCTATGCTTCAGCTGCAAATCCTGTTGTTGTATTTCTTTAATAATGACCTAACTGGAGTGTGCATTGTTCCACTGGTCATAAGGCTTGAAGGATGGTGCTGAAGGATTACATGGAGGCCCTCCTGATATTAATGTCTGTAAACTTCAGGGAGTAGCTTTCACCCCACATGGAAAAAAATTGTTTGCATAGCCTATGACGGATGTTGGGAGGTCAAGGAACTGCTGGGGCAGATATGGTAGTAAAAGTTTGTTAAACCAGCATTTCTGCCTAAGAAAGAACATAAAATGTTTTACTCTGATTTATGATAAGATAGGAAACATTCAGGACATTCATAAGTTAGAAAAGCATCCTGATTTAGCTTCATCTGCTTTTTTACCAGTTCTTAGAGAGTCATGATGAGTTTATAGTACACAAACTATGCTAACAAATGCTCAGCTCCTTTTTTCATGTGTTATCTTCACTTTGTGTCTGAAGTATTCCCCTCAAATCCTATTAAATCACCTCCTATGTGCCGACATTCTTCTTGATCTTCTGACCTTTTCAAGCAAATCAAAAAGGCACTCAAATACATCTCTTTAGCCACATTTTTTTTGTTGATAAAATTTTTGAGTGCTCATCTAACACTTTTCAACTTCAAAGCTCTTCAGAAGTGAGGGACTTCATCCAAAGTCCATTGAAATAAATGAATAGTCTTTCTGTTAGCTTCACATGGATTTAAAGTCTAAATTGTGCTCCTATTCCCATCATTTCCCCCCCATCTGTTCTCTGAAGACCTGCTGTCTTTTGCACCTACTTAAGTTTTAAACTCGGGGTAGTAACTCTCCTATTGTGCTCCTGTTTGGCACTGGCATAATGAGACCATTTCTGACAGTAGCGTTCTGAGAGATGCTCAAAATTGGGCTATAAATATAGTCTCATAAGCTCTTTGTAACTAAAATATGTCTTTATATGTGAGCCTCTAGCCTGTCATTCACAGTAATTTCTTCAGATGAGATGGCAATGAGGTCTCTATTTTGGTAAGAAAACAAGCCCTCCTTTGAGTTTCCAGGTGGTTCCGCGATTGTTCCCCTAAGCCCCCCTCCCTGTTAGAGAATTCCTCCTTTTCCTCTGTCAACAAATTGCATGGGTAATTCCACCTCGTTAAGGACTATAGGAGGCTTTATCCTTGTAAAACTGTTTCAAGGGTCCTGAAACCCTTCGCTGCTCACCGCTTGGTCAGTGGCTATCTCTGTGCAAGGATGTAGAGACTGTTCATTTAATAGCTCCACTTTGGCTTTAACGGTGCCTCTACTTTGGCATCCTTTATAACTCCTGGTTTTCCTACTTTTGCAACATTGTTTTTTTCTTACTGACAGATTTTGCTTTCTTTGTGCTGACAAAATGTTTCTGTGTTAGTTCTTTGCCCTGTTTGTGTTATCTCTGTCTGTTGCATGCATTTTGTTTCTGTGTTTTGTCAGCTTTCCTATTTGTTTGTTTGTTTATTTATTGATTCATTCCCAGTATTTTTTTGTCTTATCCGTATTGGATACTGGGCTTCTGTGGAGGCAACAGAACATTGTCAGCTGACAACATGGAGGCAGGTGGTCAGTAGGGATTACTGATACCAAAAATAGTCCTCCTTCAGTCTGTTGAGGATGTGCTGTTGCTGTTTTCATTGTTGATTTTTCTGCAAGTCAGCTGGAGCCATTTGAGATCTCTGTGTGACAGTTAGTGTGTGTGACTTACAGGTCTGAGAGCTCCTTGGGCATCAAGGTTGTGATTTACCTTGTTGCTGCTGGTGTTTTTGAGCACCGTAGAACCCACATTCAACAAAGTACGCAGGCAGTGCTTTTATGTGCCTGTGTAACCTTCTGTTCCTACCACTGGTAGGCTCTTCATTACCTCCAATTATCTGTCTTTTCATTAGGTCAGAGCTTGCATTAAATTAGCTCTCAGTTCTACTTATTCCTGCACTTGACTTCCTGGACCCCACTCGATTCACATTTTCATTTCTCCTTGAACAGCATGATTACTTAGATCTGGTACAATGGATATTCGTAAACCATCCTCATCTTGCCATTGCAATTAGATAATGCCGCAGCTGAATTGCCTCTAATTCTCTGGTTTTAATATAAGAAAAATAGATTCTGCCAAGGCAGCCAGATTGCCTCTTGCTTGTTTGCCTTCCTCACAAGTACCTTGGCACTGTCTGCCATTTCCCTTTCTTTGAACTGATGTAAGTCCAAATTTATTACAAACAAGATGCAGGTTTTATTTAACAGCCAGAGTGATTAACCATTAGAGCATGCTGCTGTAGAAGGCTGTGGGAATCCTCCTCCTAGAAATTAAACATGAATCAGGGGGGTTGACAGTGGCTTCTCTGGGTGAAATCCAGTGTTGTTTGTTTTATGAAATGTGGGTCTAAGTGGTGTGCTTTTCCCTCCTGAATCACTGGTATGGTAGATGCACTGTGAGACATGCTCTTGTTATTCAGTGCCCAGTGGAACTGCTGATGTGAGATCTGGGGCTCCTAACTCTTTCAGAGTCCTGTATTGACGGGCTCTACGAGCTGCGTGGGTTTCCTTAACAGACAGTTTAATGATCACCACCTTCCACATGGTATGTAACAAAATGGTTTAGGAAAAAAATACTTCAAGAAATTCTACAGCTGTGAAAATCATATGTTTGAATGCAGCATTACAGACTTCTGTGCTTTTCTTCAAACTAGCTAGCACTAGAATTATTTATATGTGCTGTGTGTGCTCAGCTTCTATCTAAGCAGACACAACATTGTGTTCCAAATCTGCATTTCATGACTGAAACCAGCATGACTCCATAAAGGTGTGATAACACATAAAATAAATTATGATGTACCATGACACGAGTGCATTTTTCTAAGATTGTATCGAATTCTGACTCTAAGGTTAAAAACCCCAATATTTCACTTCAAAGGTCTGTTTTCAGCAATTCTTACTTATTTGCTAAACAGTGAATATTCTATGGGTGACTAAGGTGTTTGGAAATAGTTGAATATGGTATTTTGGTTGTAATGCATGTTTCTTTCAGCTGCCGGCATTTTAAGACTTGTGAGCAGAGAGCTGGTTGTTATACACCAGTTCTTTGGGGGCCAGGGTTGTCAGGGAGAGAATCTACAAAGAAGTGGTGAAGATGGCAGCTACTGGTGTAATTATTGGATACACAGTCGTGATAGACTATGGAGATCTTCTACAGCCTTCAGCTTTTCTCTCATTCATCACAATGATTAATCTCAAAAGCTCTAAATCTCTTTCTTCAACCACATTTCTCCTTGATACTCTAGCAAAGAAACAGGATTTTTCCAAAGGCAATTTTCTTCTAAGAAGCAACACAGACCATTTCCTTTTGGACTTGATTGCTGGCAGAAAATTTTTGCCCTGGTAATCTCTACAGCAAATTGAAGAGTTTATAACAGAAAAGTGAAAGCAATTAGTTTTCTGATTAAATTCACCTTGGCATCGAGGAGCAGGTAAGTATTTCCAGTTTCCATGTGCATTCAGATGAAACGGAGCTGGTAGAACCATGGAAAAGGTCTTAGTATAGAAAGTAATAAAAAGATAATTGGCTCTTCTGTGTTTTTAAGAACTGTCTTGCATTACTGTCTGCTTTGGGGAAACAAACACATCTGTCCAATACGTATGTCATTGTAATCACAGGGCTCTGCGTGTGCGTGTGTGTATGTATTATATATGATTAATTTGGTTTTGCTTACTCTGAGTTGATAACCAGCATTACATTTACAAGCATCCCACAACCAATACTGTTGCCAATGTTAGTGTTGTAGGGCATTGGTGGTATGGCATACAGTTTTCTGCAGACTTGAGCAAGAATCACCTGTGTCATTCTGAAAGGTCAATAGGACTCGAGTGAATACTGTGGGTTAGATCATACCTTGAATGAAAGGTTATGCCTCACCTGCACCTTGAGCAGTAGCTCCTGGTGTTCTAAGATACCCCTTTTACTAGCAATTATTATCTCTCCTTTCTCTCCAGAAGGAGCAGGATGATGAATGTCCTGCCACAGCCCCAAATAATGTGAATGTGCCCCTTTGTGTCTAGTGAAAGGATATATATAATCCAGGGTCTGCCTCTCCCCTGCTCCTGTCAACCTCTCCTCCTCGGCTGCTGACCCATGGAAAGGATGTGAAGGAGGAGTTTCAGGCTCTGCTCCTGTGCAGGTCTATTATCTGTGTTAAAAAATCTAGTCTTAAAATGTGGTACCTTAAAGATGGGAAGCTGTAAGAAGTTCTAAATGGTTTGACCCTATAACAGAGGTAATTGCTGGTAAGATGGTGCTTCATCTTGGCAACATCATCATGTTAGAGTGAATGATGACAGGGTATGTCGCAATGACTGAGTGAGGACCACTTATTTAAACTGCAGCCCTTCTTCCTTCAGTGTTTTATTAGGTTTAATTTGCTTTTCTCAGATGTTAGATTTATGCTTGCATTCCCTTGTATGAAAAACAGTTTTATCCAACTAAAAGAGTTCATTGTTTCCCCTTGCAGGGGGATAATTAGCTGTTGGTTCACAGAACTAGAAGAGGATATTGCCCTTGTGTACTGAAATGGAGAGAGCTGCTAATTTTTAGAACAATAATTAATTTAATTTGCATGGCTTTGGTAGTTAAAACAGCCCAGGTGTTTGTTGTTAAGTCACAGCGTGAAAAAAAAGGCTGCCTTTTCTCATTCCATGTTTTAAATGTAAAGGTTTTGTATGCCTCTAAACTTTACTGACTCAGTCTGAAGTGTGCTTTTGAAGGGCATGATGCTCTACCACTTAAAAGGCAGTGAAAGCTGGATGGAGGTCTGAATCACTGAGGAAAGCTTGTATCCTGAAACTTGTATGGTCTTTACAAACTGTATTTGTCTAAAGAAAATGGACCAACTTCCTACAAACTTTGCCTTACTCCTATTGCAGAGTTTGTCTTTGGTGTAAAGGGTATAACCATAGGCTGTTCTAGATCTACACCTACCAGCTACAACGGTCTAGTAATATTTAGACGAATTTTTCTTTGGTTTGGTCTTGTTTCCACTCCAAGCCAAACTGAGGGAAAAGGACAGGTATTTTCTGTTTTGATGACTCTTTTGATTACTCCTGTTATTTTGTATCATTTTTGACCATTTATCAACATAGTGGCGTGCTTTACTGAGGAATGAAAAAGGCATCTCATCTTGTAACATATTTCTTACTTTGTTGAAGATGGCCCTTCACTTTAATCCTGGCTTTACCTGGAGCATACTGCTTCCTGAGAAATCGTCTTATCCATCATTTGACAAGTGATTTTTTAGGGTCATGTGTGAAACAACCCCACAAAATGCATCATCTGACCTGTTTTGATGTGATGTGACATAAGTCATAAAAATTGCTATGCGTGTGCTGCTGGTGCAGTCACTTTGAGGGCACTTTACCTGTGTTACCCATGAAGCAGCAGTTTAGCCTGTTTGCTGACAATGCACATTACTTTTGGGATTTTAAGCGTATCTCTAGTTTCCATTCTACTTTAGGAAATCTGAAAGATTCTTAGGGATATATTTGCAGTATGATTTCTAGGGATTTGTTGCACACCTATTTCTGTCAAGGGAAGTTATGTTGTTGTTAGCACATTCATCTCATGAAAGATGAGCTTGTATTCACTGGGCAGCGTTGTATGTTGAAGTTTGATTTCAAACTCCTTAAAAATCATAAGGCAGATAAGCAAAAGGGCAGGGGGGGGAGACCCCGAACCCTCACCACTTTTTCAAAATTAATTCTACTTACATTCATTTTGAAAAACTCCTTTTGCATTGGGCAGTCAGAACAACGTTTAACAAAGCTTTGTAAGGAGAAAAGAACAAAACATACTAGGATATCTCTTTACACTGTAAGCTTTCCAATGCAAATTAACCCCCCCTGAACACTCTCATTTATAAGACACTGATCTATGTTGAGCAGGTTTGCGATAGCAGTTTCTAACCTAATGGAGAATTATTGATATGCCCACTTATTCAGCATCACTTATGCCAAAAGACATCTTGTTCTTCCACAACTTAAATTATAAATTACGTGAGGCAGGAACTCACACTGGTGTTTTTGCAGTGCCTAGAATAATAGGATCCTGATCTGTGACTTCTTATGTGACACTGTGATAAAGATAAAAATTAATATACTTAATAGGAAAATATGAAGAAATATTCATTGCAAGCAATTCACCCTCATGTTACCAGCAATGTCCACCTTTAAGGCCTTACAGCTGTGCAAATATATTTGGTACAATGATGTGCATGTGTATATCAAGTAATTTCACTACCATCTTTGAACAGTTCAAACCATAGCTAAATTTCACCAAAAATGAGGCACAAACTCATCCATCAGCTCAGGGTCCTTTGAAAGTGGGTCCAAGCGTTTTCAAATACGTTTGGGCTTTCAACCATTCTCGGCTGAGTTATGACTTTATAGCAAAACTGCAAACTCTGATGAGCTTTGAGGAGGCTTTGGTTTCAATATGAACATTTTATTGAAACCTGGAACCTGATGAGATGAAGCTTAGTAGGGAGGTTTTTTTCCTTCTAAAGCTTCTGATGAAAGTTATTTACTTGATCTCTTTGCAAAATCCCCATAGGTTTTACACTGTAATGTTCCTTTATCATTGCTCATCTCTCACTTGTAATGCAACCACGGAGGCTGCAGATTGCCTGGAGACTCCCGAAGTCAGGGATGATGCCCCAGGCATTGTTGTATATCTCGTGTGTTAAAGTCAGATGGTGGAGGGGAAAAACAAATAAGAAAAGCAAGTGTAGTGTTCTCTGTGGGCAGCAATTTTTGCAAGATACTTCAGGGTAATTTGTAAGTGAGAAAGAAGCCTGTCTTTATGTTGTAGCAGTTTAATTATGTCTATATTAATACAGAATTTGAAGGGGACTAGGAATGATTGTTATGGTTTAAGGATCTAGTCATGGGTTGTGTTAGTGCAGTGCAATGGATGGCTGTAAAACCTGGCCAGAGAATTTCCAGTGTAACCAGAAATGTTGCTTTGTCTTGCTCTGGGCCTGGGGCAGCAGTCGGTTAAGTGCCATATGCAGGGGCTCTGGATTGTGCGGAGGGTGTACGTGTGCATGTGTAGAGAGGACGGCTCTACTTCAGCAGCACTATTTTGATAGATGCTGCAATGTGTATATTCAAAAAATGTGCTTTTCACAAAAGTCATTCTTCTAAGCAGTGAACTCTGTGCAGCTAGGATTTATTCTGGTTTCATCTCCACTTCTGTAGCCAGTCGGCCAGTCAGGTGCCAGACACTCAGTATCCCCTAACTCAGATACCTGTTTCCCTTGATCTATACAGGCGACTGCTGGAAAAGATGAAAACCCTTTTCCTTTTAATTGCAAAACCTTACAATGCTGGTTCTTGTTCTGTAGTGCATTGCTGGGTACATTTCTTTTAATAATGACTTCTGTATCAGAAATAGCATACATATCACATAACGGGATGCTTCTTTTGAACCTGGCTTTGACTTAATAGCAGTGTCTTACAAAATTCAACATGAGTGTCTGGAATTTGTATCAGAAGTGAAGAAGTGAACCTAGGCAATTGTCTTTGAAATATCCCTGCTTTGAAATTTATAATAATGTAGCCTCCTTTTGAGGTTAGTCCATCCCTCTCTAGCTTTTTTGACATCAGGAAGGTGAACAAAGGTGCTGTATGCAATGAATGAGTACGGATTTAATGAACAGGAGAGAAGCAGATGACTCTTATTATACAGTGAGCTGTTTTTCAACAAAGTCCTTGCAACCCATATGCAAATAAAGGAACTATTTTATTGAACAGTCTTCTTTGTGTCAGCTGCAAGTGGACAAAGCTGATGTTTGTGTCTTCTGAGAGGAAATTCTTTGAAACAGTGTTCCTGTTCCTAGGGGAGGATACAGTAATCCTAGGCAGTAGCCTGGGAGGTCAAAAAATTTTGCAATATTAAAATCAGTAGGGCTTTATCAGTGTAAACATTATTTTACAGTAAACTTTCTAGCCTTAGCAACTGATCGCTGTGGTGCTCTCAAGTTGTGCTCTGTAATTGTCTCCATTAATACTTTGATCTTTGGCTGTGTGCATGAAAAGCTTTTTAAATGACCACCAACCCAAAGTGTTATGGAACAAAACAACCTTTTATATTTTATATCCTTGCCCATGCATTTGGTTTCCTGTGAAGTTTCTCTTTATGTAAATTTCCCAGCAGGTTTTTTTTTTTTCTTAACTAGAGAAACCATATGAAAATAACCATGGCTTGTACTTGATAAATTATTAATCTGGAAGCAGTTGCTTGCTAAACAATTCTCTCTCATACTGAAAGTGCTGTTCTTCAGTATAGTGGAGAGTTATTTTGAGCTTTTGTTAAGTGACAAAGAAGTTCATACCAAATTCAAAGTTAATGCATGTGACAATACCTATCTGATAGCAATTTAAGTGCCACCTCCACCCACTGACTCATTTCTGTTTACCTTTTTTTGGTGGCTGTTGAAATTGGAGGGGAACATACGACGACTTCTGCATCTTTGGTTTCTGTCTGTGATCTTTGACTCTTTGAGCCTTACTGAAGAGTTTGTGGTTCTCACAGCGTCTGGGAACAACCGACTGACATTCATTTGTCTTTGGAAGATTTAACAGAAGACTTTTATTTTAAAGCGGGTTTTGGAGACCTCTGAAGCTGTAAAGCTAAAGCCAACCCAACTGTTAATACCACTGGACTGAAGTTAGCCCTACAGATAACCAGTAGGACTTCAGTACGAAGCTATAGTCATGTGTTTTGCATAAGGTCACTTTAATTCCTTCAGCAACATTAATCCTAAATTAACAAGGCTTATGTATGGCAAATGACTTATCTGTATTAAAGAGGGCATACATTTTCACCCGGCAAAATTAGGATGTTTGAAAGTGATATGCTGTCAATAGAAAGGATAGAGAAAGAAAAGATCTTATTATACATTTCCTTCCAATGGGCATTTGAAAGTCATCCTTCCTACTATAAATATATAACTTGTTACAGTATTTTCTTCTAAGCTGAAGTTTCTTTCTTGGCACTCTGTGCTTTTTTTTTTTTATGCCATTAGTCTGAACAACTTCTGTACCCTAGACCCAGTTAAACATAGTTATGCAGATACATGCAGACAATCCTGAGCTGGAAGGAAGAGAGCATATCCTGAAAGGGGAGCTTGTTCTCCCTCCTCCCTTCCTGGGACAGGTGCTGAGTGCTGGCAGGTAAAGACAGCGCTGAGCACTGGATTTCAGGAGCAAGGAGACTGTTCCCTTTCTTTTATTTTTAGAAGTGTATGGAAGACCCAGGGCTGGTCACCCTGCCAGTCTGGTCATAGAGAATGGAAAGGTTTTTGACTTAGTTTAATAGGACCGTAAGTCCAGAATTAGGTTATAATGATCGCATGGGTGATGGAGTAGAGCTCAAAAGCAGAGGTTCTAATGGGGGCTTAACACGTAACTCAGAGGAGAGTTTGGCCTCTTCTTCATAGTAAAACATAGGCCTGGAAGACTTGTGATTTGTCTCTCTAAATACAGCACAGGCATGAACACTAGAGAAGACCTTACTGGTGTAAGAGCAGAGAGTGAGAGTTGTCCAAGAGTGCATTTGGGTTTGTAATTAGCAGAGTTTTCCTCAGACCAGTGGAGCGGTAGACTTCTGCAACAGCCTTCCAGGAGAAATCATCAGGGTGAAACCCTAAGCCTTTAAGTTCTATTAAAGCTGACAAGAGTTAAGAGCAGCTTCCCATTGTAAAGGTGAACTTACACATGTGCTTTAATAAGTTATTGAAACACTTCTTAGCCACAGCATTAGAAATGCAGAGCATCACTTGTAAATTCTTGTCATGATTATTACTTATTACTATTGTATCCAAGTGAGGTCAGTACCTTATTGGCTAGATACGCTGACAATGCAGAGAGCACTCCTGCTTCAGATTTCTTTCATTGGATGTGACAGACCAAAGTTAGCAAGGAAAACAGCAGCAAAGACAAACAAAGAAGTGAAGTGACTTGCCCAAGGTCAACCAGCATTCCTCATTTCTGTTTCTGTCTCCCAGTGCACGCATTTTCTTTTCCTGGAATAAAATGGGTGAATTCTGCAAGGCATGTCTCATTTGTTATGAGTAGTCAGGTGAGAATTCTTATCTTGCAGTTTCAGGAGCTGCTGGTATGCTGCTACTTCAGGAAAGGAACATTTTCCTTAACATATAACAGAAGCTATAAAATAAAAGGTGAAGTGAAAAATGGTTTAAGATACTGTAACTTCCACAATTAAAATCCAGCACTGAACAACACTAGGAAGCAGAAAATTTGCTGAAAAATGGGGAACTTCCCCTCTTCTTGTTGTGCGTTTGAACTTGCATGCAAAAGTGAAGTTTGTCCTTTATGCCAAATAATTACCACAGAACAGAAAAGTAAAGAAACGTGTAGTTGAGGTAAAGTCTCTGATTTTAGCTGAGAAAAACCACAGCATACATTATCCATGCTCCACCATAAAGAAATCGTGTCCTCTTGTCTCTTTTTCTCATCTTTAGCATCCTGAACTGACCAGACATCCTCTTTCTTCTCAGGTGTGGACCCTCCTGCACATGATGAGAACCCTGTAGCCCTTCAAAAATCTCATTTTTAATTAGCTATAATGATATAAAGCCTCCTAATAAAAAATTTTGCTTAAAATAGCACCTAAATGCTGTCCGAACTCACAGATCTTGAATACCTAGATATGGAGGTTAGCAATGTGGACTCTGTTGCCAATGTTACATGGAAAGCACAGTTCAGTGGAAGGATAAAAATAAAACTTACTTGATTTTTCTTATAAAGAAAGATTGCTGTTTATTTCTTCTAAGTCAATGAATGTTTTGTTTCGATACCACCATCAACATGCGTTTTACTTTTTTATTTTTAATTTTTTTTATGATAGTTGCTTCATAAACAGATAAGTAGAAATAAAGCATTGTGCTCTCTGAGATGTGAAGGAGGACTCTTTGTCTTTAAAAGATATATTCTCTGTTCTGTTTAAATTACTGTCACTGACCTGGTCTAGAGATATTTCCCACATAGGTCAGGAAAAATTAATGACATTTTTTCCAAAGCTTGGAGAAGCTGCACCTCCTCACAACCTGTCTTGCACCCCTTTTAGCAGTTTTTGAAACTAATTTTGCTTGTAAAACCTTTTGACAAGCTTTGAATCAAGAAGCAACAGGAGTATGCAAGGACCTGTACTGATGAAATTCAGCTTATTACAGGGTTGACAGGGATGCAACTTGGAACACTCATGGCTAAAAGAATGAGCCTCTCTTGCTTTGTTAAGAGAGCAATGCTTCCAGATTTTGAAGGGGTAGGCTCATTTCTTCTGCAACTCTGATGTCAGGGGGCAACACTCCGTGTGGGCAGAGAAGGTGGCTTGGGAGGCCTCTGGGGCACACCCAAATGTAATGGTTTACCACTGAGAAAGTCTTCTACTTCTTGGTCCTTCAACTTTCCAATTTCTCACTGTGACATAAATTGTTGGAGTTTAACTCTGGATTTCTCTATCTTGCTATAGGTGGGGGTTTCTTTCTTGGAAAGATTGTTGATAACTATTGAAGTAGGCCAGTTTGAATTACAGGTTTGGTTGAGTACCTTTCTCATTCATCTCTCTTAGAAAAGTAATTAACTTAATGATTTGCAGTGATTTATTGGTGAAACTCTGCTAAAAAAGTGATCTATACAAGGTCCTATGAGCTGCAAGGTGAGATGAGTAGCATGCTGAAAGGATGGTCTCAGCTGTTTCTTCTGTAAAGTGGGAGAAATAAAGCCAATTTACTCTGTTTATATACTTTTGATCATAATTCACTAGTATATGTTGTGTTATCTTCAAACAAAAGTGTTAGGAAAAAAGTAAAGTATTCAAGAAGGACGAAATGCATTCTCTAGACAGGAAATTCTTTACAAGTTGAGCAAGGGGAGGAGAGGAATCTTTTTCAAGGTTTATTCCCTTACACCAGGAATTTCTGCCTGAGTTACTGAAATGAGATGTAGCTAGATACTACAGATGTTCAAAATATTTTTGTGTAGTTTTCTGTGCCCACAAACATGGTTCTCTTCTGTGAAGGTGCCATGTCCTTGAGCTCTGCCAAGCTCCCAGGCTTGCCCAGGGTAAAATTAAGTGTTGATGTTACTTTCCCAAATGGTGTTACAGATCTTCCATTTAAATTTAATGATAAAAAATACACTCTGGAGAGCTAGTAGACAAGCTAAACAATTAGTCAACTGGACTTGCTCACCCTAATACTAAAGACAAACTTTGTAGAATGGAGGTCAGAAGTTCTTTGTCTATCTCCATGCAAGGAGATCATATTGTTTTATAAGCCTAGGCTTCTCTCATGCCTTCTTAGTTGGGTTTTCAGTTCAGAAGTGATTTGAAAATCAAGGCTCTGATGTGGAGCCTAATGAAATCAAATGCTTCACATGTGACAGTGCGTATTTCAAGAATTCCGTGGTTTGGATAATGCTTTAAGGTAAGCCACTCTTTTTGTTGGCTTGATACTTACTGTGATGTATATAAGAATTAATCATCAAATAGAAAAGAGTACCTGACGTTCTCCTTTTATTGCATCATGAGCATTTGCTCCAGGTTTCACCCAGAGGGAAAAGTAATGTGTGTGAGCCAAGTAGTGGCTACATTTTTTGATGGCTCTGAGTTTTGGAGAGTACTGAGATGCCTTGGTTTTTGCTTGCTGTAATAGCGAGCCTTAAACTAGAAAACCCATGAGCAAAGCCCCACTAAATTAAAACAGAGACTGTTCTTTTATGAATAAGGCACTGTGTGCCTGGCTAAAGTTAACTGTTATCTCTGTGTAGGGGATAACCTCTCAGCGATCTGCTTATTGTGCACAAGTTCCTCTTGATTTAACAAGAAGAATCAATTAGAAAGGCAGCCAGAAGTATCACTGTGTCATATTTATTTAAACACTGTTTTCTGCAGTTGAAAACTTTATATTAATCAGTAACTTGTTAGATTCATCCCTCTCCCCCCCATCCTCTCAGTCTCCGATGCACAAAATTATTAAACTTAATTGGGTTTCTCTGGACGCTACTCATTTCTCAAAAATTATTGCAATTATACAATGCCCATAGCTCATTTATTTTTCGTTTCCTGGTGATTAAAACTAAAGACACTGAAAAATGTTATGTGTGTTTTCCTTTTCATCACTAATCCTTTATTCTCCCCTATGTTCAAGACACACATTCTGTAGTCACGAATCATTAAAGTAGCAAAATTCACAGGCAGACTTAATTTATAGCTAACTATAGGAAAACCAGGATGCAGGTCAGAAATCATGAAACATTTTTAAGAAGATATTTTGTTTTTAGAATCATAGAATCATAGAATGTTTTGGGTTGGAAGGGACCCCTAGTGGTCATCTAGTCCAACCCCCCTGCAGGGAGCGGGGACACCGCTAACCAGATCAGGTTGCTCAGAGCCCCATCCAACCTGGCCTTGAATGTCTCCAGGGATGGGGCCTCCACCACCTCTCTGGGCAACCCGTTCCAGTGTTTCACCACCCTCATTGTGAAGAATTTCCTCCTTATATCCAGTCTAAATCTACCCTGGTTTAGTTTAAAACCATTACCCCTTGTCCTGTCACAGCTGGCCCTACTAAAAAGATTTTCCCCATCTTTCCTATAGGCCCCCTTTAGATACTGAAAGGCCGTAATCAGGTCTCCCCGCAGCCTTCTCTTCTCCAGGCTGAACAACCCCAACTCCCTCAGCCTGTCCTCATAAGAGAGGTGCTCCAGCCCTCGGATCATTTTAGTAGCCCTCCTCTGGACCCGCTCCAACAGTTCCATGTCCTTCTTGTGCTGAGGGCTCCAGAGCTGGACGCAGTACTCTAGGTGAGGTCTCACCAGAGCAGAGTAGAGGGGCAGAATCACCTCCCTCGACCTGCTGGCCACACTTCTCCTGTTTCTTCTTTCAGAGTGTTTTTCTTAACAGTGAAAGCATTCCCATATGTCGTATCTCAAACTGAAGTAAAAATTAGGTCAGTACAGAGGATCACAGAAGCTGGAGAAGGGAACCAACCTGTAGGTATTGCCACACTGTGCTGTGTAGTGATATTCCAGCGAGCGGCTGTCTCTGCCTGCTGTGATATTGCAGGGCTCCATGTGGTTTACCCTGATGAGGGGAGACCGAGTTGGGACATTTTGCCTAGTTCAGGGAGCAGAGAGGAACTCTTCTTTTTAAAAGTGTCACTTAGCCTCCGTGTATCATAACTAGTCACACAGACTTATTCTAAAATGTATTTAGGTACCTACACAGGACTGAGAAGAGACTGGGTAAATTAATGAAAGAAAGCATATCCATCAAGGGCCCATAAACTTAGAGATTCTGCTGCTGAGCTGCTGCTTTTTCAAGGCTGGGCAGTATTCCACGGAAACACCATCACATGCTTACCCTGTTTTTATCCTCTTTCTAAGCTGTCTGCTATTAGTGACTTTTTCAAAAATTGTAATTATTTGGCAAAAAATATTATGTGAGCAACACTGAACAATATGGTTACACCCAAGGAAGGTAAAGGGAGGAAAGGAGGGGAGGTAGAAGTGGTGGAAAGCCTGTGGGTTTCATGAGCTGGCACTGATCCTGATCACCTCCGTGTTTTCTGTGGAGGGCTGGTTCTGCTTGTCTTCACCCCGGAGGTGGAGGCAGTGCTCCTCTCCTGCCGTGTTGCCTATAGCTGCTGGGTCAGAATCCCGGTGATTGTGTTGTTTTCTGGGACAAGGAGCGCTTCTCAGGGCTATTGCCACTAAGTGGCAGCACGCTGGCATGGGGTCCTCATCTTGCAGCATGTAAATGTCCCAACTCATTCACCTCCACCTCCAGCCTTGGCTCTGCTGCTCCTCCCAGAGATGATTGATCCCAGCTGCCCACTCTGCTGTGAGTGCTTTCCCCGCAGGCGGTGGCTCTGGGCTGGGCCTTCCCTGAGTGCTGCCCGTCACCTTTCCCCACACCGACTCAGGGAACTGAGCTGGGTGGGCTTTTGGTGTGGTCCGGGGTAGCTGTCCCGACATTTTTATGTCAGGAGGTGCTTGGAGGACCCTTGAGGATCCCGTTCTGCCTAGGCAATGTGCATTCTGTGCAGAGATGCTGCTTTGCCGTGTTGGTAGGTGAGTGATGGAGGTGAAGAGGTAATAATGAATACCATTGTAACAACTAGTAGTATTTTTAGCATTAGCTGAAGTAGGAGCTAAGTGGGAGGCACAAATACTTCTGGCAGAAAAACTCCCTAGATAACACAGAACAATCTGTGTGATGGGGCAGTGGTATCTTTTCAGGACAATGCAGAGTATGTTAATTCAATATATACTCAAATCATGTAGAGTCTTCCCCAGCTGAAACAGCAGCAGAGCTATTCAAAGCAAATATATGCAGTGGCTGAACTTCCTTTAGCACTCTGTGAATGGAGTTCAAATACTGAGAGGTTGGCCTACTTCCAGAAAGCAGGGCTTCTGTTTCCAGTGCTGGCAGAGCAATGTTTGGGAAATAAACTTGCATTTGAAATGTAAACATATCCTCTAGTTCACCAGACTTCTGAAATCAGCTGAAGTGAGTTAAAACAATTAAGTACCGTGAGGTGGAAGTATGGTACTTGAAGATACTGTAGAGAAGTGATTTGAAGTGTTCATCTCTGGAGCTGAGGAGCTTCTTTGTAGGCAGAGATAGGCCTGTGGCATGTTGTCTTTCTGATTCTACTTGAGGAGCCCACAAAATTCAGCCCACAAAATTACCAGTCGTTCTTGCTTTCAGTGTTAACAGAGGGAAATAAATTAGTATGCAGACATTTATCTCTGGACAGATTCATTATCTTCTTCCTCTTGTCTCCATGGTGAAAGATGGGTGAAAGCCAAGGCAAATAGCAGCCATCTATTTGTAAGTTGCTTTAGGGACCTTGTTTATTAGGAACTGTTATAGGCCTTTTAGTCCAAATCTTGCTCACGTGGCAGCCAGTGGAAAACACTCCTTTTGACCTGAATGCGAAATAAGTCAGGTTTCTCATATTTTTATAAGTTCTATAAAATTCTGGCTTTCCTCGCAGATATTTCTTTGAGTGTGTGAGAAAAATAATAAAAAAGTGTTTCATTTCTGTCATGCCTTCCAGCTGAAGTCCTCTAAGTGCTTTAGAACTTGTGCGGATTTAGCTTCACAGCATCCCTTTAATTCTGGTAACACTCGTTTCAGCATTATAGATTGGGAGGTGAGAGAAGCTACTTGACGTTCTCAGGCCAAATCTGTATGAGCACCAATCTCCTCTTCTGGCACTGTTCCCGCAATGGTATTTTTCTCCTTAGCTATAATGGGCCTCTACCAGCAAGCTGGATTTTCTCCTCTAGCGTGAGCACTTGAAACAGCTGAATAAAGTGTCTCAAAATCGTAACTAGGCCTGAGCTGCACAGACTTCAGCACTATGTGACCTTTTGGTGCTGTCAAGGAGTATTGCAGAGAAAGGTGATCTATTCACCTGTGAGGCCTGTTTGCAGCAGGAAATAAACCAGGTGGATTTTAGTGATTATTGGACATGCCATGCTCCCCAAATTCTAGGTAGCACCCCGCTGCACAGACTTACTCCATCTGTCATATGCCTGGAAACTCCCTGCTAATATTAAAGGCCACTGCTGTTTAAAACACGAAACAATATCCTTTGCTAGTATAAAATGAAAATTGAACCTCCCATATCTAATACCTCCTCAATTTCAAACTTTTCTTTGTATGTATAAGTGATGATTCAACTCTCCCATGTTTTCATCTTCCTCCTGCTCTTCAGTGGAGACTTTTATTTATTTAAACATGTAAAGAAAGAAAAGACTTGTGCTCTTAAATCAGGTTATTTGGTGTCATTGAGATGATAGTCTGATGACAAACACCACAATGGTTGAGCTGAATCATGGTCTCATTTCAGTTGCTGGCAATGCAATTAACAGTTGTGATGGATAAGGTAGGATAAGAGTATCTGGCTGAGAGCTTGAGTTTTTAGGCTGTGAACTAGCTATGGATACGACTGCCTACAATGATTTCAAAAGCTGACTACTCCCAACAAATTGCTAGTTGTGTTGTCTTACTCAAATCTATTCCATGAACCAATGAGGTTAATGGGCTTAAACCCCCCACCTTTCTCTTTAATTTGGCTGACAGGTTCCTGTCAGCTCAGATTTTGTTTATCACTTTCTGCTGACAGCAAAGGAGAAGTTCAGCTGCGTTTTGTATTAGTTGGCTGAAAAACTTCGGTCAAAGTTGTCCACACCTGGGATTCCATTCCCTCTGAGACAGAGTTTCCAAAGACTGGGTTTTCCTCCAATGTCAAAATACCAAATATGCTTTGCGAAGTGGCAGCATCTTTTCCCTATGTGTAGCTGAACAAAGCAATACACAAGAACACCAGTTTGAGAGTAGAGGAGCTGAGATCACAGGGCAGAAAACAATAACCTTACAAGAGGACCAATTTAATTAAAAGGTGAGTGACGTACGAAATGCATGATTATGGGCACTATAGCATTTAGTTTCCTGAAAGTAACCAGAATCAAATATCACATAATTAATTACAGCTTATAAAAGACCTCTGGAATTTACAATGACCTTTTGTTTTTCTTTGTAAAGCTGGCGGCTAACTTGTTCATCAGTCATTTCATTATGATTTAGCCTGTGTACTCCATAATCATGGGATTCTTGTAAAAAAGCATTTTGGATTCATTTCATCAAGGCATTCTACCTGTGCTCAGGTCATGCAGAAATCGATGAGCTTTTGCACCTGCTTAACTTTAAACATACAGGAGAGGTGGTGTTTCAGAGAGGATGGGAAACTATTTTCATGTTCTGGGAAAAATGCTGTCATCCTGAAAAGAATTTTGTCTGTATGCAGGACAAAAAACCCCAAAACTGGAGGTTTTGATGTTGTTCTTAAACTGGAAATAGTAATGAAGCAATTGCTTCTGGCCAACCGAATGTTTTGCTTCCGTTCCAAGATTTTATTGTGAAGTCTTGAGTTGTTATGGGGTTTTTTTGCTATAATTAACAATTTTCTAAATAAAAATTACTTTTGAAATAAAGAAACACAGGCTTTCAAATGTGTCAGAATTACTGCTGTCACATACTGAGCCTCTGGCAGCATGGGCAGTCTTGAGCTGAAGTTTCTTCAGCTGGAAATCGGCACATCTGTATGCAGGCAAACACTAAGGGTTAAGTAGAAGGGAAACAGAAAGGAATTTTGACTTGGCTCATGCTTCTGGAGTAAAAATCTGTGAAAAGTTTCAGTCCTCCAGGTCTGTAAACTCCTACAATCAAATTGATTTCCATGCAGGGGGAACTTGCCTTTTGCGTTGAGGAAATGAGCACATGCATCATGGCACAGGAGAGAGTGGGAGGATAACAGGCAAATTTAATTTCACTCTGAACCTGCTCCCGCTGTGATGTGGTGAGGGTGCTCTGTCCCTTGTTCTCCTGCTGAACCGTGAGAACTCACACAGATGACAGGAGCAAAACATCTGATAAAGTGGATGGCGTAATTATGTGTGCAAATGTGAGACAAAATTTTAAAAAAGAAAAGGACAAGATATTGATTTGGTGCTGTGTATCTACAGTTTGTAGTGATGTCATTCTGTAAAAGTAAACATAACACAGTGATGGCCTGTGTCTGCTCTGTTTTGTTGTCACCGATGAGGCAAAGTGGGAAGGCAGAGAGGTGTTATATTTATTTTCTTTCTGTTGAAAAGAGCTTTCTCCTTCAGAAAAGACCCCAAACTAGATTAAATTAACATCCTGGAAATGATTCAGTGAAGCAACTTGTGAGATAGTCTTCAGCTTGCTCTCTCACGGGTGTGTTGCCATTACAGTTAAATTCAATCCCTTAGGAAGTTGTCTCCTTGCAGCAGTGTGTATTAGCAGCAGATTGCTCTGGGTTAGTAATGAAAATGCTTTCAGTACAACTGTGTTTGGGAAAAGCTGTTTCAATAGTGCTACAGAAAAGCCCCATCAAGTCTCAAGAGTCTCCTATGGCTCATGTACACAGGTGTTATACATGCAATGGAACTGTAAGTTTGGTCTTTGGTGTATTCTTAAGGAAATGAGATTACAGTCACGTTCTGAGCGTGTATGTGAGAGACTAACTTTGTCTCATAACTTTTGAACCTACAGATTGATTTCAGCCACATTTGATGGAGAGATGGACGTGTCCAAGTTATTTAAATTCATACATGTTTCATGAAAGTAGATGCTGATGGAAGGATGAAACCTTAGAAGTATACTTTGTATTCTCCCCAACCACGGGAAATGGTTTACTTGCAGTTTATGAAACATGCACAAAAATCCGCAGGTGAAAGTGTGACCTATATAGGCTCCAGCCACATATATCTTTGCACTTGATTTTTTAGAAGAAAGGAGAAAGAGCAGCTGTCATTTAAATATATTCTGTAGAGCTGGATGAAAAATAGAGAGTATGTTGTCCAAAAATATCAAAACAATTTATTTGGCCTTTTTTCTTTGAAATTCAAAATAGTGTTGGGACATTGCAAACTTCAGCCAGTTGTAGTTATTTAAGCAATTAATGCAACTGCTTGGCTGAATTATAATCAAATCCTTTTCCCCTTATAAGTCCATGTCAGCTTGAAGCTGATCTCATGCCATGACATAAGACAGACATATCACTTATCCAGGGCTGACCTCTACCTGACCTTTTGCTATGCCTATTGATTTCTCCTGGTATTTTATTTCTGGACCAGGTGATAAGATACAATCTGATTAGGAGGTGATGAGAAACTGAAATGCATTGATATACAATAAGTTCAAAAAAAGCTAATTGAGGAAAAAAAGCAAAACAGAAGCCAACTCTTCTCAATGTTGACATTTATCTTCTAGAATACAGAAAATATTTTCAATCTCTCCAAGTCTTGTTAGCTAACAGAGGTCAGATTAGTTGCTTTAGATGTAAGGTGTACCCATGCGATTTTTTTTTTCTGTTGTACTTTGAGATTGTTAAAGGACCTGTTGGTTAATGAAATGCAGGTGATTCTTTGTTCTTGTACTTTCATAGCTAGATGAATTCTTTCTAAATACAGTGTGTGTTTCTGAAAGAATTATCTTTAAAAATGGCAATATGTATTTAGTCTACCTCTAAATAGCTTTTAGGAAGATACAGAATGTGCCATTCATTTTTGTGCCTTCATAAAAATGTTGCTGAAGTGACAAGCAGGGTCACTCTTTCATATGTACTGGCTTCCTTAAACCTACTGGCATCATAAAGGTGCTGGCTAATAGTTCTGTCTTTTAAGGTTTAAATAATTAAATTCCTTGGGCTGTTATATAGCCTTCTTAAAACTTGGCAACGCTTGAACCTTTTAGCAAATCTGATATCATAAGGACACTATCTAAATAGCTGAATTTGAACATAACTCCTCATGGCTTGATGGTCAGTTCTGGTTAAAAAAATTTATCAAACTGAAATATTTTCTCTGTTGTCAACTGCTTGGGGTTTTTTTCAGATGTGCAGTGCCATTGCCAAGAAATAAGGCATAAACCCTAACCTTGAATCTTTGGGAAATGCTTAGAAAAATAAATCAGTTGCGGTCCTTCCTCACACTAGCAAATGAATTGTTGCCAAAACCACGAGAAAGCAAAGAGGCCCCAGCGAACAAAGTCACGGCACTGGGAAGCCAATCTTGTCAATGCTATATGAGGGTGGGTGTGTCTGGAGGAATATGCCAGTGCCTATGAAACTGAGGGCAATGCCCCAAGTCAGTGAGAACCTGCTGAGCTTTTTCTCTAGCAATGAAGTACACAGTGAATCTTCTAAGTAGCGAGATGATCCTGGTTAGCTTTGCAGGAGTAGTACATTTTCCTGTGCTTAATTATTTAAAGGAAGCTGTATAATAGGTCTTTGGAATTGTGTGACCCACTAATCAATCCATCCACTTTTGCATAATGCATGTGGCATCAATGTTGTTCCATTTCAAGATCACTTGGGAAAAACTTGCCAATCTGCTCATTGCTCCTCTGCAGTGCAAACACAAACACACAGCTTGCAATGCCATTTGCCTTCTGTGCTTATTTAGAGTCAGCTGTAAATGTTCTCAACAATTAGCATTTAAAGAAGAAAAAAGAAGTCTGTAAATTCCTACCTTTGAGTGAGATCAATCAAGGTGCCTGACCTTTGGACCTGGGAGAGGTTCCCTTCAGTGTGGTGATAAACCCGCACTGTGAATCCTAAAGATGAGTCCTTGGTGAGCCTTCTTCTGCAGGATGGTGTTGCTGCCCACCTGGGGTTCTTCACCTGAAACCTTTTCTTCATCATATGTCTGAAGAACAAACATTTCAGACAACTGAGCAGGACTTACGCCTTTTACATCCCAACTGCTGCCACGCTGTAAATTTAAGGAAAGGCTACCCATACTTACTGCCCATAACAGCCTAGCAGAGCTTAAACCCTATTCTTTAACCCTCAGGGAAGTTCTTTCAAATGACACTTTTTCTGCAGATGAAGAACAGTAGGAAAGGAAGAAGCACAAAGGGCAATGTGCTTCTGTAACTTCATAGTTCGTAAGAATTTGGGAGGCAAAACAAATCCTATGGCATAGTCTCTAAACTGTTCATCTGATGTTTGCCTAGTGTGAGGTGTATAAGGGGTTGCCAGGCACTCCGTTCTGCTTACATGGAGGTTGACCTCCATCTAGGCAGAGCTGGAGTAAGAAAGAACAGCTGTAGGGTTTAAGGAGCAGCTCCGCCAAGTTTTACACTACAGATTTGGAAGAGGGTACCTAAGTCTAGCTAAATTCATATACATGCCTAATCTTTTATTAGCTGTGGTTGACTAATTGCTAACCAGTGCCTTGGGCTCTTGCACTCTGATGAACTCCTTGCCTCAGAGACTCTTGTATGCCTTTTTCAGTTGTGGCAATTTAGTCTGACAGATTTTTGGAGAACATCCCTTTTGATGTGATATATAGTTAAAAGCCGCCAACATGGCATGACCCTTGAATTTTATTTTTATCTCCATAGGCATTTGTTCTGTCTCCTATGAATTGGGCCTTTTATTGCAAGGTTTTGTTTTAAGCTGTGCATAGACAAAGACAATAGGCCAAACCAGTTTCTTAGGGTTGAATCCTGCATGGTGCTGATCTTTATGGCCTGGCTGCACTAAACATACATAAGAATTCATTAACTAGTTAGGATTAAGAATGTCCTGAACAGGTTTTGCTAGGCTGAGGTCAGTGTGCAGCACTTTGCAGGATTGCACCTTTAATTAAGAAAAAAAAATATAACCAACAAGCCATGCAGTAAGCTCGTTAAATATAATGTACTCTCATTTCATCTCTATTTACATAGAAATGCTTCTGAAACACCATTAAGCCTCTGCTGAACCCCAATTATTTTAGGAATTGCTATAGGATTTTCCATTATACATTCAGGATATTTTTATAGACAATAATGCAATTTGTGGTTATGCAAGCTAAAAAAGGTCTATCAGATGTAATACTTGAGAATATAAGCTGCTTGCCACAGAGGCCCGGAAAGAATTCTTCCTCTTTGCATGTCTATCGTTATGCTACTCTATAGGTGTTTTATGAGGATTGTTTGGGTATGTTTTTCCCTTTATTGGAGCACTGTAAGTTGGTTCATGCCAGAGGCGAGACAGCAGAATTGACAGTCTCATGGTCTAGTCCAGAATCCTATAATTCGCTTTTCTTTTAAATAGTGTTTGCTGTTTTGACCTCATACTGGAGACTTTGAAATAAACTAGATACTGCAACAGAATATGCACCTCCCTAGAACATGCCCTACTGATTTTTTATTTTTATTTTTTAAAAAAGACCCCACAATAGTATGTAATAGTGCCAGGAGGCAGAGTTAGAAATTTAGCTACTGGATGCTTACAGGATAGAATTGTTTTTAAAATGTTTTTTGAAGTGACTGCTTGGTTCCTGCAGGCCCCTGGAAGCAGCAGAGTATATCTTCTTTGTAAAATATGCAGGAAACCTTGTGAAGGGAGAATGATCAAACACGGTACTAGAGAGCCATAGATGTGGGGAATTAAGGAAAACTTGCTACCTAGCAATTTTCTCTGCCATGTTTTTAAAGAAACTTTCCCCCTGCTACTGTTTCCAAGAGAATAGTGTTCTTCCAGAATATCATACCTTTTATTTTTGTCTCCTTCACCTGTTTTGATAGTAAAAGTACATTGCCCTAGACATTTAAGCCCTGTTGCCTGATTAAATGAGCGATGTGCACCACGATAAGATGAGCAAAAGCAAAGGGGAAGGACGGAGAGAGACTTCAGAAATGGAAGAAAACCTGCATGTGACACCAAGTTTGGTAATGCGCCCTTTATTGTTTACTGGTGGTTTGAGATAGGTTTGATTGCTTGTGTGGCAGTCATTGCTGTATACATGTAGGAAAATGTGAACTGTGTGTAAATGCTTGCACATACATATATCGTTAGGGATTGACAGGCTTTTAGTTTCACAAGGGGAAGGAGAACACACTGTTTATTGTTACAAAAACTGCTTTACCCTGGCTTTTGCTTCATCAGTTTTGCTGAGTTTATTTTCCTTTTATGTTTCAGTTGGCTTTATCATCTTCTTGCCGGGCTCTGGTCTGTGGGAACAGACTTGTTCCTCTTCACTTTCACCTTATCCTTAGACTTTGTATTTTTTTTTTTTTTTTTTAATTTTTTTTTAAATATTGTCAGGAGTGACTATGGTATCAGCAATCAGAGTAATTTACAGGTCCCATTAATGAGAAAATGAGCATTTCCATCATCTTGGATAAGGACTTGTGGCAGTTGAATGCGTGTTTCTGAAGTATATGTCAGCACATATGTGACCTTGGTAGCAGTTTTGCGGCTAATAAGGAGAATAACCTTCAAAAGCTGTTTACTTGCAATGACTGTGGGGAGGGGATAGCTATCCTCCTCTTCTGATGTCTGATGAATTGTTTAGGGTAAGCACAGTATCATTCGAGTCTTGTGCTCATCATCGGGCCTTGTGAACACCATACTTCCAGAGCTCTGTCTAATTGTACACCCAGAATGAGCAGGAAGCTTTTCTTTGAAAAATGTTTTGCTTTGGAAGAAGTGCACAGGATCGGGGACATGATGTGGTCAGGACATTCTTCTTTATAGTTGAGGTTGGGTGGAAAAGTAAGGACAAAATGAGAAACAGATCCAACTCCAGCTCTAAAACTGGAGTCTCCAGTCCCCAAAATGGATACGAGATGAAACTTTCTGAAGTTAAAAAGAAATTTGGAATCACCACTTCTGCTTCTAGCAGGTCATGTCCTTACAAATACAGGAAAGGAATTTTTAAAGCAATACTCATCTGTCTCAAATTAATTTTGTAGGCATTTCCAGTGCTGTTTCCTGTTTAAAGAGGTTTGGATTAGTCTTTATTGTTTTGATTCCTTACCTCAACCAAAACGAACTAGACCAAGGCTTTATGTTTTGTTATTTTGCTTTCTTCCCCCTGCTTCCCTCCTGCAAGTGTTATGCTTATGTTCTGGTTCTTCAGTCAACCACAGCCTCTTGGCTGTTTTCACAGTACACCCTTTTTAGAAATACTTAGCAGCTGTGTGTTGAACACAGATGAAAGGACAATAAAGGTACTGTACTGATGGGCCCGATGTTAAAACTAAAATATCATTTGGAAGCGGGATTTTTTTAAAAAAAAAATCATTTCTCATTTTTTAACATATGTAGTGATCATAGAAACTTTGAATTAACAGAAATGTGTATCTAGCAGGGTGGGCTAAGTCTGTTCCACACTGGCTTATTCCCTGTACCTTTCTAGTGCTTTATGTAGACTACCTTGAGATGTCTCAGGTACTGGGCCTTTCATCTCTTCCTCTGAGAGGATAAAAAGCAATGTAAGGGATCACACTACACTACTACTAATGTGTTTTCTCTCACTTAGTGAAATATTTCCTTATCTTCTCCTTTTGCCTTCTTTGTTGGTTGTTGTTGTGACATTGTACACTGACAGCGGTACCTAGCAGACTTCCCTGTTGAAGACTTGAGCAAACATTGAAACAAACAAGATAGTCCTTGTCCCAAAGACTTGGAGTCTGAAGACACTTTACACTTTGCCTCAGAAGTATCCCCTTTTGGCTTTGTACTGATTGCTTTCGTATGACAATGATCAACCTACTACCCATAATGATACCTTTAGAGTGCTTGGTTACAGGTATTTGCCACTGAGAGTGGGCTGTGAAAGAACAACTTTAGCAGGAGTTTATTGAAGAAACTGAATCAGGTAAGTCCTCATGATATCAGACTGTGTCACTATTTGCAATGGAAAGTAATAGTGGTAATAATAGTATTTTTTCAGCTTTAAGTGAGGATTCCCTCTGCAGGAAAAGATCATGCATCTTTTCTACTTTAGAAGTCCCAGTATAACTTGGTTTTTAAATAATGAGGTAATAATTATCTTAATTACTAGAATTTTAAGATGGAACATTTTCTAACCTCTGCTACTTTCCATAACCTCCAGGAAATTGTTTAGGGACTGAGGGGAGGATATGGAAAACATTAATTACAGTAATATCTTCATTAGATGCCTTATCTTTTACTTCTTTAGTCTATTTCTGTTACTGTTACCTTGTTTTTATTGTGTGTAAAGAAAGGAGAAGCCAAAGGGCTGTAAATATCCACTTCTAGTAGTATAAGTTTATTAAATATCATGTGGCCCAGCACAGAGGGAGTCAGAAAAGGTGTTTGTCCTATGGCTTCTCTCCAACTGCCTGTGTAAGCCCCAGTGTTGCCACCTGCAAAATAAAGAAAATTATTCTCTCTTTGTAGAGTGATTTATGATTGGTTGATGAAATGTGCTATATTTTAGCCAGACCTAGTTTCCAGAGAAGTGTACATAACTTCCGGATTATTCCATTAATTCATATATAAGGATTCTTTACTTAAGATTGCTGATTCCTAAGTCTGGACTGGATAAATAAATTTGAATATACTGACTTCTTCCCCACCCTCCTTGTGCTGTAGAATTGAATATGTTGCAAGAAGGCTTGTGATACCAAGATGCATATGTGATGTCATAGGTAGTCACAGGTGATACAAAGCATATAACTTGATAGGTTTCCCTTTCTCTATGTTGGTCCATTTTACAGCTTTAATCACAATGATTAGTTCATGAGCTGCACCACTTCAGAGTTTGAGGTATTTTAATGTATACATTTAATTTAATATTGTCTATGCTGGGTAGGTTTTTTTAGGTGAAACCCCAGTCATCACTGAAGAAGGAGTGGAGTTTTGTCATTGACTTTGTAAGGACTAAGACTTTACCCATTATATCTAGTGGTAATGGTAGGTGAGTGAATGTCAGCTTTTTTAAAAAAAAAAAAAAAATGCCCTGCAGTGCTGCTTCTGCAATGCACAACACACACAAATATATTGTAGATTTAATGATTTGTTCAATGAATGTAAAAGCTGGTTGCATAAAGGAGATTTATTTTTAAGTGATTATTACCATCTGTCACTAGGTTTCACTGTGCTGCAATAAAAGTGTGTTTCAGATTCTCAGCAGTTCAGTCATATAAAAAAAAAAAAGGGACTAGTTTCTTGTGATGGCATTCTCCAGCTCTGCCCTTAGAATTGCCTCTCCATATGGTGGGTATGTGAGGTTGGAAATGCACAAAATATGGATGAAGCTCAACTGAAAGCTTTGTAAGTGCAGACTGCAAAACTATTCGAGGAGAAAGAGTTGACCTGGCTTTTGGAAGGTGGGGATATTCCATATGTAACTTTACAGTCCCCCAATCTTCTTCCATCCTGCAAAAATATGGGAACGTGTATTTGCCCGCGGCTATTGCTGCTTGCTTCTTTCCTCTTTAGTCTGTGTTCTTTCCTAAAGACTACTGGAGAGAAAAAAAGGTAAAACTGAAGGATTAAACAGTTGGAAGGATTTTTCTTTTTCCATTCACTTTTTTAGTCTTTTAGGGGAATCCCATCATACTGAAAAATGTATGCTTGCCAAATGTGGACAATTATAGAGACAAGAAAAACAGCTTAGAATTTGTTGATCATGTGATTTTTGGTCATCCCAAGGTTACACACTAGTCAGCACAGTATCTGGGGAGTAAATATATTATGTTGTAACTAAATTTGCAGTAGTTCATCAGAGAAGGTAATGGAGCCCCTTTCTAGCTAAGGGGTCATAGCACTTACTTAACCAGGCCTTAGATTTTAACCTCTTTGTTTTGTCTATCAGGCTAGAATGTATGTCTCTCCTCTTCTGGGAGCAGAGGCTATCTACCAATCTGGAGAAACATTTTGTGCTCTGCCTGCACAAATGGTTCTGTGTTCTGTATGATGTTGGGTCATCTCCAGCAAGAGGAACAGGCAGATACCTCCCAGAGTACCCTAAACATAAAGCTCACTGCTTAGCATATGGAAGAGTTAGAAGATTCATTGACCCATTCTGATTCAGTGTCGTTTAAATATGTCTGAAAGTGAGAGAATACCCACTACCAAACCTATTTCCTTGCTGTAATTAATTTCTGTGTAAAGCAAGAAGAGAGCACAGAAAGTAAATTGACTGTAAATATATGTCTTCCTGAACCCAAAGGAAGTCTGAGTCAAGAGTGGACCTCTATGTCTGAAACCTCATATATGTCCAGATGCCTCTGCACACTCTTGTCTTTCACGTATGATGGACTTGTTGGAAAAACATGGATTTTCAGCGTCTTAAAGCTGATCTACCCTAGGCAGATCTCTGATGAGAAAAAGAAAATGGCTTCCATGCCTTTGAGCACAGGATTAATGAGTAACAACCTAATTATTGACACGGGTTCCTGCTCTCATGAGTTCCTTTTTTCATAATGTCTCCTGAATGAATCTATAGCTTTGCTGGACTTCTTTAGCCTATGGCACCATTATGCTGAATGAGTGACAGATGCTGGCATACTCTTCAATGCTGATTTTCCCTGTCAAAGCTTAAAGCATTTTACAGCTCCAAAACATTCTCATTTTCAGCTGAGAGGCTTCTACAGAGTTTGGAAGGAAATCTGTACAATTCCCTGGAGGATGTTTTTGCCTGGAAGGGCCTGCCTAAATGCTCCTCTGCAAAGCTAGGTGTCTGATAGCCTGATGAACATGGTATTGCCCCTTCAGCCTTTGCCGTTGGTGTGAGCTTTTTTGCAGAAGCCCTATTACCTGTTGACACACAAGGGATTTCTTTCCTCAACATTGTTGCTGGTCTTAACAATAACTAGCTAGCTAACTTGCAAATTTAAGGTTTTAGAAGGTTTGAAAGGCCAACTTGCTTGACAACTGTATTTCTCATTTTCGTATGAGAAAAGCAAGTTCCACCTCTGTTTCTTCTTTTTGTTTTGCTGCATCACTTATTTTTTTTTTTCCTCCTTCCCTGCTTTGCTGAATCTTTTCTCACAGAGGTAAATACAGTTTCAGGTCGGAGCTGGCAACAGGGACCTGAGCTCCTGTTTCAGTGTACCAGGCTGCTCCACCAGCCTGCTAGAGGCATGCCTTCCTCCTAGTTGCCATGAAAATGTAAAACACAGAGAAGGTAAAAGGAAAGGAAAGAAGAGTAGCAACGGGAAAGACACTATGGTGCACTCCTTCAAAGCTAGCTCTTTTTGTCTTCCCCCCTCTCCCCTCCCGCCCTAGTTCTCTGTAGTGATTGACAGAAGTTCACCTTTCCTAAACTATAGGGAGAACATGGCTTAGGATGGTTTTTTTTAATGTATTAGCACTATCTTTCATATCTCCTTTCTTCATTCCTCTGACATGGAATCTGAAATATCTTTAATATGACAAGAAGAAAAGGAAAGGGAAGGGAAGAATTAATAATTTGGGTTTTTTTTCCATCTCAGATCAAAATTAGCAATACACAAGGTTAGTATTTTGCTGTAAGCAAGTGATCAGGACATCAATCACATTCACTATTTGTGCCCTGGGAAAACCGAAGGAGGAGATTCTCATTTTGAATCTTAGCAAAGACTATTAATGAGTAACAAAAAAAAGAGAAACATGAAAGAAGGAAAAGGAAAAAAAAAAAGGCTATCACTGTTCTAAGGTTTTTAGCTGATTTCTACTGAATCCTTTTCCTGGTGCTTTTGTTGATTTCCTAAAATTTATAATTTGGTATTTTCTTGTTTTAGTAGTGCCTTAAGCTACTGAGAATTATTGCTTTGTTTCAATGGCTGTTGCGATCCATGGATTTCCGTGCCTAGTGCTTGTGAGGTGCTTTAGGATTTTACAGGATGAAAGGTTCAATATTATACACATAAATAATAGTTACTGTTTTTATTGTTCAGACACAGGGTTTTCAGCTACAATGTAGGCTGATGATTTGGTGAGGTATTCAGCTCCATATGTGTTAATCCCAGTTGATTTTTTTTTCTTGTAGGGTGTTTTATAGAGTCATTTTGTTTCCTTGTATTTGTGCTTTGTTCCTCTCATTCCCCACTGTCCTTCCTGAAGACAAAAGTGTAGAAGATATACACACGATATCTCTTTGTCCATCTCTGTAAGTAGAAGCACTGAATAACTGTTTGATACTCCAAAGAAAGATCTAATTTGGATTCTGTTGTGAAAGTCTGGGACCCTGAGCAGGGCTTGTCAATTGATCTCTGAATAATGATCTGATTGCCTCTGGTTTTGGATTGGCTCTTTGTGGTTTGCACAGTGAATGCTGTTACTCAAAATACTTCCCTTAGTTATGGCTGTAAGTGCTGTGATTGGACTGTTTGTAAGTCATATCCTTTGGTTAGTGCTAAAAGTACTAAATAGCTTACCCCCATATTGTTTGGTAGTCTGATTTGAAGGTCTTGATCCTGTAAGACCCTGTGAATATCTTTTTGCTGAAGGAAATTTTTATAGCTGTGGTGTTGAAATGCTTTGTGCTTTCTAAGACTGCAAAGAGATAGTGTTTGCCTGAACTTCATGTCCAGGCTGCCTCCCAAAAAGTTGCAACAAATTATTGACAGCATAGTCAAATGTGCATCTTCACAGTTTTCAAATATATTTTCACTTATCTTTTTAGCAGGATCAGTACAATGGTGGTAATGTTTCCTCGAATCAAAGGAAAGAGGTCAGAAAGTTTTGAAAGGGGGAATGGGGTATTTTTCATTAGTAGTGGTGCTGTGTAGTTATGTATTTGTCTTATTCTTCATGAAAGTGTGCTGGAAATGTGTATGTGAATGGATTTATCTGGACATACGCTACTTGATGCTTGTGAATTATTATGAAAATTCTGTGTACTTTCTAGTTAGTTTGAAATAGTTAAAATCAAATCTAGAGAGTGTGAAGTATAGAACAGATTCCACACCCTAAATTTCCTGGACTTGGAAAAAATTTTTGAAAAGATCTAAATGTCTAATAATCTCATGTTTCTTTGGATGGCTGTGTCCATGCCAGGAGCACGCTCAGGAGCACTCTGAACTCCAGGTGACTCCTGAGACCTGGTATCTCCACCTGTTCTGACCATATTCTTGCAGCCTATGATATTAGGGTGTTGGTGACAGCCTCTGAGACTTCCGTTCCTGTGAATGCCTAGTCATGTAATGTGTTTTTAGACTTTATCTCACATATTCATAGGTAGGCAGGACTTACTTTGTTGTTTTGTAAGAGCCTTTGTGAGGATGGAATGGTTCTGTTTGGAAGTTCCTTAATTTTTATTGCGTTGAAAGTGGAGGAGTGAGAGGAAGGTGAAGGACTGTATTGTGTTACTGTAGTCATAGAAACCTTTTTGGTCTAAGTTACAGTACAAGTATAGTATTGATAGCATTGTTATTTTCCTGTGGTGTTGTGGTTTAACCCCAGCTGGCAGTTAAGCACCACACAGCCGCTCGCTCACTCCCCCCATGGTGGGATGGGGTAAAAGTGAGGAAACTCATGGGTTAAGATAAAGACAGTTTAATATGTAAAGCAGAAGCCACACACACAAACAAAGCAAACCAAGGAATTCACTCCCTCCTTCCCATCTGCAGGCAGGGGTTCAGCCATCCCCAGGAAAGCAGGGCTCCATCACGCATAACAGTTACTGAGGAAGACAAACATCATCACTCTGAACGTTCCCCCCTTCTTCTTCTCGCCCCAGCTTTATTTACTGAGCATGATGTCATATGGCATGGAATATTTCTGGGGTTAGCTGGGGTCAGCTGTCCTGTCTGTTCCCCTTCCCATCTTCTAGTGCCACCCCAGGCACTTGCTGGTGGGGTGGGATGAGAGGCAGAAAAGGCCTTGACTCTGTGTCAGCCCTGCTCAGCAGTAACTCAAACATCACGGTGTTATTAACACTGTTTCCAGCACAAATCCAAAACATAGCCCCACACTAACTACTATGAAGAAAATTAACTCTATCCCAACCAAACCCAGCACATATAGTCTATTTAGACCTCAGCTATCTGAAGTATATATTAATTAAACATAACATATTGTTGACATGTTAAAAGCTTGTTACTATCAAAAGATGCTGTAGTGGTCCTATGCTAACAACAGCTCCATTTATCAGACTTCATTGTTTTTTAAATGCTTTAACAAAGCTGTCCTCAAGAATGGAAGGAAAAGGAAAAGAGGCATGAAAACTAGGATGGTTCATTTTTATGGAATCCCGTTTTCCTTCTTTAGGTATCTCTCAGCATGTTTGTGTGCATATTTTGTTTTCTTTGGTAAGCTTCAAGAGACACAGCACCAAACGTTGTGCTTTTCATGTGGAAAGTCACAGCTACAAAGAGAGGTCATTAAGAAGTTCAGAAAAGTTGGAAGAGAAGCTTGATCCCCCACGATCTGCCTCTGCCTGTATTCGGTCGAATTCTCAGTCAGGCTTGCACTGCTCCATTCAACATACGCACTTTTTCACTAGCGGGAAGATGGATGTCCTGCTTTATGTGGCACATACAGACTTAAACTAATATCTGATTGAAAAAGAGCATGAGAAAAAAGTTACAGGAGAACGGAAGAGATCCAATAAAGAGAGAGATATGTTAAATCCTTATCTATCATCTCTCTAACCAAGAGTGCTGGTCAGTGAGAAATGGAAGATATTTTTATCTTTGAGAGAATGGCAGTAGGTCAAGGGAAGTGTTGACCTTGAAGTCTGTTCTCTAGGTCAGCTGGAAAATGATCAATGCTTCAAGAGTGACTTAAGAAGTATTTCCAAATTGGCTTTGGGAGAATATTTTTATGTTGCTTCTTGTCTATTTATAGTCCATCCAGGAACACAAATGTTCGGATAGTTCCCAAATAGGCCATGGGAACTCTTGGACACTGTCCAAGAGGCAAAAAAGATCAGATCCTCAGCTGGGGTAGATCACTATAACTTCACTGTAGCGAAAATGTAATTCCTGTTTGTTAAAATAGTTTGGAGCTGATGATGTAACAAGCATTAGACCAGTTAAGAAGTTACACAAGTCAGCAATGCTAAGCGCTTTTAATTTCTGCTGGAGAATATTGTATGTATATTTGCTGTGGTGGTTTCCTGCTGTCAAAGTCTGAGTTCCCTCAAACTTTGTCATCAAGAAACTAGCTTTGAAAGCTGCCAGCATTACCTGCCATGGTGTAATATACAATCCTGGAAACTACAGAGAGACACACCAGCAAAATTGTGTAGTATCTTGTTTTCTTCATTGCATTGCATAGCTCCAGAACAGTGATAGGCAGGAGGTAGCAGTGAATTAAGCTGTGGAGTAAGGTGGGGGGTCATCTATTAGCTAAGTGTCTTGTCACTTGAATGTGCTCTTTAAGTAACTCTCCTTTTTCTCTGTGCTGACTTTCTCTTTGTAATCAGCATCACATGTTGGTCAAGGTTAAGTAAATACTTTTGAATTAAGCTGGCTGAATAATGAGGAATATAAGAAAAAGGCACCAAAATGCCAGATCAGCTCAGGGAAACAGCAAGTTCACTATCTTGTGTCTGATAGTGCCAGGGACCAGAGGCTGCAGACAAGATGGACAGTACTATGATAACCTGTGTGGGGCGGGGGTTCTAGCCCATGTCAGTTAATATTTGGCAATGAAACTTGAATGCTTATGCTTTTGGGGGTTTTTTTTGGACAATACTTGCTGTAATTTTCCTGTTGTGACCCAGAAAGCTGTAGACTTAATGCTGATTTTTATTCTATTTGCTTTTAGACTTCTTCTTGGTATTCCTTCTTTTTCTGTCTCTCTCCCAGGCACTACACTCTTCCTGGTTTATGGTATTACAGTTTTGGTATTTTCTTCCCAATCACCAGCTGCATGTCAAATATGAAGTTTCTATTATATACACTAATGCACTGTCATCATTTAACCAGTGATAACTTCATAAACTCATCGGTGGTATTCCATAGGTTGGAAAATGCACAGAAGCTAGTGACTATGCAAATAAAAAGTGAAGCGCAAGGCTATAAATTGGATGGATTTGTCTGCATTCTTTCTTGAACAATAACTGTAATGAAGAAAAGGCAAATCTTTCCTACATGACACAAAGATACTCAGTGGTGAATTAAATGGTCGTGTTGAACATGGTTTAGTTTTCTACAGTAGCAGTTACACCAAAGTGTTGTCTTTTAACATAGAGCTGGTAAGGCATCCCTTGTTAGAAGCAATGCATTTGTACAGTTTAGGAACTGAAGAAAACAGGTGAATAACAAATAAAGGCTAAATGTAAGCATCAGGTTTTATTGTGGTGGAGTGATTCCTGAGAATTTTGCCAAATGGGCCTCTGATGGCTTTTGTAAAAAATGGTTTGCGAACAAAGCCGCTTGTCCAGTAGATCAGTGTACATATGTGGGGACTTCACATTGGAACTCGCATGTGCTATGGCAGAAAATCCACTGATCAAGTCATGTGCTTGACTGAGCAGTGTTCTAGCAGAGACACAGCTGAGCCTGGTGTCGTTAGAAGTGAGCATAAAGATATTCTGCTTCAAGTTTTACAGACTTCATGGCAAGGGCCAAATCAACCTGCCATCAGAAAAAAGAACAAAAGAATTATTGTTACCCTCTTGATATTCCAATACCGTGTTGTATTTTGTATACCTTTTTTCGAAAAGAGCTTAGGCAATTGTCTGAATATACACAGCAGGGGAAAATGCTGAGCTGCAGTTTTTACTATTTGTCACAATATTTGTGTTGTAGCTCAATAGCTTTTCTATTGTACTGGAAAATTCCCTCTTTGGTAAGAGCACAAATTGCAAAAGCAACTTTGCTTATCTTCTACACGAACAGCATTATTCTTCCAGATATAAGCTGGAAAAGGTCTCTCATTTTGAGATGTACATTTAGGATTGGGACAGAGACAGTTTTCTGACAGCTCTGTGAAATTAATACTTCTTCATGACAGAGTGTTTTGCTGCTTGCTATATGTAACAGTCAATTTCTTTCATTGCCATTACGTCCTTTGCAGGGAAAGAAATTCGCCTCTACATGGCAGTACTCTTTGAGTGTCACAGGCTTTCATATTGTCTACTAAAAAAAATAATTGTGAGGAGCAGATCAGACCTCAAGGAGGCCTTCTGAACTGAACCCATTTCGAGGGGGGAAGCCAGAGCTGTCAAAACTTTTGACTTTCTAATTCCTAAAGAGATGTTAGTTCGCTTGGCTGCACGATCTACTGGGAGTAGAAATGAAACTCTACTTGCACGACCTCTGGTGTCAATCATTATGGGAGGCATCTGCATTTATATTGTCAATGCACAAACTTTCTTTACTTCCTGAAGCATGAAATCACCTTTCAGATGAAGAAGGAAATATACCCCCTCATTCTCAAGAGATGTAGCAGTGCTGTCTAAGGCTTCAGTTACACAGAGAAATGTTTAAACACTATATTCTGACTTCAACATCAACCAATCTCTTTGAAGTTGTCTGCTTTGCAAGTGGAAGTTACACTATTGTTTTTAAAGAGAACTATCACTACTTTATATTATTTTAGGATTTCTAATTCTTTATCTCTAAGCCAAAGTGAGGTTTATCACTGACTTCAACATGGTCAGCAGAACTTGGCCCACAGTGTCCCACATTAAATTCTCTTTTATGCCTGTGTTCCTGTAGCACAGAAAAAAATGAGGAAGTATGTATTTTAATTAATCTTTGCGAACTGGAAGAGAAGGGTTAGTTGGTAAGCTGCAGTGGCAGGATGCCTGTTAATGTGTTTGATATAGAGTCCTTTAACGTCATTGAATTCATATGCTTCTTTGGGCTGTTTTAGAGGGGGTTGTGCTAGGTCTTTATGATTTGTGCTGACGTTTATTTTGTTGGTGAATTCACACAGACAGTTCTGTGGAATTTCATTGAATTAATTCACAACACAGTCAGCAAAATAAGACATACTCATACATTTAATTACAATGTTTGGGCCAGAGATCATCAATCTGCTTATTGGGACAGTGGCTTGTTTCTTGCTCGTTTTGCTAATGCTCTTGACAAAGTTCTTGTCCATCACCTGATTCAGAGACTTCTGATTTACCCTGAGTTTATGGACAGCTCAGAATAGAAGTTCTGACCCTAAAGAAAACTATATGCTTCTGATAAACTTCTGAAAAAGTTAGCTTTTAATTTCGAGGTTAATGGGATCACAAAACAGACATGTTAACTTACGCATTCTTTGAAGTACAGAATACTTTTCTTCACTCTAAATGTGCCAATTTGAAGCACAAACTTAGTTTTTCTGTGTTTGTACAGCCTATACTAACTACTTCTTCATGGTTGTGACTGCCATGGCCTTCCAGGTATAGTCTGAGTCATAAGGTGTGCTTAAAACTGTGTCAACCTTCTAAAACCAGTCTTTCTCATTTTGAAGTGAATGGGAGAGAAATTTGCTTCATTTTCTAGTGTGTTTTGTTTTTGTTTTTTTCCTTTTGTCAACTGTGATGTGTTTCAGTGTTCTTTTATTAACTGAGTCATGTGGTAGAAAGGCTTAGTATCAAATCAAATGAGGTAAAATAACCCTCAGGGATCCATGGAAATGGAGCCAGCAAATTTGCTCCAGTGCATGCAGTTGATGCTGTAGCTTCAGTAAAAAGAACGATAGCAAAAAACTTAGGAACACCTACACTGCACAAAATGTTTCACAGCTTTCCTCCCTGGAGGGCAGGTATGCCAAAGAACAAGATGGGGCTGAGCTGTTTCCAATCACAGACCTCTCTTGAGTCCATTCAGTATAGCTGCCATCAATATCAGTGATAGAGCTTTCAGAGCAGGCACTGAATATGAATAAAAATATAAGCTTTAAAAATGGAACTTGTGATTTCAAAAACTGGAATTTTCTGTCAGACCTCATCGTTAAGCCTGCTGTGCTTGCTGTTAAAATGTGGTTATGGTAGGAGAAATTAGAGTCAAAAATGGTACCTCCTTTACTCAACAGATTTGCTATTTTTGGGGAATCAGGCAATTATTTTAATGCCCAGACCATACTCCTCCTGACCTTCTTAGCCCTTTGCAGCCATTAAAGTTCAGAACAGTCTGGTTCCTTCTTCCCTTGCTCATCTATCACCAGATTTAATAACTGACACTCATTGGCTTTTCCTGCAAGGTGGCAATTGTTAAGATATAGAGAGTATCTTTGTCTGATGAAGGTTATGTTTCCATGACAGCATCAGCAGTATAGCATGGAGCATAAAGCAAATAGTCAAACTGTAAACAGCTATACCAAACCAGGATGCTTCTTTCTTGTGTTAACCATCCAAGGTACCCATGTCCAAAGCAAACAATACTGTAAGCATTCCTGCATAACAGTTGGCACAAGATCGCCCTATGTGGATGGCAGCCTGGTCTGAAGGGCTTTCAGAGGGTGCTGGAAGGGAAGGGCCTGCAATTCCTTGCCTGCAGCATCCCAATAGATTCCATGAATTATGTCTCTGCATCCTGACAAACCCTTCACATGACAAGGTTGGCACTTAGACAGGAAAAATAGAAAAAAGAACAGAAGAGACAGGTGGAGGTGAGGAGAGTCAGTTTTCCTTATTCTCTTCTAGGTCATGATGCACAGGCATCAGGAGTCAGCCAGGAATTGAGAGGGTCTTTGCAAGACCAAATGCTCATGGAAATGTGATTTTTTTCTCTCTATCCCTAGAACTTGCTAGAACCTAAAAGGGTCATGGATATAATTAGAGATTGAAGCCTTAAAGAAAATTTGGCCTTTATTCTTCAAACCAGAAACTACTTGGCATGATCTACTTTTCCTTTTCTGATATTCAATAGGATATGAATATAGGTAAGCATAAACCTTTGTTTGCAAAGAAAGCATGACAAAATACAAGACAAAAAATAATCTAGAATGCAGGAATAACTTTTCCCCCCCCCCATGTTTGTTTCCATTTGAAATTTTTTTTATTTTCCAGTTTCATGCCAGGTGTAAGATGCTCTGCATCTCATATGACATGCGTTTTGGCAGCTCTTGCCATGTTTCTGTATTGTTAGCAGAACTTCTGTTGTCTTCTTGGCATAATGAAGATGCTAGCACACTACTCAACTGTCCTTAGATACTTGTGTATCTTAGCCTAATGTCTGTCAAGTTTTGTGTGACTCCATGTTCTACATCTTTCTACAAAAGACCTATTGTTCCTAGTCAGATAGTCTTGGTTATATGCTTATTAGCACATTAAATAACCTGCTTAAAATGTCACCTGAAGCAGTGCAGAAAATCATCAATGCCAAACTGTGAATTTAGCCCAGATGCTTTGAACTTGTATCTAATATGCCTCGTGTTTAATATGTTCAACAGAAAAATTCAGTAAAGCATCAAAGTAGCACTTTCCCCTGAGCCTTCACATCCTGAAGAGCCAAGGCAATGGAAAGCAGCCAAGTAAGTTCATACTGCAAAGTCATAACTCACTTTTCATTGAGTGATGAGTCTGTCATCTCTCGCTACTCACAGTTTTAAGAAGCAGGAATCCTTCAACCAGACTCCAGGAGTGCAAGCTAGTGACCTTCTTAATCTCTTCTGTACTTCAGTGTCATCTGTCCTTTTTTTTTTTTTCCCCTCCCCCGCCTCCCCCAAAATCTGTACATCCTGGCCTGAAGGAAATCAAAAGAGCAAAAAGTAACTTGTATTCTCAGTAAGTAGGGCACCTTTCACCATGTGAAACAAAGTCCTTTTTTTTTTTTTTAACTAGAGCCTGAACTGGAAACCTGAACACACCATCAAGAACCTTTATCTGCAGAAAGCGCTGTGAACAGCCCCTTTTATTGCACCTCATGTTTGCCACACCTAATGGCAAGAAGGGCTGCTATTGGTGCTGTGTCTTGTTCTGGTGGAGATGGCTGCTATATTAGACAGGAGGAATGAAGGTGCACCTTAAAAAACCCTATAAATATGTATGAAAAAATCAGTATATGACTGTAGCATACAATTATGTGCTGCCTTTTCTGTGTGCATACTGGGAAATATGGATCTGGCCTGCTGGCCACTGCTGAGATCTCTTGTAGAAGGGGTGGAAAACTCTGCAAGCCATCTTTAAGATGGCTTTCAGCTATCCCAGATATATCTCTGCTACAACCTATTGATGCCTTTTGAGTTCAGACCTTGGCTTAGCCAGTGACTGCTTTGTGACATGACTAAATGGTTATTCTAGCCTAGGCTGTTTTAAAAATGCTGCAGCTGAAGAAGCAGAGAGCTTTGAGACCCTTGGAGGTACCTATATTTGTAAAGGAGAGTAGGAAACTGAATGGAAAGCAAATGTTAACTTGAATATTTTTGTGAAGAAAGAAAACATTTGTCTAGTTAAGTAATGAAAAGGTTGTCTGGAAAATCATACTAGGTGCTCATAAGCTCGGTATCAGTCGGAAGAGCAAGGATACTAGCCTGATTATTTGTATACATTTTTATGAAGGTGATTGCTCACGCTGAAAGCTCTAAATGCAACAAAAAAGGCATGTATTATGCAGGATTGTGTGGTTCTTGAAAGTATATTCCTGACCAGAAGTTAAACATCAAACTTCAGCATCATTAGGAAAAGCCGAAGCAAAATTTCCCACTCAGGTAAAAAAAGTGTGCATTTTTTTCTTCCTTTCTTAATGAACATGGAAAATAATTTGATAGGGGTTTTGGTTGTGGTTTTTGTGGGGTTTGAGGGGTTTTTTTGTTTGATTGGTTGGCTTTTTTTTAACCTTTCAGTACCTTTCTCTCTGACTATCCTTTATAGGTATCAACAAGCTCTTTTGCTTTTGCTGTTGCATTATTTAGAAACCCTAGGGATTGAGAACCTTGGAAAAACACATGCATGGTTCAGGAACCTGCAGTGGTGCTCCTTGACAGAATTTCTAGTTGACTTTGTGTGTTTGTTAGTTTTCTTAATGCCATGCAGAAGGTTCTTCAAATCAGCAAGAAAACAAGAACTGGGCAAGGCCTGAAGACACACTTCTTAGTGCTTACTAGTCCAGACTTGTTCTAGACACTGGGTGGGAATAAGGGAAAGCAAAGACCCTGTAGTCAGTTTCCTGTAGCCCCAGAGGCTTAAAGATCTTTCTATGAAGATCACAATTCTGAATGTTAAAGCATGTATGGAAAAAATCCCTGGAGAGAGGGAGAATGCTTAGTTGTAGCTTTTTTAATTAGCAGCCTATATTGTGTGTTTATAATAAAGTCTTACTGACAAAGCTAGAAACATTTCTTAAGCTCCAGATGGCTGCTTTTCTTTATGACTTGCTGTAGGGTACAGACTTTGATTTTATATATTTTGATAATTTATCTTGATTATTCAACTAATACTCATTGTTCTCCCTATGCTGCAACAATACCCTTTGAGAAACTGCAGCATATGGCTTGGTGAGGAAAATTTCAAGGTTAAGAAAATCTTCTTTAGCTATGCCTCTCATTTCTTTGCTTCCTTTTTCTTAAGGCTAGGACCTGAAACTTTGATAGTATCTCTTTAAATGTTTCCTAGTGACAAGATTCTCGTTGTAGTCAGGGTCTTTCAGTGGATAGGGAAAGGTCTCAAAATATTCCCTCATCTTCAGAAGTCTCTTTAAAGGCACTCAGTATGTGGGATCGAGTTCTTATCCAAAACAAGCCAACAACAACAAAAAAAAACACATGGGAGAGTTTGGTGGAAAGAAAGTGCAAAGGGCAAAGCTGCGCTTGTTTTGTGTGGGTGACGGAGAGATAGGAGCAGAGAAGCCAACCCCTTGTGCTGCTGAGCGAGATTGCCACATCAGGAGGTGAATTGGCAGAATGCAGTACAATGTAATTGCAACACCTTCAGAATCAGAATATCATTGTCATTAAGTAAGTATCCATTTAGAAGGAGGAAATAAGGAGCTTTAAAGGAAAGGAGACTATTGACTTGCCTGAGTGGTTGGCATTTTGGTTTTATTCCTTCTTTCTTTCTTCAGGTGAAAATGTATCTAAATACCTGGAGCTCAGTTTTTGCCCACAGATGTGTTTTTTCTAAGAATACTCCATCATCTTAGAGTTACAAGCAAGCAACACGGGGTTGCACACTCTATAGAAAGATGCTACACCTTACGGTCTCTCTGAAAAGCTATCTTGAAAAAACCTGTGGTTTGAAAAGAAAGAATTCTTCTGGCTACCTGTGAACCTCCATGATCTCTTTATCTTTTTTGGACATGCCCTGTTGCAAATAAAGCTCCAGTAAAATTATTTCATATTAACTGTGAGTTGCTTCAGGGTTTTCTTGGAGGGAGGGAAATGTATGAATCAAGACACCACAAAGCATCCACAGCACCCTCTGTCTTCCCAGAAAATAACCAAGATGAAATGGGCCAAAGTTGTGTCTGAGAAAATAGGAATGTATTGCAGTGATGGCTCTTAATGCAATCTTCAGGTTTTTTATCCTTTCTTAAACCAGTGTCTTGCATTGAGCCAACATGAGACCTCTGGGCTGCACACCAGCATCTCTGGTGGGATGCCGTTCTGGGCAGTGAGGTTCTGGTGTTCTCTGACAGCTTCAATGGGCTATGCTTTTTGTTCATTTGAAAGAAAAGGTATTTTGTGAAATGCTCAAAAATTATTGCTGCAAAGATTTTCTTAGTCCACACCAGCATTATTTTCTTCCTAGAAAAACAGAAAAAGCAGTGAATCATAGCGATTAGTTCAA
This sequence comes from Gorsachius magnificus, assembly GCA_034008185.1. Taxonomy (NCBI): domain Eukaryota; kingdom Metazoa; phylum Chordata; class Aves; order Pelecaniformes; family Ardeidae; genus Gorsachius; species Gorsachius magnificus. The sequence continues at coordinate 8,425,329 of CM067087.1, read as the reverse complement.
ATTCTGAACCAGGACTAGGCGCAGGTATTCTATGTCCCTGATTGCTGGACTAGGTTTAGTCCAGTGGGCTGAATCAGTTAGTATTTTACAAAGTCAGATAATGCTAAGAGGGAGTCTCTCTATTCTGGAGAGCAGAATGGCACAGACTTAAGCCTCTGGTCTAAGTCAAAATGAAGCAAGACAAAGACTTGAACCTGTGGTTGTCTTCAGTTCCAGTGAGCATGTCGGCCTATTAGCTGTATGTAGGGTCCCCTGTTTGTGATGGGTGAAGTGCTGTGTTATTTTAAAAAAAAAATTCTACAACAGAACAAAAAATTCGGAGTGAAAAGGATTTTTTTTTTTTTTGTTGGCCCATGTAACTTTTTAGAATCATTTGAGGTGTTAAATTTGTCCTAATTCAGTTCAGCTGTGCTTGGAGTAGCACAGCTTTTTCTTTAAGTTGCATTTAAATAAGTGATGTTATAACAGCAAAATTCATTTTAGAGTTATTTATGTCTGTTCAGAATTGTCTAGAGTGCTGTACAAAACTAGATTCATAGGAAAAGTAGAAAATAATCAGTCGGTAATCAGTAGAAAATAATTCTGGTTTACGAAAAATGCTTGCTTGAGCTTTGTTTGTGTCTCCCAAACTAAGAAGCAGTTTTCCTATATGCTTCAAAATACAACTGTTTCCTAATGCAACTTTTTCTTTGGTGTGTTATGATGTTAAAACTGCCACCTGACTAAAAGCGCTGATGACATTCTTGACAAATGGGGAAAAACTAGTGTCATGTGGACAGAGATTCAGGAGAGACCACTCAATATACATTTTTTTTATTTTCAAATGAGGTTGAGCCAACAAGGAATGTGCAAAATATTTCTTTTTCTTAAGCTCTGTAGTGCTGTTGTCAAGTTTGTTGTCAAGGCAATCCCAAAATAATGTTTATGATTAGCTGATGAAATGGGTCTGTGAGTTATGGGCCATATAAATATTTTGGCATTAGTTCGGTATTCATACCATGGAATAAACTTGCTGAACCTCTGCACTGGAACACAAGCAAAAGGGAACATAAGGGATGTTTTACATGGATATTGTTTTTCTTAGGGAAAACTACCTAATTTATATCCCTATTTTTCAGATTTTCTACATGGTTCATAGATAAATACAAATCCCACTCCCTCCCAATTTAAAATACAACATAAAGAAAAATAGATAACCGTTTAAGAAAAATATTTTACTTAACTAGACTCAAGGGGTTGTCTTAACCATGAGAAATCAATAGAGCTATTTACTAGGGAGAAATATATTCTCTGTTGTATGGGGCTTCACAAAGTTATTCTGTACTACTCAGCTACCATTTAATTGCATAAACTTTTGCCAGCTGTCTCTAAACAGGAGAATTCAATTATAGAAGACATGAATGACACTGGTCACGGTACTGATGTGACTACAACTTGGTCCAAAGAAACCTGTAAGGTTAAAAATTTGGGAAGCGATTTCCTGCAAGAAAAAAGTTATAAAGAAATGACAAGGCAAATAAAGTTCAATGGCATGAGCACCATGTATTTATTAAAAAGGTCTGTATGCTCACAAGTGGGCTGACATAAAGTGTAAGACCCCTTGAATGTTAGCACCTGGGAAGATGTTAAATCTTAGTTCATCACCTCTATTCTCTAGCCAGCTTTGCCCTCAAAGGGCTTGACACTGTTATGGTATCTTTAAATGAGGTGAAAAGCGCTCTGCCATCCATAATTTTTGTTGAGGGAACAAAAGAGTGGTTTTGGTCAATCTTAAGAAGCACTCCTTGGTGGCTGAGTATTTTCTGCTTCACCCTGCAGCAGTGCCAGCTATCAGAAAGCTGAACCCAAATATGCAGATGATGACTAAAATTCTCTTTTCACATTGACCTTGCTGGTGTTACTCTGCATTTACATTCGTGTGGGTGAAAGAAGAAACTGTCTGTGTGATTCATAGACAGGGTAGCCTGAGTGTGGGCTTATCCCAAATGGCTTATTCAGAGAACTCTGTGTAATTCTGACTTTCAGAAAGAACTTATAAACAAAGTGTAAATGAGCATACGGTTTACCTGATTGGTCTATGTGTACAGTTTAATGCTGAGGTTTTTAACTTAGTATTCACTTCACAAATGAGAGATGTAAAATGTTTAAATTAAATGAAGTAGAAATAAGAATAAAAAATTATTCTCTACTTTTCCTCCATCCTTCTTACTAGAAGTTTTTGGCTCTTTTACGTTAGCGGCTGAGCTATATATTGGCATTTACACTAATGAAGAGCCCACGATGTTTCCTAAGTGTTCCACTACAAGAACCTTGTTAATAGCTTCCATTTATCCAGCAAAAGAAAAGCTCCTACAATCTCCAACCCACTGTGCAATAAACCAGGACATAAAAGGGGCATGAAACTGGAGTCTCTCCTTAACTGGGCAATCCTTTATTCCAGTACCACCAAATATTTTGTTCAGAGAATAAAACCTGGAACTGCAGGTTAAAATAAGTTTGCCCAAGGATCTGTATTTGTTCCACTTCGGTGGTGGAAATAGACAAAAATGAAATCTGAGTGTGGCCCTGTGGTTTGTATCACAGTGGTTACCAGTAATCTCACTGATTCATGTGGAGCTGATATTATATTTAATATAAAGGTGGGGCACCAATGTTGGCAATTGCTTTCTTAACTTGCCACTGGTCTTCATTCAAGAAGACGTTAACCACAAAATTTGTGGCTAATCTTGGAGGCTTTGACCTAGGTGATGTCAGGCAAGTCCAGTAAGGCTACAGCAGCAATGCCAAGGATATAATTCATGTACGGTTCATCTCCCACCCTGTGCTTGAATAGCTGTTAAACTGAAGAGTTAAGATTCTTCTACTCTAAATGTGATACTTAATCACAGTGAATAAGAGTAATTATTTTATCTGTTTTTTAACAATTAGTTTTTCTTGACACATTATAATAGATTCTGTAGTCTTCATCTAATCAGCAATTTTAAAATGGTCATTTAAAGACTGTGAGCCATAAAGATTAAAAACATACAATACTAATAACTTCTTATCATTAAAAAAATCAATTGCGTAGGAAAGGAAATTCATCATTTCATCTTAGTGAAATTGCATAGTATATGTGAATTCATAAAGATATACAAATGTAGAGTAATCAATGTCAAAATTTAAAACATCTTTAGAGGACATTAGTATTATTTGCATATGTTTTCACTAATTTGTCTGTCTTTATTATACTGCAGAATGCAGTCTTCTAAAATCCTCCAAATAATGTAAGGGTTTTCACTGAGACTGCTGCTTTATAAATATTTTTATTTTGTCTTTGGAAATAGACCTACTTAGAAATTTGAGCTCTGCTTGGTTACTGTGTTAACCTCTATTTACCTAAGAACAGGAAAAAATTAATTAAAGGATCTCTAGATTGATTTTTTGTTGTTGTTGTTTTCTGAACAAAAAATACTAAGTACAGAATAATTTTTGTAGAGGGTCTGGTTTTTGTTGGTGTTAACATTATTAAAACAGTAGGACAAACCCTGTGTTTTCACATTAGTCCTTCACAGAGAGTGGAAAACTGAGATATACCACTGTGACTTCCATGTTCTCACTATATTTGGTGAAAACTGGGTGTCACTGTAGGGTATGCAAATACAGTAAGAACGCAAAGCTTCATTGCTTTAAACTGACCTGAGACAACCCTCTGGTCCTCCTATATTAATCCACAGAAAATTCCAATTCCCTGTGTTTTGAATGTAAATCCAAGCCATGAAGTTCTTTGTAGACAGGGGATGAGTTGGATTTTCCTGTGATCAGAAAGTAGACAACTTTGGGATTGAGGAAAGGGATGCCTGTTGCAATGTATTCAAAAAGTTTATTTAAAATGTAGTGGTAATTGGCATATAATTATTGTACAGTGTATTGGTAATGCTAATAAATCCTACAGTGCACTCAATACTGGAGAAGAGTTGAAAACTGCTACATCATATTGGCACTGCATTAGAAACAGGAGAAACAATTTCTGGAAGCACTGCCAGATATCTCCAAAGATTTCAGCTACCTTTACTACATGCTAGAGGTACTAATTTGAAAATGGATCTGATGCTTCATGCATTCTCTCACTTTTGTAAAACTATATAAAAGGTTACTGTTTTGCTACGTATCAAACATAACACAGCTCTTCTGAGGCTATGGCATTGTTTTCTCAAATCTACAGTCAGTACTTCAGATCATTTAAATTAATATAAGCTGACTGTTTGAACAGTGCATTCTCTGAAAACCAACAGAACCCAAACAAAATGAGATATATCATGTCCTTGGGTGTTTTCCAGTGCCTAATAATCTGCTTTTCTTGGATCAAAAGTCTTGAAGAGCAAAAAATACAATGACCTGCAGGGGCAGCCTCTTCATTTTCTACCTGCAGGAGCTCTTTAACATCAGCTTTGCTGAATTAGTAGTTCGTGAATGTTGCTGAAAGCCTGCTGTTGTAACAAAGGGACAGACCTCAAAAAACCCCAAAGATTGACACTGACTCAGCTGAATGCTTTTACAGGCTCCTTCAGCATCAGCTTGGTCTCTTAGTGGAAGCAAAACTCCATAACCACATTCCAGACTTGAGCTGTGTTAGGGAATTCATTCCAGAAAACTGGCATTTCCTTTCCAGACTTGATTGCCACCAGTTTTCCAAAATTGGCCTTGTGATCCAAGAAGTCTGTTCCAATCATATTTCTGCACAAGTGTAATGAAACATTGCCTCTGTGGAGATATTTCTGCACTTGAGCTTTGTTTCAAATGCTTTGTAGAAGTCTCAATTATATGCAATGTAGCATTTATAAGATTCCTTGCTAAGTCCCAGTGAGACTGTAAGTGTTGGAATTAGGATGTTTTCTTGATTTGTTTTTCTAAAGTGTTTTCTTTGTGTTTCGGCTCTTTCTATTTCTTCTACTCTCTCTCTTCAGTTTTACATTCACTGTTATTGGCAGTAGTTTGATTACAAAAATAGGTCACAGGAAAGTAGTTTTACAACAGAGCTGCCTTAAACTCACCAATTACACTTGCATAAAGAGACTGAGTTACTTCGTTGATTTCTGTGTTTCCAAACATACCTCCTGTGGACTGGAAGGAATAGCCACGCTTCCAAAAAAGGTGTTCTGCCAGAGGTACTGACCCATCAGATACCAACAACAGGCTTGAGATAGTGGTGGCTGGAAGTCAGCACTAAACTAGAAAGTCCTACCAAAGTGCATCTCTTCCCTTCCTTAGGATGACCTTGAGATCTTTCTGTTCCAGAGGTAGGGAAATATGGCAAAAACGCAAGACATAGTACTAAAGCCAAATGATGTGTGTGTGGGCAGGTGCAGGGTTGTGCTAGGGCTTTATCTTTTGTACAGGCAATATTCTACTCCATTAAAGAAAATACTTTATTTGCACATCCTGCTAGCAGAATATAAATGTATTAACACAAAATGAGCTGAAAGTAAATTTCAGCTGGAAGTAAATGAGTTGACTCCATTTTTGACCAAGTTAAATCTAAATCAATCCTAAATAAGCACTAATTAGGTCAGATCCTGTTCATCTCTTCAGGCCAAATCCCACATATCTTCTTTATGTGCTGACTTCAGAGTTGCTGTCTCTGGTGAACCCGATTTGATACTCTAGCCGTGACGTTTGTCAGCAACTGCAAAACCCAGTATGAGCATGGGACCTATTTTGGCTAACGAACACCCTGATTATCTCAAAGTATTCCATTAGTAAGCTGATGGACAAGGTTTTGTTAGCAATTCAGTCAGCTTTCCTATAAACTTATGCTATGTTTCAGATAGCCTTGAACCACAGCTCTCTGAAAGTGAAAGATGATTTATTTTTGCTGCAAGTAGCTGCTAAAGTTGCTCACTAACAGTTATTGATACCATAACACTTATTTCTATAACAGACTTCCTTTAGATTGTTAGAACTTTTTTTAGTTTGGATTCTCAAGAGCTTACTCATAGCAGCTTAATCAATATTTTGGTGTCTCTAATGGTTTGGGGTTTTTTTTAAATAATTTTTCCCATTTTTCTTTATTTACTAAAATGTCTATTGGAATCAAAAGAACTATTTCCTCATTTTATTCTCCCGGAGAAGATTTTTTTCAGAAGTTCTAGTGAGACTTTGCAATACCTAGGAACA